>OZ025215.1:530000-1130000 GCA_964019055.1 Anthopleura xanthogrammica | reverse complement strand
GAAGAAGGCTGTACGACAGCATAATTGCTGTGTTCCTCCTTAACTTCAAGATCTTCTTCTGCTTCCACTTCGTCATCTTCATCCTCATCTTCTACCTCTTTATCCTCTAGATCTTCTACCTCTTGTTCTTGTTCGTATTCTTGTTCTTCTTCACTTTCTTCCGCCCCCTCGTCTTCTTCTTCTTTCTCAACCTCTTTTACCTCTTTATCCTCCATATCTTCCTCTTCCTCCTCATCAATCTCTTCTTGTTCTTGTTCTTGTTCTTGTTCTGCTCCTTCTTTCCCATTCCTTACTTCTTCTTCCTCTTTCTCTTCGTCTAGCTCTTCTTCCTCCTCCTCTACTTCATCTATTCCTCCCTCTTCCTCCTTCGTTTCTTGCTCATTATCTATCTCCTCGTTATCACCATATTCGTCATCCTCATTTACATCCTCACCTGTCCAAATTTCATCATCATCCATAATAATGATACATTCGCCTTCTTCCAAAAATCTTTCATAATTAACCTTAACTCTGCTAACACTTTGTTCCCTATCATTATCGTCAAATCTACATTTGTTCTTTAATCTTTCTTCAGTATCGATCCGGTCTTTCTTAGCGTCCACAAAACTGTAACAACTATTATCTCCCCAATCGATTCCAGTTCCTTCATCATCAACACTTTGGTCTCTATCATTATCATCACGTCTACATTTGTTCTTTAGTTCTTCTTCAGTATCGATCCGGTCCTCCTTAGCGTCCACAAAACTGCAACAACTATCATCTTCCCAATCGATTCCAGTTCCTTCATCATCAACCAACTCGTCTTCGATGTCCTTTTCGCTGTTATCACTATCTTCAGTAGTTTGTTGTTGGTATTCTACTTCCTCAGTAATAATCTCATCGCGAAAGCACTCTTCCATAGAACTTTCGCTGTTATCACTATCTTCAGTAGTTTGTTGTTGGTATTCTACTTCCTCAGTACTGTCATCGCGAAAGCACTCTTCCATAGAACTTTCGCTGTTATCACTATCTTCAGTAGTTTGTTGTTGGTATTCTACTTCCTCAGTACTCTCATCGCGAAAGCACTCTTCCATAGAACTTTCGCTGTTATCACTATCTTCAGTAGTTTGTTGTTGGTATTCTACTTCCTCAGTACTCTCATCGCGAAAGCACTCTTTTTTATCTGCGTCAAATCTCGAACAACCATCGTCTGTGTCGTCACTGGTGTATCCGCTATGAACAGCATCTCTGTTCATAGTCGTCGTAGTACAATAGTTGTTGTAGAATTTATTGTGAAATTCTTTAAAGAAATTTTGTACTTGTTTTTCCAACATGCTTAAGGTCTTAGGATTAATCCACGAATAAATCCGTGATTGAGTGCCATCTTGTTTGATGGAGATAGCAGCAATTCTCGCCATAACACCTGCATACGTGCATGGATCGTCTACACAATAGAATTCCATAATGCCAAAGAATAGCGCACTCACGTGGTTTTTATCCTGGCGTGTAATTGTAAAGAATTTTGGGGGTTTATTACGTAATCTGCTCGTAACATCGATATCGTCATCGGTGGAGTCCTCATCGCTGGAGCTTTCGTCTTCATATATATATTGATAATTATCCTCTTGACCTCTCTCTTGTTCCTCCTCATTCTCCTTTCCTTTTATATCTTCTTCTTCTTCTTCTTCTTCTTCTTCTTCTTCTTCTTCTTCTACCTCTTCAAGATCTTCTTGTGCTTCCACTTTGTCATCTTCTTCATCATCGTCTACCTCTTTATCCTCTAGATCTTCTTCCTCTTCTTCTTGTTCTTCTTCACTTCCTTCCGCCTCCTCGTCTTCTTCTTCTTTCTCAACCTCTTTTACCTCTTTATCCTCCATATCTTCCTCTTCCTCCTCATCAATCTCTTCTTGTTCTTGTTCTGCTCCTTCTTTCCCATTCCTTAATTCTTCTTCCTCTTTCTCTTCATCTAGCTCTTCTTCCTCCTCCTCTACTTCATCTACTCCATCCTCCTTCTTCGTTTCTTGTTCATTATCTATCTCCTCGTTATCACCATATTCGTCATCCTCATTTACATCCTCATCTGTCCAAATTTCATCATCATCCATAATAATGATACATTCGCCTTCTTCCAAAAATCTTTCATAATTAACCTTAACTCTGCTAACACTTTGTTCCCTATCATTATCGGCAAATCTACATTTGTTCTTTAATCTTTCTTCAGTATCGATCCGGTCTTTCTTAGCGTCCACAAAACTGTAACAACTGTTATCTCCCCAATCGATGCCAGTTCCTTCATCATCAACACTTTGGTCTCTATCATTATCATCACGTCTACATTTGTTCTTTAGTTCTTCTTCAGTATCGATCCGGTCCTCCTTAGCGTCCACAAAACTGCAACAACTATCATCTTCCCAATCGATTCCAGTTCCTTCATCATCAA
Organism: Anthopleura xanthogrammica; assembly: GCA_964019055.1. Lineage (NCBI taxonomy): Eukaryota > Metazoa > Cnidaria > Anthozoa > Actiniaria > Actiniidae > Anthopleura > Anthopleura xanthogrammica. Next base: position 1,127,581 of record OZ025215.1, on the reverse strand, counting down.
CCAACTCGTCTTCGATGTCCTTTTCGCTGTTATCACTATCTTCAGTAGTTTGTTGTTGGTATTCTACTTCCTCAGTAATAATCTCATCGCGAAAGCACTCTTCCATAGAACTTTCGCTGTTATCACTATCTTCAGTAGTTTGTTGTTGGTATTCTACTTCCTCAGTACTGTCATCGCGAAAGCACTCTTCCATAGAACTTTCGCTGTTATCACTATCTTCAGTAGTTTGTTGTTGGTATTCTACTTCCTCAGTACTCTCATCGCGAAAGCACTCTTCCATAGAACTTTCGCTGTTATCACTATCTTCAGTAGTTTGTTGTTGGTATTCTACTTCCTCAGTACTCTCATCGCGAAAGCACTCTTTTTTATCTGCGTCAAATCTCGAACAACCATCGTCTGTGTCGTCACTGGTGTATCCGCTATGAACAGCATCTCTGTTCATAGTCGTCGTAGTACAATAGTTGTTGTAGAATTTATTGTGAAATTCTTTAAAGAAATTTTGTACTTGTTTTTCCAACATGCTTAAGGTCTTAGGATTAATCCACGAATAAATCCGTGATTGAGTGCCATCTTGTTTGATGGAGATAGCAGCAATTCTCGCCATAACACCTGCATACGTGCATGGATCGTCTACACAATAGAATTCCATAATGCCAAAGAATAGCGCACTCACGTGGTTTTTATCCTGGCGTGTAATTGTAAAGAATTTTGGGGGTTTATTACGTAATCTGCTCGTAACATCGATATCGTCATCGGTGGAGTCCTCATCGCTGGAGCTTTCGTCTTCATATATATATTGATAATTATCCTCTTGACCTCTCTCTTGTTCCTCCTCATTCTCCTTTCCTTTTATATCTTCTTCTTCTTCTTCTTCTTCTTCCTCTTCTTCTTCTTCTTCTTCTTCTACCTCTTCTTCTTCTTCTTCTTCTTCTTCTACCTCTTCAAGATCTTCTTGTGCTTCCACTTTGTCATCTTCTTCTTCTTCTTCTTCTTCTACCTCTTCAAGATCTTCTTGTGCTTCCACTTTGTCATCTTCTTCATCATCGTCTACCTCTTTATCCTCTAGATCTTCTTCCTCTTCTTCTTGTTCTTCTTCACTTCCTTCCGCCTCCTCGTCTTCTTCTTCTTTCTCAACCCCTTTTTCCTCTTGATCTTCTTTCTGCTCTTCCTCTTGATCTTCTTCTTCTTCTACAACTTCTTCATCTTCTTCGAACTCGTCTTCGATGTTTTCTTCCACCTCTTCAACATCTTCTTCTGCTTCCACTTCCACTTCGTCATCTTTATCTTCATGTTCTCTCTCATCTGCTACATCTTTATTCTCTAGTTTCTCTGGTCCTTCTTCTAAATCTTCTTCGTCTTCCTCCTTCTCCTCTTCTCCTTTCTCAATCTCTTCTACCTCTTTATTTTCTAGATCTTTTTCTTCTTCTTCCTCTTCGTTATCTACCACCTCCTTTTCTTCTTCCTTTTCCTCATCAACTTCAATCTCTTCCTTACCCTCTTCTTCTTTCTCTTCGTCTACCTCTTCCTCCACTTCATCCCATTTCTTCTGATCGTTATCTTTAATTTCCTCTGGACTTTGCTTTTCAACACTGCCATTCTTCCGATTGTCATTATTATGTGGCACAATGATATACCGTAGACCACCATTTAATGAAGGTCGTCCAAGGAACTCTTTAATGTTTCTTCTTCGAACAATAATTCCCCATATATCGTACACAAGTGTCATGCAACTAAGAATTAAAAAAAATGTATAGACAAATTTATCCCACACCATAGAAAATACAGCCAAGTAGGAAAACTTTTGTATAATCGTAGTGGGATATCCCTTGTATTTTCTTTGCAAAGGCTCGTGTGTATACTAGAAACTACACGTGATTCATGTGACATTCCACGGCATCCACTCGAAACCATTGTATAACTAGTATGCATAATTGCGGTGCTTTCCATGCCTCAGGACGCTGGTCTAACAGATTAAACAGGAAATTGAAATATTGCACATCAACAAATCTTTATCTTTTCTAAAATCTTATTTTTTTCTGAAAATTCAGTTATTCAGATTTCTCAACATCCTCTCTTATTTAATAGACCCCTCTCACGTGACGTCCAAGCAGCTTAATTTGGAGAACAAAGTAAAATTATTTCAATCTCCTGAGAATTGTAAACCTGCATTCCGACAAGCTGTCACAGTAAGGGTCTATAGTACAACATAACCAAGGCATAGAAAACAATAGATATTGCACCTATACTAGAGGGAATAAATTTTGCATTGTTTCACAGATCGATAAATGTTAAAAGCTGGCGTAACAAACTAAAGGAATGAATGTTCGATAAAGTATTTTAAAGCTTTTACCTGACGATGGAGGAATAGACCAGGGTGACCGTGAGTATCAGTATGACTATTCCCTCGAATAGTGATACGCAGTCCCCTGTTGAGAAATAAAGTAATTATAGGAAAGCCAGACCAGTTTGTGCCAAAGACAGATTAAGAATTAGATGGAAGGAAGGGACGAAGGATGGGACGAAGGGAGGAAGGAAGAGAGGAAAGAATTAAAGAAGGGAGGAAGGAAATAAAAAAGAGAGAAAGGAAAGAAGGAAGGAACGGAGGATGGAAGGAAGGAAGGAAGGAAAGGAACGAGCGAAGTAAGGGATGTGGGAAGGGAGGGAGGGAGGAAGGAAGGAAGGAAGGAAGGAAGGAAGGAAGGAAGGAAAGAAGGAAGGGAGAAAGGAAGGAAGGAAGGAAAGGAGGAAGGAAGGAAAGGACAAAGGGAGAAAGGAAGGAAACTAAGGAGGAAAGTAGTAAGGCATTCATTATTTTCCATACATCGGTTCATTGGGCACAGACACCATTCAATCGAGGCTGCATGGTAGTTTCAAAGGATTGTTCAAACTTGAACTCTGCAACCTCGACTGAATGTGTTTGACCAGTGAACTGATGTATAGAAATTGGTGAATAAATAGAAAGGAAGGAAGGAAAAAAGAAGCAAGGAAGAACTGTAGAAAAGAAACAAAGCAAGGAGGAAAGTAGGAGGGAAGGAAGGGATGGATGGATGGAAGAAATGGAAAGAAAGGATCGATGGAAAGAAAGAAAGAAATCAAGAAGAAAGGAACGAAGGAAGGAAGGCAGGATCAAAGGATAGAACTAGGAAGGGTGGAAGGAAAGAAGGATGGAAGGAGGGAAAGAAAGGAAGGAAAGTAGGAAGGAAGGAGGGAAGGAACGAAGGATCGAAAGAAGAAAGGAAATAATGAAGGAAAGTAGCAAGGAAGGAAAGTAGGAACGATGGAAAGAAGGAACGAAGCCGATTGAAAGAAGGAAGGAGAGAAAGAAAGTTGGAAAGAAAGAAGGAAAGTAGTGAGGAAGGAAGGAAAGAGGAGGTAAAAGAAGAACGACGGAGGGATACAAAAGTGAAAAGGACTGCTAGGTTAAGAAAGACATAAAATTCTAAAAAAATGTGTTCATATGTTAATGACCATTTATAAAATGTACTGAAAATTATATCTTATGACTTTAATTTTACAAAAAATCTTTTTAGGATATTCTTGATTAAATTTTTCCCGACCGACAAAACAATAGCGCTGGGCAAACACTGGAGCCGACTATAAAAGAATGGCATTATGTGAACTATTGAAGTACTTCCATCCCGTCTCCTAGATCCCGTCAACTACTGTCTCCTCCTCTACTTTGCTCCCTTTCCTTTCCTTTCAGTTACATACGTTTATTTGCTCTTATTTAAGTTGTTTTTCTTTGCTTTTGTTTCTTTAAATTGGTTTGCTTCGTTTTGCTTTGCTTTGCTTTGCTTTGCTTTGCTTTGCTTTGCTTTGCTTTGCTTTGCTTTGCTTTGCTTTGCTTTGCTTTGCTTTGCTTTGCTTTGCTTTGCTTTGCTTTGCTTTGCTTTGCTTTGCTTTGCTTTGCTTTGCTTTGCTTTGCTTTGCTTTGCTTTGCTTTGCTTTGCTTTGCTTTGCTTTGCTTTGCTTTGCTTTGCTTTGCTTTGCTTTGCTTTGCTTTGCTTTGCTTTGCTTTGCTTTGCTTTGCTTTGCTTTGCTTTGCTTTGCTTTGCTTTGCTTTGCTTTGCTTTGCTTTGCTTTGCTTTGCTTTGCTTTGCTTTGCTTTGCTTTGCTTTGCTTTGCTTTGCTTTGCTTTGCTTTGCTTTGCTTTGCTTTGCTTTGCTTTGCTTTGCTTTGCTTTGCTTTGCTTTGCTTTGCTTTGCTTTGCTTTGCTTTGCTTTGCTTTGCTTTGCTTTGCTTTGCTTTGCTTTGCTTTGCTTTGCTTTGCTTTGCTTTGCTTTGCTTTGCTTTGCTTTGCTTTGCTTTGCTTTGCTTTGCTTTGCTTTGCTTTGCTTTGCTTTGCTTTGCTTTGCTTTGCTTGCGCTTCCTATTTAAACAAAAGATTTTGCAAATAATATTTTTTCACAATAAAATCTTTTGTAAGCTTACCTTCTTCGGTCATGGCGAAGAGAATTCGGAATTGATTTATGTCAATCTACTTGAAAACATTTTAAGAACATTGTTGTTCAACTTCATCTTTAAGATGATAATTAATTAGAATGAAGATTATGACGTAGTATATCGGTGCGCATGCGCACAACTAGTTGATCAATTAGAATGGAGATTATGACGTACATCGGTGCGCATGCGCGTAACTAAGTGCTAGTGTTCCGACCAACACCTGGGGAAAACGTTTGCACATGCGCGAGGAAACCGAGTGTGACTCGTTCGATTCGAGAAAAAAAGATCGACGAGTTTTCGTGAATTTATCTGTAAGATGACCGGGTTAAGAGTAAACATTGCGTTATCTTGAATCATGTATTATCCTTTTGGCGAGATCGCGTTACTTCTTGGATTATCTTCTAATTTTTCAATAAAGTATTAGGGACATATCATAACAAAATGAGCGATGTTTTTTGTAAATATATACCTCAGAAGTAGCAATTTTGGATACGGTAAGTCCATTGTTTAGTTTTCACATAAATTATACTCTTCATTTCGAAATCCCCAAATATCTCCAAATTCGTCTTATAGATTTTGATGAAACGGCGTCCAGAGGAAAACAAACACTCAAGGTATAGGCAGAATAAAGCATTTCCCTAGAAAATGCGGTCGAGGGATAAAATTTGATTCCGAGTTAAAACAGGCGTGAAGTCATTACCACGTGATATGCAATCCGATCTCCTCAAAAAAATATCATTTTGTAGCTTAGTCTATACGTAACATGTGTTCTAGTGGACATGAAATTAGAATCAATCTCTTTAAGCATATGAGATTTAAAGCTGGAAGGTGCGCATGCAAAATTAGTAGGTCGAGTCATCTTAAAATTTACAAAACCAACGTCGGCCATAACTTTATTGATTCAAACTACGGTCTATTTTTGCACGAAAAAACATAACGTTTTGCACAAGGTTACTATCACCCAAGGAACTGCGCTGCATTATAATTTAATCAAAATATTACTTGCGGGCAATTATTGTATTCGGTCTACGATCCTTTATTGCCCGAAAAGAATGCACCGAATGATACACGCGAGCATCAGCCTAGTAACTTGGATAAGTTTGCTTTTCGCAATTCTCAAATTTTGTCAAAACTTTCTTCGCAAGCACATTTTGAAGAATTCGAAAACATTTGTAAAACTTCGTGCAAAATTTGAGGGCTTTTTTCCCTTGAAGTTTAAAGCGTGTATTAATCCGATTCCCTAGCAAAATTGTGAATGTCATGGTAACCAGCACCTGTTCTTGAGCGCGTGTATGGTCGTGGGCTCAAAAATTCAAACGTTTGATAGTGGCGAAAAAGAGTACGGATAATGCTAGGAAACAAACTCTCAGTCCAGTTCGAACCGTTTCAATGAGCATAACGTTTTATCTAATCAAATTTCTGTTATAATAAATATATGGGTAAACATTTATGATTATAGTATAACAAAAAATAAATAAAAATTCACCGAAAAAAATAATTAATTAGATTGACAGAAATAAAAATTTAATAAAAACCAGACAGTTGTGCAACCTTAGTGTTCATCAGTTGAACGCCTGATTCAAATGAAATCATTAAGAAAGGTAGCAAGCGACTGTACTTTTTATTTTCATATGAGTTAAGAAGAAAGCGCAATTTTAATATTCCACGTATTCATACCTATAGACCTCGAAATTCATTTATTTTGGCCATAGTTAATGGCCATTAACTATATGTTTTTTCATATTTTTTCTTTGAGTTTAATTCTGATTTTATATTTTGATTTTGTATCTTTTTGTTTTCAGTTATTCTATTACTATATTTATAACATCCAGAATCGTATGGCTTTTGGTATTTTATTTTATATTATTAAAATTTGTTGTGAATATTGTATATTTAACTAATTAAATCAGCCTCAAGGTTGCGAAATTGTCTTTCAAAATACCTTTCTATATTTTATCTTATTTAACAGCGTTATCGATGCATCAGTACGTTTTAGTAAAATGCTTCGTATTAAAAGACGCTTTGAATGCCACCAATAACATTTTTACCCGTTAGTTTAGAAGGTTCTTTCAGAAAAATAAAGTTTTTGACTTTGTCCATGGAATAGGTAAATTTTACACGCCAACGCCAACGCCTCCACAGCACCAATTAAGCATAGTGTTCTAAAGTGATCATCGCAAAGATCCAATATTGGGGATATTTTTAATGTTTTAGAACGAGAAAATAACCACCTATTCTCGATACTTACATGCAGACAAGGGCTCTTTTAATTTGCTCATCGTCACTAGTTTTGGTATAATATCTGAACTTTGATCACATAATTTACATTCTTGTGGACACGTTTATGCTTTTCCTTTCCTTTTGCTTGTGAAAAAATTTAAGTTGCTTTGGTTTGAAAATCGCTGATCAAAGGAGCCAAGCTAGATTTTATTCTGAAAAAGAGTTTATATCGGAAGAAATAACATAAAATAATATGAAATTGATGGATATTTTTTTTTAATTGGATGCTCCATTTCAGACGGTGAAATTGGTTTGATTCTGATGCAATTAATTTTGATTGACATTTAAAACGACTTAAATAAAGGAAAACTTGAGGAGGACTTCACGATTACTTTAGCTTCAGTCAAGACTTCAAGATGAGAATCATATCTATAGCCTGTTTGGTCCTTTTGGTGTGCACTGTTTCCACTGAAAAGGAAGGTAAGTAATTTGTATTTCCTTTTCACCATCTTTAATAGATTAACGTTTGGTATTAAACTGCTCAGTATAATTTCGACAGTTATCTCCCTCTCCCTTCGTCTCTCTCTCTCCCTCTCCCTCTCTACCTATTTTTATTTTAACTTATTGAATCACCGTGTATATATCAACGTATTTATTCATTCATTCATTATCTTCCCTTCTCCGTTCCCTTTATATTTATATCGTTCTCTTGTTATTTGCTACCTGTTCGCTCCTCCTTAAAACAAAAGTCCAAAATTTTATTAGTAACTCGATCTGACAATGACCAGGATAAATATCATTCTCGTGATAGAAAAACGTCTCGAACCATGAACAAGTGATATTTTTATATTTTTTATTTTATGAACTTTCTACTGCTTCAAACCTTCTGAAAATGAAGCACTGAACTCAAATAATCTTATTGTTCAAAATAAATCATATTTCCAATCGATTCACACGAGGGATAAAGGAGAAAAAAAGTATGAAAAAATCTCAAAGTGTTCACGGTTCGAGAGTCCTCACTGTAAATATTAATTCATCTTCCGTCCTTTTATTCCCTCATTCATTCTCGGTTATTTTCTGCATCACATTCTTCACTATTTTTTATAGAATCTGGAGAGCCTGAAGGAGAAGAAAAACGCATCATCAACGGGAAAAACTCACGTCCTTCTGAAGTCCCGTGGCAAATCTCCCTGCGTCACAATGGTCGGCACAGTTGTGGAGGATCTCTCATTTCCAACCGATGGGTATTGACCGCTGCTCACTGTGTTGATCAGGACCCGAATACACAAGCATACACTGTGCATTTAGGTACGTAGAGTAACGATCAAGGTATTTCTGGACGTTACTAAAAACAACAAATTATAGCACGATACCGGGGCTCTCCGGAATAATAAAATGTTCAAAAAATGCATTAAACCTCAAAAGGATCACTATACTAACATTTCTACCGAAGTTTTCTTATCATGGCCGAAGGGTAGGAACGCCGTATATGTTTTATTATTGTATTCCTACCAATAAATGTATTTCCTGATGCACGTGTTTGTACCATACATGAAGTTCCATACGACTAAAGTTTCGCAATATTAGGTCTGAATTTTGAGACATCGAACGTGGGCTCTTTTCTATTTCCCTGTCTTATAATAAGTAATTTTCACAAAGTAAGAGCTCCAAACTCAGTAATAATGTATTTTAAAAATAGCACTGAAAAACGGGAAGGTATTAAGATCCTGATGAAAGCTGCAAGTCCAAAGTTTCTAAAAGCACGTTTATGAATCAGACAAACGAATACAATTTACAATACAATACAATACAATACAATTTATTCTCATTTCCTTTTTTTATTTTTTATGTTTACATGTATTTCTATATTTCTAAAAAAAAAGTTATATACAAATATATATTGGTATCGTAAAAGAAGATATACAATGGAAATAAATAAATGCCATGAGAGAGAAATTATAACATATAGAGTCTAATTTAAGCCCCATTCACACCATCTAACCTTGGTATTTAGTAATTTATCTATCGCATTTCCTTCGTCGTTTGGCTGCCATCTTTATACAGGGTTAAAACTACATCCCCAAAGTAGTTTAGTTAAAGAAGGTTTGAAAGTTGTTTAGTTAGGCGTACAGGCTGATGGAAGGGCACTTGTTCAACTAAACAACCTTTAAACATGTTTAAAGGTCCGTTGTGAATGGGGTATAAGTATTTAATAAATTTCTTTTACACTAAATAATTATTCCTATGCGCCTTACATTATTTCATTATTTATTTGGAAGAAGAATGGAAGTATGTAATATTATTTTGACTTTAAAACTGACCATGAACACTGTCTGATGTAAAATCAATCACTTGTTCTTTGACTGAGATATTGATTAATTGATAATATGTTTATTTATTGATTTTGAGCATTTAAGTTTCTTCAACTGAGGTACACCTCATTAGCATGTTTTCTGCCACTGTCTGTTCATCTGCTTATTTGCATGTCAAAGTATGAAATAGTCTCCTTTGCAGCTGTTCTTAGTGTTGGTCTTAAAATCCCTCCCCACTAACGGCTGCTTACTGCAGCCAGACAGGAATTCCTGACCATTCAAATTAGCCATTAGTGGGGAGGGATTTTGATACCGATGTACAATAAGAACGGCTGCAAAGCCGGAGACCAAGTATGCAACTGCTCTCAAATAATTTCTTTCAGGTGCTCGGTACTCAAATTCAGCTATAGCTGGTGAACAGGTTCGTCGAGTTATCAGGATATATGATCACTTGTACTTTAGTAGAAATCATTTCAAGCATGATGTTGCACTGGTCCTGCTTGACAGAGCTGTTTCCTACACATCGAATATCAACAGAATCAACCTGCCAGCACAAGGAAGCAGAGTTACTGCAGGATCCAGGTGCCTCTTATCAGGTATTAAATAAGGTAGCAAACTAAAGCAGAAATAGAAAATGAATAAATGATGCGAATGAATGAATATTTAGTGTTAATATTTAGCTGCTCTCACTTTCCACTATGTTATAAACCAAATTTTATTGTGATTTAATTGATTTGCTGCTAGTTTTTCCCCTCTGCCAACCATGAACCTTAGCGTTAAAACAATAGATTGTTTTGATGTGATGTCATAGTGCATTACTAGGGCAATTATGAGTTTTAGTAGGTATGTAGTGCCGGTTCAAGTACTGCGGCTCACCCCTCCCAGTCAAAAGAACACATCTCCAAAAATCACGCCTAAGAGTTTTTTACACGGGCACGGCCTCGCCACAAACACCCCCTAGCCCTTCCCCCTCCCTCCAACAACACATCCAACCAAATCACGCCTAAACCCCAAACACACTGACACGGCCACGTCGCACATTTCCCCCCACCCTTCCCTCTCGTCGGTTTTAGTACTGCGGCTCACCCCTCCCAGTCAAAAGAACACATCTCCAAAAATCACGCCTAAGAGTTTTTTACACAGACACGGCCTCGCCGCACATTTCCCCCACCTCCTTCCCTCTCCCTCCAACATCACGCCTAAACCCCCCTAATCCCCCAACACGACCACCCCCACCTCCTTCCCTCTCCCTCCAACATCACGCCTAAACCCCCCTAATCCCCCAACACGACCACCCCCACCTCCTTCCCTCTCCCTCCAACATCACGCCTAAACCCCCCTAATCCCCCAACACGACCACCCCCACCCTTCCCTCTCCCTCCAACATCACGCCTAAACCAGAGTAATCCCCCAACACGACCCCTCACGCCTTCCCCGAAGCCCAAAGATCACACCTACATCAGAGTGATTCTCCTTCTTTTCCCCAAGTTGCGCTCAAAGGGCTCCCACTCTTGAGCTTTTTCTGAACTCTAGAGATCACACCTGAGTCAGAGTAAGACTTTAAGTGAAAGAACACTTTTTCAGAGGGGCTAGTCTGGACTAGATCTGAACCCTACGCGCGCAAGAAATGAGGGAAGGCGTGAGCTATTTTGGGGGAGGAGAGTGAGCACAGGGGTGTGGGGGAGGAACTCCCCCACGAAGGGAAGAAAAGAAGAAAGAAAAGAAAGAAAATAAACTAAATAAAAGTGCTTTAATAAAGATGCAAATACATAACAAAGAAAAAATGCGAAAAAAGAATAAGAAAGGTCGTCAGAGAGAAGTCAAGGAGGAAGAAGAGATCCACATCACTGAAAAAGCGCTCGAACAGGTCATGAGAGCGTTCCGCAATTCCATGACCGCATCGCCCCAAGTGATCGAAACCCCTCCAAAAGAAGAACTTCCAACGCCACCATCACGAAATTATCCCCAAGTGATCAAAACCCCTCCAAAAGAAGAACCTCCACTGATCAAAACCCCTCCAAAAGAAGAACCTCCACTGATCGAAACCCCTCCAAAAGAAGAATCTCCACTGATCGAAACCCCTCCGGAAAAAGAATCTCCCTCGCCCCTCCCACCAAAGAAAAAAGACCATTCCTTCCTAAAGAACAACTGGGAGAACAGGAAATGCGTCGTATCCACGAACCTACTTACCGAAGAAAAGAGCTACTTTCGGAGCATGTACGCAACAGGTAAGCGCTTAGGAATAAACCCAGGCCTCATAATCGCCTGTTGTGAGGGAAAACCTTCTGCAAAGACTGGAAAGTCAAAGATCGATGGTCAAAAATATGCGTTCGCTTACTTCAAAGAAGAGGAGTTACCCGAGGGGTGCGCGTTATTAAAGGCTAAGTAACGTAAGATATCAAAGAAGGACTTTGACATCTAATACGCTTAAGAATATCTAGTCTATCATAAAGAGAACAAGAGAAGAAAGGAAAAATGTCACTAACAAGACCAAGGCTAACAAGTATGATAGATTATGATGCAAGTAACCTACGATTCTCTAAACCAATACAAAAAGAAGTGCTAGGAAAGAAGATAAAGTACAAGATAATCGAGATAAACACAAAGTACGACGGCAAGGAAACACAAGGAAAGCTAATAGTACCATCTGGGTGGGTATTCTCGTTCGGTCCTTCGGAAAGTTTATTCGAGGGATCAAGGAAGGACTATAGCCTACCACTATGCATATGGGATCGCGAAGGACCAACCGAAGACCAGAAAAAGTGGATAAGATCCTTCGACAAGGTCGTAGATATGTGCATCGAAGCCGTACTACACTACAAGGAAGAACTTGGACTAATAGAACTAACTAGATCGGACCTAAAAAAGATCAAGGGCGGACTAAATCCCTTATACTGGAAACTAGAACGGGTAACAGGAGAAGATGGGAACGTTAGGTTAGAAAAAGTAGAGGGAAAAGGACCCACGTTATACCCAAAAATACCAACAAACAGGGCTACGGGTAGGCTAGGAGGAAGATTTTACGACGCGTCCGGAAAAAGAATAGATCCAGAAGAACTTATTGGTAAGAAAATGGAGGTAGACGCTGCGTTACACATCAGTAACATTTACGTAGGATCTTCAGGTAAAGTAACCTTAGTCATAAGAGTATGGGAAGTAAACATCAAAGATCCTAAGGAGTACGAGAGACTACTAAAGCCAATTCCAGAAATAGAGGAGTCAGATTCAGATGAAGAATATCCCTCTACCTAAACAACATCCATCCAACTCCTCCGGATACGACGGCAATTACCGCTAAGTTCACTTCATGCGAACTATCGCCAGTAGGCTTAAGATTCCTCTTAGGACTCTTAACATTGTTACTGGTTTTCCCAGGCTTACCAGTCGTTTGCTGGGGGGTGTTCTTCTTTTTCTCACGATCCTTCTCCTTCTTATCCACCTTCTTTTTCTCCTCTTCGTGCTCGCTCTCAGTCTTCTTATTAACCTCATTTACCCCAAACTTCATCCAAGGACGTACTTTCCTAAGCTTATCATCGTACCCTTTCACGGGATTCTCGTTTATGATAAGCCTACTTGGCATCAACCAACAACCCAAAGCTAACGCGTAATCCAACACCACATTCGTATCATTTACGGCTTTCTGAAAGTCTTGAACACCAACAGTAATACTCTTTACGAGGATGCTGCTCTCGAAAAGGACGATAAAAACCTTTTGTGTTTCCTGGGCACCACCACTATTCTCCTTGTCATAAATAGGAGTGCGCGTATTGACTTGAGCGCCAAGAACGCAATACACGAAGGCTTCGATACTACGATTAATCCTAATCAAGCTCTTTAAGCCAAGCCCCTTCTCAGCGAAAAACGGTCTCCATGGTTTTTTCTCCAAGCTTCGTATGAAGTAAATGAGGTTCCCTTTGGGCCCCGAACCCCCATTATCACTAAACTTATTATTAGAAGGATATCCCATTCCCTTCCACTGAATATATGGACCAGTAGGATAGTAGAAGTAGGTTTCTCCAAGACCACGAGCTGCCCCCTCCTTATTCCTAAAGTCTGGATTCACTAATCCGAACTCATTCTTCAATCGCTCCCACGCTATCTCATCGTAGTGATTGTCCATCCTATTAAACGTAGGATCTTTAGGAAGCGGACACCCCAACTCATACAGCAATCTGCGCACTGTAAAAGCCACGTGGAATCGGAAAAACGGAATGTTCTTCATCATATCAAGTCCAACACCACACCCCTTAGTAGCAGCCCAAACAGCAAAGTTTAGCTGTTGGGGCCAGTACTTCATGTTAGGACCCGCTAGCCAAGCACTACTTTCTTCGTGTGAAGTGTGTGTTATCGTTGTTCCCAGAAAGACGTTCCTAAGTGTTGTCTTGAAGGATGCTTCTGGAGTAACTTGGATCAAAAGATTGGTTACTAGATCGGAAAAGCCTCCCTCAGGTTTGTTGTCGTAAAAGGGGTATGACTCTTCAGTTCTCGTGAGGTTTTTGGGAAAGTTGGGCTTTGGTCTTTTGATCTTTGGCTTAGGCTTAGGCTTAGGCTTAGGCTTAGGCTTAGGGAGGTATTTAGGAGGCGTTGGGCGATGGGGGGAGGTTGAGTAATCACTTCCCATGTAGTTACCAAATGCATCAAACATCTTTCTTCTTTTATATGATGTATTTCTTTCCCATTAAACCTCTATTCTATCAGGAGGAACTCCCCCATTTAGGGGGTATGGGGGAGGAACTCCCCCATCTCCTGACGAATCCTATACTCAAAACCCCATAGTCGGAACGCTACTTCCTTGGTTGTGTAAGTTGTTGAATAAATTCCTCTTTCACCTCCTTCCTTAAACCCTCGATGTCGAATACTTTTTTTTGCAAGAATTCTTCATTCTTCTTCATCCTAATCTCTCCCCTAAGTTGCTCGTACTTCCGCATTTCACCAAGAATAAGAGTAAATTCTTCCTCACTAATCCTGTTATCCTTCAAAGCTTTCGAGACAATATCGTTAATACTATTAAGCTTAGAACGAATGAGCTGAACCGTCTTCTCGTGCTTACTTACTTTCACAGTGAGCTTCTTAACAGTCATTCCGCACAAAGCAGAAACAACCCCCATAAAACCCCCCAGCGCAGACAGTGGTATTCCAATTGCCAATCCGGGGCCCGTAAGTGACGTACCAATGCCCCCCATCGTAAACAAGACAGAAAGACTTCCCGAGGTCATTGAGAAAGTATGGAAAAACAACCTCCATCGCGAATATTTCTTTCGCACTTTTTCGTATCGATCGCGCTCACTTTCTAACTTCGCGAGTACAGAATCTACCTTATGTAGTCTAAAATCCTCGCCATCAGTGAATTCTGGAGCCGTTGGATAGAGTCTTGTTGTTCTTTTAATATCGTTATCCACCATTCTTTTCTATATTACGTTACTATTCTTATGTGATTTCTACTGCAATCGTCATTGGATATATCCCATCAGGGATGATCTTATTATCAGTATCCGTAACCCAAAATCTGATGTTACTGATCTTTTCTCCCAAAATGGGGGTAGTGGGGGTATTGTTGAAGACATGTGATACGTTCTCGCCAAGAGCCCCCGCACCTATCGTGGAAAGCATCTGGGAAGGAGCGAATGTCTTGTATGATAACGAGTCACGTTGTTGATCTATTAGGGTATGAAAGGAATTCACGAGGCTACAATGGAGACAAAGAACGGTAGGGGATCCCTTAATATTTATCGGTTGTGCCTTAGTATCGTTTTTCTTATAAGCTAGGGTCTCGGGTATCCCCAAGAAAGAGGCTAAGTTGGGACTTAGAGTCACGCCAGCTTGATCAGCCATCAGGTAATATTTCACTTCACTTTTTGGAGCACCTTTTTCCCCCCTCATTTGCATACCTAAGGCAACAGTAGCATGATCTCCCTTCACTTCCTCGGCATTTGATATGAGAGTATCCAGGTAATAATTCCCCCGAGGAAACCTAAGGAAAGGTCTTCCCTTAGGATCATACACGAGTCCTTCTTCCATAAGATCATAGAGTCCATTCTTGAACATGTAACTCAACAACGTCATCTTACTCTTCCTGCTTATGGGATACTCCAACCAAAACGTCTCATCCGACTTCCTTAATGTCACGTAAAATCTTGTCATTTATATCCTTTATCCTTATCTCTTATATTCTTATCTTTTCTTCTTCTTATATTCTTCAACCACGTACACGACCACGGCCACGATCAACAACCATGCATTATTAGCCAAAAACCCCAAGACCTTTCCCGCCATATTGAATAGGAACGAAACGATAGAGCCTATCAGCCCAGGTAGCAGTGCCCCCAGCTTTGCGCCTAGGTTCTTCAAGCCCCTCCCCATAGCGGATAACCCTGCCTTGAGTTTGGAAAGGATGACTCCGACCACGACGAGGGTAGCTGCTAGTACAGAAGCCACGGTGACTCCTCCTGCTTTTTTGAAGATCTCTTTGATGCGATCTTTCAGGGGAACTTTTTCTTTCATGGCTTCGTTTTCTCTCTCTAGTTGTTCATCCTCTCTCTCTAGTTCTTCTATTCGTTCCGCGTTATCAGGATCGTTCTCCTCTTCCAACCTCTCGATCTCTTCTTCGTTTCGTTCTATGATTCTCTCGTTCCCTTCCACGACTTCAACCCATCGCTTACCCAAAGCTTCCTTCATCGTATCAGGAAAAGTCTCGGGTTCGTCTAAGAAGTATGCTTTAGAGTTCTTTTTTCCCAACTTCAGCGTCACCCTACCAAATTCGTCTTCTCCGACTAGTACCGTCTTGGACTTAGCTACTTTTTTCTTAGGATCCCATTCTGGATACAGCTTCTTCACCTCTCCTGCGGCAGACCCCACCCTAGCTTCCCTTTCCTTGAGGTTACTCATCTCGAACTCTTCCATCTTCTGTTTGAGCCTACTACGATATGCGCTAGCACCCTCATTCTCTAACCTCTCGTACCCCTCTAATTCTCGATCACTCATGTCCCTTCCTCTCCTCGAAAAGAAGCCCCTAGCCCTTTCCAACCAACTCCTTTCACCTATATCCTCACGCTCCAACAAGGGGTCTAAGTCATCATCATTGATGTCGACGCGCCCATCTTCTCCTAATGGATCAAAGTCTATATCTTCTATACCTTCTGCCATCTTTTATTTTACTCTAGAAATAGCGTATATTAAAGCCAAGATTCCCCCAATCCACAAGAATTTCCTCATGTACTTCTTTTGCTCGTTTGCTTCGTAAGCCCCTCCAAAACCACCATTACGAAGCCTATCAATATATGAGTCATCATCCTCGCTAGGTAATCTCATGCACCTATTTAGATCTTCTTCAGTCACCTTGATTGCCCTATTTATGAAGAAGTTCTTAAGTCTCTCGTACTGAGACCCCTTGCTCATGTTCTTACCCCGCAATAACCATTCTCTCTCATTAGCATTGATGGTAACATGTAACTTTTCTTCACTTCCTTCCATTCTCTTATATTACTCTAGTAATAACATAGATTAAAGCCAACATTCCCCCACCCACGAAGATCATCTCGTACTTCTTTTGTTCCTTCCCTGGTTTGTAATAATCTGAGAACTTAGGTTTCTGTTCCTTATCAAAGGACGCAAGGTCCTGATGAGTCTTAGCATAGAGGAAAAGGGCGTCATCTGTTTCTTTCAGGTTCTTTTCTGCCATCTTCTTATTCTCGTATTGTGCGTCTAGGTAATCCCTATACTTTGCCCTTTTCTTTTCCCACACCTCCAGGTCCCTCTGATACGCTTCCAAGGCCTTATCATGACGAATCTTTTCCTCTAGTCCACCGTCGGCTGATAACGACTTAGCCAAGTAACTCCCCCCAATGAACGCTGCTGCGTTTAATAATGCTCCAATCGCCACCGCCATTTTATCTTTCATTGAGAAAGATAAGTGTTTAGATATTTTTTTTTTTAGTACTTAGAGAGACGTGGGTAAGATCTTCTTCTCTTCTAGATAGTGCTTCAAGTACGTGGAACCCGCGAGTACGGCCACCCATTTACCATAATTCGTTAAGCTATTAGATGGATCGTTAATGAATGACTCTTTCGTCATCTTCTTCCCTAGGAAACCTATTCCCGCAGCGATTCCTACGATCACTGCGGATTCCATGATCTTTTTCACAAGGTCATTTTCTACTTTCTTTGCCATGTCCTTTATTTGATTGGGGGGTATCATTTGCTTATATGAATTTTCCTTAAGCTCATTCCACTCCTTCCCAGGGGTTAGGGGGTTAGAGGCTTAAACTTCTTCGCAGGGTTAGAGGCTTAAACTTCTTCGCAGGGTTAGAGGCTTAAACTCCTTCCATTCCTATCGTGGGCTTGGGCTTCGTCCTACTTGGAACCGAATTGGAGTGGGAAGGCATGGGAGTGTTATCCGCGGAAGTGGGGGGAGTACTTTGGGGAGGCGGAGGCGTACTTTGGGAAGGACTACTCTTTCTCCACTTAAAGTATAGATCAGCGGCCGTTAGTCCGAGCCCTATCATCGTTAATACGCTAGTGAAGTCGAGACCAGGCATCCACGTTCCCGCCGGTTCTTCTTCTTCTTCCGGGATAGCTTTCTTTTCCGCAGCTTCCTTTTCCGCAGCTTCCTTTTCTAGCAATGCTTTCTTAGCTTTCCTATTATATTCCACCAACTTCTTCCCGGCAGCAACCTTCTTAGGATCTTTTTCTCGAACGATCCTTTGTGGTTCTTTCGTAATTTGTTCTTCATCACCACCTCCGCCTCCAGCATTTTCTTCTTTTGGCGTTTCCATCTTTATTACTTATCAACAAATGCTTAAGTCTTGCTTAAGTCTTGCTTAAGTCTTGCTTAAGTCTTGTTGGTATTCCCTAACAAGTTGTTCCGCAGGTTCCAAAATTTCCGGAGCTGCGCCAAAGAAATCCATCTTCACGTGCTTTCCGACTTGGAAAAGAAAGTCTGCTAATGCTATGAATCTTCCTCCTTTCAGCGCAATGAATCCGATGTCATTGGTTAAACTTTCTCTCAGGAACTTATCCTTCTCCAAGTCCTTGTTAAGTTCTTTTTTATCATCAATCGGAAGAACCCGTGAGATGACTTCTACTACTATTCCCTGAAGTACGTTCATTAATCCGTTCGCCATCTTTGCCCCCGTGGCGGCCTGATATCTGTTATAGTATTTCTTAACGTCCTTTTTAGACAATCTTTTGATGTCTCCTAGACTTAATTTGGCTCCCGTGTATTCACTAATCGATCCTAATGTGGCAACAATGCAAAGTTGTTCGCGCTTTTCCGCTACCTCTTCGTCATCCTCCTCCTCCTCAGGCTTTGACTTTGGCTTCTTCTTTGGGGGAGTTGTTTCCTTTAGTTCTTCTGTCTTTGGGGGCGTGGATTTATCATCGTATTGTTCCATGATCGATGCCATGTTACTTTATCATCGTCAACATGTACTTAGATCAAGCATTTCTAGATCCAAAACTTCTTCTTCTTCCTCCATCGGAAGTACGCGTGAAATGATTTCCGCTAGAAATCTATGAGCTACGTTCATGAATCCAGTCGTGGGCTGATACATCTTATGATATTCCTTAACGTCCTTTGCTGGTAACTTTATGATATCTCCTAGATTTAGTTCGCGTCCAACGTGTTCGCTAATGGTTCCTAACAAAGCAAGTATGCAAAGTTGTTCCCTTAAGTCTTCCACCTTCTTCTCGAAGCTAGACTTTACTTCTTTTTGAGGGGAATCCATAATAACTTTATCATAATCAAGATACACTTAAGCCAGGTACTTCCACGTAGGATTGATGTGGGTGTATTAAGCAAAGACATATTCTGGAGTACCTTTCCTTCTTTAGTATTTTCATCAGGGCGTTCCTCTCTTCGACATCCATGGTCCCTCCGAATTCTTCAAAGAGTAGCTTATTCGCCGATTGACTTGGACTGTAGAAGGATATGATGCACGTAACGTTCTCGCGGAAGGGTTTCGCAATCGAGGTAATCTGCTGAGTTAAGACCCAAATAGAGATCTTATCGTGTCTTCCCGAAAATCCCAGCCTAACGAAGTGATTAGACCTATTTTTTAACTCTTTTGAGAAAGCACAATCATCCAAGATAATCAGAGTCTCCTGCCCCGAGAATATCTTCTTACACATGGAAAGTAGATCACAGATCTCGTTCACATCATCTGCCTTGGGTGACAGGACAATGAATCTAGGATCATCTTTAGCGAAGCCTCGATAAGTAAGATTTTCCACGTAGGTGGGACAGATAAGTACGATGTATTCGAACACGTATCGGAAACTATTCCTTAGCGTATTCACTAGATAATGAGTCTTTCCGCAATTCGTAGGACCCGTTATGATACAGTGAAAGGGAGTCTTATCTTTTAGTTCCTCCATTCTTATTTATTGTATCATAACTATGCTTTAATACTTCATGGGGTTGGAGCCCCCACGTTAGTACCAGTTTTGCTTGAAACTCCTCTTCTCGAACTCCACTAATCCGTCCGCCACAACGAATAAGTAACAGGTCATTTCCTCATCTTCCGTTCCAGCAGTTCTTTTAATGTACAACTTCACCCCTCCCTTCGTAGCGTCAGAAACGAGCCCACTACCATGGATGCCTCCATCAGGATGAGTCCTCAAATCAATCCACAGGGCAAACTTATCCTCGTAAAACTCCTTTGGAGTTATGGTATCCGTTAATCCATATCGCATTATAATGGACTCCCAAAAGTCCGTTGGTATCATCCCATCGGAATACAACTTATGGGGCACGCTATTCACGTTGATGTCTACTTTGGTAATATTGGGGTTCGTGAACTTTTCTGAGTCCCTAGCGCAGGCCGTATATGGGTCTATGAATATCAGTAGGATCCCAGTCATCGATCGTAGGGGGAGGTTGATCTGTTCGTTGATCACGGTGGTGTTCTTCTTATTAATGGGAAAACTCTTGTGCATCAACACGTTCTCGTAGTAGAATCCCCTACCATCTTCGTAGCTGGTTAATGCTTCGTTTGCTAGATATTCGCTCGTAATGGTCTCGTACTCTAGTTCTAGATTGGATAGGGTATACTTTGCATCCTCTTGGTCTGAGGTTACGATCTTTCCGCTTGTTGAGAAGGTAACCTGAAAGAGTAGAGTATCTACTAATCCGTTGGAATAATATACTCCATGAGAGTCGAGAATGGCGTGGGATATGGGGATTCTGTATCGTGTTCCATATACTTTCGCTAGAGCAACTTCTGCAGAATCGCTCTCGACCTTATCTCCAGCTTTTGTTCTTAGTTTCCGCATGTTTTCTGAGGAGATCCCTTCTCTTAGTCTATTCTTTCGTTCTTCTTTCCTGAGGAATAAGTCGCCGTAAGTTTGATAGAGATCATATCGAACCAAGTCTTCTATTGATCTTCCTCCAAAGGTAACTCTCATCTCTTCGATAAGGTTCTTTCCCAGGTTATTAACCACGGTCTTATTCTGATCCGCGGTAGCTCCATCCTTCAAAGTAAGATCCACTAAGAGTGCCACGCTTCCAGGAACAATAACAACGTTCTCCGGTAACTTGGGAATGTGAACATCCAACGTTCGTCCTGGATCCACTGTGGCTGGACTAAAGCTCACGCGATGAATGTTCTTCTCTGCTTTGAGTCCGTAGGGCTGTTTAAAGAACCTATCTATATCAAGCTTTTCCGGAATTGTCCTTGACATCTTTCTTATTTATGTAATAATGAGTTACTCTCTTAAATACTATGGAGGAAAGAAGAAAGGAGAAACTCTCTTAGATACTATGGAGGAAAGAAAGGTGGGTATGGGGGAGGAACTCCCCCACGAAAAGAAACTTTCAAACGTTTATTACTCAACTGAAGGATATTGGAAGGGATATTCCGCGATCTCGAGACTATCCGAAGCAACAGGCATTTCCGAAGAGATCACGAGGAAGTGGCTTATTAAGCAAGCTTTGTGGCAAATATACCTCCCTGCCCCCACGTACATTCCCAGATACCATTGGAACATTTCTGAGCCCGATCAGATCCATCAAGCGGACTTACTCTTTATGCCTCACGATACAGTGAAGAAAAAGACGTATAAGTACGCTCTCGTCGTGGTCGACGTTGCTTCTAGATACGTGGATGCGGAACCTCTGACCGCGAAGTACTCCACGGGAGTATCTGAGGCCTTGGAAAGCATTTATTCTAGGAAATTATATTGGCCTGAAACTTTGATGGTTGATCCAGGAACAGAATTCAAGGGAGCTTTTACGAAGCTTATGAATAGGCGAGATGTAGAAATCCAAAGATCAGATCCTGGAAATCACAGAGCACAATCCCTCGTGGAGCGCGCTAATCGAACGATCGCTGAGAAGCTGTTTAGTCATCAGTATGCGCAAGAGATGCTTATGGAAGTTTCTAAGACCCGCCTGGGGGACACGAGGTCACGAGAATGGGTGGAACGACTTCCTAGCGTGATAAAGTCTATTAACAACGAAGTGAAGAAGATTACTGGGAAGAAAGCAAAGGAGGCACAAAATCTAAAATCCCTCGAGCTAAAAGATCCCATCTACAAAAGACCCGTGGGATCAAAGGAAAATAGGATCCCCGCAGGGGTTTTTGTTCGATACTTATATGCCGCTGGGGAAGAGGAGGGAGGTCGACAGCGCGCTACTGATCCCATTTGGTCTATAGAAGTTTACGAGATATCGCGTGCGACCATTAGTCCTAATCAACCTGTGCTTTACTATCTTTCTGAAAGTTGGGTAAATCCTTTGACTGATATGGGAAGGCACGGGAGAAAGACTCCCAAGCGTTCTTTCGTTAGAGAAGAGTTACAGGTTATTCCCGAGGACACGGAACTGCCGCCTGATGGTGTTTTGGGCTAAAGATTGTTCATGTAGTGACCGTGGGCTAAAGATTGTTCATGTAATGTCCATGAGCTAAGGTCGTGAGAGGATCTCCTCGTAAGATTACTCGCTTGTCGTCCTTTGAGGAAAGAGCGATCTTATTGACCTTTTCTGAAGTTATTTCATGTGATCGGCTTCTGAAGACTCTCATTGTTCTCATAACTTCTTCTCCAGTAAATAAGCACTCTTTGTAGTGGGAGAAGCGAATGCTGTTTTCTACGACGCATCTTTTGATTCCCTTGCACTTCTTTTCCTCGTGGGGGAGTTCCTCGTGGGGGAGTTCCTCGTGGAGGCCTTCTATTCCCTGGAGGCCTTCTATTCCCTGGAGGCCTTCTGTTCCCTGGGGGGCTTCTGTTCCCTGGGGGCCTTCTGTTCCCTGGGGGCCTTCTGTTCCCTGGGGGCCTTCTGTTCTGAAGCAATAGAGCTTCGCTCTTAGCGTAACGAATTCCGTGACTTGCTTTCCAGCTGTCTCGTCCTTCATCATTCCTCTTACTTTTTAATTTGTTCACTCTCTTCTTTATTCCCGCGTGATCTTTGGGATAATTGCTTGTGTCAAATAACCTCTCGATGTCCCCTTCCATGTCTTTGTAAAGATCGCGCGTCTGGATTTCGTAGATTAGACTATCAGTATCAGTGTAAAGAAGGGTTACTTTGTACTTGTACTTCTCCTTGACGTAGTTATAGTGAAAGTCATACATGAATTTCTTAGATAAGTCTAAGATGGACATTCCTAGGTAAATGGGCTTGTTGTACTCTAAGCACGTTCTTCTCATGTGAATGGCGGCTAACTTTTCAGAGAAGGATTTGGCTCCAATGAAGTTCGGCTTACGAGTTAGCTTATTCGCTTGCTTTTTGTTTGTGACTAAGCGTATGTCTCGTCGATTACGAATGTTCTCCATGGTCTTTCCGAAGACGCTGTTGTTCATGAGCTTGAAGAAATCTTTCTCGAAATCGTTCGTCGCCTTGGTTCTTAAGTCCGTATTTAGGTCAATGTACTTCTTTAACCAGGGGGATTCTTCGAAGGAAATTCCCCTATGGACCTTCGTGATTATTAGTCCCTGGCTTTCGTAGAATTTTAGAGTATCGTGATGTACCACGTAGTGTGACTTGTCGTAGAAGTTCGGAATAAGCTTCATTACTCCACTTTTCGCCTTAAGGTGCTCTGGGGCAAGGGGGTAGTCGTTATGGATATTGTGTAGTTGTCGGGGATACTCTAGATCAACGTCTAAGATACAGGGAATTCTTCTCCACTTCCACAGCTTACTTCGAGTCATCCACGTGAAGCCTTTCGTTGGAAGGGGTTGGGACATTGCCCATCCGTAGAGGTTATTCGCGTCCCAGTAGGGAATGTAAGTGCTTTTTTCCTTAGGATTGTAGTTCTTCATGTACTTGTTATTAGCCTTTGCGTAGCGCTTACTTCCCACAGAGGAAATTCCTCCTCGGATTCCGCTTTCCATCATTAAGATCATGTCTATGTCGCTGAGAAGTTCTAGTCGGATGTTCGTGATTTTTAACATGGCGTCCCAAGCAAGTCCAGGGGCCGTGTAATACCAAGCGGGATCTAAGTCATAGTATCTTCTACAAACGATTCTGAAGTTCTCGAATACGTCCGCTAGGAGAAGTACGTCCGTTTGGAGATATAGGTCGTGATAGTCTTTCATCGTCTTCATGTTGAAGGTTTTCCATACTTTTTGCGCGTGCTCGTAGTCTTCTCTTGTGATGTCGCTATCATTAAGATCTGAATGAAAGGCTTTCAGAGGAGGTAAGTGGGGTTCCTCTAACTTCGTAAGGGAATCCATGTACTCGTAGGGGTACACTCCTTTTCTCATCAATAAGTTAAGATCTTCGCCTCCATAAAAGGAACTGATGACTTCGAACTGATCTTTCGTTAGGTTGTTGGTAAGGTTACTCAAGCTGGAGGACATGAACTTGTAGCTGTCGAGGAATCTCGCTTCTAAGTAAAGATCATGGATTTTCCCTTTTTTATCCGAGTAGTGATCTACGATGACCCCCTTACTAAAAGACATGTATTGTTCCTCGTTCTTCGCGATGCACTTAATCTTACCTTTGCTGATTCCTAGGGCTTTTACGAATAGATGGGCGTCGTATCCTGAAAGATTGTGGAAAAAGATGGGAATGAAGTTCGGAAGTTTGTAACGAAGATTACACCTACTATCCGCCGCCCCTCGGAATTTCCCTGTGAGATGATCGTGATCTCTTACTTTGTCGCTTCCTAGCTCTTTCTTACAGATATGGCAGTGCTTTGCTTCTTCGTATTCCTTTCGATCCAGGTCGGTCATTACCAGCTTTTTCTTCTCGGAAAGTTTTTTGTATAAGAAAAGAACATCTTCTTCTATTGATCTCATGAAGTGTTCTCCCAAGTCTTCTTCCTCGCTTTGAGCTGTGTATTTCACGATTTTTGGAGGAAGCGCGTTCTCATTGTACTTGATTACGTAACAGTATCCCGAGGGCTTGTGCTTTTGACATGGTTCTGTAAAAGATCTTTTTGGGTCTGAAGAACAAGAAGCGACTTTTTCTAGAATGCACTCAAAGTCGGCATAGATGACGAAGGGAACTTTCATAGAACGATGGTGGTTCTGGAACTCGAGTGCAGTTCCTTTGGGGGGAACGGTTACTTTTACGGATTTGTGTTGTCCGCACCATTCGGAATGGTCTCGGAGAACGTACTCGTTGGTAAAGGAGTTAAGACATCTTAAGCAGAAGTGTCTCTTATGTTCGTTACTCGATAGTTTGGAGGATAAGAGCCTCGAGATGTTCTTGATCCAACAATAGTGCTTCGTTTTCTCGTTGGAGATTAGTAGTAGAACGATGTTGTGCTCCCTGATCTCCCCTTCGTAGATTCTGAGGGGCTCGAAGTCCTCCTTTTCGTAGCCTAAGACACTAATCGCGTAGTCCTTGTTATTTTTCTCGAAGATTTTGATGTCTCGGAGCTCTAGGGGGAAGCGAAGTCCCTCCCAGTTCAGCTTTTCCGCGTTTACCTTAAGGGGTAGCGTTATCCTCTCAGGATGACTTTTTGGTGTAAATCGGGCAATGGTTACCGCCCACTTAAAGCATTGATCGTCTTCATTCTGGGGGTTAATGATGGCCTTCTTTGTTGCTAATTCTTGAGGAAGGCGAATGAATGTGCTACCTCTTAGGGGTTCGTATTTCGCGAAATGAATGCTTAAGGATACTACTTTCCCAATGGCCCAGCCAGAACCCTCGTTCTGGAATTCGGCGATTCTTTCTAGGATGTCCTCGGAAATTTTCTCGTATAGGGTTAATAAGTTGGTGCTTTTTGTTACTATTTCTGGTACTGTGTGGAAATGTCCTTCGCTAGTGACTTCTTGTCCATCATTTCCGATCTTATGGAACTCACAGGTTAAGTAGAACTTAATCTTCGTGGGCTTCTTAGTTATCGAGATGGTCTCTAAGACGCGTTTTTCCTGCTTCTTTAAGAATACGCTGGGGTCTACGTCATCATTACCCCAAAGAATCCTGTGTTCCTTAAGATACGAATCGAATGAGGATTTTTTCAGCGTATTCTCTTTTTCCGATCTACGATAAATAGCCTTTATTCTCTTCTTCAGCTTCGCGATCTTCACCTCAACGCGATTCCTAATCTTGGGGCGAATCATTGGTAATAACCACTCTGAAAAATTTTTTAACTCCTCCTGGATTTTCTCGATGATGCGTGGCTTTAGATTTGAAGTTGGCTTTGTCGGCCTTATTGGAGGGACTAGGGGTATTTTAGTCTCAGGAATAGGGCTGTCTAAAATGTTCTGCATTTTTTCACTTTATTATGGCCTAGATATTCTTTGGAAACAAATTTCGTTTTCCACAGATCTCAAAGTTCTTCTTTAAGATCTTAATTGGCTCTAATTACTAGGGTTAGGCTTATAAGGATAAGGCTGACTCATAAAGTCAGGATCCTTAGGTCGACGATATTGGTTGTATCGTACGGAATGATATGGATTGTTATGAGGGTTGTTCCAGTGCGGATCTATGTGTGGAAGAGAACACGTCTTGTTGATCTTACTATTTATTCCTTTTCCTTTGGGCATCTTTTCTTTGTGATAAGCAAGATTTTTTTTTCAACTTTTATTTACTTTAGTATTTTTAGAAAGATCTTCTTTTTCTTTCTTTTCTTTTTCTTCTTTAGTTCGTGGGGGAGTTCCTCCCCCACACCCCCACACCCCTGTGCTCACTCTCCTCCCCCAAAATAGCTCGCGCCTTCCCTCATTTCTTGCGCACATCTAGTCCAGACTAGCCCCTCTGAAAAAGTGTTCTTTCACTTAAAGTCTTACTCTGACTCAGGTGTGATCCCTAGACCTCAAAGAACTCCAGGGGTGGGAGCCCTTTGAGCGCAACTTGGGGAAAAGAAGGAGAATCACTCTGATGTAGGTGTGATCTTTGGGCTTAGGGGAAGGCGTGAGGGGTCGTGTTGGGGGATTACTCTGGTTTAGGCGTGATGTTGGAGGGAGAGGGAAGGGTGGGGGGAAATGTGCGGCGTGGCCGTGTCAGTGTGTTTGGGGGAGAGGGAAGGAGGTGGGGGAATGTGCGGCGAGGCCGTGCGTGATGTTGGAGGGAGAGGGAAGGAGGTGGGGGAAATGTGCGGCGAGGCCGTGTCTGTGTAAAAAACTCTTAGGCGTGATTTTTGGAGATGTGTTCTTTTGACTGGGAGGGGTGAGCCGCAGTACTAAAACCGACGAGAGGGAAGGGTGGGGGGAAATGTGCGACGTGGCCGTGTCAGTGTGTTTGGGGTTTAGGCGTGATTTGGTTGGATGTGTTGTTGGAGGGAGGGGGAAGGGCTAGGGGGTGTTTGTGGCGAGGCCGTGCCCGTGTAAAAAACTCTTAGGCGTGATTTTTGGAGATGTGTTCTTTTGACTGGGAGGGGTGAGCCGCAGTACTTGAACCGGCACTACATACCTACTGTTTTTGACTGCATGGATGAATGAATAAATGAAACAAAGAACGGAATGGATGAATGAATGAATGATGGATGGATGGATGGATGGATGAATGAATGATGGATGGATGGATGGATGGATGGATGGATGGATGGATGGATGGATGGATGGATGGATGGATGGATGGATGGATGGATGGATGGATGGATGGATGGATGGATGGATGGATGGATGGATGGATGGATGGATGGATGGATGGATGGATGGATGGATTAATTAATTAATTAATTAATGATGGATGGATGGATGAATGAAAAAAGAATGGAATGGATGAATAATGAATGAATGAATGGATGCATATGGATGGATGAATGGATGGATAGATGAATGAGTGGATGAATGAATAGCTATATGGATGAATGGATAAATGGATGGATGGATGTATGAATGGATGAATGAACATTATTGTATCATTGTGAGGACCTGACACACTTTATTGTATCATCGTGAGGACCTGACACACTTTATTGTATCATTGTGGGGACCTGACAAACTTTATTGTATCATTGTGGGGACCTGACACACTTTATTATATCATTGTGGTGACCTGACACATATTATTGTACCATTGTGGGGACCTGACACACTTTATTGTATCATTGTGAGGACCTGACACACTTTATTGTATCATTGTGAGGACCTGACACACTTTATTGTATCATTGTGGGGACCTGACACACTTTACTGTATCATTGTGAGGACCTGACACACTTTATTGTATCATTGTGGGGACCTGACACACTTTATTGTATCATTGTGGGGACCTGACACACTTTATTATATCATTGTGGTGACCTGACACATATTATTGTACCATTGTGAGGACCTGACACACTTTATTGTATCATTGTTGGGACCTGACACACCTTATTCGATCATTGTGGAGACCTGACACACTTTCCAGGTGATTTGACTAGGCGCGCAAAGCATGATTTCCTGATCTGAAAATGAATCAATCCCATCATCCACCGCACGCTCAATTCACTTGAGTTTCATGGCGGCCATCTTGAAAATAGGCGAATTATGAGCGACTTTCTCGCCAATAAGTCTTTTCTTATTGAAAACGAGACACTATAAATAACAGATAAAAGGATTTTCTTAAGGTTCAAAGCATCCTGGAGATTGCCAAGGACAAAAGAGCAGCGTAAGGTGTGGAAATTTTAGTTAAATCCTGCCAAGGAATCGAGAAAGCTTTTCGGCAGCTTCTTCGAGATCGTTTCAACGGTAATTCTTTAATAAAAACCATGAATATTAACCTAACCGATGAAAATATATTCTTTTTTTTTTTTATTATTTACTAGTTTTATTGTTTCGTGATTGTGAGGGCACTGAGACCCAGTTGTGGTGCCCTAGAACTGTTCATTATTATTATTATTAGTCTCATCTACACAACATATTCTTTGAAGTAGAAACATTTTTAGCCTTAAATAATCCGCTAAATGACACTTTTCCTAGCATTATTGTACTTGTATGCTATTTGGTTTTCTTTTGATTTCCCTCTGTTTATCCATGATTGAGCTCGAAAAGACGCATGGGATTGATTCTTTTTCGGATATCACGATTCGCAATCTGATTGGCTAATCGCTTTTCCTCAGATCACCTGGTTATTGTATCATTGTGGGGACCTGACACATATTATCGTATCATTGTGGGGACCTGATGACACACTTTATTGTATCATTGTGGGGACCTGACACACTTTATTATATCATTGTGGTGACCTGACACATATTATTGTACCATTGTGAGGATCTGGTAGACATTTTTGTAGCATTTTTAGTGCCTGGCACACCTATTGTAGCATTTATTTTTCTTATAGGTTGGGGACGAACCTATACTGGTGGACCTTCCGCTATAACTCTCCAAAAAGCAGATCTTCCTATCGCTAACGATCTTCGTTGTCAACAAAGGAACAGCTATTTATTAGGAGTAGATCCCAACACTATGATTTGTGCCGGAGGGCAAAGCTTAGCAGGTGGTTGTCAAGGAGACAGTGGTGGTCCCTTAGCGTGCTATGAGGGAGGTAAATGGGTTCTTCGAGGTGTTGTCAGCTGGGGACATACTCAGTGCTACACAAATCATTACACTGTTTTTGCAAGAGTGAGTACCTTTGTTAACTGGGCGCAAAACACTGCTTCAAAAGCCGGTTAAAAGGTAAGGAAAATATATGGCAACACCATACCATACCATACCATACCATACCATACCATACCATACCATACCATACCATACCATACCATACCATACCATACCATACCATACCATACCATACCATACCATACCATACCATACCATACCATACCATACCATACCATACCATACCATACCATACCATACCATACCATACCATACCATACCATACCATACCATACCATACCATACCATACCATACCATACCATACCATACCATACCATACCATACCATACCATACCATACCATACCATACCATACCATACCATACCATACCATACCATACCATACCATACCATACCATACCATACCATACCATACCATACCATACCATACCATACCATACCATACCATACCATACCATACCATACCATACCATACCATACCATACCATACCATACCATACCATACCATACCATACCATACCATACCATACCATACCATACCATACCATACCATACCATACCATACCATACCATACCATACCATACCATACCATACCATACCATACCATACCATACCATACCATACCATACCATACCATACCATACCATACCATACCATACCATACCATACCATACCATACCATACCATACCATACCATACCATACCATACCATACCATACCATACCATACCATACCATACCATACCATACCATACCATACCATACCATACCATACCATACCATACCATACCATACCATACCATACCATACCATACCATACCATACCATACCATACCATACCATACCATACCATACCATACCATACCATACCATACCATACCATACCATACCATACCATACCATACCATACCATACCATACCATACCATACCATACCATACCATACCATACCATACCATACCATACCATACCATACCATACCATACCATACCATACCATACCATACCATACCATACCATACCATACCATACCATACCATACCATACCATACCATACCATACCATACCATACCATACCATACCATACCATACCATACCATACCATACCATACCATACCATACCATACCATACCATACCATACCATACCATACCATACCATACCATACCATACCATACCATACCATACCATACCATACCATACCATACCATACCATACCATACCATACCATACCATACCATACCATACCATACCATACCATACCATACCATACCATACCATACCATACCATACCATACCATACCATACCATACCATACCATACCATACCATACCATACCATACCATACCATATCATATCATACCATACCATACCATAAAAAATACGGCAAATATAATAAAATGTTAAAGGAGCATTTGGAAGAAAACGCCCTAATTTTGGAAAGTCCGAATAATTAAGTCAATGACTATATTTACTCACAATTTAGATGCTAAAATAATTGATAATTTTTTCCAGCCAACTTTTGACCGTGAAGAAAACATGTTGCTTGGCTACTATTGGGGCCAGAAAGTTTAACAAAGTTTCAAGTCATTTCCAATTTTCATCCAAGTGCCCCTTTAATTAAGCATTATTTTGAGTTGCGCTATCTTTTGAGACACAAATTTTGATTAATTATAAGGAGTGACACATTGTCTTGATGTGCGCATTCAATTTGACAGGCTATCTTTTGAGTCACAAATTCTAATGAGTCACGCATTATTGAGTTACACATTCAATGAGTAACGCAATTTTTTTGAGTCGCAAATTTTTAAGGAGTCGTGCATTATTTAGTAACGCATTCTCGTGACTTGCGCATTCATTTAGCCACGCTATTTACCACGCCATCACAAATGTTAATGAACGCGCATTATTGAATAAAGTTGCTCATTCAATTAGTAACGCTATCTTTTCTCCCACGAATTTTGCCAAGTCACGCATTGTTGAATGACTCGTTCTTTTGTGTTGTGCATATATTAGGTCACGCAATCTTTTCCCTTATTACTGAGAATTACTGAGTAACGGAGTAACGTATTCTTTTGAGTTCAGCATTTGTTATTTTAAATTCATGTATGATACGAAAATCTCTTTACATGTACATTTTCAGGTAACTGATTGATTGACTGGATTCCATCGCTGATTGATTGATCGCTTTGGAAACATTTTGCCGACTAATAAAAAAATCTAAGTCACGGTAAACTAAAGTTAATTGAAATTAAATAATCTTGGTGATTAATATAAAATTATAACATGAAATGAAAAAGATCAAGAAACCATATGCCTTGAAAATGACAATAAATGACAAACGCAAAGCAAAATCACGTCTTGTTTGATTTACATTAGAAGTTACAGCGCGACGCGCAAAAGTACGATCACATTTAATATATTCGCATACTTCTATGCACGGGCTTTTTGGCTTTTTGCTCCAAACGAGTTTTACATACCTTATTTGGTAAAACCAGACAGCTTAGCATCAAATGTATCAGTTTAGTGTGCAAAATCCCGTGCATAGAAGTATGCGATTACACATTAAAAGTGGTCAATTTTGCGCGTCGCCCTGTCATACAACAATATAAATAGATTAAAATAGTAGGTTGGGATCATATGTCAGTAAAGTTTCTTGTTGGTTCTCTCCGGTTCTTTGAGGGTTTTTTTTTCAAGGTTCTTCTGTTCAACTTCTAGATTCAACTTGGAATTCAGTGGGAGCCGGGGCCACTCTGTGGAATCCATTTTTAATTCCCAATTATTATTGATCTTTTCATTGCCATCTTCTTTGATAAAGGTGGCAGGAATTCTAGCCATAGTATCTGCGTACGTGAGGGGATTTTCTACAGAATAGAATTCCAAAACGCCAGTTCTCGTACCCAGGTGTGCATTAATTGCGAAAAAAAACGTTTTGCTTCATGTTTATGACGTAATCTGCTTGTGACGTCATTGTCGTTAGTTGTGTTCTGAAACTTTCGTACAAGATATATTGATGTCCTTCATACTCTGTTGCATATTCCTTGTTTTTAAAATCATTACAAATATCGTAAGAGGTAGTCTATTGCTCGATTTCCCTGCAGCGACTGTTGTCTCGCCAGGTCAGCGCATAGCAATGAAAACAGTGACAAAATTCAGGTACGTTTGTAGAAAAGAGGTTTGTAGAAAAGATCCAAAACGAAAAGCAGTACTGTAAAGATTTTTCTTACTTTTTCTTTGTGACAGGATTTGTTGTCCAAAGTTCTAGCTGTTCAGGTGGAGGATAAATCGTTGAGAAAATTTTTCCGCTTAATTTTAGCGAAGTTGAACCCGGAAATATGCGTGACAACTTAAAAGCTCAATAGACAAAGCTTGTCATTTGGCATACTTGTGGTGATCTGATTGACTGATTGATGCAATTGAGGTCTCGTGATGTTTGTATTAACATTTTTTCTTGGTAAAAATAGTCGGGTTAGTCTGTTGTTGGAATGGACGCAGGCTATCTACACGTACGCTCTCGGAGTATTCCAAATACCATGCGAACCACACTAAAAGCCTACGTAGAGAAAGTGGAGAAGGAACTTACGTGTTCTTCTTGTCAAGAAATATTCACAGATCCAAAGGTCCTTCCATGTTTACACAACTTTTGCTCAAGATGTGTCACTCTGTTCCTAGAGAGAAGCGGAACTCATCAAATTGAATGTCCTATCTGCGAGGAGAGGATATATGTACCAGATGGTGATGGATCAAAGCTACCCTCGTCATTCTACCTCAGTGCTCTGCTAAGGCTATTTCACAATATGAAAAATGAATCCACTCCATTGCAGGAACCACTGACTGAATGTGAAAGCTGTAGCAAGGCGGAAGTCTTGGTAGCATTTTGCCCACAGTGTGATGGCCTAATTTGCAAAGAATGTGTTGCTCTCCACAAAACAATCAAACAACTTCGCAATGATCACCAACCAACAATGCTGGATGATTTCGGACAAGAAAGTGTCAAGAGTTTCCTCAATAATCAAATGTTGTGCAAAGAAAGGACCCACGAGAAACACAAGCTTGAATACTTCTGTCAAGAAGAAAGTTGCAAACAATCTGTGTGTCAAAAGTGTGCCATTTTGTATCATCAAAATCACGAAATGCAGAGCTTAGAGGAAGCTTCTGAAGAATTCAAGCAAGCCCTACAAGCAGACACGAATCAAGTCAAACAGCTGACAGAAAAATATAATGAAGAATTAGAACAATCTAAGACAAACCTCGAGAGAATTGAGTACGAAATTGACGTCGCAAAGAAAGAAGTTCATGACACTGTGCAAACTATTTTTAAGATGGCAAAGGATCACGAGACCGCAGTCTGTCAGGCTTTAGATGACATTCTAATGGATCAAAAGCTAGCGAACGAAGATGAACAGAGGGATGTCAATGAGGGGTTGATAAAGACACAAGAATTTGAGCTTTACTCTAAAACCATTGTCGAACGAAATTTGACCTTAGAGATTATCGAAAGTAAAGAAGTACTGCATCACAGAAGTCAGACGTTATTGGAGACACCTTCAATTTTGTGCAACAAACCAATTCAACGTAACGTGACAGTGCGTTACGTGACAAGTCCTCGAGTCATGCAGTTGTTACAAGATACTGGCAATCTTGTGGAGAGCGTGACGACTCCAGCACAGTGTACGATTGAATCATTGCATGATGTGCGGTGTGGTTTTGTGAACGAGTTTAACATCCTCACAAGAAATGCAGAAGGAGAAATGTGTCCCACAAGAATTGAGTCTATCGATGTTAGAATCAAAGATGTGGAGGGAAACGAGGTGGAAAAGAAAGTGTCTGAAGAGGAAAGTGGAAAATACCGTGTGAGGTACAAAGCAGAGAAAACTGGAATGTACGAAATACAGGTGAATATTGGAGGGTTTCCCGTCAAAAACTCACCGCAGGATGCATATTCACTAGATTTTACCTACGTGAAAAAGTTTGGTGAAGAGGGAAATGATCAAGGACAGCTACATTATCCCAGATCGATTGCACTCACAGAAAATCAAGAGTTAGCTGTTTCGGATGGAGGTAACAACCGTATTCAAATATTTAGCCTTAATGGGAACTTTCTGAGGGAGTTTGGCAAGAAAGGGACAGGAGAAGGGAAGCTCCTTAAACCAAATGGAGTTGTCGTTATTGAAGATAGAATTATCGTTTCTGACCAGCCCGATATTATGGGCAGAATACAAGAATTTGACTTGAACGGTTCTTATGTAAGGACTATCTACAGACCTGAGCAATGGTTTGCACCGCGTGGAATGTGTGTTAACGATGAGAAAAACATCGCAGTGTGCTGCGAAGGAAATGAAATAATTGATATCAAGCCAAGTATCAAGGTGCTCAGTCAACAAGGAGATTTAATTCGTGAGTTTCATTTTCCAGAGGATAATGAAGAGCCTCGATACATCTCCTACGGTAACGGGAAATACTTTGTATCTTATCGAAACAAAAGCTGTGTTCATGTTTTTGATGCAAATGGAGTTTTCTTGTACAACTTTGGTGATGAAGGGATAAAGGATGGCCAGTTTAATAATGTCGGTGGACTGGCTGTTTATGGTCCAGACATGATTCTTGTCTGTGATATGAATAATCATCGTGTTCAACTTTTCACACAAGAGGGTCAGTTTATCATGTTATATGGTGGTCGTGGTCCAGGCGTTGGTCAGATGTATTGTCCTGTAGACTTGGTCGTCACAGCTGATGGTCGAGTGTTTGTACTGCAGTGTGGTAGTAAACAAGTACAAGTTTGGCAGTGAGAAAACTTAGTTGTGATTCTCTAGTGCCATCAACTAAGAAAAAAGACATGTTAACAAACTGGCAGGTAGAGGGAGAAGGAGACTGCAGCCTCAGTTTAAGTTAAGGCGAGGTCACACGGTGCAACATTGCGCGCACTATTGCCGGGTAATGTTTCTGAAGTAGGATCGTTTTCTACATCAGCAACATTCTGTGCAACAATCTGTGCGCACATCGATTTACTACAATATTGCGCGCAATTTGTTTGTTTCCGTAACTTTAAAGTTGTCAATGAAGCAACCAGCAAACAAACAAAAAAGTGTTTTATTCTTAGCAACAAAACTGTTTAGAAATGTTTGAATTTAACTTCTTTTCATAGAGAATATTAGCTCTCAAGAATATATTGATATTAGTACCCAATAGCAAGGGCGGATCCTGAAATTTGCAAGGGGTGTCTGAAATGAAAAAAAAAAAAACGATATAATGACGTCATCAACAATCCTGATCTGACTTATTTTGTACATTTGTTTAGGGGATTTCTGGTGTAACAATGTACACCCCCTGGATCCGCCCCTAAATAGCGTTCAGAATCAAGCTAATAATTTTGTTTATCAATTGTTTATCAAAATTCAACATTTCAATGCCTTGTTGTGAAATTGGTTTTTGGCTTCCGTCAATCAAAACTAATCAGTCGGTATCTTTTATATTTTTGACTGGCGGCAGCGAAAAACCAAATTCCAACGGGAAACTCGCAAATACCGAGTTCTGCAGAATATTGAGAATCGCAGTAAACGATGTCTTTTTTTTTTTTTTTTTTTTAACAGCTTTATTGGGAACTAATATAACAATGTGTTAAATAAAATAACTAGTAGTTACCCTAAAAGGAGAGTCACGAACGGGACACGAGACCCATGCGAGGTGACCACCTCATGAAATTTTGAAATAATTAAACGTAAAAATATATGCAAAAATATAACATTGTACGTAAATATAAAAAATAAGAATGGAAAAATAAGTTCATTAAGATAAAACTAGTGTACTTTATGGGGTTAACCTCTATGACAGGGACATTCTCGAAATGCAGACCAGGTACAAGACCTGTCAATATCAAAAACAGAATCAAGTAAATTAAAATAGCGTACTAAAACGTGATTTTTGAAGGTAGCAATACTAGAAAAACATGTGGAAGGAGAAGATTTACAAATGGGATTCCAAAGTTTAACAATGCGATTAAAATATGAGGCCTGAAAAGTATTAGAGTTACAGAAAGGAACCTTGAGCATTAAGCTAGGATTACTACAGTTACGTATATTACTATGCGTACTAAAGGCGACAAAGTCACGAATGTTAAAGTCAATGTGTCCATAAAGAGCTTTATAGTAGAGTATTAAGTCTTTGACTTCCCTGTCGTAGCACAAGGGAAGCAGATGGAGAAGTTGCATGCGTTCTTTATAGGTGGTGTCACCTAATCTTGTCCTAAGAATCCATCTAGTTGCCCGCCTTTGGACGCGCTCGATTTTAGCCTTCAGCGCGACCTGGTGCGGCGACCAAACCATCGTAGCGTAGCAAAGCTGGGACTTGACCAAGGACAAATACAGGGTTCTGCGAACTTTGATGTCCGTTAAAATGGGACATGTTCTCTTCAGCAATCCTAACATCTTGTTGGCTTTGGCGATGATGGTGTGAATATGTGAGTCCCAGGAAAGATTACCTTTGACAATAATGCCGAGGTCTTTTTCTTCTTTGACACGGAGGAGCTTGGATGAGTTAAGATGATAATTATGATTGACTGGATTTTTCTTGCGTGTAATTGACAAAACCTTGCACTTGGTAGCGTTGAACCTTATATTGTTATCGCGGCTCCAGATTGCCAAGCTGGATAGGGTTTGTTGAAGATTTTCAGAGTCCTCAACAGATGTAATGTTCTTGTATAACTTAGTATCATCAGCATATAAAGCAGCGATTATACCATTCGAGACAGCTTCTGGAAGGTCATTTATGAAAAGGATGAAAAGAACTGGACCAAGTAAGCTCCCTTGAGGAACTCCAGAGGTGACAGGAACCCAGTCAGAGGCTACACCATCAACAACTACTCTCTGTTTGCGTCCAGTAAGATAATCTCCAAACCAGTTGAAGAGGTGCCCAGATATTCCAAACGATTTGAGCTTGTCTAGGAGAATTCCATGGTCCACGGAATCAAAGGCTTTAGCGAAGTCAAGGTATAGGATGTCAGTCTGAGTGTTCTTGTCAAGGTATCGTCCGATAGAGTGGAGAACTTGGAGAAGTTGCGTTGCACATGAACGTTTCCTCAGAAAACCGTGTTGAAGAGGAGTGATGAGATTGATAACATGATCGTACAACCGTACACAAACAGAGCGTTCTAGCACTTTACCAAG
This sequence comes from Anthopleura xanthogrammica, assembly GCA_964019055.1. Taxonomy (NCBI): domain Eukaryota; kingdom Metazoa; phylum Cnidaria; class Anthozoa; order Actiniaria; family Actiniidae; genus Anthopleura; species Anthopleura xanthogrammica. Next base: position 1,090,515 of record OZ025215.1, on the reverse strand, counting down.
TATGGGCAGGAGAGAAATTGGACGGTAGTTTTCAGCAAGTTCCTTTGAATCTTTTTTGTGTATTGGAGTGACATCAGCCAGTTTCCATTCCGATGGGAGTTTTCCCAAGAATAAAGAAAGATTGAACATATTGCAGATGCTAGGTGCGATTTGGTGACCACATTCCTTTAGGAGACGAGTAGGAATTCCATCCGGACCACCAGCTTTCGAGGTGTCGAGAGTACTCAGACACTTGGTAACTTCTTCTACGCTTAGGTTGATATCAGATAACTGTAGATCAGTCTTTGGGGAGAGAAAGCGTTGTCGCTAGTTGTGTCCACAATTGATCGTGGAACAGAGAATACCGACGAGAAGTAGGAGTTAAAGAGTTCAGCTTTTTTGGCAGGAGTGTTAACTGTTACGCCACCATGGGTTAGGACAGGACTAGAGCTTGATTTATGATGAAGAATAGCCTTGTGATAGCTCCAAAATAATTTTGGGTTGCTGTGAAGTGAGGTTTCAATCTTGGCCAGATACTCGCGATGCTTGTGTTTAACTAAACATTTAACGCTTTGTGTTAGAGAGCGTAATTTCAGTTTTCGTTCTGCTGTTTTATTTAGGCGATATTTCTTGAGTGCAGCATACTTTTTTCGGATTACATGACGGACTTCTCCATCTATCCAGGGAGGGGAGTTTGTATCCTTGATGACTTTGTAGGGGATGAAATTCTCAGCGGTAGATAGAAAGAAGTCCTTCCAAGAAGACAAATAATCGTCCATATTCTCCGAAGCACAAACATTAGATGGCACGGAGGACAGGAACACAGTCTTGAAATAAATAAGGTAGCACTTTTATATATTATAATTTGTTTTGCTCGACTGATCGAGCGACGTATAAAGTTTATAATGATAAAAAATAATGTCAAAAGAGGTATTGTTTTGAGGAAAGAAAAAACCTAGAGATTTGATGACCTTTAAAAATTGATTGGAAAATCCCGAAGTACAGTGCTTTAAGTACCTATCATTTAAATAACCTATTTCATAAAATACTGGTTATCCTAATCCCCGTGGCGCAATGGATTAGCGCGTTGGACTTCTAATTCAAAGGTTGTGGGTTCGAGTCCCACCGGGGATGATCTTTTTTTTTCTCACTTTGCAAAAGAGGGAAGAAAGAGAACTATTCTCCCTCCTATTTTTTTAATTACTATTTATTATTATTTTCCTTTAAATAAAAATTTACTTTTTACGAAATTACGATTTCTTAAAAAGAAAATAAGTTTATGATTTCCATATGACTCCCTACATGTCCGCTAGTCCCAATCCCCTGGCTGGACTGGACAACTGCTGTGCAAAACTTCGAAGGTTCACCAAACTTTTCCTTTCAAAAAAAACATGGCTTTTCTTCGCTTTAGATCAGTCTATTGCATCCCAAAATATGATATCGATCACGACAGACGTATTGCCTTCAGTTCTGTATGTATTACGACAGCAACATTGTCTGCTTACGGCGCATTTGTTCAACTTCGATTCTGGTATCGTCAACTAAAAGACTCTCACAGCAGAAGAAAGCCTTCTTCAAATCCTGTCATACTCTTTTGTTTGGCTCTAGCTGATCTTTTTACATGCATTGGTGAGTATAAGAGCACATTTTGAAGTAAATTTACTCAATAACTTTACGAAAAAGATACCCTATTTTATATCAAATACATGAAAATATTTGATGGAAACCGGAAACGCATGGTGCACTTAGTTTTAGTCTTACTTTTAACTCTTTAAAAATGTTTTGAGGTTAAGTAATGATCATTATATTAAATCTCTTTGGCGTAAGTTGGAACCTAGATTTTGTTTTTGTCTTCTTTCTTTGCCAATTACAGTGCAAATCGAAAAATCTTGGGCACCCAGAAATATTTCAGAAATCGTTTATTGTTCGTTGAACAATCAGAAACGACTTTCTAACTCCAAGAAGTTTATCTGACTACAAATCAGTCGAACTTCTCGCAGTTAGAAAATTGCTTCAGATTGCTCAATGAACGATACACGATTTCTGAAATATTTCCGGTGCCCACGGTTTCTCGATCCGCACTGTAACTCCTTTTGTTTATTGGTTGCCTCCTTTAGACCTCCTGCCTCCCTAGGTATCCTCTTTCCTTCCTGATCCCTCTCGCTCCTTCCTTCACTCCTTCCTCCCCACTCCTTCCTCACTCCTTTCTCCGCATTTCAATACTTTTTCCACCATAATTTGTCAAACATAACGCAGTTAAGGCGTGATTACACAGAGGAAATTTCTCTACAATTTGTCACGCAATGGCTTTTCGACACAAGTTGCAAGAGGGCTTACATGGTGAAACAGAAATGCAATCGCAATGATTACTGCAACTTGTCTTGCAACATTTTCAAATTCCATTGTAGGTTACATATATGCCACAATGCTCCATGCAACTTATCTTGCAACACTGTTGTGAGATAAGATGCAGAGAAAATTGCTTCATGTGATCATGCCTTTAAGTCTGGTTAACACTAGTGACGCAAGCATAAGTATAACAACATATGCAAGCACAGATATAGTCTTTCATGGTTAGTTACCCCCTTATTTTTGTAAAATTAAAACAAACATTCAGTCATCCGTAAAGTACTATCTGCGCATGCATATGTCGTTATGCTTATGATTGTGTCACTAGTGTGAACCAGGCTTTAGTGGTTGGAGTTCTTCAACAGGTTATCACAGTATGGTACTCAGTCTTATATACTTAGATTTTGAAATTATTTTATTTTGATGATAATTTTCCAGGTGTTATAGGTATGGCTATTCTATTTATAACAATGAATCCACCATACCAGATACATATCTATGTAACTCAATATGGTAAATATCTGAACATGACCCACCCATATCAACATTGGTATAAGTACATAGGGGTCCCCACTGAGGTAAGATTTGAGTAATGATTTGCATGCACATACTATAACTAACTGGGTTAACTAATTAACCAATCACCATGCATTTAGAGTGAAAACAAAGCAATCCAACTTAAGCCAAACTTGAGCAAATAAGGAGTTACTGTATTAGAGAAGTAGCCAAGATATTACAACCCAGGGCTTAAAATAACAGCCAGTCATATGCCAGTCAAGATGTCCGGCGTATGATATATATATATATATATATGTAGGTAGGAGTAAAGACTTCGGAAGTCTTTACTCCTACCTACATTATACTCAAGGCATGGTACCAAACCACTTTACTTCACATATATATATATATATATATATACACCTACTTGCAAAAACGTTGTCATACAACATTTGAACATTTGTAGTTTCAATATTAGGAATAAATTAAAAGTACAAAAGAAAGAGTTCTGCTTCAATGATCTTCTTTTGTACTTTTAATTTATTCCTAATCCACTAAACTACAAATGCTCAAATGTTGTATGACAACGTTCTTGCAAGTAGGTGTATATATATATATATACATATATATATACATATATACATATATATATATATATATACATATATATATATATATATGTATTTTTTTTTTCAAATATGATTGGTCATGTCCATTCAAATTCGTATTTGACGGGACATTGACTGTTGACCATATGTTATTTTGAGCCTAGGTAACCCATACAAAAAATCTGATCCCCCCTCTCCATCGTTGCATAAAAAATATAGCTCCCTTGTTTTCCATTCTGTTTATTGAAAAAGGGCTGTGAAACTTGGAATTTTTATAATGACAATGACAATGACAATATATTTTATTGGCTCCGTATAAAATGAAATTTATATTGGAGTTTGTGACCAATAAAGTGTAGTATAATATATAATAATGTGTACGATATAATGTCAGTGATCAAAGTCTTTTTCCTTTTTTCTAAGCATTCATGAACGAATTTTGAGAATCCTTTTTTTTATACTTAGCTGCTGTTTTTTGAATTGATTCCTTAGGGTTTATAATATAGGAGAATTTATCCTCTTCATTTAACCATAATATAAACCATACATGTATAATGACACCACACAAAGCCCAATCCTAATTCAATCTGAGCTGTGCTCCGTGGTCAGACATGAGTAATTGTATTGCGACTGCATTCTGCACCTTTGTATGCCTTCAACTCAGCCAAGTTGAGCTGCGTCCTTTGCAATTCAGCTATTAGAGCTGCCAAGAAAGGATGATTAGCCAGTCCAAATTTATTTAATTTTATTTAAGCATATTGGTTTTAATCTCAGCATCAATCACTTTTTGGACCAATGTAATAACCTTTAATATCTTATACAGTTGATTAATATCTTGTGCCGTTATCATTTTCCAGAGTTTTACCATGTTTGCTTACATATCATCCTACATGTGGACCCTGGCATATGCCTTCGACATTTGTTTACAAGTGTATAACAAAGATAAGAGGTAAAAAATAGATGGGTGGATTGTTCCTTTCAGCAACAGGATCAAAATTAATTAAATTGTACAAATATTGGCTATTAATTACGAATGACCTAGGGAGTCATTATTGGCGGGATGGGCCAGGGTCATGTGACCACTTGTAGTACCTTGCTTGGCCTTCCTTAGACTTTCTAAACGTCCTGGTCTTCCGGTGCATGTCCTAACAGCCAACCTACTTAGAATATTATGGGTAACCATTTTATAGTTTTGTATGACCATTTTTAAAAATGTTATTTTTAGTGTCAACATGTGGTCATACCAGATTTGTTTCTGGGGTATTCCTATATGGTTGGTTTTCTGGGGTCAGCTTGGATATCTCGCAGGTTCCAATTCATAGTAAGTTTTTTGTCAAAAAATATTGTAAAAAATTGATATGAATTGCCCTATTTCACTATGACATCACAGCTTGTTTACATGGATAAGAACAATAGAAATTTAGGCTAAATCTTCTTTCGTTTAGGATATTTAGTGTTAATATTTAGCTGTTCTCACTTTCCACTATCTCATAAACCAAATTCTATTGTGATTTAATTATTTTACTGCTAGTTTGCCCCCTCTGCCAACCATGAACCTTAGCATTAAAACAATAGATTGTTTTGATGTGATGTCATAGTGCATTACTAGGGCAATTATGAGTTTTTGACTGCATGGATGAATGAATAAATGAAACAAAGAATGGAATGGATGAATGAATAAATGAATGATGTATAATTGGATGGATGGATGAATGATGGATGGATGGATGGATGGATGGATGGATGGATGGATGGATGGATGGATGGATGGATGAATGAAAGAATGAATTAATGAATGAATGGATGAATGAATGAAACAAAGAATGGAATGAATGATTGAATGATGGATGGATGAAAGAATGAATGGATGGATGGATGGAAGGATGGATGGATGGATGGATGGATGGATGGATGGATGGATGGATGGATGGATGGATGGATGGATGGATGGATAAATGAATGAAAGAATGAATGCATAAATAGAGGGAAGGAAGGATAGTTAGAAAACATCTTATGAATTATATTATATTTTATTTTTAGCTGTTCCATAAGTGGCCAAGAAATCCTACATTACATGGTTTGTTTTGTGCCATTGGTCTGCGTGTTTATATCACTTCCTGTCATTTATATATTTTCATTCATGAGAAGTAAGTCTGCTTTATATTATTATACATAATTACTATCTTGCTTTTGATTCACAGTAAACATACAACCGATCCCAGTTTTAGTTGAGTGATCACCAAACAATGGGTAGTTTTCCAAATGGAATATAGAATGTCTGACAAACAAATTCGAATGCTCCTTTCTGTAGTCTTCCCACAATCCCTTATGATCCCAGCGTGAGCTCGAGGTCAGGGTTAAATTTGCATATTTTTTATACATTTTTATGCAAATTTTACCCTGACCTCGAGCTCGCGCTGGGATAATAAGGGATTGTGGGAAGACTACGGAAAGGTCTATAGCCAATGTGCATGAGCTCGAAATTCTAGCACAAAGCATGATGGGAAAGTGAGTCCTGATGCTTTTTTTGGCCCTTCTAAAAACTCATCTGACAATTTTTCCTTCAACATTTTCTATGGAAATAAAAGGATTTCAGCAGACGAAAATAACAGAGTAATTTTTTTCTGATAGTTCCTTTGATTTCCCTGTTACATTTTAAAGAACTCACTTTCCCAGAGTTTTAATCTCAGCATCCGTCCGACGTAGCAACAATAAGAGTTGTGACTTAACTATAAGTAACTATAACTAGGATGGGCTTTCTGGAGATCTTATTAGTATTTAATGTATATATTTTCTACATTACTTTTTACAGTTCAAAAAAAACATAAAAACTGCCTATGGGTATCATACTAACTAGGATGGGCTTTCTGGAGATCTTTTTAGTATTTAATGTATATATTTTCTACATTACTTTTTACAGTTCAAAAAAACATAAAAACTGCCTATGGGTATTATACTAACGCCGAGCGAGAGCTTCTCTCTGCTGTCAAGAAAAAGTTTTTCAGCATTTTGCTGGTATTTTTCTTTTGGTAGGTGGAATGAATAAGTCATTTCAGCGTATCCATATTGATATCAGTAAAATAGATTTTCCTTGCCCTGCCCTACCTTGCCTTCTCTTCTCTTCTCTTCTCATCTCTTCTCTTCTCATCTCTTCTCTTCTCATCTCTTCTCTTCTCTTCTTTCGTCGTTTGTTTGTTTGTTTGACTTTCCTTCCTACCTTCCTTCCTTCCTTCCTTTTCTTCTTCTTCTTTTTCACTTCAGTCCCTTCTCCAGTCCTTTATTTACTTTTTCTTAAAAGCATCTCCTTTTTATTTAACTATTTCAGCTGGATAACAAATTTTGCAGATGGATTGGCTGATTTAAAGTATATATATCAAACCGACGGTCCTTACATCGAGGAGCGTCGAATCGGGCACGTTGAGGACCACTTCACGATATGGATGATAGAGGTATGCAACCATCGTCATATATTTTCCGCCGTCATCATTGTCATACGTTATCTAATCTGAGAACGTTGTTCTTCAGCAGCAGGGCAGGGACAGAACAATGTCTAAATTCCAATGAGGCCTTTGCCGCTGTAAATCTTTTATCAAGTGTCATATAAGGGTGGCTTTCATTTATTAGTGTATGGGGGGTCGGAAAAATTGTGGGGGGGTCACGTTATTTCCGGGAGCTATATGGGAGGGGAGGGGGGTTGTTACTAATTGTAGGCAGCTTTATAGGGGGTTAGTAATAAAGTGGTCGAATTATAGGGGGAGTTATGTTATTTTTGCCAACCAGGAAGAATTAACCGTTTCCGGAGTCTTCTGGCTACTAAGATGACACCTCAGTTTTGCAAAATTTCTCGATTCTGATTGGCTAATATTTTATGTCAGATCAGCTGGTTATACTTATGCTTATGTCAATTGTGAACCAGCCTTTTCCCTTCGTATGCAAATTGTTCATTTCAGACCACATGTCATTCCCTTGATAAATGTCAACGTTCTTTAGTTAAAATATTTACACATGAAAAAAATCAACTCCCAGGAAAGAAAGGGATAGATTCCAGTAACATATTTCTTACAGGGCATTTAACATTTAAATTTCCAGGCTGTGCTCAACCCTTTACAAGGATTCCTTAATTGTGTGGTGTACGGACAAGGGAGTGAGATGACACGGTGCTTCCGTTATTGCTGTCAGCGGTCGCCGACGTCCCATTCGTTGTCTATTTGGCCTGAAACGAGATCCGATCCAAGTGAGAGTTTCCTCATCAACAGCCAGGAAACTCTTGAACGTACCCCGTTGCTTCGTCAGGCTGACAAAGAATCTCGACAAACAGCCCACTCTGAGGGCAAGACGTCGCCGTTCTTTGAAGCTAAGAAGTCGTTTACTCCGCGGTTGCTAGGGGAACCAAGAATTACTTAACAGGGAATTGAAAAGGTAGAAGTCGGAGCAATTCACGTTCATGTCCTTCATGTCCCGAAAAGCTTTCTACGCTTGCTTTAAGAAGTACGGATGCATGCCCTTTCGCACTTTGTAGGCAGCTGGTCTGCTAATAGACAGTCTTTTTCGAGTTCGTAAGATACTTCTGTATTTCGCGATTTCATGATCACCGACTCGTTTTTAGCTTCATTTTAGCATCCAAATATTCACAAATACCAACACAGGTATCCCAAGCTGGGCTTCTGTGGTATCATATCGAACTTATAAGGCAATGTATGGCGATCCTTAGAAAAAATAAATTAATAAATCACACAAATAAATGTCCCTACTTGTGTTTCGTGTTTTCCTTCGTGTCTCTGTTAAGTTTCAGGTCATTTACATCAATATTGAGTGAGTATCGTGGTGGAGTATCCCTCGTAATAAAAAACTTTTTTTTCTAAGGATCGCCATACATTGCCTTATAAGTTCGATATGATACTACAGAAACCGAGCTTGGGATACCTGTGATACCAACAGGAAATAAATACTGTACAACTTTAACAATACAAACGCTGACATTCTACGGACCTTCACTGGAACATGAATTTTTAATATAAAATTGAGGCTAACCCTAATCGACAGAGAATAGGCAATGTGCATCAAAGCTCGCAAAGCACTCTGGGAAAGTGAGTTCTTTAAAAATGTAACAGGGAAATCAAAGGAACTATCAGAAAAAAATTACTCTGTTATTTTCGTCTGCTGAAATCTTTTTATTTCCATAGAAAATGTCAAAGAAAAAATTGTCAGATAAATTTTTAGAGGAGCCAAAAAAGTGTAAGAACTCACTTTCCCATCATGCTTTGTGCTATGATTTCGAGCTGCACATGGGCTATTCGACTATTCGAATATTGTTGCATTAGTTGTAGTTTGCTTTGGCATTGATCACTCATCAAAATATATCTGCCGTTACGGGGAAAAGTACAGGGATACATCAAAAGCAATCAGACCATCTCAACCGGACCTCCAGTGGGGCCTCAAAGGTTCTACTGATTAGTAGCTATCACTTGATCATCATGTTTATCAAGCTTCACGCATATAAAGTAGTGGGATGGGAATAAAATGTGTATATTTTCAATATAGTTAGATGTGAGATGAGAAAAAGGAGTTAATACTTCGGCAACTTTTTTCTTACTCAGAAATATGTTCCTTTTTTTCCTTTTTGTTTTGTTTTCTGCTTTTTTTCCTGTTTTATTATTGTTTTACCGAATACTTGAATAGATGATATAAATGCTTTAATGTTTTGCACGCAATCTGCGATATTGTAATGGATTGGACAGTGTGCGATTTTTAGGTCGATGTAGCTGTCAACAAAATTAAATACCCCGTCTCTTCATAGTAGGGGACTTGCTGTTCGATGGCGCTTCAACTGCCGGTTGGCAAATAATTAATAAGTTTAAAGCTCAAGGAATCGTTGGAAACACCGTTTGAGCAATCAGAAGAGAATCAAGGAAACATTGGCAATTGGAGACCGCGAGGCCATAATAAATCTCCTTATGGCTGTACTTGTTGCCCTTGGTTACCGGGCATTTGCCTTCTGAATATTATTCTCAATCTCAAGAAAACTGCTCGACGAAGATCTTGAATACGCCACAAATATAATAAAGGATTTACTGAAGAATTTATCAGCGAAATCATTTCAGCTTTTATTAATAATTTATATGCTAGCAAAGATGAGCTATCAGTCCCGAATTCTTGACCAGCTTTCATAGTGACTTTTGCTGCAATACCACTAGCAACCAATGGTAAATAAAACAAAAAAATGCAAAGAATAACGAGTAACATTGTGTTGAGCGATCTTCGGTATTTATTGACATTGATGTTCTGATGTCCTGGAGTCGCTGCCTCGTGTGATGTATTGGTATTGCTGGCTGATACTGATGAGGACATTTTCTTCAAGTAATAGAACGCCATGGAAGAACAAACCGTTATAATCGTCAGCAAAAGGGATAGGTTAACCGTGACAATACTGCCGCGAGTACTGCTTGGAAGATTTTTCAGAAACATGGTTAAGGACACCACCAAGGTTACTACAATCCATCCAAAAATTATGACTGATGCAGTACGTCTCGAAGTGACAGTAGAACGATACCTGTTATTCAACTTGACAGCCAGGAAACGATCAACACTCATAACAGTTACAGTATAAACAGAAAGAAACCCCAGCCAATATCCTATCGTCACGGTTCCACGCCATACTTGACAAAATATGCTCTTCCAGTTCATGAGAATAGTCACATTGAAGAGAATTGCAAGGGGCTGCACAAGTGTTCCATTTAAGAAGTCTGTGAGAGCAAGATTTGCTATCAGGATGTACGACGGCTTGTGTAAAGAAGGCGTCTTCCAGATTGAGAACAGAATGAGAGAGTTCAAAAGTGTCGATGTTATGGCTGTTATCCCAAGTATCGTGGATAATGATATTCGGTGATCAGGTAGTTTAAGGTAAAAAATAGTGAATCGACAACTGCTTGTGTTCATTCTGAACCACTTAGAAGGAACGTCGTGCTTATTCAACGTTTACAGAGGTGAGAAAATATTTCAGTCAAAGGCTGTCGCATAGTTTCTTTCCAAATCAAATTTCGTTTTCTTTCGTCGCGTTGTGATCCTATCGATTCAAACCATCAAGTGTGCAAGGCAAGGTGTCCTTGCCGGTATGACGTTAGACTAACCTACTACGGAAAACAGATGTGCCTTTGATTAAAATATAGATAATTGTTTTGTTTGGGAAAGGGGTGGGGTCATAACGGTCTGCTCATGCGCATTGCGGTGCAAAGCCATTTTGCTGCAAATAACGTTCTGCTCAGTAACATTGCATTTGACAATGGCTCGCTTCCCAGAACTGTCTGAAAAAGATTTGGAATGCTGAAAAAACGCTAAAACTGGCTTAATCCGAATTCTAACCAGGCAGGGCGATAGAGGTATAAATTCTCAAAGGTCAGCTAAGATTTCTTTACTTTATTTCACATTTTGACGATTTTATTGAGGTTTTTTATAGATCCCCATACATTTTCTTATAATATGACACCATAGAAACCCAGCTTGGGCTACCTGTGGAATGGAAAGCCCGGGGATTGTACCCATGATCGCAGAGGTGGGAGACGGCCAATTAGCAGGCACACTGCCAATGATTCCCCAAACAGTACAACTGAAGAAGAAATCAAAAGAAACGTAACAATACGTACCGGCCGATATTCGAGCTATCTTGGACAGGCACAATATGGCAGTCCAGACATTGGGCATCTGTTAAGACCCTATGCAAGAAACTAATTAAAAAACTAATTTAAGAAAACACGGGTTCCCGAATGCATACAAATACACGCCATTGGAAATAGGCTCCTGCGTTAGTGACCTTCAAAATTAATTTGCAGATATTGGTTTTTCAAAATACATACACTAAAAATAAAAAGCGGGACACCATTGCCTATATTAATTTTAAATTGCGATTTATTGTATAACTGAAATTCATACTTAAATTCTCATTTAACATTATACGTGCAGGTGTTAAACCCTTTTTCAAGGAAAAGACATACACTACAAAAGAAAGTCACTTGCAGTTTTCTTTTCCTTCGTTGACCTTGCAAAAGACCATTGCTTGATAAGAAATTTTCCAAGTCCTCAATTCGAGCCAGTTTTCTTCGAAATCATGTCCTTGGGTTCAGTGATTAATCAGTCAGGGTTGAACAGCAGTTGTAATTTCAACATTATGAGCCTTGAGGTACCTGATCATCGTGTCGCAGTAATAACTATCTCCGCCATTATGGCGATAACAGCAACGCTTTTTAACTTCCCCATTCTGTACTCAATCTGGAAGACACCTTCGCTGCACAACCCATCGTATATTTTGATTGCAAATCTTGCGTTAACTGACATTGTATTCGGTACAGTTGTACTGCCGCTGAAGGCTTTATCTACTACCTCTGCTCTCATGAAATGGAAACATATTTTTTGTGATGTATGGATGATTGAGAAAGCGATAGGGTATTGGGTGGCAGCAGTGTCTCTTTTCACCATCACTTTCATAAGTGTTGATCGTTTGCTGGCCGTCAAGTTGATGAACAGATATCGAACCGTTGTTACTCTAAAACGCACCGCCACAGCTCTTATTATCGGGTGGATTGGAGGAGGCATGATCGCTCTTTTCCCCTTGTTTTCATCTAGTCATGTTTCAGTCAATAAACTTGTTATTATTACTGCGACAATCGAATCAGTGATGCTGATTTCTTTAACTGTTTGTTATTCAATGGCATTTCATTCCTTAAAGAAATTATCCTCAACCGTATCGTCCACCAATGCCCCAAGCGAGACGACGTCTAGGGAACAGGAGTCTAGTTTCAATGTCAATAAATATCGGAGGTCTTTAAACACAATGTTGCTGGTTGTCGTATGTGTTATGCTGTTTTACTTGCAGTACGTTTTTATTGCCATCTCAGCACAGCTGATGAAAGGTGGCTTCGAACGCTTTAGTCAAGATACATCTTCTATTTTACGGTACAAATTGTTGGCTTCAAGTGAAGTTATCGTCGGGATCAATTGCTTAGTAGATCCGCTGCTGTACATGTGGCGTATGACAGATCTTCGTAGAGCGGTTGCGACAACATTGAAGAGCATCTTTGGACTGAACTCATGATCAGTTACTTGGCAATCAGTTGCGCTTGCATCAGCAGCAACACCATGAACAGCAACTTAACGAAATACCTGCTTGAACAGTCAAAAAAAAAATTAATTCCAAAAACATTTTATGATGTACTAGAAACGTAATTGCGTGAACGTCTATGTTTTTGGCTTTTAAACCTTTTCCATTAGAAAGATATTTAGGACTTTTGAAGTATCGGCCAAGAGAATCCCTTCCTCTCTAGCTTGGATCTGTGAGCTAGTGAATTGTTGTGTCCACCAATCTTGTCTTTTTTCCCCCGCATTCATCGTGAGGTTAGGCTTGTTTTTCTTACGGGCTTTGTGAGTCAGTTATTGTCAGTAGTTATAGTTGAGATGTTTTTATGAATAGAAATAAGAGAAGATATTGTATTTTTCTTTGATATCTCGGCCATAAGGCTGTGGCCATCATCAGACTGAACTGGTTTTAAAATATGCTATTCTCAGTTAATGGGATATTTTTACTCGCTTGTGCTTTTCTCTTCCCAATTAGCATCTTGGGCATTCCTCTGTGTCTAGACTCTCTTGTCTCTCTTAAGGGGATCGTGACTCAGGCGCTGAACTCTTCTGCTCCTCCTCCTTCTCCTCCTGACCAGCCTCGATTCTCTGAGCATTCCTTTGAGCAAGTCTGTTAGCGGCAGCTATGGTCATTTCCGTCGAGTCATTACCCACGCTGCTGCCACGACAGCCACAAAAGATTCCAAAGAATCCTCGACGGTACGTACGGCTAGTGGCGCAGTAGATCCAAGGATTGGCACATGAATTAAGCATACTCAGGACTATCGTTGCGTGATGTAAAGGTGTGTCAGGCTTGGTCACGCCAAATTTGATCATGACGAAAACAAGTTGATTCGGCAACCAGCAAATTCCGAGGAAAAGCGACGTGACGAAGCACATGCGAAGGAGTTGGATCACGGGAGCTGATTGGCGCACACCGGCCGTTAAACTGCGCTGTTTTCGAATGATTATGAAAAGATGAATGAATGCGACCATTGTAACAACCAAAGGTATATGGAAAGTGATGATGCTATGGGTTATTACGTAGCTGCGGTTGAAATATGTGTTACTGGTCAGCGGTACCCACTTGCACATGCGCCGTGAAGCATTAGTTACCAGGACCTTTTCAAAGAGTGCTCTACCGTTTAGTATAATACAAACGAGGCAAATGACGACGAGGTAGATCGACATTCTCTTCCGGGTAAAAATCGTTTTGTATTTGACGGGTCTGGCCACAGCATACCAACGTTCAACTGCCAAGAACATGATCATTGCTATGGATATTTTGCCCAGGGTGAACACGAAGTACTGAGAGGTTACCAAGCGACAGTAGAGCTCGCCTGCAAGGCCTGATGGGATAGGAATGTTCTCATCGCCAATGATAAATGCAGGAGTAAATACTAAGACAATCCCTGTTGACAAAGAATTCAGTATTTAAAAAGAAAACCATAGCTCAGAGGTTCTTTAGGGGTTCTTTGAAATTGGTGTATGGATGTGGTTTTGTTTTTATTTTTATTTTTAACTATTTTTTTTAAATATTGTCAAACAAACTCCTTTTTGTAATATCGTGTATAGCAAGAACTGTTCTGACGTCGTGATTAGAAAAGACTTCCAAGCAGGCCCGTCGCCATCCCCCCTTTCAATCTCCCATCCCCCCTTTCAATCTCCCATCTCTCTCTCTCTCAACATTATTTCAAACAGGAAACGTTAAGGTTGATTGGACATGGTTTTGAAATGCATCCCTCTCACCAAAGTCCTGGCGATGTGCGTGCCAAGTCCAAAGTATCATCAAATGAATACTCACCAGTTGCCATATCTGTGATGGCAAGGCTAAGAATAACCACAGCCGAAGCATGGCGTTTTATAATTCTGTTCTTCACAAGCACCGCTACCACCAACAGGTTTCCAAACACTGCAAGAAATGCTATAACAGCAAAAGTAACCCGCAGTGCAATACAGGAGGTGTCATCCTGGTTAGTACTTGGTGGCGCACTAGTCGTGTTGTTAGAGCTCATCTGCACCGTCGTGTTTGGATTCCAAGCTGATTTTGTATCTGAAATAGGAAAAAAAAAACATTAGCGCGTCTAATGTACTAAGAGGCGGCCGAACCACTTCACCTGTGTCTGCTTAGACTAGATATTTTTTCCCACTTCATTAGGCAAAGTAATTTAAAAATGGTCGAAGTCAATGGTTTGAAGGGTAACAAAGTTCAATTAAAATGAGAATGTAACAAAAAATAAGAACCAATGGAAAAAGGTGGGAAAAATAAAAATGTTGATTCTTCAAACGACAAATCTTTTTTTTTTTTTGTCGCTGTTCTAAAACCATCACTATCGGCAACACAGCTACGTACGCGTTTAATTTGCACTGCAGTTGAAATCTCTGCTGACAGCAGCTGATAAGTTGGCTTGAACTTCGTTCATTTTTTCTCTGGATGATGAGGGTCGATGATTTATTATTATATATCGCGAGATTTTAATGGACAGTTTGCCGTGAAGTAATATCGCTTCACTTCACTGATATGGTTTTTATTCACGGTTTTACATCACGGATATCGACCCTAAATGTGTAATAAAAGATGAAATCCTAGTTATGATTTCAGTGTTATTAGTCATCAAGTCTTGTTTGGTTTGGTCAGGATTCATTTACTTATATTAGTTATAAAGTCTAGGAGTCCTGCTGAAGTTGTTTTGTTTTTGATTCAAGATATAGGATAACAATACAAGGGGGAACTAAAATAGTGAGTTCCATTCTCGGCCCATTTTCCGTTTTTTTTTTATAAATCAAGCCTTAGATATCCTCAGTAGATTTATAGACCGTTAAACTTTGTGGCTACTTCTCGCACTATTAGAGCTTCTATTCCACAGTCTTCTGCTTCTAAGATAGGTGCCTTACAGCTAAACAAACCAATCCACTTTGGAATGGTGCAGCTTTTGAATTATATAGTTCTCTAAATAAATAAGATATTTACATGGTCTTGGAACATACCCACCTTGAAATGAATCCTACTGGCCTCTATCGTCGATCCTCGTTAAATTGACAACCTTAACGACCGTTTGAAGTGCTACGATAAAATGTTGATCTACTCGAAAACATCTGTTGGCAAAATTCCTACTCACAGTGAAGCGAGGCCACCATGGTAACCTCCTTCTTTCCACAATAGGCTTCATTAGTTATAACGTGAGTTTAGTTGTATGAAAAAGTTTGAATGGGCGAGGTTTCTATGTGTAAATGTCCTAATTATTGTAACATCCTTCTTTCCACAATATGATTCATTAGTTATAACGTGAGTTCAGTTGTATAAAAGAGTTTGAATGGGCGAGCTAGTTTCTATGTGTAAATGTTCTAATTAGTGTAACATCCTTCTTTCCACAATATGATTCATTAGTTATAACGTGAATTCACTAGTTGTATTATATAAGAGTTTGAACAAGCGAGATTTGTGATTTGGAAATGTCCTCATTAGCGTGGGTACAACTCGTACATCGACCTTTAAACATTTTATGATTTTATTAACACAAAAACTTTGTAATAATTGGAAAAATATTTTCTAGAAAATGCCTTCAAATTTTCAGTGTTTATTAAAACCCAAATTATCTTTCGATTTATACAGTCTGTTTGTCTGTAGCTTGAAGCTTGATGCATTCATAGCTAACGAAGCAACATGCAAATCAGCTTGTCAGTTAATTTGGCCTATAGTATCCATGCATGTGATTTTTTTCTTTATTATTTTTTTTCTTTATTTTACAGTTCCATTTTTATTTTTATTTTTCTTAGGCGTTTGAAAAGGAAGCTTCTAGAATCCATATACGTATATACTTCGCCAAGTTTATAATGTGTTAACTTCTAGGGTTGCTTCGAGCATTAAAAAGTTAGACTTTGCTCCTAATGTTTATTTTTATAAGCATGCGAACTCTAAGGCTCAAATACTGAACTGTCTTGTTTTTGAGGTTATCAAACCCAAACCGGAAGCCAAAACGCCTTCATAGGTAACCGCTTGGTTTTATTCGGCCCTCGGGCTTGAAGGATTCGAAAAACGCTATATAAAATATAATGATGTGAATCAATAGAAATGATTTTGGACGATGAACTGATAAGTAAAAAAAAGAAAAGAAAGAAAAGTGGAAGTTGAAGTTGAAGTTGAAGGGAGAAGAAGAAACAGGAGGAGAAGAAGGAAAAGAAGAAGAAGATGGAGAGAACGGGAAGGAAGAGGGAGGTCAAAACTAATTTAACCAGGGTTTAAGGTAACTAACTAGTATCAGATTGAACATTCAATTTTTAGTCAAGGATGTGCCCGCGCCGAATAACCGCAATTAAAATTTTATTGAGGATTCATACACCGAGTTTTAAACTTCAAAAGGGCAAAACCCTAAAATTTTGCACGGGACTTTATATTTTTCTTTGGATCTCCTAAAACAACAGGTGAACTGAGAAGCAATATTTTATCAGAGTTTGAACAAAGAATATAAATAAAACAAAGCATAATTACTCGGGCAAACAAATTCTTCTTTTCATTTTTGAAATCAGCATTTAAAAATATTATATAAAATAGCTTTCTAAGAAAGTTTTCTAATAACTTTTTCGCGAAAGTAGTCAGTCAACTTTAGGGAAGCATGGGTGGCGTAGCGGTCAGAGCGCTCGCCTCTCACCAATAATGCGACCCGGGTTCGAATCCCGCAGGGCTCGGAGTCGTATGTGAGTAGAGTTGTTTGTTGGTTCTCTCCTGTCCTTCGAGAGGTTTTCTCCGGTTTTCTTCCCTGAGCAAAAATCACGTACTAAATTTTAATTCGACCTTTCACCTAGCTTGGAGCCTAGCTCTATTGTGACTCTCCCACGTTGTGTTACAATTAACAGCCAGAGCTTTATATCTTTTTTAATAGAAATGATTTAATTGTATATAATTGTCGCTTTCCCCGTGGCCCATAATGGATATCATTAGTGCAATAGAACTATAGTTCCGGGGCATTTCACTGTCTTAAAACAAGAAAACTAAATTAAACAAGACTCAGCAACAATATCAAGATTAGGCACAGTCAGAAAAGAGTTAGAAAAGAAAGACAAGTAAGATAGAAAAGGAAGTTAATTTAGTGCATTTATTTATTTATTCATTCACTTTCCCTGCTAGCAGAGAAAATGCCAGGATTCGTCTACAAGGGAGACTCTTCTTACAGGGGATCAATCACTCATCCTTTTATTTATTCATTTGATCATTCATTTATTCATCCATTCGTTCATTCATTCATTCTTTAAATAATACATCCGATCATATCAATAACTCATTCATTCATCCACCCACCCTTCCATTCTTTATCATATTATTAAATTTATTTACCTTTTTCTGTTTTCTATACTATTAATCCTCGCCATCCTTTTTATTTCATTTTTCCATATTAATAAATGAACGAATGAAAGCTCTTCTGAAAGAATGAGCCAACAAATTAACGGATGAATGAATAGCAGTACGGATGTAAATGAAAATACATCTTAAGATAAAGAAAAAAGCAAAGAATAGACGTCGTTATGCTATAACACATTCAATATGTGCTAAATATATTGGAACAAATGTCGAGTGTCCACTTCATAGATAGCGACCAATTCAATATTTATCTTGTTGTTCAAAAATTTTCATCTTGTTGAAGTTCTATTTGCTAAATAAAAAAAAATCTCCAGAGGATTATAACGATACTGATGTCAACGGCAGATATTGAAGAAAAAAAAATTAGTTGTTTGTTTGCTTGGTTTCATCATTTTTTGTTTGTTTTTGTTTTTGTTTTTGTTTTGAATTTCTAATTTTTGCTTTCGTCAATCTGTTTTTTTTTAATTCCTGATCATGTTGTTTTGTAATCAGCTTCAAAAAATTTAAATTTACAAGTCGGGCGTTTTTGGCTTGACCTTTTTCCTTAAATCACAAAACACCTGCAACAAAACAGAATACTTATGCGTAATTATTACCCACTGACTTAGCATGTACACTACGCCGTACCTTTTTACCTTGTGAAATAGTTTTGTTGCCATCTATATATTTCAGTATTGAGAAAAATTCATGTCTTTAGAGAGAAACTAGAGTGGCCCGAATACTGATCTCTGAAGAACGCCACAAATCAAGAAAAGACCTTTAGGCTGTAATTGATCCGTTATTATATAGCAAAACTCATAGCGAGCGAAACATTATTTAACAAAATAATAGATACATATCTTATTGCTCAAACATACCTAAAAGTCCAGCGGCGTCCTTGATACTCAGATTATATTTCTTTTGATCTTTCTAGTAAGTTTTGAGTTGATTCTTCTTTCCTTTCGTGAAGCACACAACAGCAACTGATGTGAACTTCCAATAAGCGTCAGCGGATATTGTCAATCAATGTACGATAAATCATGGACAAACGCGGGCAACGGAAGTTTTGACATGAACAATTTAACTAAATTAAAGGGATAAATTATGATTCAAACTTCGAGCTTGAAGACCAACAGCTATTTCAAGGCGTCCTGCCGATATAACAATTAGTAAGGATTTCTTCTCACATTAACATAAGAGCTGTTAGTCATATTTTTGACGGATCTACTCGAAGTTAAAATACCAACGTGGTGTTTGTAAAAAAAGTCCATTTTTAAGTAATTCGTATGAACCCTAATTAATGAATTGAATGATTTTTCTGCTGGGCCTTACTGCGATTTAAAACTGATCCCCGAGTAGGCCAGCTAAATAAATGGATGGCTGCTTTTTATCAATTATCAATTATCAATTATCAATTAGGGACTTGGAAGAAATTCGCTGAAAACTTAATTCGGCTGGAAATATTCTTGGAATAATCTTTAAGGGTCTAATAATCACTGGTTAAAGTTTTTTCTCGCTATTCCGATGGGAAGTATTATATTTTTGCGAATCTTTAATGTGGTCCGTATAATTGTCATCTTACGTGACCCGATTTGGAGGGGAGGGGTGGTGTTACCCGGTACCCACCACCTCTGGAAGTGAAATCCTGGATTTTGTCCTCAAATATCTCCAAAACTAAAAGTCAAGTCGTAGAAGTGAATGTACTGTCTGTTTTCATGTATTCTAAACAACGTATTTGTGGATAGAAATAGTCACTATGAACACCCAGTATCGAGCATTTCAACAGGTCTCTGAGGGGGGAGGGGGTATCTACCGGTACCCACCACCTAAATTAATAAAATCGGGTCCCTATTTTGGACAATTGTTTTGACCTAGTCCCTAAGCAGCCGTTAGTAAGCAGCACATTTCCCCCTCCACCCTCTCCTCCCCCTCCTCCCCCAATTTTTTTTTTTTTTTTTTCTTTTTTTTTTTTAAATTAATGTTTGAATGCCTTTTTATACTGGGTGCCTGGGACCCCTCCCCCCCAACTTTCAAAGTCCTCGCTACGCTCCTGCTACCTAATATAGCTAATAATTTACAATTATAGCTAATATTAACAAAACAAATATATATATATGTTTATATGACTCAAGATGTATGTCTATACTGTCGGTAGAGTGCTCAATACATTAAAATGTAGAGCGTAATAAATTGTGAATTGAAGATAAATTATAGACAAGACATCACTTTAGCTGTTACTTCGAGTTTCACGCTTACGCGATCATCAGACGGGCTTTAATGAAGAATAAACCCTACTGAAATCTATATATACAAGGTGTGATATTGTTCTATTTTTCTATTGTTATGTCATTAAATAGATGAACTGTTCCGTGGGCCTATTGATGTGTGATATGTCACGTTCAGTTCGGCATTAGGTGTTTACCAGATAAAACTTTTCGTGGCGGCATTTGGAAATTAGCTCCGACCTTTTGTCTGTTAAACAGAGTTTTTCTGTTAAACAGAGGCTGCAACAATATTTCTCCAGGACGCTCAAAGTACAATTCTTGCTAAAACGTGAATTCTAGAAGTAATTTTCTTCCATTACCCAAACGAATTTCGATTCTAAAAATAGCCCAACCGGGAATTCACATGGCGCGCGTGGTATTAAGAAGTTTCCCTCTCTTATTAATGCTCTCTTGCCCTAATTGATAAATTGAAAACTTTTTCTGCTTAGCTTTTACTCACTGCTAAATAAATGGATGGCTCTTTATCAATTAGTAATTTTAACGCATAGAAATAATTGGCGAATTTATATTTAGAAAGAATTTTCATATATCGGTCGCTGTGGTGGTTAAATTTAAGACAAAGCATTTTTTTCCATGTTTTCTCTTCTTCCCATTAACGTTCCTAAAACATGGCAATCGTTTGTCTTTTATTTCACTCTCTTGGGAATGGTTTCAGATTGACTTCATATAGACGACTAGATGAATTGCTTAATGGACCCTTTTTTGTTCCCCAGAAATACTGTAATAAATAATTTCTACGTATATCAAATTACCAGATTTTGAGTTTAAAATATTCTAAAACTGACCAAAAACCAAAAAGAAATTTAAGAGAAAAGCTGAAGAAAAAGAGAGAGTAGGATGATATAAAGGAAAAAGAAAGAAAAAAAAGGAAAAAGAAAGAAAAATAGGGCAAGAAAATATTTAAAAAAGAAATGAAGAGAGGAGAAAAAAAAAAAGCATAACTCAACAAAACAACAAAAGGAATTCTGCTATTATGAACTTTTCCCACCATGCACGCTTCGCACGCACGTACGGGCGTTTATTTTCCCGCCTTTATTCCAAACTGACCGCTGACACATCAGTCTTCTAATAAGCAGATATTATATGAAAAGGCTATCTCATTTTCTAAACGTCGGAAATAAAACTACTTTTACAAATTATATTTACGAGCTTAAAGGTGCGGTTTATTACAAAGAGATCCAAAAATCTCCCGACGAATATCAGATAAGATAAGAAACATCTTGTTATTGTCGTGAAAACAAACTGATAACTTGTTAGTAGTCCAGCGTTTTACTCTCGCCGGTTTCGAGCAATTTTTCTCACAAAAATTACAAAGCCAAAGTAAAATTCTCTCTCTAAAAGGAGAGTCTCTAAAGATAACTCAGAACATATACATCAAAACACTTTTGAACCCAAAATTCAGAATGAACAAAATCAAAGGGAAGTTGTAACATTCTTTGAGCGAAAAATAACATACTCATACTCAATATGTCGACCAGAATCAACCGAGCATCTTCAGATGTTCTTAAAATTTAGCATACACTTTATTAGTAACTTGAAAATCTCGAAATTGTCATAAAGATTTAGAAGAGCGTAAAATTGGAAGATTTTGGCGCTGATCACAAGATAAAACCGACATTATTTTCGCTGGGAATCGTACGCGTAGTACTGCTTCGTTTCTTTGACCAGCATAAACTTTAACTGAACGTTAGTATCGACGTACGTTTCAAAGCTGTTTCTGAATTGCCTTTTACATCTTAAAAGATCAACAGTTTTCCGGCTTTCGCATTAAAACTTCTAGACTTTGCTTTCTCGCTAAAACTACAAAAAAAGTAATATTTCTGTATTTTCATCAGCAATAATGTCGTTTTCTCAGCAAAAAAAGTCTACAATGCTTCCCGAATCTCGGGAACCGCTAGTCTGTGCTTCAAAAACGTTAAAAAAATGCCGTTTTCTCGACTTCAATTATCTTCAACTTGAATTTCTTACCATTGAGGGTCATTTGTAGAGGACCGCACAGTAACTTCCCAGTATTGTGCAAAATTCTATAAAGTTAGCTTTTTTGGGGGAAAAAATTCCGCTATCAAACTGTTTCTCGCAAAAATGTTGATATATATATAAAAAATGACAATTGAATAATTTCTCAGTATTTTTGCTAGTTTATCCTTACCTTGAAATTCAAAATCTAAACAATAGAACATCTTTCTTCGCTCCTGAACTCTGCAGTGTAATATGATATGTTTCGAAAATCTCTCCAGGAAGTGTGGGGTAGCTTAATTCCTTATTTATACCCGCATCTAGTTAACATTGAAAATTTCCTCCAGATCAATTATCAGTATTCTTTATTTGATAAGAAGTGCGTGCGACTAATCTTAAGATGTCATGTTGCGATAGCAATAAGAATAAGTTTAATAAGTTTTTTAAGTTTACGACATTTTATTGACAGAGTGAGTGAATCCAATATTTTGAAGAAGTCGCCAATTAATGAAACAATACCTCGGTAGCACAAAGGTAACTACATTGATTTGGTTTATTTGCGCACAAATTGTAAAAAACATTTTACATTGGATAGAACTGTTTGCATTTTTTTGGGTAGATACCTGATTTAAAAACTGAATGAAAATTTTTGAATTTACGGCATCTTGAATCTTATTTCGAATTCGTCGATGAAGTGAAGTTCTTTAGAATGGATATGACATCTCATGGAAATCGGCGCATTGTTGAAAACCTATCAAATATCGTTTCCAAAATGCGTTTCATTAGGTCCGACAACAAAGTTCTGGAGAGCCAAGTTCACGCATATATTTTCCGCTTATTTTTGTTTTATCTCATCCAGATATAAGGGGGAAAAATTAAGCTGATGTTTTAACCTTTCGATTGTCAATGTTGTTATTACCGTGAGTATTTGTTTTATAATTCAAGCTAACAGATAAAACTCTGGATTAATGAGGACCTATAAATAGTACAGTGTCACAAAAATGTTTTTCCCATGCAAAAACAACTTAGATTGGAAATAATACAATTAAGCAAAATATAGAGTAGAAGAGAAGAGAAGAGAAGAGAAGAGAAGAGAAGAGAAGAGAAGAGGAAGAAAAGAGAAACCGAAACAAGAACCGGGCTTTACTGGAACCGTTCAAACCTACTATACATCTGATGGTTCACTATCTTGAAAAGTTTTCGTCATGAACGCGCTAAATATAGAACCGGGCCTGAGAAATTTCGAGAAATTCTTCAAATGATTCGGACAATTCCTGTTGGCTCGTTAGAACCGGAATAGCTGGGCAAGCTTAAAAGTTTTCCCACTTTCGGTCGGAAGTCCCGAAAAAGTGACTATTCCATTTGTATTCTAAACGATGTTTCCGATTTTCCTGAACAGATGGAAAACACCCAAGGAGTCAAAAACAACAAATTAGCTCTTACTTATGAAGATCATAATAAGCTTAACATCTAACGACTTTCAGTTGGTCAAATGGTCAGTTGGTCAATTACAAATTAGTCATCATAAAAATCTAATTTGCCATATTATTTTGCGTTTATGTTTTCGATAATTCATTACTGGTCCGTGAAAAGTCAATGGTTATATACCACTGCATAGATAAAGCACTTAGGTATATTTTGTTTTCTTGATATTGGGGCTAGTTAAGAGGGCCTACTAAGTATACTTAGAGATAATATAAATGTGATATACGATAACTGGGGATATGGTCTTATTATTTTTATGAAGTTACGATATATAATGTTAACAGCAACCGCATCAGCAACAAACGCAGCAGCAAAAGGCAACAATAGCAACAGCAGCAACAACAACTGCAGCAACAACAGCAACAGTATCAGCAACAAACGCAGCAGCAACAACAACAGCAACAACAACAACAACAGCAGCAGTAACACCAGCAACGCAAGGAAAAACAACAACTACTACTGAACAAAACAACAGTTATATTAGCAGTAACCGCAGCAATAGTTCCTTTAGTTAGCTTCGTTGTTTGTTGTGCCAACATCAGACCATGCGATGCCAGTCTTGGGAGTTGATTCTTTTTTGCGTAAATATTTTAATAAAATAATTTTTCTCAAAGGAATGTCATGTGCTCTAAAATGGGCAATTTGCATTTGAAGCTGAAGAGGTCTATTGCAATAGGACATAGACGCGATGATGGTTTTCATATTGCAATGCAAATTCGCCATGCGGTCTTCCAGGTGGACAAACATTGGGAGAAGAGAACATTTTTAAGAGATCGGCTCATCCTTGAGATTTTACTTTTATGCCAAATATTGCATCAAATTATCCAAAAACATTTGTGTGTAATTTTGAAACTTTTACATTTGTCCCTGACTCAGAAAATCGAGTAAGGGCATTTTAAAAGCCGTTTATTTTCTAAACTAGTGACCAAAGCAATTCAAATTCGAGTATTTCATTTATCAGAAATATGTTAACACATATTCTCTAGGAAAAATCAAAATTATACTAATAAAGCAGTTGAAATCTGCTGATTTGAATTTGTTTGTCCCCTCAGCAACCATGTGACTAATCTGCATTGAAAATGAATGAATGAAAACCTTATTTAACGAGGAGACCTCATCACCCTTTGATGCTTTTCATGAGGGACATTACAATAACCAAAACCATCATGGCGTCTATCGTGAATATAACCTATTACAAATAACTTAATAATCTAAAAACAACCAGTGACGAAAATAAAATTGAAGAATTTACCAACTTACATATCATAAAAGAAAAAGAAGTTTATTCAATTGTTTTCAATCATAAAACAAAAGTTTATTATCTTATTTGCAAGCTACTCTAAATTCTATTAGGTGTACTCTCGTATAGCCCGTATATGCAGACACTCTTGTCTGACAATCTTAATCCCCTTGGTCGTCTCTTCAATTTGAAGTAAAAAACATAATTAAGATACGTGCTTAAGAGCTAGTTTTAATATATGAATGAACATAGACAACTGTTAGCGAAGATTTATGAATGCTGTTAGCTCCTTTACATGATGCCACACGTCTGACGTGCTACCAAGGTTTGCGTCAGACATCCGTAACTATCTATTATGATCTATTAGGTCTACTCCGCCGGTACTTGGGTAAAATCTTTGATGTTTGAAGAGATGACTGTGATCTTGTTGAGAGATTATCGGAAATTGAATCTCCGAAGAATTGAAAAGTTTGAATTAGGCTAATTAAAAGAAAAAAAGAGAAGGAAGAAAATCGTATAAACAATAGCTATTTTGAATTTAAAAAAAGTTTACATCAAAAGATTACTTCCAAAGAAAATAATAAGTGAACACAATTTACCTCCCGTAAAAAAAAAATTAAAATAAAAAAAAAAATTTTAAATATGAGCAATAGAAAACTTCGAAATTTCTGGGTATTTTCGTTTGTTTTTAATAACTATCTCTCTTTCTTTTTTTCTTCTTACTTTCCTCACTTTCTGTTATTATTTTTTTGTTTGTTTTCTTTCTACTTTTTTCTCTCTCTTCTTTTCATTCATCGTTTTTTCTTTTCCTCTCATTTTCTCATATCATTTTATATTCTTATTGGTGACATTTCCATAAGTTTAACTATTTGTTAGCTAGGTTATGCAAATTTATAAACAAAAGGCTCGCCGAAGTTGCTGCTGTGGATACTATTTTTCACAAGGCGATCGCAAAAAGCTATTTTTGCAAGGCACCAAATACTACAAATAAATATTTCATAAATTAGAATAACAATAAGTCATAAATTACACAAAAAATGGTTTAACGCAATTCATGAAGAATGAAAATTCAACTGAGAATTCAAATGGCTAAATTTCATTCCCAAGTTGTCATTTCCCAGACGCATGCGTAGATCACTGCTTGAAAGTTTAATGACGTAATCAACATCAGGGGGTCCACGTCCACCATCCTTAAGTTTGACATACTTTGTGCAGATAACAGCAGGAACGTGGATACTAGGGATGTCATCCTTAGCGTTACCGTGCCACAAACAACCTGCCCATTTTGCAAACTCACACGCCATGGAGCTCAGCTTGTGTCGGTAGATTTTGTTGCTGAGTAAAAATATACAAGGGTTGACACAAGAATTAAACATACAGAGAATGACTGTAAATTTCTGCCAGTTTGTTTGGAGTTCAACGACGTTGAATTTGTAGCATAAGTAGTAGACTTGGTTAGGAAGCCAGCAGATAACCATGACAACAGCGGTGACTGCCGCCATTACTGTGATCCGACGTAACGCAATTTGACTTCGATTGCTCACGATACATGAAGCAGATTTCTTTATGAACATATAGAGATGAGTGTACGTCACAAACATTATCAAAACTGGGCAAACAAATTTGATCACAAATTCGAAAATCCCGATAAACTCACGAGTCAATTCCGATGCCCACGAAGAGAAAGTACAGTGGGGCGGACCTGAGTTGTTCAAGGGCTTTTCGTATTTGGTCTCAATGAGGTGAGTACTATTGCTTGCGAATGCAACGCACCAGACTATCGATAAATATATCCGAACTTTAGAAGAATGGAAGGTTTTTCTGTACTGTAAGGGTCGGAAAACTGCAAACCATCGTTCAATCCCTAGCAAGGTGACAGTGTAGAGAGAGACGATTCCTAGAGTGAAGGCCATGAATTGATTTTGGATGAGGTAGCAGAAGATAACGGCACCTGGCCCTGGGGCTGGCAGGGTGTAATGTTCTCTAATGACATATGACGGTATGAGTATTATTATTATCCCTGAAAGAAAAAAGAGAAAGTACAATGAAAGTATGAAGGACGGAGGACGGAAGGAACCAACGAATGATAGGACGGAGGCAATAGATGGGAGGATGGAAAAAAATGGAAGAAAGGAAGAAAAGCAGCAAGGAAGCAAGGAAGGACGAATGGACGGAAAAAAAGGAACGAAGGAAGGAAGCAAGGAAGGAAGGAAGGGAGAAAGGAAAAATATATCAAATTGGAAAAAAATTCCTGCGGACCACGTGTCATTCTACTTAGACTATGATTCTTTGTTTGAGCTGTATCTCTATATTCATGTGCTTTCCCATGTACAACAATAAGACCCACAAATAATACATCGCATGAAGCAGAAAAACAGTGCTCCCAAGCTGATAGGTCTATTAATAGCTGCGTCTGAGTAACACTTTGAATTGAGCGGGAAAACAGTGCTCCCAAGCTAATAGGTCTATTAATAGCTGCGTCTGAGTAACACTTTGAATTGAGCGGGAAAACAGTGCTCCCAAGCTGATAGGTCTATTAATAGCTGCGTCTGAGTAACACTTTGAATTGAGCGGGAAAACAGTGCTCCCAAGCTGATAGGTCTATTAATAGCTGCGTCTGAGTAACACTTTGAATTGAGCGGGAAAACAGTGCTCCCAAGCTGATAGGTCTATTAATAGCTGCGTCTGAATAAAACTTTGAATTGAGCGGGAAAACAGTGCTCCCAAGCTAATAGGTCTATTAATAGCTGCGTCTGAATAACACTTTGAATTGAGCGGGAAAACAGTGCTCCCAAGCTGATAGGTCTATTAATAGCTGCGTCTGAGTAACACTTTGAATTGAGCGGGAAAACAGTGCTCCCAAGCTGATAGGTCTATTTATAGCTGCGTCTGAATAAAACTTTGAATTGAGCGGGAAAACAGTGCTCCCAAGCTAATAGGTCTATTAATAGCTGCGTCTGAGTAACACTTTGAATTGAGCGGGAAAACAGTGCTCACAAGCTGATAGGTCTATTAATAGCTGCGTCTGAATAAAACTTTGAATTGAGCGGGAAAACAGTGTTCCCAAGCTGAAAGGTCTATTAATAGCTGCGCGCACCTGTGTAACACTTTGAATTGAGTATGCGCACATACAACCATATCATGCACTTTTTCATGTAAAAATATTGCACGGCAAACAATGATATTTTGGTTAACTTTACCTGTAAGCATATCTGTGAACGCTAGACTAAGGACCATGGTATTGTAGGCATTCTTGAGCAGCGCTCTGTTGGTTATGATCAGGACCACGAATATAAAGTTGCCAATGAATGAAAGACATGCAATTCCTCCAAGAAATACTGACTGGGAAAAGTCTCGATCGTACATGTCATCAACCTAATTCTGAAAAAGAAAAATTACATCTAAGTGGGTGACAAAACAGTCGTTGGAATATTAAATCATAAATAGACCCCTTGCAGCACATGGGAATGCAGCTGAATTTGGAGGACAAAACAAAAGGTTTCCAATCTTCAGGAGATTAAAATTCTTTTGTTTTCTCCTCCGAATTGAATTGCGTCATAGGCCATTTCTAAATTCGATAAACACCAAACAACACCATATAGAGCATGTGACGAACAAAAGATGTTTGTACCGAAGCAAGACCACAATGCACCATGTTCGCTATTTCAAAAAAGGTCTATGTGCAGAATAACAGGCAAATACCTGCATGAAATGTTCGAAAGCAAAATTGCTGGTTTGCAATCATTCCCAAGACAACAAAATAACAAAAGAAATGGCGGCCATGTTGGATGATATAAAAAAAGAATTAATTGAAAAATCTTTTGTTAAAATCATCCAACATGGCGGCTATGACGTCACGTAAAAACGAAGAATTCTTTGTTTACAAAATATATGA
The DNA here is from genome assembly GCA_964019055.1 of Anthopleura xanthogrammica. Lineage (NCBI taxonomy): Eukaryota > Metazoa > Cnidaria > Anthozoa > Actiniaria > Actiniidae > Anthopleura > Anthopleura xanthogrammica. Next base: position 1,061,780 of record OZ025215.1, on the reverse strand, counting down.
TAAAACAATTATTATTAAATTCAGTTGTTTTTCGTATGATATCGTAAATTATCCTATCATAAATCAGCCTAGTTCTCAGTCGGCAGATAACGCAGCATGTGTCTTGTTAATTTACGACATCAGGTTCAACCAATCCAAGACTTGGTTAATATTACTTCACACACGTTGCGAAACTAAAACATGCTATTTGACACTTCCTAGTACAAGTCCATTATAATTGTTGACTCGATTAAAGTATTAGGTGCAACAAATGTCATACTAATTTAAACAAACGAAGTTTAATTCTCTACTATCTTGTTTTTTTTTGCAAAAATAACGTTGGAAACGATGGCCTTATATCGCTTAATGCATTTGAATCATTTTGAAGGCTTTGGCAATAGTTCTAACAACATCTTTTCTGAATAAAGCTGACGATAGCCGCTTTCACCTGTCTTAAATTTAGCCACAGTTTTCTAAAATGTCACGTACCATCTACATTTGTTTGAATACGATTGCTATAAACTCTAGAACCTTCATATCATCTTCACAAAAATGCTATGAAATTGCTATTAATATAATAATAATCCTAACATATTTTATATATATAGGTGGAAATTTGGTTTGCTGCAAATGATTTTCGATTCGTGTGGTTAAATTTCTATTGCTTTCAATTGTGTTAAATTTAAATAAAGTATTTTCTATTTGTTCTAGCGTCTTTCTTAATGAATCCACGTTAGATGAACATTATGGCCGTGTTTATATAAGTGGTGAAATATCTGATGACATCAGTTCGTAAAAAGAGTCCGTAAAAAGAAATAAGACAGCGAAAGACTAAGAATACAAGTTATAAAGGAAGGAAACGAGAGAATGAATGAATGAAATTTATCATACTCAAAATTTAATCAATTATAAAATTGCTGTTCATAAAAGCTAAGTTATACAGAGTTATGAAAATTACAAATAGAGAGAGAGAGAGAGAGAGAGAGAGAGAGAGAGAGAGAGAGAGAGAGAGAGAGAGAGAGAGAGAGAGAATTACAAATAGAAAGAGAGAGAGAGAGAGGGATAGAGCTGGAGGGAGGAAAGAAGGAAATAAAACAAACGAAAGAAGGCATAAAAGAAAAAAATATATGAATAAATTTCAACGTTTTTAAATGGAATACTGAATAAACTAGATAATGAAGAGAGTAAAATTTAATTAAATACGAGAAAGACTGAAAGAAACAGCGAGAGAAAGGTTAGGAAACTGAAAATCTTGAAAACAATCGAAAGAAGAAAACAAGACATGTATATGAATAGTTAAAAAGTGTTTACGAATCGCCTTCAACTGCTTCACTCACATACTTTAAAGACCAGCAAAAACACCAAACAGCAGATGTCAAAAAAACTCTTTTAAACGTTAGTTCATCTATGTCATTAAAATAAATCTATCGCCATAGGTATTAGTGCTAACACATTGCAGCATTCAATTTGATATTCAAAGTTAGAGAATTCAGTAAAACTTACCCATAAATTTTAACACAGTTCTCGAGAAGAGTTGATGAAGAGTTGAGAATAGGACAAGATTCTTTGTTGAAGCACGTTTTAACGTACAATTCTCGACAGCTTGTTTACTTATTCAAAAGATTTGGTGATAACTTTTCTCAATCTAAAATAAAAGACCAGTTTCATTTTCAGCTGTTTTTTCAATATTGAAGTCCTATTGGTTGGTTTCGAGTCACGTGCTTTTTGTGACTCCATATTTGGTTATGTTTGTTTTAGATAAATCTGTGTTAAGATTTTCATTTTCTGAGTAATTTTTTGATGGTTTTTCTAATAATCGTTGATTAGTAATTCGCCAGAATGGAAACCGGAAAAAACGTCTATCGAGAAAGAAAACATGCAGGTTTTTTTTTCTTTTAGGTAATCATTGAAGGAGGAAAAAAAATTAGTTAAGCTTGAGGGCTTACAATTCGAAGCAAAACAACTCATTCAATACTTTATGGTGTTAATATTTTCGAGCTATGAGTTCCATAATGACTAAAAAGGCTTTTAATAGCTCGACCATTATTTGTACTGAATTTGCGAAGACAAAATTGTCGGCGCACAGAATTATCAAGTTCCTAGGTAATTTGGAAGAAACTTTAATAAAAATTCTTGGTATGAAGTTTGATTTTTAATTTCCTTCATGTTGATTATACACCATCATTATCAGATGAGGAAACCCATTTAAAGGTGGTTGCTATAGCTACCAGGATACAAAAAGTAAGCCAAAAGTGCAACGTCATAGTATACAATGAATTTCTCTTGAAAGAAGTACTTATATCTTGTAAGTAGATTATGGATTTTAAAAATAAATCTTATTAATATCTTATTCAATCAATTGTGATAAAATTTATAATTACGTTATTTTAAAAGTACACCAAATTGCAAGGACGTTAACCATTATAAAAACAACAAAATAACAAATATGAATTAATTAGAAATATATTGTCTTTTAGATTGATGAAGAATATAGCCGTTTTAATATACACCAATTTTTAACAAGATAATTTCAAAAATCTCGGTCAATGCCTTCAAATAAAACAGTGAAATATTTACACCTGTTTTGCAAAAAAAAAAAAAAAATTAATTCCCGATATGTTATCTTTTAAATTTTATATTACATAATGCTTGCAATAGACCATTTTCGAGATGTGCGAGCGCTTTCAAAAATATCGCAGGCGCAGACATGAAAAAGAGACAATTTCGGGCAAGATCACGCGCGCTATTGACGCTGCCCGAAAATGCCTCGAGATCATGTCTGCGCCTGCGATATTTTTGAAAGCGCTCGCACAACTCGAAAATGGTATATTAGATTCATCAAGAGAGTATGAAGTAAGAGAGCACATCTCCGTGCCCTATGATAATTATTTGAAAATCTATTCTTAGGTCCGCGTTCAGCATGAAATATTTTCAGCCATGAGATTCCTGATTCATGTCAGGCTGCGCGCGCAACTAAATATAGATTTTCAAATAATTTACATGGGGATAGACCTATTTTCTCTCTTGCTTCATACTCTATTGGGTTCATATATATTTGTATGAAATAAACTTTCAATATAAGCTCACACGGTAAAGCCTCAATTAAGTTATTAAAGTTAATATTTTCAGTTTTCACCAACCATTAATAAAATATTGTGATTAAACAAATGGATTTGGGTCGGCAGATGGATCTCCAATGATTTTCGTGGATTGTGATGATAGTGATGATGATGATAATGATGATGGATGATGATGATGATGATGATGATGATGGGTGATGGAAGATGATGATGGGGATGATGGTGATGATGGTGATGATGGTGATGATGGTGATGATGGTGATGATGGTGATGATGATGGTGGTGGTGCAGTGATGATGATGGATGCTAATGATGATGGTGATGATGGTGGTGGTGATATGATGATGGTGATGATGACGATGGTGATGATGGTGAAGGACGAGAAGGGTGGTGATGATGGTGATGATGGTGGTGATGATGATGGTGGTGGTGCAGTGATGATGATGGATGATGATATATAGTTATGATGATGGTACTTCTGCCGCTGTTGATGTTCAATAATGATAATGATGATGATGATAACGTTTAAAATGATACTGTTAATGCACGGTAATGATGACGACGACGGTGATGATGACTAAAATGACTATGATATTAATAAAGATGACATTGCTTATATGATTATGGTTACCGTAAATGCTCTATTTAGCCCCCCCCCCCCCCTTCCCTCGTTGTTTTTTCTTTGATTCTAGAACAAATATAAACACGAGACTTGAATTGTGTCACATTCATCACGAGATTGACTTTATCTCTCTATTCGCTTGGCGCCTTTGGCTTTGCGACAACTTTTTTTTGAAATAGGTATATATAAATATATACAATTCTCTATTTCCAAGTCCTTAATCATGAGTTTCTTAATTTCTTAATGCAGAAGTGACTGTTGCTTCACCTTTTAGTTCAATACGTCTTAATTCCTTCTTCCCCACCACGCACGATCCAAACATCGTCAAACGAAGTCATCAAACTCAACAAGAACAAAAGTGTTTGCCAAAGAAGGTCAAATAAGCAGTTCCTCTGTCAGTTGCGATGCCGGAACCTTTCATTATCACTTTAGTTTCACGTGACACCAACTGTAGTTTGTTTAAATTTATGACATAATCCAAAGATGTCCTAAGACGTCCTACCGAATCACGAATACAATTTTTAAATAATTTTTACATATTTTTTTTCTTAGTAAATTAAAAGATTATTCAAACTGAATCGAGCTTTAGACTAGCGAAATCCCTGGAATTAAAATATAATCTCTCGAAAGGGAAGCAAAAATCAAGTGTGGTGCTTTTTATAGACTATTTGGCGCGTTTCCGTTTGCCTTTCTTGTGCACTGTTTTGGCTATGGCATCAGTAGAGCTTAGAATGGTTTAGCAATCTTACATTTTACTAAATACCACATAACATTGCCAGAAATATGGGACATGAGCCTGCTCATCCATGCGCAATGATGCGTTTCAGCTTACAAAATAGCCGCCGAGTCTTATAGGAAATGTATGGGGAATATAGAGCTTCCTCTATTTACGGCGAATAGGGTTTTATTTCCTCTGAGCTCCACATCGCGACAAACAACCCACCCTACAAGCTACTAAATAAGCGTAAAATGATCATTGAATCATGCGACATATTGGTTCCCGGACTACTTGCCTTCGAAAGGCTTCGAAAGCTCTAGATTCCATACATCGTCTATAAATCTGGCCACACTTGACCCCAAAATCGTCTTATTTGAGCTCGAAAAAATTTAAAAGTAAAAGAGCTCCACCTCGATATCACCAAACGAGTGTTTAATAAATCCAAAACCGCTCAAAATAGACAGCATGCCTTCAGAATGTAGGTTCCCAAGAAGCTTGAAGTTAGGTTAAATTTTAAGCGATTCGACGCGTTGTTAGCTCGTAGTTTTCAGTTAAAAATGACAAGAAACCACAGAGAACTGCTCCAAACAGCTTCAAAACCCCCTAAATATCGCCATTTTGTTTTTACAAGCTCCTATTGACTGCTGAGATACAATAAGGAAGCTTAAAGTAACGATTTACGTTTGAAACTTGTTTCTTGTTCTTCATGGGCTTCCTGTGGGGAGGCTTATCAACAGAAAAATAATAGTTGTTCTTTTGATTGTCAAGTAACTATTTTTTGGTAAGAATTGTTTTACTAACATCATAGTTAAATATAAATATGTGCTTGGAAACCATGTAGTTATATTTTTCCTCTAGAAAACCACTTCATTTTCATTCATGCGTAACACCGCTGACAATGTCCAATATTTCTGGCAATGATATAGTTCATTTGCATTCGTTTTGTCGCTAAAGATTTGTTAACAACTATAACTGAAAAAAAAACCGCTGAAAAACAGGGAAAATGCTGTCTTATTGAAGCATTTCACTGTTGCACTATCTTGTAGTTTCTGGCAGTCGGTCAAACATCCATGGCCAAAAGCTTGGAATAAATATAATTCAAAATTCAAGTGTGCTTAACATGGTGAACTCTTGTTATTGTTTCGAAAGATGTAATGACTGGTAACTATAAGAGTACGAGGAAAATAATCAATTGTCACCATGAAGTGAAGTATTTTTAAAAATAGAACTGCACTCGCGATACAGGAATATTATATATGTTCAGTGAAGAATTTATCTTATTATGGCTAAAATAATAAATTAAAATTACTTATCACTTAAATAATTGAGGTATAGACCACAAACATTAGAAATAATTGATTCCGTAATAATATTTAAGTAGGCTTTTGCTTTGGTTGTACAGGAGTTTTAGTTTAAATGTTAACTGATTATAAAAGTAAATGTGAACTGTACTGATACGAAAATTTACTGAATATTAAAGAATTATTGAATATTAAGATGATTAGATGAACTGGTACTAATTCTTACCATGGCCAATTTAATACGAAAGACTGGTGGACTTTCACTCAGACGGATTCCTGTCTGTAAACGAGTTTACGACCTCTTTTTCTTGAACCGTTCGCCTCTTAGTTCTCAAATAACATTTTCTGCTGTTCAGAAAGTTTGATGATGCTTGTTTCCTACGGAGTATCGTATCCTAAACCGAACTGTTGCCAACCAGATAATCTTCTGCTGTCAACTGAGTAATTTTAATTTTCTATTGTTGCCTCTGGCAGATTTGTACTTGACATGACTTCTGTTGAGTCATAAGCGTTAAGTTACAATGGAAACAAAATTATATTTTCAACTTTTCATTCAACATTGTTTCAATTTTTAACTCGATGAATATCCAATCTAATTCACTGAGACCCATGAAGTGCAATTTTTATTCCTATATGTTCATCCAATCTTATTCAGGTAAATTCTTATTCCTATTGAATATGGTGAATATGGTGATGTAGCAAAATAACTTAAAGTTGTCTTTACTGTAAATTTTTGATTTAAAAAGATGTACTCTAAGTTGAAAAACTAGTGCGAGCCACCTTAATTTGGTTTCCCTGCATAGGCCGTCTGTGTCATGCCAGAAACAAATACAACTTTGATCATTTGTGGCATTTAAAGCTAAATTAAAGATTTTAAAGATAATATTTTCTATTAAACCCCCTTATTTTAAAAGATACTAAAAAACTAGTGGGAGCAACTTTAAGTTATTTTCCTTCCATGGGCTCCCTGTGTCAACCCAGTCCTCTTCATTCATCATGGATGAACAGGCAGCAGCTCATTCTCTTTCAAACAAAACACTAAATATTAATCCATCAATAAACACCGAGATGGATGAAAAAACCCCTCTACTATCCGTACAAGAATCACAACCAAACAACAGCCGAGAACCAAGGTATTTAATTATGCTTAAGTTATGGTGAACGGACAAAATGGTGGATATATTTTCCAAGACCTTTGGTTCTAGAACAAATATAAACACGAGACTTGAATTGTGTCACATTCATCACGAGATTGACTTAATGTCTCGATTATGTCACAGTGGACTTCCTAGTTCTTTAGTTTTCATTTATCTTCATAATTTTATAATTTCTTACATTGTGTTTAAGAACATTTTTCACGCCAGATTGAATGATTTAAGAAAATTAAGCTTAAGCTTCCTACTTCTTTAATAAGTCTATAAACTTATTTAAACATGTAAGTTTAAGCTTAGCATAATTAAGAAAGTACTACAAGCTTTACCAACTTATATTTTCATAAAAACTTATCCTGTAGTTACTTTTAAATTTGTTGTGTAATATTCCAAGCTGTATAACAGTGCACAAGTTATATTTTTAAACTCCATAATACACTGAAAAGCCAGAGTTTTGAATTTCACTTTCAATGTCTAGAACAGCAAAGAGCAAAGCAAGTACAAGCTTCACTGAAAACTTCATAATCCTTTAAAATAAATAAATGTTGCTGTTGGTGCTTGTGTCTTCTAATCTGATTTGGGAAGGACAATCAAATTGAATATCTAACTCTGCTCAATTAAAAATATATATTCAGTGTCTCAACATTACTGCAAGTTGAACAAAGAATAGACATGCATAACTTAAATGAACTGAAACTACAGTCGAAGCTCTCATAAGCGAACACCTTGGGAAATCGAAAAAGTGGTTGTTATTAGAGCTGGTAGCTAATGAGAATGGGCTCTCGTAAGCGGTAATGCAAACAGAATTTCAAAATTGTGGCCATAACTAGAGCTGGTTGCTTAAAATGAGTGATCGGAAGGAGAGCATCGAATGTATAAAACCTACAATCAGTGTTCCATACAACAGTCAGTTCATCAGTTCATATTTTGATTTTTATGGAGGAAGGAAATCCAGTAAGCCTGAGGAATTTCTGTGTTATTGACTTGAAATAAAACTAAATTTCCACTTCTTTCTGTTTCAGTAATAAGAATGAAGCAAGTACCTCAAGTCAAAAAAGTATTGATTCCTCCAAATCATCTGGACGACAACCATTCACTCACAATTCAATGCAAAACTTGCTTGGGAAACCTGAAGATGTTGGTCGATCTGCAACATATCATCGTTATAAATATATATCAAAACTGTCGGGACACAGTAACCTTATGGTTAGTAGTGATAATATCTGCTAAGGCTAGCTGCTTCTGGAAATGAATATCCATACCTCCCCCATGGAGGGGGATTGGAAGTTCCAAGGGGTGGGGAGGGTCTGAGGAGGGTATACTGTCTTTTTCAAGAAAATATCCATACCTCCCCCATGGAGGGGGATTGGAAGTTCCAAGGGGTGGGGAGGGTCTGAGGAGGGTATACTGTGTAGACTACCAGAAAATATCCATACCTCCCCCATGGAGGGGGATTGGAAGTTCCAAGGGGTGGGGAGGGTCTGAGGAGGGTCTGAGGAGGGTATACTGTCTTTTTCAAGAAAATATCCATACCTCTCCCATGGAGGGGGATTGGAAGTTCCAAGGGGTGGGGAGGGTCTGAGGAGGGTATACTGTGTAGACTACCAGAAAATATCCATACCTCCCCCACGGTAGAGGGATTGGAATTTCCAAGGGGTGGGGAGGGTCTGAGGAGGGTATTTTGTGTAGTACCAGAAAATATCCATACCTCCCTCACGGTAGAGGGATTGGAATTTCCAAGGGGTGGGGAGGGTCTGAGGAGGGTATATTGTGTAGTACTTACCAGAAAATATCCATACCTCCCTCACGGTAGGGGATTGAAATTTTCAAGGGGTGGGGAGGATCTGAGGAGGGTATATTGTGTACATATTTTGATGTGTTCATATGATTTCATCCTAATTTTGCAGATTATACCAGACCATATGCTGCCGATTGAGCTTTTCTTACTCATTCCTGGTAAAAGAGAGTCTAAACAGAGTAGTCTAGTAACAATGTGAGTTCTTGTGATAAATAGGCTGGATAGCAAGCTCTTGCCATCCAGCTCATTTTCACTTACAAATCCTCATAAAACTATTTAACAATTAGTCCTCTAGTCCGAATGGTCTACTTAACAATTAGTCCTCGAGACCGAATGGTCTACGAGTCAATAGCCCATGAGGCCGGAGGCCGAATGGACTATTGACTCGTAGGCCATGAGGGTGAGAGGTCTAATTGTTTTAGTAAAAACATACTAATCGGTCCAATAAAAGGATGCAAAAAGTTTTGGATTTTGCTTTAAATATATTTTTTTGGGTTTTCAAAACCGGCGCTTTTCACTACTAGAGGTCTATCACTAATAGACCCCTAGTAGCTCAGCCAATCACAGGGCTCGATTGGTGATAGACCATTAGTAGGTTTTTCTAATCAATTTTATGCAGTTTCTGTGGTACAGTGCCTCTATTAAGTGGACACCTTCAGGGCCTTGCCTGGTAATAGCCTATCCAGGTGTCCAGTGCAGCCATGAACCAACCAATCACATTGACAGTGCTTCGATGCTTTGCCAAGTGGCCCTAGCTCCACATCTCTTCCCAATACAAAAACGTGTTCCCAAAAATTTAGAGAAAAAAAGTTCAAGTATACTTGATGTATTAAGATCAAAGCAAATCTTTCCCATCAATCTCCTCAAATTCCACAAGATATATGACTTTTAAGACTTAGAAGAGGACCACTCAAATTACAACAACTATTCTTTTTTGTGCTTAGTTTTATGTACAGCTGGATTGTTTGAAGGGTTTGCTCTTTTAAATGGTAGTTGACTAAAGTTTTTAATTTTTCTAATTTTCTGAATATAGATTTTCAATATGGAACACAATGATGGGAACATCAATATTAAGTATGCCATGGGCTCTCAGCCAGGTAGGAAGGATAATAGGACTGTTATAAAAATGAATGATTGTAAATGAAAGAAGAAAAGAATGTGAAAAAGAAAGAAAAGAAAGAGTGGAAAGTGAATTGATGATAAAAAGAGGAAAAGAAAGAAAGAAAGAGAGTGAAGGGAATGAATGACACAAAGAAAGGAAGAAAGGAAGAAATAAAGAGTAAAAGGAAGCCTGGAAAAAAAGAGGGCAAATGAATGAATGAAAAAAAAAAAAGGAATGAAAATAAGAAGGAATGGAAGTACAATGAAAGGAAAGAAAGTGAACACAATGAATCTAACAAAGAAGAAATGAAATAAGCAAAGGACCTCATAACTCAAGAGACAACTTAAGGCACACCAACCCTTTACTTAACCTGAATATTTCATTTGCAGGCAGGGTTTGGTGTTGGTGTTGGTATAATGTTAGTGATTGCAGCAATCTGCCTTTACACTTCATATCTTATCCTCAAAGCATCTGAACCATATGGTAAGAATACCAAAAAGATCCTGTAATAATGTTGAGAGTACTATGTGTGCTTATTATATTGAATGCAGAACTAAAATGTACCAAATGCTCAAAGAAAGAAAGAAAGAAAAAAAGAAAGAAAGAAAGAAGAAAGAAAAAAGAAAGAAAGAAGAAAGAAAGAAAGAAAGAAAAAAAGAAAGAAAGAAACAATGTAAGAAAGAAAGAAAGAAAGAAAGAAAGAAAGAAAGAAAGAAAGAAAGAAAGCAAGAAACGAACGAACAAACAAAGGAAGACAAGAAGGGAGGAGGAAAGGAATGAAAGTAGGAGTGAAGAGAGGAAGGGAATGAATTATTAATCAATACTATAAAATAATTTTATCTAATTCTCCTTTTTTCTTCGTTTCAATCAAAAGTTCAGCGAGGTGAAATGGTGGAGTTTGCTGACATCTGTAAAAAGCACTTTGGTCGCTATGGAGAGTTTGCTGCAACGATTTTTTCCATCGGTGCTATTGGTGGAGCTGCAATTGTCTTCTGGGTTTTGATGTCAACATTTTTATTTAACAGTGGAAAGTTTATACACGGTATGTAAGATAAGTAGAGGACAGGGCAGGAAAGGAAAGAGAGAAAACGAGCGCAGCTTAGAGCAGAGGAGAACAGAACAAAGAAGAAAAAATAGAGAAAAGAAAAGACTGCAAGAGAAGTTGATCGAAAAGAACGGAAAGAAAAGGTATAAGGTGGGGACATTGAAAAATAACTGAAAAACACTTTCTCCACAGAACATTCCATAAACGCTTATTCAAGAAATACGTCAAACATAAGTGAAGGTAACGTTTCAAAAGATAAGATAACTTCAGTGCTATATTGGTGTTTACTTTTTGTTATTTGTGAAAACGTTCGAGCTGTGCCCTGCCTAAGATCAGCCCAGGGGTTGTTTCTGGGTTCAATCTGTGAGTTAGCCGTGCCATGCCTAAGATCAGCCCAGGGGTTGTTTCTGGGTTCAATCTGTGAGTTAGCCGTGCCCTGCCTAAGATCAGCCCAGGGGTTGTTTCTGGGTTCAATCTGTGAGTTAGCCGTGCCATGCCTAAGATCAGCCCAGGGATTGTTTCTGGGTTCAATCTGTGAGTTAGCCGTGTCATGCCTAAGATCAGCCCAGAGGTTGTTCTAGGTTCGATCTGTGAGTTAGCCATGCCCTGACTTACATAGATCAGCCCAGGGGTTGTCTCTGGGTTCAATCTGTGAGTTAGCAGTGCCCTGTCTAAGATCAGCCCAGAGGTTGTTTCGGGGTTTGATTTGTGAGTTAGCCATGCGTGCCCTGACTTAGATCACCCCAGAGATTGTTTCAGGGTTCGATAATGTTTTTTATTACCAGTGTTGTGTCCAAAAGGGCCAAGTGCCGCGTCAACATCTGCAACTTCATTTGTAAAAGCAGACCAGTCGGTGTTTTTTAAGTACTGGGACATGCAAAAGTCCATTCCATTTTACCTGATCGTCCTTCTACTGCCGCTGTGTAGCATCAAGTCTCCTACGTTTTTCACCAAATTCAATTCACTTGGTAAGCATGAAATAGGTATCAAAACTTTGTGTGTATTACAAAAACGCAGACACGATCGGAGATGGCACATTATGCGAAAAGCAGGCGTGCCCGGCTTCTGCGTTTTCAAAAACCTGTGCTTTCGTTTCCATTTTTTTCAAATGTTTCCACTCTGAAGAGTGTTTTGAAATGTATGCGTTTTCGATTGTTTTAGTATGGACGCAATGCCACAATACATCAACGCCGCCCGGTTGGCTCAGTTGGTTGAGCACCGGACTTTCGAGTCCCGGCCGGACCAACACTCAGGGTCTTAAAATAACTGAGGAGAAAGTGCTGCCTTTGTAATTACATCTGCAAACGGTTTGACTTTCAAGTGGCTCGGATGACCACTTTAAATGGCGGTCCCGTCTCTCCACACTTCATCACTAACCAATATCGGAGGGACGTAAAAGAACCACTGAGGACGTAAAGAAACCCTGGCAGTGACCACCCTCAGTGTCTACACCTTATACTAACCACCTCTCATGATTGTAAAGCGCCTTTGATTATATCCATATAGAAAGGGCGCTATATAAATCATCAATCATTATCATTATCATTACATCGATAAGTATGCGATCAAACGAAACCGTATTAGTCACGTTAGACGTAGTTTGTAATACGCTTTGAAACTTGCGATTTTACTCAGTGATGAATCGATTGGATTGGCTTAGCTGTTTGTTTGCCTGCTTGCTTGCTTGTTTGTTTGTTTATCTATATCTTGTTTTTTTTTCTCCAAGGCACGCTGGCCGTGATGTACATAATTATCTTCGTAACCATCAAAGCATGTATCTGGGGGATACACATGGACTTCTCAGGACAGGATAAAATACCAGGTAAAAATAATTTTGCGACACGAGTTTTGTCTTACTTTTACGCTAAACTTTCTTCCTTTTTGCCCAGAATTCAAGCCTCAGTTTCCTGCTCTTGTTGGAACACTTACCTTGGCGTATTTCATTCACAATTGTGTGTTATCAATAATGCGAAACCAAAAAAATCCAGAAAATAATGTAAGTAAAGGCGCGGACACACGGTGCAACATTGCGTCAATATTCAGGCAATGTTGTTGAAGTAGGATCGTTTTCTACTTTAGCAGCATTGCGTGCAACAAATTGCATCGTGTAACATGGCTCACAACATCGATGACCTTCACATGCTTTCAGTTCCACCCCGTTGAGCGTGCACTGCTGTACTTGCGGTGGTTATTAGTTGTAAACTCAGTAAAAACTCCTTACATTTCTTTTGAAGAATCCCACATGAACCCTGATTTATCAATGATTTCTGGAATAGTTCACTGATTCTTGATTTGTGATTTCCATGCAGTCACGTGACCTGGGCATCGCGTATTTCCTGGTCGCGTTTACGTATATCTTCGTCGGAGCTTTATTTTACGCTGCTTTTCCTTTAGAAAAGTCTTGTATTTCACAGGTAAGTACGTGCACATAGTTTGCTTGCTAAATTTACAGAACGACTATATGAACCAAAACCCGACAAAACAAATTTTCATACAAATTAGCCAATCACGATTGAGGATTCAAACAATAGAATCTGTACAAATTTTCAGATTTTCCCCTTAAAAAGCAAATATACTGATTTTACTTTTGTACTGGAGTACGTATGAAACAGTTTACTGTGATTCTCAATATCCTGCGAACTCAGACATTTCAACGGCTTATTGTGACAATTGTTTTTCGCTCCCGTTAATCAAAATTAATCAGTCGGTATCTTTTATAGACCACTTGCAGCACGTCGGAATGCAACTCAATCCTTGTTTTTACGTACGAGGGTAGCACAATGTAGCCAATGGCTAACAAACCTGTGGCCCTCGTTCCATGCACGATCGAATTGGAATTTAGAGAACAAAACAATAGGTTCCAATTCTCAGGAGATTGAAATTCTTTTGAATTGTCCTCCAAATTGAGCTGCTTTTGACGTCACGTGAAAAGGGTCAAACTTTTTGACTGGTGGCAGTGAAAAACTAAATTTCAACGAGAACCTCGTAACTACCGAGTTCGCAGAATATTAAGAATTGCAGTAAAGGAATACAAAGTAACTCGAATGTGAATGTTCCTCCTCTTCTTTTTTGTTGTTCAGGTATTTTTAGACAATATGCAGCCAGATGATGGCATGGCTTTTGGTGCTCGTATTGGTCTGTTCTTTCAGCTGATTACTGTCTTTCCTCTACTCACCTATATCGTGAGGGTTCAATTTATGCTTTATTTCTTTGGAAAATCATATCCTGGGTAAGTTATCACCAACAATCTTAAGAGATCTAGAGTTCCAATGGGTATTACTATGTTGATGAGATGATTTTAAAATGTCTGATTCATGGTTCATTATAGTACCTATCATACATGTACAGGCTATATCACAGATCCAGCACGCTGGGTCACATGGTGGAGACCTAGAGCTCCAATGGGTAGTACTATGCTCAGGTGTTGATTAGATGATTCATGTCTGATTCATGGTTTATTAGTACCTATCATACAGGCTATATCACAGATCCACTACACTGGGTCACATGTGGTGTAGTCTGTGATGGATACCTATGGATAGTACTATGTTCAGGTGTTGATTAGATGATTCATGTCTGATTCATGGTTCATTAGTACCTATCATACAGGCTATATCACAGATCCACCATACTGGGTCACATGTGGTGTAGTCTGGGATGGATACCTATGGGTAGTACTATGTTTGGGTGTTGATTAGATGATTCATGTCTGATTCATGTTTCATTAGTACCTATCATACAGGCTATATCACAGATCCACCATACTGGGTCACATGTGGTGTAGTCTGTGATGGATACCTATGGATAGTACTATGTTCAGGTGTTGATTAGATGATTCATGTCTGATTCATGGTTCATTAGTACCTATCATACAGGCTATATCACAGATCCACCATACTGGGTCACATGTGGTGTAGTCTGGGATGGATACCTCAGTTCCAATGGATAGTACTATGTTCAGGTGTTGATTAGATGATTCATGTCTGATTCATGGTTCATTAGTACCTATCATATAGCTTACTAGGTTTTGATTATTGCTTAATCATTCCTTACATTTTCTATTCTTTGCTCCTAGACCGTGGCATGTCTTAGCTCTTAACGTGTTGATCATCAGTGTGTGTGTGACATTCGCCTGTTTATATCCTCACGTTGGTACAATTATAAGGTAGGAAAAAACTGGTCTATTATTCTTAAACATTGGACCGTTTCGTTAAGGCCTTTCAGATAACACTATCTTACCATCTTCACTGCCACAGTTATAACTATCATACTATCATTACCATTATAAACGTTATCTCCCCTTTTATCATCATCATCATCACCAGCCTTCTCCTCGTCCTTCAGCAGCATCATTATCTTCATCATCATCATCATCATCATCAACAACAACAACATCATCATTATCATCCTCATCATCATCATCATCATCACCGCCCTTCTCCTCGTCCTTCAGCATCATCATCATCATAATCTTCATCATCATCATCAACAACAACAGTATTATCATCATTATCATCCTCATCATCATCCTCATCAAAATCATCACCACTCCCTTCTCATCATCATCACCATAATCATCAACAACACCCTCCTCCTTGAGCATCAACATCATTATCATCATCATCACCGCCCTTCTCCTCGTCCTTCAGCATCGTCATCATCATCATAATCTTCATCATCATCATCATCATCATCACCAACAACAACATTATCATCATCATCAACATCATTAAAATCATCACCACTCCCTTCTCATCACTATCATCATCATCATCATCAACAACACCTTCCTCCTTGAGCATCAAAATCATTATCATCATCACCACTCCCTTTTCATCATCATCACCATCATTATCATAATTATCATCATCAACACCCTCCTCCTTGAGCATCAACATCATTATCATCATCACCACTCCCTTCTCATCATCATCACCATCATTATCATCATTATCATCATCAACACCCTCCTCCTCCTTGAGCTGCAACATCATTATCATCATCACCACTCCCTTTTCATCATCATCACCATCATTATCATCATTATCATCATCAACACCCTCCTCCTCCTTGAGCATCAACATCATTATCATCATCACCACTCCCTTCTCATCATCATCACCATCATTATCATCATCATCACCAACACCCTCCTCCTCCTTGAGCATCAACATCATTATCATCATCACCACTCCCTTCTCATCATCATCACCATCATTATCATCATCATCATCAACACCTTCCTCCTCCTTGAGTATCAACATCATTATCATCATCACCACCCCTTTCTCATCATCATCATTACAATAGCAGCATCATATTCGGGACTGTTCGAGATTGCAGACCAAATATTGATCATAATATCAACATTGAAAATCTCATCCGAAGTGTAATATTTTTTCAGATATGTCGGTTCTATAAGTGGATTGGCCTACATATTTACTTTACCTTGTCTGGTACATTTGGTTGATAAGAGAAACCAAGGCAAGCTATCTTGGTCCAGGATATTTATTCATTCCTTTATAATGGTGTTAGGCGTATTGAATTTAATATCTCAGTTCCTTATAACTGAGTAAATTATTTAAATTTGTTCTTGCCACCCTCCCCTCCCCCTCCCCCTCCCCCATACAAAATGGGTAACCAAGGGAAACCCATCCTCACACCAAAACGAGGCAGGAAGAAATTGGGATGAATTTACTACGATTGAGTTACGTCAAAATGACGTGACCTTGTCTTGACCAATCACTGTCTGAGCCAAACCTGGCCAGACGGCAGTTTGAAGAATAACAATTATCAAGAATTAAGTTCTTGCATACAAAAATTTAGCAGTAGGTTCTGGCTTCAACCAGTTACCCAGCCGTTGGGTACTTCAAAATATTACTCCTGTTTTGGGTGTCTTTTGGGTGTCTTTTGGGTGTCTTTTGGGTCTTATGCCATTTTATTAGAAATTTATGTTAGATTGATAGTAAAAAGTTGCAGCAGTTTCTGCAACATTAAAATAACACGAAATAGAATCGAAACCTAACATTTTGGTTTTTGTGAATGGAAATATTTATACATTAAATAAGGGACAAAAGATAGTTGCCGGCAAACTATAGATGTATGAAAAGAACACAAAATGTAGCATGTAGAGGCTTTCAGGGTATCGTTAAAATTCGACGGTTTTTAATGTGGTTTTTTTTTTCTGTCCAAGAACATGAAAGCGGCCTTATAAACACCAATACCCCGTTCACACTATAGCTTAAACATGTTTTAAAGTAGTTTAACTAAACATGTTTAGAAAATTATTTACAAACATTGTTCACTCTTTGATGAAATAATACATATAAACTATCCTTCATATTGTACTGAACAGATTAGAGATAAAATAATTATATTGAAGCTTTCTAGTCTCTAAACATTTTGTTTAATAAAAACTCAGTTTAACTAAACAGGTTTTGGTGTGAATGGGGTACAAGATTTTAACTTATAATAAATAACAATCATTAATCAGGATACCAATGTCACTCGTAGGAGCTTTGCCGAACGTTTCTAACGTTCATAACTCCAACCATGACCTTAATAATTGTATAATTGATTTATTGCAGCTTGATTTATCGAACATTATTAGCAATTTGATGGCTAAACTTTAAGGGTTTCTTTTGTTAATGTCTTATTGTTAAGTGATCTTGTTTTAGGGGTCGATCGCGATTCGCCATTTAAGGTTTCTTTTAGAACGCGATCAGGAAAGCCAATTTGTTATATTGTAACTATGTAGAACAAACTAAGCTAAAATAACTACTTTTGGCGTTTCAACTTCTTTAGCAATCTTAAAAGTGTCCGTTGACTCATCCGAAGGAATAGCAAAATAGTGGCAAAAGTTGATGCTAAATTATAAATCTTTTGGCCCATTCTTGAAAGGAATAATTGTAGTTCTAGTACTAGCTCTCCAGTTGTGCTATATATTTTGTATCGTGGTGTTCATTTGAATTACTCTTATTTCTAATGAATGTGAAATCTACAAAATACTGTGATATACACAGTTTAAGAATCTTGCATTGTTCCATCTCTTTGTCATAAAATGGGATTGTGATTCATCAGCCTCGGGACTAACGAACGTAAATGGCACAGCCAGGGTTGGATACATTTGTTAGATGATTTGTGTCCAATCTTTGAGCACAAGGATCATGGGTAGGAAGACATTGCCCAGCACTAGTATATCCATCTATTATGAACTGGGCATCCTTGGCAGAATTCTTAAACGCTATTCCACAGCCCCACAATTCAAGCAAATCTGGAGCAATGGTCGTGCAGGTCGGAGTAATGGCCTTGACAACTCTACAGCTCAGATTTCCATTCTTTAAGTCTACAAGACTTCCGGTTCCTTCTACACAGGCTACCCAGTTAGTGATATTGCACTTGATGAGGAATTCGTTACCAATTTTCTTCCACCAGCTATATTCCATGGCTGAGTAGGAAGTCTCATCGAGCGGGGTTGTCGTTGATTTTGGTGCCCATTCATTAGCTGGTGACATATGGCGAGGCCAATTTGGTAGCGGTGTAACTATGTTGGCGTCTGTGTCGAAGTGATCAAAATCAGAGAATGTATAGCTGTAGACAAGAGTCCAGCCTCCTCCATCGGTGGTCATATCACAAAGCACTTGGAATGGCGCAGAAGATGGCTCATTGAACTTCATCCAGTATATACCTGACTTTGCCTGGCTGTCATCCTCCTTGAGCTTCTTACAAGAGGGAATTATAGTAGTATCTCGTATCTCCATGTAAACCGTGTTTTGCTGACTAACAGTCTTCTCTGGGTGTCTGGTCTTGGTAGAGTACTTCAGTTCACATGTCATGTCCGTCGGGTTCATGTTGATGCTTGCACACTGTATGTTCTCCTCACACTTTCTGTAACATTCAAAGATTGTTTCTACCTTGGACGATTCAAGAGTGAATCCCTGCAAGTACACGTCGAGCTCAGAATATCTTTGGTTTGGCCACATGGAAGCGTAGGTGACTTTGTGCTTGAGAAGGAACAAGATGAAGACAAACACCAGCTGTCTTTTCATGCTGAACATTTTTAATCTGTCTAAAAACAATAGTTGGTATTGCTTAATACTTTGTACATAATACCGAATCCTCTTCGATCATTTTGTTAGTTCAAATATTTTAATTCCTCTGGGATTCACACGATAATTTATTAGTTGAACGTAGTGGTAGTGTTTGTGAATGAAAAAAGTCTTCCAGTGCGAAAGCGATAGAACGAGTAGACAATGAAAAACATTTCATTTCTTTTCTTTTCTTTTTTCATGAACAACTGAGTTATAACGCTCGCTCTGATTGGTCGAAATCCTATTTTAGATGAAAGTAGCTAAAACGCACACGTCATTTTTTTTTTCTCGCGGACTCTGAATTTGAACTTTCATAAGAAAATAAAACAGTGTTTTTTGTTAATCTGTGTGCTTGCTATTTGAAAAATAAAATAAAATAGATATAAAATTGAGTTCCGTTTTAGATACTCTTATCCTAATACCTTAAATTATGAGAGAATACTTGAGAAAGCTGCTCTCGTGTTTCTCGCCATCCCGAGTACTAGTGTTTATTAGATAAAATTATATCTAAATTAAGCTGATTTATATTTACAAGGCTGAAGAAAAGAACTACGAAAAGAATTCTGGTAGTAGTGGGAACGGAGAATTTGCAAGAAAAAAGTCTTTTTCTTCCATCGATAAAACTGTTTGGGGAATACTGACTTTCCAAAGGTGACTGCCTACTACTGAACGTTGGGTTTGAGCCCGTGAGCGTAATTTGATCCTTCTTTGAGTAGTAAAAATCGTCAAAAATTAAATATCCATAAGGTAGTAATGATATTTACAGACTCAAAAACTCTTTTATTAAAACGCGAAAAATGGGAAACTCGACTAATTCTAGAAAACTGCATGGAAGTATTTATTTCAGTCAATAAATTTACTTACTTAGTGACAGGTGAAAATTTCATTGATGGAAGTCAAAACTCCCGTACAGAAAACCTGTGCCGCGCCTGGAGTTGTTTTGGTCGCAGAAACATGAAAAGCGGTCTAACAAAAGCTTTTTACAAATGATGAAAAATATCTGTCTAGAGAGTCATCGAAATAGTTATCAAAACTGTGAAGTTAATGTTAAAATTACACTGGAAGTTGTACAATTTTAGTTTACTAGTGATATTTATGAATCTTTCGATGCTAAAATTAGGCTAACTCTGAGTTATAATCATACAGAAAAATGGAGGTAGTCCACAAATTCGAAACAGCGCGGGCTGTTTCAGTGAATTTGAAACGTATCGTGTTTTGCATTTGTGTGACATCCCATCCTCAGCGAATGTACAGCGCGCCACCAGGATTGGTTACATTGGTCAGGTGATTGGCTGTAGACTTGATACCAATGAAGTCAAAACTCCCGTACACAAAACCTGTGCCGCGCCTGGAGTTGTTTTTGTCGCAGAAACATGAAAAGCGGTCTGACAAAAGCTTTTTACAAATGATGAAAAAAATATCTGTTTAGAGAGTCATCGAAATAGTTATCAAAACTTCTTAGTGATTTCTAACGGATAGATATCTTTATTACTAGAACTCTCTTCGGATTCTTTGACAAGTCGCATGCTTTAACTGCTAATATTGGCCACTTTTCTTCGTTTTCACGTTACGCCACGTTGGTGTACATAACAAAATATTTCTTATGGGTATCTGTATGGTTATTATAAAGACCAACAGCAGGGCTGCCATTTCTTTGTCTTATCAATAGGCGGCGGCGGTGGGAGGGAGGAGGAAATACGCCAGTACGCCAGTGTCCTTGTCACAGATGATGTTAGTATTCTTTCTTAAGTTAGAATTCTCCCAGTTTAGTTTTAGTGTTATTTATATTTGTACTATAAGTTTCAGATGTTATTCTATATTTCCTATACCTTTTCATTGTTATTTCAAAGGGAAGCGCCTAGCATGGGACTTAGAGTCCCGTTCGCACAGATAGCATTTGTAATCTTTTTATTCTTATTTGCCCAATAGATATGTAAAGAAAACACGAAACTATGGGAGTAATAATATTGTGCAGAAAGAGTTGTCGAGAAAATAGTTATTAAAGAAAGAATATTTGAGGTTTTGGCATCGAAAAAAAAAAAAAAAACCACCCGGTTTAATGAGGCAGGAAATACTTTCTTAGACTCGACAAATAGGGAACTTATTGAAATATCGAAAAATGGGAAACTTGACCACTTCTAGAAGTCTGTAACATTTTAATTAAGTCAATGAATTTACTAACTCAGTGCAGGTGAACATTTCGTCGATAGAAGCCATCGTAGTAATTTGCCGGATATCTTTATTACCAGAATCCTGATCGGATTCTTTTACAAGTCAAATGTTTTCACTGATTCTCTAATCAAATTAAGATAATATTGCTCTCTATTCTTCGTTTTCAAGATGCGAGACGTTTGGCTATTTAACAAAATATTTCAGTTTCCATCATTTGTCTCTTGGCCCTCTGAGAAATGAGTGCAAACCATCAATATGCAGGGAGGGGGGAAGGAGCTACGAAACTATGGGACTAATAATATTGAGAAGGAAGAGTTACCGAGAAAAGTTAATTAAAAGAAATAGAAAATAGAAAGAAAATAGAAAGAGTTTTTTGCATCCAAAAAAAAAACCGGTTCATGAGGCAGGAATTGGAAATAATTTCTTAAACTCGACAAATTGGGAACTTGACTACTTCACAAAATCAAAAATTTACTACCCAATGAAAGTGACAGATGAAATTTAATCGATGGAAACCAAAACTATAGAAACTGTACCGCGTCTGGAGTCCGCAGTTGATTTCTTTTCCAGAAACATGGAAAACAGTCTAAGGAAAGCGCTTTACAAATGATGAGAAATATCCATTTAGAGGAGCATCGAAATAGTTATCATAAAATAGTAATAATCAACTTTGATTTCATGAGGGTAACACTTAACAGTAGAATTAACTGATAAACTCGTGGCCCAGTCAACTACGTATACGTAGTGATCGTTGATATTCTTTTAATACAAGGGCAGGGACAATTGAGGACAACGACAACTGAGCCGGTCAAGGACAAGGAGAACGATAACGACAATGGTTAGGACAACGACAAGGAAAAGAACAACGACGTCAGGAGAGGCCAAGGACAACGACAACCGCAACCGCAACCGCAACCGCAACCGCAACCGCAACCGCAACCGCAACCGCAACCGCAACCGCAACCGCAACCGCAACCGCAACCGCAACCGCAACCGCAACCGCAACCGCAACCGCAACCGCAACCGCAACCGCAACCGCAACCGCAACCGCAACCGCAACCGCAACCGCAACCGCAACCGCAACCGCAACCGCAACCGCAACCGCAACCGCAACCGCAACCGCAACCGCAACCGCAACCGCAACCGCAACCGCAACCGCAACCGCAACCGCAACCGCAACCGCAACCGCAACCGCAACCGCAACCGCAACCGCAACCGCAACCGCAACGTCTAGGACAACGACTAGGAAGAACAAGGACAACGACAACGACAAGGACAACTGACAACAACTGAAGATTGTGAATGATTCTGACAAATGACACCTGCATTTTATGTCCTAAATACTTCTTAAATTTTTTTCCTTATCAGATCCAGAATAAACTATTTAAATTACAAGCAAAAAGAGAATGATTTTAAAAGAAAATCGCGAGCAAAATATAAGCGAATAGAGAGAAAATTGCACTGATATGTGTACCTTTGAAGAATGTAAAAAGGAGTTGGCCGATGGATGACATCTTCAGTCTTCAACAGCAAACTGTTCAATGAGATGAGGTGATGAGTGAAGCTCTATTTATGCTATTTAAATGGAGAGGAAGAAACCAAATAGGAGTTTTGAAACCATGCTGAGGGATATAATTGGTTAGGATACTCCTTATGCTATTTATATGATATAATAATATTATTGTTATTGAAAAGAAAATTCGAGAAATCGCTAATCAGTGCTGATTACCAAGTAACCTCGAAAAATTTTAGAAAAAAAACCTTTTTTACTACTCCATGGTTTCTTTATGAAAGAGTTTAGAGAGCAAGGTTGTGGTTCGTCGTTAAAATCGGGGGGAAAAGTTCAAAACGAACTTTCAAATCAGTAAGGATTTTCTTCAAACACTAGGATTTAGCCTGAACTTGACTTTGATAAGAACAAGGGGGATTCCAGAGCTCAAATGAAGTAATTAGGGAATGATAAAGACTAATTACGAGTATTTGCAAACTTTGAAAGTTTGAAGAGTAAGGTAGTACTTCGTCGTTAATTAACGTGAATCGTTGTTAAAACACAAAAACAAAAACAGTCTAGATAATTTCTAGAAGCTTTAGGATTTAGCCTCAACTTGACTTTGAAGACCCAAAAGAGGTCAAGAGCTCTATGTAATTAGTGAATGACATTTTATTATTTTCGAGTAATTATGAGTAACTGCATAAAGCGTTATTGATATTTCTAAAGTTAAAAAATGCAGATGTGACCCGGCGGAAACCACGTTAAATCTTGATATAAAAGAACCTTTATAACAATCTGTTCAATCTAGAAAATCGCGCAAAAAGTAAGAAAATACTTCCCAAAACTTTAAAGGTTTCCCTCGCAATAAACTAGCTAATTTACAATCTGCAATAATAAGCAATTATTGGACAAGGTTGAGCAATATATTGTGATTGGTTAATGTCGAGCAAGCAATTATTTGCCGATGCCTATCTATTTATCAAAGATATCGTGATTGCTAGAATACTAGAATACTCTATATGCTATCAGTATTATTGAAACGAAAAATCAAGAAACCGACAATTCATGATCATAAAGTGACTTCGAAAAGTTCTGGAAAAAAATTAGTTACAAATTTTCTTTATGGAAAGGAATAGTAATAGTGTGGCAAGTTTGTGCTAAGATGTCTTGAAGGGCTAGGCGTTCTGGCCATTCTTGAAAGGAAATCTAGTCCTTGGGTGAGCCCGATATGGTGTCAGAGTGCAACTTTCTTTTCCTTATTTACGATAGTGACTTTCATTATTGTAGTGTCCATGTTAGACTTTCGAAAAGTCCTTCTTCTCCGTCTGCTCTAGTTAATGCGCGCAGAATAAAGCACAGTCAGCCCAACCTGGGCCAGCATAACAAGCGCTGGACGAAGGACTTTTCCAACTTGCTTCCCGCCAATTTTAGCGACCCAAAAACGGGTCGCTGAATTATGCTCGCGCTCTTCATCGACGTACATAAATTTAGCGCGCGCTATAGAAATACACGCCATTTTTGGCGCGAAACGTAAATGGAAATCCTGCAAGATGAACAAGTCGACCTCTCGCAACTTCGATGTTCGCTATGTTATCTTTTTCTTTTCATTTGCTTCGCTCGTGTCTCTGTGAGTCTGAGATATGTCGACTTGAAGCAAGTCTATGTCCATGTGAAAGGATTTCTTATCAATTAAAATCTTCAAAATAACTAGTGTGATAAAACAGTTCCAAATCTTGCATGGCTCCATCTGTTTCTCATAAAATCAGATTTCGATTCGAGCCCCTCCACCTCTAGACTAACGAAGGTACAAGGCACAGCCAGGGTTGGGTACATTTTTGAGATGATTGTCGCCTGAATTCTGAGCACAAGGATCATGGTTAGGACGACATTGGTGAAGCTTAAAGTGTGCGTCCAATATAAACTGGTAGGTCCTGGTAGTATTCTTTAACGCGACACCGCAGGGCCACAATTCAATGCTATCCGGTGCAATAGTCGTACAGGTTGGTGTAATGGCCTTGACAACTTTACAAGTCAGACTTCCCGTCCTAAAATTCACAAGACTTCCGTCTCCTTCAACACAGGCTACCCAGTTAGTGATATTGCACTTGATAAGAAACTCGTTTCCGATCCTCTTCCACCAGCTAAATTCCATGGCCGAGTAGGAAGACTCATTGAGTGGGATTGTCGTTGATATTGGTGACCATTCATTGGCTGGTGACATATTGAGAGGCCAGTTTGGTACTGGAGTAATATTGTTGTCGTCTGTGTTGAAGTCATCAAATTCAGAGAATGAATAGCTGTAGACAAGGGTCCAGCCTCCTCCATCGATGGTCATGTCACAGAACACTTGGAATGGCACAGAAGATGGCTCATTGAACTTCATCCAGTAAACACCTGACTTTGCATGGTAGTGATTCTGCTTGAGGTGTTTGCAGGATACTATTGGACTTTGAGGTTCCAAACCTGGCATGAAGTGATCCCGTATCTGTATGTAGATGGTGTTTTGTTGTCCAACACTCTTCCCAGGGTATCTAGCCTTGGTGGAGTACTTCAGTTCACATGTCTTGTCCATCAGGTTCATGTTGATGCTTGCACAATGTATGTTCTCCTCACACTTTCTGTAACATTCAAAGATTGTTTCTACCTTGGACGATTCAAGAGTGAATCCTTGCAAGTACACGTTGAGCTCTGAATATCTTTGGTTTGGCCACATGGAACCGTAGGTGACTTTGTGCTTGAGAAGGAACAAGATGAAGACAAACACCAGCTGTCTCTTCATGCTGAACATTTTTAATCTGTCTAAAAACAATAGTTGATATTGCGTAAGGTGACTGGCTACTTTTTGGAAATTTTTTTTTTTTTTTATAAAACTACAATTTTTTAAAGTGATATCAAATGCTGATTCCTAATATGAAAAGCAAAAATGGGGTGTCCCGAGCTCGTCTTCGAGATAATCAGCATTTAATGGATGTCTACGCGCGAGCCCTTCAAGCAAAAATTGCGCAACCGGAAGTGATCAAAAACAATTACAGCTCAAGATAATAGTTCTTTGCAGGTTTTATCGTGCACAATGCCGCGGGCTAGTGAACAATTCTACAATACCATTTGGATATTTATGAAAAAAAATACAAAAAAATACAAAAAAATACTTTGAATTTGTCATATTTCGTCCTTTTCATGCTCATGTATATCTACTAACACAATCTAGTTTTTCTTTCAAAATATTCTGATCCAAACACCGCGTTCCGCGACACTCGTAGGCAACGCGTCGCATCATCTAAATGTTTATCAAAACTGTGTTGTGAACATTTTACCTATTTCCTAAAGTTTTCGTTTTCACGGAACAAAAACAAGCAAAAAATAGCTGTATATCTGCTAACACAATCTAGCTTTTCTTTCAAAATATTCTGATCCAAACACCGCATTCCGCGACAACACTCGTAGGCAACGCGTCGAATCATGATTATCAAAACCGTGTTGTGAACATTTTACCTATTTCCTAAAATTTTCGTTTTCACGAAACAAAAACAAACAAAAAAAGCTGTATATCAACGCGTCGGATCATCTAAATGTTTGTCAAAACCGTGTTGTAAACATTTTACCTATTTCCTAAAATTTTCGTTTCCACGAAACATAAACAAACGAAAAATAGCTGTATATCTACTAACACAATCTAGAGCCTTTTAGATCACGAAGAAGTGTATATGCATGTTATATTTTGAAAAGTGGGAGGAAAATAATAATGAACGAATAGAGAGAAATATGCATTAATATTTGATGTTTTACCTTTAAAGACGGTAAAAAAGGAGTTTGTCCATGAATGACATCTTCAGTTTTCAACAGCAAACTGTTCAATGAGTTGAGGTGATGAGTGGAGCTCTATTTATGCTGATGTTTCCCACTCATTAAAATGGATAGAACAAACCAAATAGAAACAAAACAGTGCTTAGCTAGTTCATTAGAATACCCCATATGCTATAAATATGATATTTTTATTATTAATGAAACGAAAAGTCGAGATCACCAATTAGTGTTTATCAAGTGACTTCAAAAAGTTTAGGAAAAAAACCTTTTCTCCAAAGTTTCTTTATGGAAGTTTAAAGAGTAAGGTCGTAGTTTGCCGTTAAAGTCGAGAAAAAAGCTCTGAAAGTTACTGACTTTCCAAAATCAGTCAATATTTTCTTGAAGCATCCGAACGTGCCTTTGCGGATTAGCCCAAAGGGGGATCCAGAGCTCTATGTAATTAGGGAATGACAAAGAGTAACTTCGAGTAACTGCAAACTTTTAAAGTTTGAAGAGTATGGTCGTAGCTCGTCAGGTCGTTAAAATAGGAAAAGAAAGAAAGAAAAAAAAACGGAATTTCAAATAAGTCTAGTTTTGTTCTAGATGCATTCAGGATTTAGCCTCAACTTGACTTTGAAGATCCCCAAAGGGGGTCCAGGGCTCTATGTGATTAGGGGATGACATTTTATTGTTTACAAGTAACTACGAGTAACTGCAAAATATTATTCAATAATATTTTGCAGTTACTCGTATATTTATAAGATCTGTAAACCTCGTTAAATCTTGATATAAAAGAAGAACCTTTGTACAAATCTGTAAAATCTAGAAAATTTTAAAAAGAAACTTGAACATTACATTTCTATACTTGAAATAAATATTTTTTTTCCCAAAAAAAATTCAGAAGTTTCCTCTATAGTACGGAAACTTTGCATCAGCTTTCCGAATTTACAATTGGGAACCAAAAGGAAACGAATCACCTTTTTCTTGACTTCAGTATCATTACTAGTTTGGTAACGATGTAAAAAAAAAAAAACACAACATGAATGTGTTCTTCCAAGTAATTGTTTTGAAACAGTGCGATTTTTATTAGAATTTCAAGACACCAACAAACTAATAATATTGTGGGGACGCGGGCCGGCTGTTTTTATTCACTTTTGAGGCCATTTGAAAACCTAGTGCACACGAAACTTGAGTCTTTCAAAAGACTTTTTGTATGACTTTAAAACCACTAGTAAGATTTCATTCATTTGTTTTTCAACGTGTTGTTGTTGTTGTTTTTCAAAACTGTTCAAGTAATCAGTGCTCAAAATACGAGATCGTTGTTCTTTAGAATTTTGCGGAGACACCAACAAAGTAATAAAATTGTGGGGACGCGGGCCGGCTGTTATTATTCGGTTTTGAGAAGTTTGAAAACCTTATGACAAACAAAACTCACGAGTTTTTGAAAAGCCTTTTTTTTTTGGACTTTTTTATGAGTTCGTCATAATTGTTTTTGAATCTCTTGAAAAAAGCTAAACAAAAGCTTTTTCAATAATGACCACCGTTAATTTAGCCTATTTTTAGATTTGATATTCTAGAAAGAGTAAACTATGATATTGGAAAGGATATATTCATTTAAGTCAAGTAAGAGAATCAGAAATTCGGACAATAGATAAAAACGTAATTAATGCTATTCAGGGGCGCTTTTAAAACATTTAATCTCGATTCTTATCAGACAAACTTCTGACAAATGGTAAACGCGTCTACCGGAAGAAAAGAAAAAAGCGGGAAAAGTGGATCATCACAATCGGAAGACCGAGTTTTACGAAGCTTTCCGACTCTTTGTTTTCCAACAGGAATTTCAGGGTTTCCGGGTAGATGGAAGGCACCCCAGATATGACTGCCAAATCTATCATTATTTTAAATCATCTATATTTTCAGTACTTCATATCTTCGAATTAATAAATGCTATAACCCTCCAACTTTCCAAACTGTTATTCATTAGTTATTTTGTATGACCGTGTTCATTTTTGTTGAAACTGTTTCGGATAGAAAATTAAATCTTGGAAATTATTGTATTCTGTCTTCAAAGTCGTTTTAATTGCCATCAATCTCATTAGTTAGGAGTTCGGTTCTAGCTGAGAAAATATTTATTTGGTTTTTCTTAATATCAGTCCCATCCAGGTGATCTCGCTTCTCTCAGGCCGAAGGAATTAGCCAGTCAGCGAACATTTTGCTCGTAGCTCAATGTTTCCTAGTTCCCGGTTTTCGGCTCGATTTATAACAGCTTTTGCTCGATAATAAAGAAAATAAAACTCATCCGTGCAAAGATTCGCCAAATACCTCTATGATAAGCATATTTCGTCGTTGTTGGTGGAAAATATTTCATTTTGACAAGAGATAATAGAAAACACTTGGAAATTTTCGCTGTGACAAACAATGCATTGCGCGTCTAGATTCAAGATCACCTTGATAAGAAAACAATATTCCCCAGTTCTTCAACGTTCTTCAACCAGATGATCCTTATAGCTGAGTTCATCTCTAAACTACTGATTATCAGTTCCTTCTGAAATAGTTTTCCACATTCAGAGCATACAGAACATTTATTGATTCACAAAAAGTGTTTTTTTGCTTTTGGTTCTTTTTTATTCATCTTTGAATAATTATTGGCGCGGCACCTTAAATTTTATCGACACCCTGAAACAAGTTGTAGGCTGATAATTAATCCTGTTTCCAAATTCATAAATAAATCATTACATTTTCATCCATGATCATCCAAGCGAATCAGTCGAGAAAGGTCTGTTCCAATTTGATCATTGAACGAGGGCCACAGGTTTGTTATCCACTGGCTATTTTAAGTGCTACCCGTGTAAAAACAAGGACAGTTTAAAAAAAGGAAGAAAAAAAAAATATGAAAAACTAGTATTCACCACTTTCACATTTTCTATCTTATACTGCGGTTTTGGGGGCTAAATATGATAAAAAATTGCACTGTGTATTATGCTGAGACTGATGAGAAGATGCTGCAAAGGAATCTTATAATTTTTCGGATCCGTTTTCCAAATCTTCGAAACGAAATACTAATATTTAATAATCAGTACTCCTGGAAAAAAACTGTATACTAAAATTTAATCGCGAACAACGCATTCGATTTTGAACATTGACGACCTTGGCTAATAAGCCACACAAGTTTTAAAACTTATAGATCAAAGAATGCCGAGATCAGTGTAATTGGATTTTTGACTCTTGAGACTCTTTATTAGTCGATAGAAATAAGCTCCATATCGATAAACACTAAAATGTTTAAAAACTGTCTGCGTAATGTTAACGCCTCATATACAAGGAAAAAAGTAAGTTACAAAAGAGCGAAATGTTGTTTTAAAGCCGTAGGTTATAGCATCCATAAAGACACGGCTCAAAAACCGCTGCGCATGCGCTAAATTTCAAAAAACAAGATGGCGGACGTGCGAGAGTTTCCCGGGCTTCAAAACGCCTTTACTTTCGATGACTCCCAGCGTTTCAGTTTAACTGTGATCGGAGTTCGAGAGGAAGTAGATTAATCTGTATATCCTATTCAAAATGTCCATGGTCTTTTGGAAGAATCTTGACTTTTTAATCATTATGGTAAACGATGCTGTTTTTTGACAACAAGATTAACAGTCGTGGCGAAAATCGATGCAAATCACCTTCGTATTTTGAGCCGAGTTAAGGTCAGGACAACAGAGTTAAGCTCAAGACTGTGATATTTTGTTCGTCATTTGTCATTCTACAAAATATAAATGGAGTAAAAAATTTAAAGGTGGAGTACTCACACAATTTGTATCAAACTTGCATAATTTCCTTTTTCTTGTACGAATCGAACGAATCCTTAAAGCTTACATAACAAGACAAGACTAGACCTAGGTATTCGAGGTAAAAAACTCGATGATCGATAATCCATCAGTGGAATTCAAACCTTTCAAAAAGCTATGATTTTACTTAATGTTTTCCAATTAGACATGCATGTGATTCGCAATAATTTAGATCAGATTTATGATACAAGTGTAATTCTTATTTCAATAAAGATGTTTTTCCAACAGTAATAAGTAGTATTATCATATGACCGTATTTCACTGTACGCGTGATTCTAAAAAAAACCTTTGGGGAAAATGTCGTCAGCAAAAAAAATACGCTTTTCCGAAAAGTGTAATAATTTCCCGTTCGGACTCGCCGTTCGGACTCGCTGCCGTCAATCATGTAAAAACTACGCATTTTGATTCGCATTTATTAAAAACGCTTTGAAATCGATTTTTTATGTGGTCATATGATAAAATGCTTATTGACTGAGTTAAGGTCGGTCCGAACGGGAAAATATTTGGCTCTCGGTCCTTGGCACGGAACTCGCTGCGCTCGTTCCGTACTTCAGGACCTCGAGCCAAATATTTTCCCGTTCGGACCTCCCACTCAGTCAATAAGTACATAATAAGTAGAGTTTCAGCATTACATTATGACATCAAAGTAATTGAGAAAGGTAAAGTTAAAACTTGTTTGTACTTTGAGTAGTTTCTTTTTTTGGTGGTGGTGGTGGGGGGAGGGGGCCTAAGGAAACTTTCCCAAAAATTTGTACAAGGTATAAGGGGTGTATCAAAAAAAATCAGTTAAAAAGGTTATTAATTTTGTTTTCATTATCAGTTCTGATACATCACATTCTTTTAAGAACAGATATTTCTCAGATATATTTCTCAGAGAAACCTATGTTTGGCAAAGGTATTCAGACTCAGGCAAAGGTGGGGATAGAGAGGGAATAGAGAAAAAATAGTAGATTTTTTTTGAAAATAGAATTTATCCATTATCATAATGCAAATGTCATAGAATGCTAAATGTTGGGACTCAAAAAATGCTTGAATCAGCCATTTTAGACCAAGGTTAACAGGATAGTAACTATCTTATGACATCAGGGGGGCTTCCAAAAAATGTAAGGGAAAAACATTAAAATCATCATAGCTCCCATCTACATAAACTATGCCCCCACCCCTTAGCCTGTTGTGAAAAGAGTATATTAGTGTATGTCACTTTCTTTTTCTCTATTTATTCCATATAATATCATTGTTCTGATAGAAATATAAATGAATAAAACACAGTTGCGTGACTTCTGTAGTTTATCAATAAACTATACCAAAAGAACTTTTAACATTTTTTTAGTTCCAAAAAAAGCAGCATTTTCAGTATTAGAAACTGAAAAGATATAAAGAAAGGAATTAATGACTGATTATTCTATTTTCTGAAAGGCATACCCAGTGTTACAATATTTTATGCTTTCAACAAAAGTGTGACCAGGATAAGTGCACAACCATCTTATCATCTTAACTACTAAACTAGTGTCGGTATCAAATGTGTATACTCATAAAGCAATGTATAGGATATATTCTATCATAAATGGGTTGTTTCAAGTAAAACTGACATGAACTGAACCCCTTCTAATTATTATTACTATTATCATGCATCATAAGGGTACTTACAGTATATAGTATATCCTTTTAATATATTTATACATTTTTTGTATGATTGGTAGATGGAAAGTCTATCTACTTTTGGTCTAAACTTCCATAGCATAGGCTTTCTACTGTGTGTGTCTGTGTGTCACAATAATGAAGGATATATGATTCATGAGCTATTACCAGAAATGAGGAAAACTAAGACTTTTCTATTTTTAATATTTTTGCAAAATACTTATCTAGGGGAGTATCTGATTATAACAGACTTTGGACACAACTTTTGACCTTGACAAGTACTGAATAGAGAAAAAAAAACTGTATGCAGAGTTGGCATTAACTTAAGTATAAAAACCTTTCTTTTTGAATGATAACCCACATTTATCTACATCTACATTATTTATTTGCAACAATCCATGGATCATATATAGCAAATTCCAGTGAAGTACGTAAAAAAAATGAATGAATGAATAAGCAAATTATGTAAACAAATAATTTAAATAATGTTAGAATTATAACTTAGATTAAAAAAAGTTGTCAACAGCTTCCTTAAAATGACATGTAGAGGTAACATTTATAATATTAGATGGCAGACTATTCCAGCCTTTTATTGTTCGTGGCCAGAAGCTATACTTATATTGGTCGCAAGATGTTTGTAATGTAACAAACTTCATTGGATCAGATTGTCTTGTTTTCAGGTGGTATGTTTATTACTGCTTGTCCATGTAGTGTCTTGTACATCAGAGTTAGTCTGTTATATACACTAGTTATATACACTGTTATATACACTAGTTCACTTCCATGCTTCCAGTTCACATATACAGCAGCTCCAACTTTACAAGAAAGATTCTCCCATTTACAATAGACATAATACCATGAGTTTTTCATTGATATTATAATATAAAAATGACATCAAAGTATGAAAAGCCTCTCTTTTCTGCTGCATATTTTTTTGAAACTTTTCATGTCTGCTTTCAAATATGCCTTGAAAAAGCTGGTTGAATAACCAGTGTCCCCATCCCCCCCCCCCCCCCCCCGAAAAACAACCGAAATGAATAATTATCAAGGATTCTATCACATGTACACGATATCGAAATTGGAACAAGTACCAGAATTTATACAGTACAGCGACTCTGTTGAAAGTATTTTACATAATAATCGGGGTTTAGCATGCTCATCTATAGCTTTTATTACGAATTTTAAAACTTACAGCATCCATGACTATATTTACTTGATTATCTTGACAATCAATCAGCATTTGAAGTTCAGAATCTTGAAATACAATTGGAACAAGAAAGCAATAATAGTATTTTTTATCGAAGTATCTGCACTTTGACGGCTTGTTTTTGTCCGAATCAGAAAGAAAACTTGACAATTCACTATTCACATGACATCGTGATGCTTATCTGTCTCCTTTCCTTGATTATCTACTAACTATAATCCATCCATATGAGAAAAAACTACGGTTTTGGAAGAAAAAGTGCTCGACAATAATTCCTTCCTCGTCCGCCATTTTTTACTGACGCCTGCGATAAATTCAGCGGAAAACCACACTGCGCACCCTCAGTTTATATTTACATTAGCCAATCAGCGGTTTTTGAGCCGTGTCATCCATAAAGAGAACTGTGGTGCCGTCTTTCTTCTCAAACCGTACAGGGTTATAATAGTGGAAACCTTGAGAATGATCTACCATAGAATCATATTAGATCCTTCCAATAAACATTCAAGATTTTACTCATTAGTCAACCAGAAGGCGGCGGGATATGTGTTTTGGCAGACTATGTCAGCCCTTGTTGACAAGTGGGGGAAAAACGGAAAGAAAAGGGAAAATAAAATCATACCAAACTAACACTAAATGTAAAATTAAACAACTAAGTTCATTTTGTCGTGAATTAGAATTAAAGCCATTAAATATTTTTTGAACCAAGCTAAGCAAGGAAGCCGTAAATTTTCAGAATTTAGGTTTAGGTGAATTCAACGATTCTCGTTTATTTTTACATTATTGTGAACTTCAATCTAAGTAAAATATTTTATGTGAATTTCATAATAATCGAATTACGGAAAGATAGTTTAACGGCCGTTAGAGAAGTCGGATATAGCGACTAAAGCACAACTTCAAATTCGTCTAAAAATCAAGAATAAAAGGCCTGCAAAATTCTTTGTTGGTTTGTCTTCTACCATTCTATATTTTTGATTAACAGTTCGCCTGAAAAAAGGGTTTTAAAATTGTACTTTAATATTCTGCATGTTTTTTTGCATCTTATAACATATTTGTGCATTTTCAAAAATGGATACATACTACCTTTTTACAATCGAGTGTGCATATCTGTGTCTTGTCTTGTTTTCTTTACCTTAAATATCAATGACTCTCATGTGGCAATTCCTTATTTCTTGTCAAATATTTTCAAGGTGACCTATTGTATATGACAACCTCAAAAATATACTGTAGGTTTTTAGATTTTGTTGTAATTATATATTTGAGGGCCACAAGTTTATAAGTGTTTCACTTTTAAGTGTTACTATCGTGAAATAAAGACTTCACTTCACTTCACTTCACAAATTTGGAAATGATTCCTTTTGAACAAAGACAACTGCAGTGAATTGAGTCTAACGCGGATGTGGGGAAACACCCAGGAAAAGAGAAAAACGTTTGCAAAACGATGCCAAGAAAACGATTCTTCAAAAAGGAGATGAGTTCCTCAAAGTGTTCGCTTTGTTTAAGTGTACATTTTTAGTTTTCCATGATTACATTACCAGGTCTGAGTACATTGAGTCGATAGTCACTGAAAAAATTGAGGCAGTCTATAAATTCAAAAGAGGTTGCTTGTTTAGAACCTTTTCGTATCGTGTTTTATGTGACATCCCATCCTCAGCGAATGTATATCGCTCCACCAGGATTGGGTATATTGGTCAGGTGATTGGCTGTAGACTTGGTACCACAAGGGTCGTGGAATGGTTTACACAATTTCAGTCTTCCTTCTAAAAAAATGTAGCGACCTCTATCTCTATTGAGAGTGAAACTTGGTCCGCATGATTTTATATCAAACATGTTTGGAGTGACAGTGGTACAGGTTGGTGTAATGGCCTTGACAACTCTACAGGTCAGACTTCCTGCCACCCAGTTCACAAGACTTCCGGTTCCTTCTACACAGGCTACCCAGTTAGTGATATTAGGCTTGAGAAGGAACTCGTTACCAATCTTCTTCCACAGAGAAAAATCCATGGACGAGCGAGAAGACTCACTGAGTGGGATTGTCGTTGACTGTGGCACCCATGTCCCAGAGGACCTGCCCACAGGCCAGTTTGGTATTGGAGTGATTGCGTTTGAATCTGAACCAAACTGATTGTACTGAGTAAATGTATAGCTGTATACAAGGGTCCAGCCTCCTCCATCGGTGGTCATGTCACAGAACACTTGGAATGGCGCAGAGGATGGCTCATTGAACTTCATCCAATAAACACCTGACTCTACCTGGTTGTCAAGGTTCTTCAACCATTTGCAGGATGGTATTGGGTTATGAAGAGTAGAGCCGAGCGCATCTCGTATCTCCATGTAGATGCTGTTTGATTGATTAACAGTCTTCTCTGGGTGTCTGGTCTTGGTAGAGTACTTCAGTTCACATGTCTTGTCCATCAGGTTCATATTGACGCTTGCACAAAGCATGTTCTTCTCACACTTTCTGTAACATTCAAAGATTGTGTCCACCTTGGATGATTCAAGAGTGAATCCATGCAAGTACACGTTGACCTCAGAATATTTTTGCGTATGACACATGGAAGCGTAGGTGACTTTGTGCTTGAGAAGGAACACCAGAAAGAGAAACACCAGCTGTCCCTTCATCATCATTGGGGATCAGTAACTAAAAAAGAAATTATTTAGGAAATCAGTGCTGATTGTAAATCCCCAAATAAGTTTGTATTCGATTTTGAAGATTTCACCTTTGTCATAGATATTTAGAAAAAAATAAATGTATAATATAAATTTCAAAGTACGTTTCTTGTTTTTCTAGCGTGCTTTTCAGGTTGTTTAATTGCGCGTACTATTTTACTTTTTTTATTTAATTCGTTCAACACTTTTGGCCGGTGCTTCTAGTTGATGCCAGAATGTGTTTATTTTATTTTATTTATTCATTTTTCATGCGAACAATTTGCAAATTTTATTCAGCAATAAAAAAGGATTCAAACTGAATTTTGAAACCAAACTCAAACCTCAACACAATCTTATCCGATTTTTTCTTCTATTTTTTTGAGGAACACTTCTCAAAATCTAATCTCAGGGGAAAAGTGCTATGATGTATATCATATCTTCTCGTATATATATATTTCTTATCAAATTGTATGACAACAGATGCACGTTTACAATAGTGAATCTGATGGTATTCACATTCGTGAACGCATTTGCAGAATTCCCAAATTATGAAGATGGAAGTGGATTTTTAGAAAAGAAAATGTTGATTAAAGTATGTAAACTATGCGAAATATCTTTTCTTTGATATTTAGGGAATATCTTATCTTACCTTTTAAATCCTGGAGTATAGTTAGAGTTTGATTGAATTATCCACTATATAAATACCCTCAAAAATGCTAGATCTGATATTTGAGGGAGGTGATGTTTCTTTAATTTTCTTTAAAGTCAAAAAATATAATGAGCTAATTTTGTAAGTAGCTGATTGGATAAGAAGCTAATGATATGATCTGTCAATCAGTTCTGCGGTTTAATGACAAGCAGGTGAAGTCGTAATTCAAAAGATTTTCAAAATATTTGGTATCAATGGAAAGTTCAGTTCAGTATCGATTTTGTTTTTGTCGTTCTTTCTTTCTTTCTTTCTTTCTTTCTTGTACTTTCTCTCTCTGTTTTTTCCTTCTCCTTCTCTACGGCTCCTTAGTTTTCATTCGATATTACCTTGTTTTCTCGGTCACAGTCATCACTGGATGACCTTGAAGTGATGTACATAACTGATCCACTTAAGACACCCATAGATATGCAATTGTCCCACGGCTGGTCAACTAGAAATCGTACACATAAACATTAGAAAACATCTGCAGGAATCTTAATTCAGAGCTAGCTTAACATAATAGGTAAATTTAAAACAAAAGAAACAAACAATAAGGAATCTTCGTGGAGTTTCTAAATGATGCAGCTCATTGTTCCTTGGATAAAGGAAATCTTTACTTTAGAAGTTGTTATGTGTTTTTCAAGCAATTTTTTCTCGCTTTATTATTTTATTCTAATTGAAAACCTATTTTCTTTAGTTTAGATAGACTTGTTTATTTGAAGTCGTATGGTTGAAAACTATTATCGTTGAATGTAGTTGTGTACTTGCGAATAAGAGGAAAGGAAAGAAAAAGAAAGGAAAGGAAAGGAAAAAGCTAAAAGAAAAGAAACAAAATATATACCAAACAAGTATTAGTAAGCCAAACAAAGGAATTGGTGATGGATATTAATATTTAATGCCAATTCTCTTGTGGAAAAAAATATTTTGCGCCATGAATATAGTTAACATGAATGCCACTTAACATTGAACCCAGTTTCAGACACTTCTTCAAGTAAATCCATGGCTCTGCTTGAGTAAATTTAAGTCTCATGCGGAGGCACTAAGATCTTCGATAACATCTGATCAGAAAAATTATATTAAAGAAATTCCTGCACTACATTCATAGTTTTAGCTATGTAATTTGTATCCCGAAATAATGCATCATACTAAAGAAATATCGTGCATACAGCACGTAGCTTATGATACTTAAGATATGATATCGTGACTGCTCAAAGTTGTGTTCGTTTCAAGGCACAAACTGAAGCTAATGATGCAACGAGTATCCATGACAATGGAAGATCATTACACTTTTCTTAACTATACAAAATACAATTTATTTTTTTGGTTTCAAGCCACACAAACATTAACAACTGAAGGCTCTAAGGTAGACTAGTAAACCTAACAAAACAAATTGATTTTTATTATGAAAGTGTTATCTTATATTTTGGACATTTCACAATTGGCAGGGTGCGGACAATGAATATTTCCTATTTGGCAGAAATAGATTTCATGCGATTGTCTTGTCTTGTGTTGTGTTGTCTTGTGTTGTGTTGTCTTGTGTTGTGTTGTCTTGTGTTGTGTTGTCTTGTGTTGTGTTGTCTTGTGTTGTGTTGTCTTGTGTTGTGTTGTCTTGTGTTGTGTTGTCTTGTGTTGTGTTGTCTTGTGTTGTGTTGTCTTGTGTTGTGTTGTCTTGTGTTGTGTTGTCTTGTGTTGTGTTGTCTTGTGTTGTGTTGTCTTGTGTTGTGTTGTCTTGTGTTGTGTTGTCTTGTGTTGTGTTGTCTTGTGTTGTCTTGTCTTGTCTTGTCTTGTCTTCCCTTCCCTTCCCTTCCCTTCCCTTCCCTTCTCTTCTCTTCTCTTCTCTTCTCTACTCTTCCTTTCTTTTTTCTTCTCTTTTTTTTTTTTTTCTTAATTTTTTTCTTATTCTTCTTTTCTTAGTTTGTTTGTTTGTTTGTTTTTGTGTGCGCCAACTGCCATAAGGCTATCATGATATTATTATTGGGATTGGGAACATGTCATAAGCGTGCATGATTCCCAGACAATGAATATTTCCTATTTGGCAGAAATAGATTTCATGCGATTGTCTTGTCTTGTGTTGTGTTGTCTTGTTTTGTCTTGTCTTGTGTTGTCTTGTCTTGTGTTGTCTTGTCTTGTGTTGTCTTGTCTTGTGTTGTCTTGTCTTGTGTTGTCTTGTCTTGTGTTGTCTTGTCTTGTCTTGTGTTGTCTTGTCTTGTCTTGTCTTGTCTTGTCTTGTGTTGTCTTGTCTTGTCTTGTCTTGTCTTGTCTTGTCTTGTCTTGTCTTCCCTTCCCTTCCCTTCCCTTCTCTTCTCTTCTCTTCTCTTCTCTACTCTTCCTTTCTTTTTTCTTCTCTTTTTTTTTTTTTTTCTTAATTTTTTTCTTATTCTTCTTTTCTTAGTTTGTTTGTTTGTTTGTTTTTGCTGCCATAAGGCTATCATGATATTATTATTGGGATTGGGAACATGTCATAAGCGTGCATGATTCCCAGAACTTTTTTTCTCCTTTTTATTTTCTTTTTCTTTTTTTCTTTCTTTGATCTAAAGATCGCCACTAATATCATAACTTTCATGGTAAATTTAAATCACACCAATCTCATTTCAATAATAATAGATTATAATACTATGTTATCCAAAGCGACTTCTGGACTTCTAACTCTTTTATTAGTTCTCATGTTATACCATGTTGGTAATTACAAGTTTGGTGTAAAGATCGATCTATACAAAGGCATAGCCAGGTTGACCGGACATAATTTTTCTTAGTCGGTGTGGCTGTCAGAAAAAAACAAATTTTTTATTTCACCATTGTCCTTACTAAGTTCTGTACCTTCCATTACAACCTCAACTACAACCTTAGCCTTGCTCACAACTAATTATAAGTACAATATTTATGAAATCGCTTGAAAGATATAAATGCCTCGTCCTTATATAGGTCTAACCTATCCTAAAGTTCTATTTAAATTACATTTAGGAAAGTAGAAGCAGATCTCAAAATCGCAATAAACTTCTTAAGTGTGTTACAAAATGAAACGGTTTATCTTTCAACAATATTTTCAAGTGAATAAATTCAACCCCCCCCCCCCCTTAAAAAAAAGCTACTGCATAGCTTACTATAAATGTGGTAGGATAATTTGTAACATCCGCAGTGAAAGGTTCCTTCCTTGCCTGTTTCGTTCCAAAGAAACAGCAGGATTATAATAATAATATTAAATATTTTGTATACATGTACATATATATAATTTTTAAAATTATATAGTTTTCAACCTTCTTCGTTTATACATGCGTGCTTTGTTAAGACACTATATTTCTTTGCTAAGTGTTTAAATAAAGTTATTATTATTATAAACAAAAGTTCATGCAAACATGAAAACGTTTAGGCTGAATCTTGAAGTTTAGGCTCTTTGGCTAATTCTTGAGATGATCATCTGCAAAACCCTATGTTTTAAGTATGAAGACATAATAGACATAATTGTTTTGATAGTTCTTTTTTTCTTTGTGTCCTTTTCCTTAAGTGTCTTTTCTCTAGTTTCTAGTGGATTAGGGAGTGTGAAAAAAATAGTGTCATATTCTTCCCTTGTTTGATCAATGCATGTATCAGTCGCAGATCTAACGAACGTACAAGGCACAGCCAGGGTTGGGTACATTTTTGAGATGATTGTCAGCTGAATTCTTAGCACAAGGATCATGGTAAGGACGACATTCGTGAAGCTTGAAGTGTGCGTCCAAGACAAACTGGTAGCTCCTGGTAGTATTCTTTAGCAGGACACCGCAGCCCCACACTTCAATCTTATCCGGTGCAATTGTCGTACAGGTTGGTGTAATGGCCTTGACAACTTTACAAGTCAGACTTCCCGTCCTAAAATTCACAACACTTCCGGTTCCTTCAACACAGGCTACCCAGTTAGTGATATTGCACTTGATAAGAAACTCGTTTCCGATCCTCTTCCACCAGCTAAATTCCATGGCCGAGTAGGAAGACTCATTGAGCGGGGTTGTCGTTGATATTGGTGACCATTCATTGGCTGGTGACATATTGACAGGCCAGTTTGGTACTGGAGTAATATTGTTGTCGTCTGTTCCGAAGTCATCAAATTTAGAGAATGTATAGCTGTAGACAAGGGTCCAGCCTCCTCCATCGGTGGTCATGTCACAGAACACTTGAAATGGCGCAGAGGATGGCTCATTGAACTTCATCCAGTAAACACCTGACTCTATCTGGTTGTCAAGGTTCTTGAACCATTTGCAAGATGGTATTGGGTTACTTGAAGCCGAACCAAGAGCATCTCGTATCTCCATATATATCGTGTTTTGTTGTTTCTCAGTCTTGCGTGTTTTTTTCTTTTTGGTAGAGTGCTTCAATTCACATTTTTTGTTCGTCAGGTTCATGTTGATGCTTGCACAATGTATGTTCTCCTCACACTTTCTGTAACA
Source organism: Anthopleura xanthogrammica (assembly GCA_964019055.1). Taxonomy (NCBI): domain Eukaryota; kingdom Metazoa; phylum Cnidaria; class Anthozoa; order Actiniaria; family Actiniidae; genus Anthopleura; species Anthopleura xanthogrammica. The sequence goes on along the minus strand of OZ025215.1, from coordinate 1,021,020 downwards.
TTCAAAGATTGTGTCAACCTTGGGCGATTCAAGAGTGAATCCTTGCAAGTATACGTTGAGCTCTGAATATCTTTGAGTCGGCCACATCGTAGCGTAGGTGACTTTGTGCTTGAGGAGAAACATTACGAAGACAAACAGCAGCGTTACCTTCATTGTGTTGGCCTCTGCACCTATTAAAAATTAATTCAGAAAATATTCAATATACCGGCGACTTACTAATTCAACTTTTGTTTTAACAAAAGTTTAAAGTTTTTCTCACTTAAAACTTAAAAGTTTTCTCATTTTTCGTTAAAAAGAAAAGAAATTTGCTCAAATGTTCGTTTCGTGAATTAGTAATTTCTGTTTGACATTGTCAACATCACCAATTTTTTTTCCCGTAACGATATAACTTAATAAAAAAGTTAATTTTAAAGTTTGTCTTCTAGTTATAGAATTATTTTTAAAAGTCAAGATGATTGATGCCTTTACTAAAGTCATTGAAGGTATTTTATAGCTTTGTCTTCCAGTAGAATTTGTTTTGAATTAAAGTTGATCGAGAATGGCGCTTACCAGTTCCCGTAAGCCAGTTAATTTCTTTTATGGAGACTGTCCAGTTTAGTTTAAGCCACGAAGAATTGCATTGAATATAGTTTAAAAGCTGATTTTGTTTTGCTTTCGGAGAAGGAAAAAGAAAAGCACTTTCAAAACTTTGCCGCGGACTTTTAAGGCAAGGGAAAAACAAACAAATTCAATTGAAAATTTTGTCGATGAATTTCTACGAATTCAAAGCACTAAGGTTCCCGTTTACATAAAGGCTTGTTAACCGTTCTACTAAGGTACACTCTTGGGGGTAATTGCTTTATTTTAATCCAGGAAAAAATTTGATAGTCCATTTTTTGCAGTAAAGTCACCGTGCTATCATGTAATAGGATCGACCTAAGCCCCGAAAGGCAAGCGCTCTCACCGCTATACCCATTTCTCGCATATGAGCGTATGCGAGCTAAAATGAAGTCAAGAAATAAAGTTCCAAGAACCAGAACTTTGTTAAACTTATTCCTATCAACTAACCTTATAAGATCCCAAGTAGTTGTTCTGCGATGTTCGTGTCATACAGAAAGACACTGCAGCAATGTCTGAACTTGTGGTTGAGTGATGGTTATGTTATATGGAATACTCTTGTACAATTCCGACAGATTCAATCTAGATTTATTCTCATTAACCACCAAAGAATAATGATGTTTGAATTCAGTTTACTTCATTAAAACTCAAAAACTGATTGGCTAACATCCGAGATTCCAAATTTCGAACTTCACATGAGTTAATGAGCATCGAGTTGGCACGCAATTCTACAATAACTGTACAAAATAAGCGCAAGAAAGGCTAACAAATTGTATGAGAATGCTTGATATTTTTCTTTATTTCAAAGTAATGCAGTTTGAAACTTTGGATACTTCAGTATATATAATGTGTCGATTGAGTTCTGGCCAAAACAGAGTGAAAACAGAAAAAAATATCCAAATTCTGGAAATCTTCACTTGTCTCTGTTTTTTGCTCAATTTTTGGCGATTTGGCCAAGACATGCATATGTCTGGTCACCGGACAGTAATTTCTTTCGTTGTCTCTTTGTAGTAAAATTAAATTAATTAGTTCATCAATAAACCGAAAAATATTGAAAACAAATTCAATTACAGAAGAAAAGAAGCCGGGTAAAAGAATGAATGAATAAGAATTATTTTGAATTCTTATAATGAAAATTAGGACCCCATGCAGATCCTTTCATTAGTTTAATTAATGGTCCTAAGTATCCCGAATTAATGCATCAAACTAAAGCTATATCGTGCATACAGCACGTAGCTTAGGATACTTAAGATATGATATCGTGTTCGTTTCAAGGCACATACTGAAGCTAATGATGCAACGAGTATCCAGGACAATGGAAGATCATTACACTTTTCTTAACTATACAAAATACAATTTATTTTTTTGGTTTCAAGCCACACAAACATTAACAACTGAAGGCTCTAAGGTAGACTAGTAAACCTAACAAAACAAATTGATTTTTATGAAAGTGTTATCTTATATTTTGGACATTTCACATTTGGCAGGGTGCGGACAAAGAATATTTCCTATTTGGCAGAAATAAATTTTATTCGATTGTTTTCTCTTCTCTTTTCTTTTCTATTTTTTTTCTTTTCTTTATATTTTTCTATATATTTCTTATTCTTCTTTTCTTAGTTTGTTTGTTTGTTTGTTTGTTTTGCTTGCGCCAACTGCCAACTTTTCTCTTGTGTTGTCTTGTCTTGTGTTGTCTTGTCTTGTGTTGTCTTGTGTTGTCTTGTCTTGTCTTGTCTTGTCTTGTCTTGTCTTCTTTTGTCTTCTCTTTTTTTCTTTTCTTCATTTTTTTCTATATATTTCTTATCCATCTTTTCTTAGTTTGTTTGTTTGTTTGTTTGTTTGTTTTTGTGTGCGCCAACTGCCATAAGGCTATCATGATATAATTATTGGGATTGGGAACATGTCATAAGCGTGCATGATTCCCAGAACTTTTCGTCTCCTTTTTATTTTCTTTTTCTGTTTTTCTTTCTTTGATCTAAAGATCGCCACTAATATATTAACTTTCATGGTAAATTTAAAGCACACCAATCTCATTTCAATAATAATAGATTGTAACACTATGTTATCCAAAGCGACTTCTGGACTTCTAACTCTTTTATTAGTTCTCATGTTATACCATGTAGGTAATTACAAGTTTGGTGTAAAGATCGATCTATACAAAGGCATAGCCAGGTTGACCACACATAATTTTTCTTAGTCGGTGTGGCTGTCAGAAAAAAACAAATTTTTTATTTCACCATTGTCCTTACTAAGTTCTGTACCTTCCATTACAACCTCAACTACAACCTTAGCCTTGCTCACAACTAATTATAAGTACAATAGTTATGAAATCGCTTGAAAGATATATATGCCTCGTCCTTATATAGGTGTAACCTATCCTAAAGTTCTATTTAAATTACATTTAGGAAAGTACAAGCAGATCTCGAAATCGCAAAACTTCTTAAGTGTGTTACGAAATGAAACGTTTTATCCTTTAACAATACTTCAAGTGAATAAATTCAAACCCCCTCCCCCCTAAAAAAAAAAAAAAGCGACTGCATAGCTTACGATAAATGTGGTAGGATAATTTGTAACATGCGCAGTGAAAGGTTCCTTCCTTGCCTGTTTCGTTCCAAAGAAACAGCAGGATTATAATAATAATATTAAATATTTTGTATACATGTACATATATATAATTTTTAAAATTACATAGTTTTCAACCTTCTTCGTTTATACATGCATAATTTGTTAAGACACTATATTTCTTTGCTAAGTGTTTAAATAAAGTTATTATTATTATATACAAAAGTTCATGCAAACAAGAAAACGTTTAGGCTGAATCTTGAAGTTTAGGCTCTTTGGCTAATTCTTGAGATGATCATCTGCAAAACCCTATGTTTTAAGTATGAAGACATAATAGATATAATTGTTTTGATAGTTCTTTTTTTCTTTGTGTCCTTTTCCTTAAGTGTCTTTTCTCTAGTTTCTAGTGGATTAGGGAGTGTGAAAAAAATAGTGTCATATTCTTCCCTTGTTTGATCAATGCATGTATCAGTCGCAGATCTAACGAACGTACAAGGCACAGCCAGGGTTGGGTACATTTTTGAGATGATTGTCTGAATTCCTAGCACAAGGATCATGCCAAGCACGACATTGGTGAAGCTTAAAGTGTGCGTCCAACATAAACTGGTAGCCCCTGGTAGTATTCTTTAACACGACGCCGCAGCCCCACACTTCAATCCTATCCGGTGCAATAGTCGTACAGGTTGGTGTAATGGCCTTGACAACTTTACAGGTCAGACTACCCGTCCTAAAATTCACAAGACTTCCGTCTCCTTCAACACAGGCTACCCAGTTAGTGATATTGCACTTGATAAGAAACTCGTTTCCGATCCTCTTCCACCAGCTAAATTCCATGGCCGAGTAGGAAGACTCATTGAGCGGGGTTGTCGTTGATATTGGTGACCATTCATTGGCTGGTGACATATTGAGAGGCCAGTTTGGTACTGGAGTAATATTGTTGTCGTCTGTTCCGAAGTCATCAAATTTAGAGAATGTATAGCTGTAGACAAGGGTCCAGCCTCCTCCATCGGTGGTCATGTCACAGAACACTTGGAATGGCACAGAGGATGGCTCAGTGAACTTCATCCAGTAAACACCTGACTTTGCATGGTAGTGATTGTGCTTGAGGTGTTTGCAGGATACTATTGGATTATGAGGCTCCAAGCCTGGCATGAAGTGATCCCTTATCTCCATATAGACCATATTTTGTCGATGATCCTTTTTCTTGGGGTGTCTGGTCTTGGTAAAGGACTTTAGTTCACATGTCATGTCTGTCGGATTCATGTTGATGCTTGCACAATGTATGTTCTCCTCACACTTTCTGTAACATTCAAAGATTGTGTTTACCTTGGACGATTCAAAAGTGAATCCTTGCAAGTTCATGTTGGGCTCTGAATATTTTTGGGTCCACATCGTAGCGTAGGTGACTTTGTGCTTGATGAGAAACATTACAAAGACAAACACCAGCGTTACCTTCATTGTGTTGGCCTCTGCACCTATTAAAAATTCATTAAGAAAATTTTTCTGAATCAATATACGATTTACTAATTCAACTTTTGTAAGTTTTCTATTCGCCAATTGCAAAACGAGTGGGGGCTTGGGGGCGAGTTGCAACCGCAAAGCATGTATGGATTGTTTGGCTGGACGAATTCGCCATTGCTAGTTAGAGAACATGCCTCAACATTCAAATTGCTGTATTCCTGGCTGCACAAATAACTTTAGAAACGCGCCAGACATCCAATATTACAGGATTCCTAAAAAAAAAATTTTTCTGTCCAGCCAAACAATCCATGCATGCTTTGCGGTCGCAACTCGCCCCAAGCCCCCACTCGTTTTGCAATTGGCGAATTTTCGTGAAAAAAATAGAAATTTGCTCAAATGTTTGTTTTGTGAATTACTAGTTTCTGTTTGACATTGTCAACATCGGCAACTCTTTTTTTACGCAATGATATAACTTAATAAAAAAAGTTAAATTTAAAGTTCATCTTCTAGTTAGAGTTATTTTTCAAAGTCAAGATGATTGATGCATTTGTTAAATTTGTTGAAGATATTTTATTGCTTTGTCTTTCCAACACAATTTATCCGTCTTAAATTTTTTTGAGAATGGGCGCCATTTATCGAGAAACAGTTCCTGCGAGGAATCAGTATAGCGGTGAGAGCGCTTGCCGTTTGGGACTTAAGTCGACCCTATTACGTTATAGCAGGGTAACTTTAGTGCAAAGAATGGACTATCAAATTTTTGCCCGGAGTAAAGCAGTTCCCGCAAGAGTGTACCCTACTAGAAGGGTTAGCCAGCCTTTATGTAAACGGGAACCTTATTGCTTCGGATTCGTAGAAATTCATCGACATAATTATCAATTGAATTTTTTTGTTTTTCCCTTGCCTCAAAAGTCCTCGCCAAAGTTTTGAATGTGCGTTTCTTTTTCCTCTTACGAAAGAAAAAAATCCTACAATTTAATATTATTTGCTAAATTTACCAAAAAAACATTTTAATCGCAATCCTTCATGGTTTAAACTAAACTGGACAGTCTCCATAAAAGAAATTAAACTGGCTACGTGTGAGCGTTATGAGAGCTAAAATAAATGTGAAGTAAAGAAATGAAGTCCAAAAATCAGAACTTGATTGAACTAACTGCAATCAACTTCCGAAAGAAAAAAATCCTACAATTTAATATTATTTGCTAAATTTTCGAAAAACTAAACTGGGAAGTCTTCATAAACGAAATCATACTGGCTTACATATGAGCGTTATGTTGAATAAAATAAAGTCAAGAAATGATGTTCCAAAAACCAGAGCTTGGTTAAACTAATTCCTATCAACTTACCTTATAAGATCCAAATGATTGTTCTGTGATTTTCGTGTGCAATACAGAAAGACACTGTAGCAATGTCTGAACTTGTGGTTGAGCGATGGTTACGTAATATCATGATGGAACAATCTTGTACGATCCCGACAGATTTATAGATTTCTTCTTATTAACCACCAAAGAATAATATTGTTTAAATTTAGATAACTGTATTAAAACTTTTAATATAATACATATAACGTTATATGATTGGCTAAGAACCGAGATAGCTTGCTAAGCCCAGTTCAAACTTCGAACTTCACATGAGCCGAACGCATTGAAAACAATGGATAATAAAGCGGAGATTTCTTTGATATCAATTAGTTTGGCTCGTGGGCCTTACTTGTATAATACAAGCGTAAGACACTCACTAGGTGGCATTTACCAATCATTGTCCGATAATTATTGCGCTTTGCAAGTCTGAACATGTTTTCATAAAGTTTATAGTCAATAAAGTTATATCCTTGGCCTTGGTGCCTCAAAATCTGACAAGAGTTCAGTCGAAAGATCTAGTAAGAGTTCTGACAATGGACCCTTCTCAAAATTATCTTGGGTATTTTTACTTATCTACTTTTCTTTAAACTATTTTCATAGTGTACTATATTAACAGCTATTGCCCAATAAAATTGTAAAAAAAAAAAAAAAAAAATCCCACTTTTTCTCGATGGAATTTGTGGCATTTCTTTTGTGTTTCCATGTTAGTCTCGCATTCAATATATTTTTGGTAAAGGGTCCATTTACAAAAATGTTGAAATGAATTAAGACTGAAGTTTAGTATACCTAGGGATATCTTGCGTTCAACCCCTCAATATGCAACGTTTCCAAAGACACCATAGAAACCTGTAAATATTTTCAAAGATCACGTAACCCGACAGATCAATATATTTTCAAAAAGCAATATTTCAATATAAATTGATTGTGACCACTTAAACACAAGCCAGGCGCGTCCGTAAACACATATTAATGAGCATCGAGTTGGCACGCAATTCTACAATAACTGTACAAAATAAGCGCAAGAAAGGCTAACAAATTGTATGAGAATGCTTGATATTTTGCTTTATTTCAAAGTAATGCAGTTTGAAACTTTGGATACTTCAGTATATATAATGTGTTGATTGAGTTCTGGCTAAAACAGAGTGAAAATAGAAAAAATTATCCAAATTCTGGAAATCTTCACTTGTCTCTGTTTTTTTGCTCAATTGTTGGCGATTTGGCCAATACATGCATATGTCCGATCACCGAACCGTCATTTCTTTCGTTGTTTCTTTGTAGTACATTGAAAATTGAATTAGTTCATAAATAAACCGAAAAAGATTGAAAACAAATCCAATTACAGACGAAAAGAAGCCGGATAAAAGAATGAATGAATAAGAATTATTTTGAATTCTTATAATGAAAATTAGGACCCCATGCAACAGCTGGAATCTTTTATGAATCAATTTTTGGAGAATCTTCTGTAAAAAAAACGTTGTTGGTGGGAGATGAATTTTTATATGCAAAACAACAAAGAATTGAATGAGGCTTTGACTGCGAAATTAAAAGTTTTAACAATTTCAGGTTCAAAAACAAACAGAACTCCATTTTCTATCTACGTTTCCCATATTAGTTGAATTATACAGCTGTCTCCCTTGATTATACAGATTTATATTCTCTGCCTAAGCATCATACACGGTTGCAATGTGTTGAAGTGTCAAGCTTCTACCTCCCTCTATTTCTCCTTTTAGTCCCACCTGTTTACTATTTTTTTAATCCAAACTGACACCTATCCCCTCCCCCGCCGCCCCCAACCCCCCCCCCCCCCCCCCCCACCAGCACCTACAAACGCTTTCAGGGGTGGATCCAGGATTTTTTAAAAGGGAGGGGGTGTGACCGTTAAAAGGTGGTTAAAAAAATGGAGCCTCAAATGCACGGAAACTAAATATGACAGTTTCAAGCAGACATAGTGAACGTTTCTCCAAAGAATTTTTTTCAGTTATATACACTTTTTTTTATTTGTACGAAAGAAGGGGGTGGCTAGTCACGCCTTGACCACCCCTGGATCCGCCCCTGACTTTCTAAGGTGTTCTGTGTAAACACTATATGTTATCCAAAGCGATATTTGGATTGCTAACTCTTTTATTAGCTCTCATTTCCCACCCCCAACACACACAAACATATTCTAAGGTGTTCTGTGTAAACACTATATGTTATCCAAAGCGATATTTGGATTGCTAACTCTTTTATTAGCTCTTATTCCCCACCCCCAACACACACAAACATATTCTAAGGTGTTCTGTGTAAACACTATATGTTATCCAAAGCGATATTTGGATTGCTAACTCTTTTATTAGCTCTTATTCCCCACCCCCAACACACACAAACATATTCTAAGGTGTTCTGTGTAAACACTATATGTTATTCAAAGCGATGTCTGGGTTGCTAACTCTTTTATCAGCTCTTATTCCCCACCCCCAACACACACAAACATATTCTAAGGTGTTCTGTGTAAACACTATATGTTATTCAAAGCGATGTCTGGGTTGCTAACTCTTTTATTAGCTCTTATTCCCCACCCCCAACACACCCAAACATATTCTAAGGTGTTCTGTGTAAACACTATATGTTATCCAAAGCGATATTTGGATTGCTAACTCTTTTATCAGCTCTTATTCCCCACCCCCAACACACACAAACATATTCTAGGGTGTTCTGTGTTCCTTAGTATAAGTAGATACAGTTTAGTCGATATGATGATATGATTCCTAACTGGTCTTTCATGACTTGTTTAAAACGATCCTTTCATTAGTTTAATTAATGTTCCAAGGTCGAATTTGATGTTAGCTTTGTCAATATTTCAGTTTAAAATTTTCCATTGTTCAGGGGCCAGTGAAGGTCCGTTGCGCTCAGGAGAAGCTTTAGGAAATTTGGTCGGTTTTAGATTGACTTTGAAGATGATATAAAGATGGGCGCTGTTAAATAATATTCATAAGAGCCAAATTATTTCTAAATTTGAAAGCATCAAAATTGCGGCAAGAAGCAATAACTGCTCTTAGCGCGTTTCTCTAAAATTAAAGAAGCCAGAAACGAGCGAGGCTCTCACAAAAATACAAATCAAAAAAGAAAAACAAATTGTGAATTGGATTTTATTTTTAACTTCTGCAACGATATACAGAATCAATATAGACCCGTTGTAGGTAAGTTAAAGTCAAAGCAGCTCAATAGGCAAAGCTCATAAAGCGCTCTGAGAAACTGAGTCCTAAACTAGATAAAACAGGGAAATCAAAGGAAATATCAGAAAAAAAATACTCTGTTATTTTCGTCTGTTGAAATACTTACATTTCCATAGAAATAGTCAAAGGAAAAATCAGTTGTCAGATGAATTTTTAGAGGAACAACAAAAGCGTAAAGACTCAGTTTCCATCATGCTTAACAAAGTGCTAGAATTCCAAAGTACTGCGAGGAGTCTAAAAAGATAATATATTTTTGCTCCAAGCGTGAATAATCGTAAATGTGTAGTTAATATACTACTAATAAATATTGCTTTTTCGTCCAGTCCTTAAATTTACAATGGTGTGAATTTATAGAATAGATTTTGTGGGACTATGAATGTTGTCTCGGTAATAATTCGATTACATCAACACAACCAATCACAGCTCGTGAAATCATTGCTCAGCCAATAAAAATGCTCATGTAATCACGCCACCGTCAGGACGTGTTATGTGATGTTAAAGAGAAATATTGAATATTGGAAGGTTTTTTTTTTAAATCCTTATGATTTTTTTTTCAAGAGGAGCTTTGACGTGCAAGTACTGCCTGTTTACCTACATCGATTAAATACTTTTTCCGCTGAAATAAAGTTAACTCGATATTTCTGTGCTTTTTAAAAATTATTAAGAACGTTTATTATACAACCATTCCTTCCTGACTAATGGCTCCAGACGCCTTCAAATCAATATAAATTCTTATTTTGAAATACATTGTGTGGTCTGTGAACGTAACCGGCTGAGACCGGTTCAGTAAACCTGTTTCGATGAAAAAATTGAAAAAAAATGTATAACTTTGACAAAAGTATTTGCTAACTTCCAGTTAGATGTATTGGCTGTTCCGAGGTTAAGCAAAAAACTGGGTCGAGTTTGAAGAGGACATATTTCCAAGATAGCTTCCTATAATAGGCCTACGGTGCACTGTAATGCACACTCGACCCAGTACTTTCCTCAACTTTGGAACGGCCAATGGGAGCAAGGATGCCACAGTTGGTTAGTGCGCGGCCTTCGGTGCAAGAGGTCCGAGTTCGATTCCCAGTGACTTCGCATCCTTGTTTCGACTTATTTCCTTTCTGTCTAGCTTTAAATACCCGTAGAAAGGAGCACTGTTAGAGAAAAGGGGGTAAAATGAACGCACCGTCGGCCACAAGTTTATTAGCCAAGGACTTTTACGAGCTACCGACGTAAAATAACGACGCTTTACCTTTATCTTTTTTTACCAGTTATGGAAGTATGAAGATTGATATTAGAAATAAACAAATAAACTAATTGACAAATGAGGCAATAAACAAATCAATAATAAAAATAAAAGATCAATAAATATCAAAGTAAGTAAACGAATCAATTAATAGTACCAGACAAACATATACATATAAAGATAAACAATAAGCGAACAAGGAAGCAAACCAGCAACAAATCAACTAGCCGACATCGAGAAAACAACAAATAAACAGAGAAACAACAAGAAAATCCCCTAAGATGCTAAAATAGCCCTTTAATTTCATTTTGGTCGATGACATGGCCTAAACAACTCCAGTTTATGGTGCCCAAGAAGCCATATTGGCTATGCTGTTGTGTATTTGCTAATTGTAGGACCAATACAGCCCATGTTTAAAAAAGCAAAAAACTAAAACGCTCTATGGGGCTGAAAGGGTCCTGTTTAATTTACAGCACAGACAGACAGACAGACAGACAGACAGACAGACAGACAGACAGACAGACAGACAGACAGACAGACAGACAGACAGACAGACAGACAGACAGACAGACAGACAGACAGACAGACAGACAGACAGACAGACAGACAGACAGACAGACAGACAGACAGACAGACAGACAGACAGACAGACAGACAGACAGACAGACAGACAGACAGACAGACAGACAGACAGACAAAGAAAAAGACACATCTACAAATAAAGAGAACATTTTTTCTTCAAAATCTCAACGAATATACATTACACCTCCAGGGTTGGGCACATCATTCAAGTGGTTAGTATCAGAATCGGCACCACAAGGATCATGGGTTGGGAAGCAGTAAGTGGTCTTTCCGTCCAATATAAACTGCAAGCCACTGTTATACTTCAGGACTGGACCACACTCCCATATGTCTAGGCTATTTGGAGCAACCGTTGTACAGATTTGTGTAATGGCCTTGACAACTCTACAGGTCACACTTCCTGTCACCCAATTCACAAGACTTCCGGTTCCTTCTACACAGGCTACCCAGTTTGTTATGTTTGGAGCAAGGAGGAACTCGTTACCAATCTTCTTCCACAAAGCAAAATCCATGGCCGAGTGAGAAGACTTACTGAGCGGGGTTGTCGTTGATTGTGGCTCCCAATTACTGGAGGACCAATCGACAGGCCAGTTTGGAATGGGAGAAATGTTATTTGCGAATGACTTGTAGTTATTGAACCGAGTGATAAAGTAGCTGTAGACGAGGGTCCAGCCTCCTCCATCGGTGGTCATGTCACAGAACACTTGGAATGGCGCAGAGGATGGCTCATTGAACTTCATCCAGTAAACACCTGACTTTACCTGGTTGTCAAGGTTCTTGAACCACTTGCAGGATGGTATTGGGTTATGAGGAGTGGAGCCGAGGGCATCCCGTATCTCCATGTAAACCATGTTTTCCTGCCTAACAGTCTTCTCTGGGTGTCTGGTCTTGGTGGAGTACTTCAGTTCACATGTCATGTCCGTCAGGTTCATGTTGACGCTTGCACAAAGCATGTTCTCCTCACACTTTCTGTAACATGCAAAGATTGTGTTTACCTTGGACGATTCAAGAGTGGATCCTTGCAAGTACACGTTGAGTTCTGAATATCGTTGGTTCGGCCACATGGAACCGTAGGTGACTTTGTGCTTGAGAAGGAACAGCAGAAAAAGAAACACCACCTGTCTCTTCATCATTACCGTGAACTCCTAAAAATACATGAAAGCCTAATGAATAGGTGTAGTCACTCAAGAAACTTCAAAATGATAATTACTTTTGGTATAAAGTGGAATATGACTATTTTTAGCCAGCCAGTAACAGTAACATTGCTGGCGGTCGTGATCCACTGGAGATCAAGGTGGGATGCTGAGCCACCGCATTTTAGAGGGAAAATTTCTGCAAAATCCCTTGATCCTCTATAAATCTAGATCTTAGAAATTCACATTTCATTTGCAGAGAGATTTTACCGCGCTTTTCAGTCATAACTCTGCGATCTACCGACTCCGTTGCATTGTCTGGCGTTTTGGCTTCTGTCAATGAAATTTGCAATCGACCGAGTTCATTCCGATCAAGCGATAAGTAAATAACTTTGATTAAGCAGCCATTTTCACACCGGGAATTTTTTTATCGTTCACGATCGAAATGAACTCGGCCCGTCGTAAATTTGATTGACGGAAGCCAAAACGCTAAAATTATAGAGTCGGTCGGTTCAGAATTCAGTATGAAAATCGCTGTGAGTTGAAAAAACATTTGTCATATGCACGTCACAACTATACTAGAATTTTCTAGTCGAAATAATAAAATAATGAAGATCATCTTAGCTTCACTGATTTTCCTTGAGATCGAATAAGAAACTTCAATATTTAAAAAAAAAAATTAAAGTCTGTCTTGAAAAACAGCTAATATTCGCTTCTCACAGCATGAGCTGTCATTTCATGACATTTGAAAAAAGATTGGCTTATTTTAATAATTCCTTGGTTTTATCATGCTGTGTTTTTAGGAGTTTTCTCTGGGCTCTCCAGTTTTTCTCCCTCCGTAAAAAAAAAATTTCCAATTTTCAATTTCCAGCTATATCAGGGTATGAAGGCCACAGTGTTACCCTTGACTTTGTTTTACTCGGTGATTGCTTGAAGGCGAATATCCCACGCCATAGTTAGTCTAAAAAAATATATCTGCTTGTTCTACGACTGCTAAATAATCTTTGGGTAAAGTTTCGGTCCTAACATTCTAGTTAAAACATTGACTTTATGAAGTCACTGCTAAAGGCCCAACCATCCCTTGTTATCTTAGTTTGCAACTTTTGTAATTTTCACGGAAATTCTCATTGGCCATCGTCAAAACTCAAAGACATATTTTCATTTCAGCCTATGATTGCGATTCCCAATATTCTGCGAACTCGGTAGTTTGCGAGTTTCCCGTTGGAATTTGGTTTTTCACAAATACCACACAAGAAAAAAGTTAAGTTCAGCCGCAACCGGAGCGGCTTTATATCCTAAAATTTTGATTGCCAACTGAAGCAGTTCTTTGTTAAATATTTAGTACGTATCTTATAACTTCAATTTCAACATCTACTTAAAACAAGAAACTTTGAAAAGTTAAAAATTTCTAGCAAATATTACAATAACTTTGCAAATCTTTCGCATGTCTCACTACAAACACTTACCTTGTATAACCTTTCTGGATCCTAAGGAATGTATTTGAGAAATGTACGGCGTATATTGTCTGCTCTGGGCTAAGGATCTGAAGCAATGATGATTGTTTTATTGGATCCTTCTATTTTCTCACAGAATGGAACTTTCTAGAATGAGAGTTTCATAATTAAAATGAAATTAAAAAGGGTGTAACAAAACAATAAATTTGTCATTTTGTCATTTCAATGAAGGAATATTAGACCATAACTATTAGGCAATAACTGCCGAAGGTGTTAAAAAGGTCTCTATCATTGCAAGCTCACGGTTCGTCTCGCTTCGATGCAAAGGCACGGCTACCTTTCAAGATGGCGCAGGGAACTGTGAATGCTTACTATCAATCACGTGACTTTTCTGGATTTGACTGGGGGGTAACCAATGGTTTGACTGGGGGCACTGAACTAGCGATTCTTAAATCAAATCATGTCAAAATAACTCCTCAAAGTATTCTATCTGACTATTTGTACAACATGAAACCAGAAAACAAGATACACAGACAACCTCCAACATTCTCCAAGCCAGTCAAAACGGAGATACTACCGGAAGTGACGCGGTCTATTGATAGTAAGCTGCATACTGAATAATTAACAACAAACGTTTGGGAAATGTTAAAACATTTGTAAATAGTTCTTACGAGTCCTTGCATTCCATACAGCTATTTCGAGGCTATATTTAAGCTATGTTTCCTCAACCAGGAATTTTAATATGGAAAAATTATCCTAGCTTTCGGGCTAAACGCCCATCATCCGGGATAGTAGTTAAGATAAGTTGTTTTTCTCTGTCATATGAAATGTAATTAACTTGGAATAAGATGCACAGATTTTAAGTAGATGTTTATAGGAAAGCCGTTGTAGCTTGTTATGAAGTTCACATTATTGACGTCCAAGGAAATTTTCTGTTTTACATCAGAAAAAAAGAAAGAGGGAAGAAATTAAGAAGATAGCAGAAAGGAAGGAAGGAAGGAATGAAGGAAGAAAAGAAGAAATAAAGAGAGAGAGAGAGAGAGAGAGAGAGAGAGAGAGAGAGAGAGAGAGAGAGAGAGAGAGAGAGAGAGAGAGAGAGAGAGAGATTTTTATGTTTATTTCGAAGATGACATTCAGATATTGGCGCAGCCAAATTATTTCTAAATTTGAAAGGCATTAAAATTACGAGAAGCAAAAGCTGCTCTTAGCGTTTTTTTCCTTCTGAAATTCAAGAAGCCAGAAACGAGCGAGGGTTTCACAAATATAGCAATAAAAAAAACGGTTGTGAAGTAAATTTTATTTTTAACTTGTGCAACGAAATACAGAATGATTATGATTTTTTTTGTCGATGAATAACTCATTTTAACCTATATTTTGGCCAAGTTTGGAAAATTTGATTTTTTTTTCATTTTTTATACCTCACTGGTCAATATTAACAAGGCTCAAAAGCTCTTTTATTAAAATATCGAAAAATGGGAAACTCAACTTATCATAGAAATCTTGAATTTTTACTTAAGTCAATAAATTCACTAACTTAGTGACAGGTGAAAATTTCATCGATGGAAGCCAAAACTCCCGTACAGAAAGCCTGTGCCGCGCTTGGAGTTGTTTTGGTCGCAGAAAAATGAAAAGCGGTCTAACGAAAGCGTTTTACAAATGATGAAAAATATCTGTCTAGAGAGTCATCGAAAAAGTTATCAAAACTTCTTAGTGATTTCTTCCGGATATCTTTATTACTAGAACCCTCTTCGGATTCTTTTACAAGTCGCATGCTTTAACTGCTAATATTGGCCACTATTCTTCGTTTTCGCGTTACGCCACGCTGGTGTACATAACAAAATATGTCTTATGGGTATCTGTATGGTTATTGTAAAGACCAACAGCAGGGCTGCCATTTCTTTGTCTCATCAATAGGCGGCGGCGTTGGGAGGGAGGAGGAAATACGCCCGTACGCCAGTGTCCTTGTCACAGATGATGTTAGTATTCTTTCTTAAGTTAGAATTCTTCCAGTTTAGTTTTAGTGTTATTTAGATTTGTACTATAAGTTTCAGATGTTATTCTATATTTCCTATACCTTTTCATTGTTATTTCAAAGGGAGTCGCCTAGCATGGGACTTAGAGTCCCGTTCGCACTTTCCCCATTGGGTAGCCCAGATAGCATTTGTAATCTTTTTATTCTTATTTGCCTAATAAATATGTAAAGAAAACACGAAACTATGGGAGTAATAGTATTGAGAAGAAAGAGTTGTCGAGAAAACTTATTAAAGAAGGAATATTTGAGGTTTTGGCATCGAAAAAAAAACCGGTTTAATAAGGCAGGAAATACTTTCTTAGACTCGAAAAATGGGGAACTTATTGAAATATCGAAAAATGGGAAACTCGACCATTTCTAGAAGTCTGTAACATTTTACTTCAGTCAATGAATTTACTAACTCAGTGCAGGTGAACATTTCGTCGATAGAAGCCATCGTAGTAATTTCTTCCGGATATCTTTATTACCAGAATCCTCTTCGGATTCTTTTACAACTCAAATGTTTTAACTGATTCTCTAATCAAATTAAGATAATATTGCCCACTATTCTTCGTTTTCAAGATGCGAGACGTTTGTTTATTTAACAAAATATTTCAGTTTCCATCGTTAAGACCACCAGCATGGCCACCATGTCTTTGTCTCTTGGCCTTCTGAGAAATGCGTGCAAACCATCAATATGCAGGGAGGGGGGAAGGGGAGGAGCTGCGAAATTACGGGACTAATAATATTGAGAAGGAAGAGTTACCGAGAAAAGTTATATAAAAGAAATACTTGAGGTTTTCGCATTTTAAGTCCTAAATACTTCTTAACATTTTTCCTTATCAGATCCTTATCAGAATAAACTATTTAAATTACAAACAAAAAGAGAATGATTAAAATAAAATTGCGAGCAAAATATAAGCGAATAGAGAGAAAAGTGCATTAATGTGTGTACCTTTGAATAATGTAAAAAGGAGTTTGTCGATGGATGACATCTTCAGTCTTCAACAGCAAACTGTTCAATGAGTTGAGGTGATGAGTGGAGCTTTATTCATGCTGATGTATCCCACTGATTTAAATGGAGAGGAAGAAACCTCGTTGTCCTATTGATCTATTTTGTCCTATTGCTCTGTTTTTGTAAATAGGGCTATATAAATAATAAATTATTATTATTATTATTAACCAAATAGGAGTTTTAAAACCATGCTGAGGGATTATAATTGACTAGGATACTCCTTATGCTATTTATATGATATAATAATATTATTGTTATTGAAGAGAAAAGTCGAGAAATCGGTAATCAGTGCTGATTATCAAGTAACCTCGAAAATGTTCAGAAAAAAACCTTTTTACTACTCCATGGTTTCTTTATGAAAGTTTAGAGAGCAAGGTTGTGGTTCCTCGTTAAATCGGGGGGAAAAGGTCAAAACGAACTTTCAAATCAGTAAGGATTTTCTTCAAACACATAGCTTCAACTTGGCTTTGATAGACCAAGGGGGTCTCCAGAGCTCAAATGAGGTAATTAGGGAATGACAAAGACTAATTACGAGTATTTGCAAACTTTGAAATATTGAAGAGTAACCTGAAGGTTAATTAACTTGAATCGTTGTTAAATCACAAAAACAAAAATAGTCTAGATAATTTCTACAAGCTTTAGGACTTAGCCTCAACTTGACTTGAAGACCCAAAAGAGGATAAGAGCTCTATGTAATTAGTGAATGACATTTTATTATTTTCGAGTAATTATGAGTAACTGCATAAAGCGTTATTGATATTTCTAAAGTTAAAAAATGCAGATGTGACCGGAAACCTCGTTAAATCTTGATATAAAAGAACCTTTATAACAATCTGTTCAATCTAGAAAATCGCGCAAAAAGTTAGAAAATACTTCCCAAAACTTTAAAGGCTTCCCTCGCAATAAACTAGCTAATTTACAATCTGCAATAATAAGCAATTATTGGACGAGGTTGAACAATATATTGTGATTGGTTAATGTCGAGCAAGCAATTATTTGCCGATGTCTATCTATTTATCAAAGATATCGTGATTGCTAGAATACTAGAATACTCTATATGCTATAAGTGTTATTGAAACGAAAGTAAGTAAGTAAGTAAGTAAGTAAGTAAGTAAGTAAGTAAGTAAGTAAGTAAGTAAGTAAGTAAGTAAGTAAGTAAGTAAGTAAGTAAGTAAGTAAGTAAGTAAGTAAGTAAGTAAGTAAGTAAGTAAGTAAGTAAGTAAGTAAGTAAGTAAGTAAGTAAGTAAGTAAGTAAGTAAGTAAGTAAGTAAGTAAGTAAGAAAGAAACTAAGAAAAAAAGAAGCTAAGAAAAAAAGAAAAGAAAGAGAGAGCGAGAGAGAGAGAAAGACGGAGAAAGGAAGGGATATACAGAAAGATCAGTCATTTAACATTGAGAACTTGATGAGGGGCAAACAACTTCAAATCAACAGATTTCAACTGCTTTATTGATATAATTTTAATGTTTTCCAGTGAATATGTGTTAACATATTTCTGATAAATGAAATACTCGAATTTCGGGTCTGCTTTGGTCACTAGTTTAGAAAATAAACGCCTTTTAGAATTATCTTTACTCCATTTTCCAAGTCAGGGACAAATGTAACAGTTCCAAAACTACAAGAAGATTTTTTGAATAGTTCAGTGAAGCAGCATTTGGCATAAATATAAAATCTTTAGGACCAGCCGATCTTTTTAAAATGCTCTTTTCTCCCAATGTTTGCCCCCTGGAACATGCTGGATGACCGCATGGCTAATTTGCATTACATTTTAAAAACCATCATGGGGTCTATCGTGAATATAGCATATTCCACCATCCATTTCCCTCACCCTCCACTCTCCAGCTGTTAAAAAATATAAATATATATATATTTTTTTTGTGTGAAAAATACTTGTTATTTAAAACCATCATGGGATCCCTGTGTTTTTCCTTCCCCAATCCTCCTCTTGTTTTGAAATTGTTCAGGGGAATCCCCTAATTGACTTTCATGGCTTCGCTTCTGGAGTCGTCATTTCAGTTTGCTTGTCATTTATTATCTTCAATTTTGTATCCAAAAGAAACCTCTGGATTTCCCTACCAATGTAGGGACTTTAATTCTGAAATACCCAATGGAGTGGGACAGTAATTTTAGGGTTTCAAGGCATATTTGATAGCATTTTTCGCCTTAGAAATACTTCCTTCCTCACGGTACGTCTGTTGATGTCTATTTCTTGCGATGGATTTCAGATGCTAGACTATTCCCAAAGGTATGCCAATTTAGATCACTTAGATCTTAGGAACGTGTTATTTGATCGAGGCAATAATACAAGTCGCGAGCTCAGGATTAATCAAGAAATAAGGTAGAACAATCAACTGCTGTAATCGACAAGCTTCGTGATCATCTCTGACAAAACGACGCTCGTTGATTTCGCCGGTTGATTGCGTTATTTCATTCGTTGTTAATCTTCATGCTGAATTGTAACATGCTTATTGCAACACCGCTGTCGCATGAATTGCTTCGTGTAAATCAACCCTACAACTTACTCACAACTGTTGTGTACGACAAGAAAAGGTTTTAGCAAGTTGTAGCGTTAATTTACACGAAGCAATTCGTGTTGTGAGCGTGGCGACAGTTGTAAGCAAAAGTTGTACCGTGTGAATCGGCATTCATATTTTCAATATATGGCAATAATTACATCGGCAATATGTTGTTTAGACATAAATAATAGTGATTATTTTTGATTTTATTCCAGAATAGAAGCATCAACAAACTTCGACTTGGGAAATTTCCCTTATTATGATGCATGAACTACCACAGGTAGCCCAACCGGTATTTCTTGGTTTTTATTATACACACACCAAATTGCAAGAGCATTGTCATATATATTTATGAAATAGGTATAGACTGAAATTTTTGAGATTATCTTGTTGGTATATACTAAAACAGTTATTTTCATAAATCTAGAGGGCTTTAGAATCAAAATCAAAATATTATTTCTGATTAATTCCTATTTGTTATTTTGTTATTTTGTTATTTTTTATTTTTATGTTCTGGCAATTAGGTGTATATCTAACAAACAGCTTCAAAAAAGTTTTGGTTGACAATATACATATATGATAGTGTATTAATAAATATTATATATTATATACATAATCTGTATTCATTATTATCTAGCAGAACAATATTTTCCTAAACTATTCCTTACACATAATTGCAAGAACGTTGTCATATAAAAAATTGAAAATTAACGAAATAATAAATTTACTTAGAAATATATATGTTTATTTTAATTGTAAAGCCCCCTAGATTGATGAGAAAATAAATGTTGTATGTGTATATGTCAAAAATGCTAGTCTATACCAAAAGAGTGAATTAATTACCAAAAATATATTTTTAAATTTTTCATTTTTACATGCATATATGAAAACGTTATTGCAATTAGGTGTATCCAAAATGAACATGCAAAGTATGATTTAATTGTCATAAGATGTTATTAAAGATTTATAATGAAATATAATTAATTTAATATCTGATACACACCAGAATAACATGTCTTATATGCATCTTGAATCAGAGCAAGTTTTTGTAACTTTCCATGGATTCTTGGATTTGCAATCATTCCCAAGGAAGTAAAATAACAAAAGCCATGGCCGCCATGTTGGAAGACATAACAAAATAATTCATTGAAAATATATATATATCCCTTTAACATGACGTCAAAGCAGCTCAATTTGGAGGACAAAACAAAAGAAATTTCAATCTCCTGAGCATGGGAATCCTATTGTTTTGTTCTCTAAATTGAGCTGCATTCCGACGTGCTGAAGAGGGTCTATATTTTGTAAAACATGGCTTCTATGACTTTATGTTTGATCATTTTGCATCTTATTAAATATTCGTGTGTTTACAGCTATTTTCAAAAACGTTGAATACCCGAATAGTGCATTCCAAGACCGAAATGCATTTTGGGTCTTATGTAATATTGTCTAAAGTAAAATAAATAATAACTTATAATAATTAGTGCATTCCATCCGAAACAACATACTAGCTACACATAGATAACAAATTAAATCGTTCTATATTTACTTTTTATCTCAAATTAACGAGACCCACAATACTCTTTGGTCTTGGAATGCACTTTTCAGAATGCAGTATTCAGTATACAAAGTTTTTTTGAAATAGCTGTATATAACGTTTCTGCGTGGTGTATCGAAGATGCTATCCCATGATTACTAATACATTTTTTGATTTATTTTCCAGGAACATGACAATCCAGAAGATGAGGAGGAATTTGACGAAGAAATATGGTTTACTGTTCCAGAGAAAATGGTGGGGTACGCAATTGGTAAGGGCGGCCAAACAAAAAACAGAATAATGGAACAAACGAATACCTACATAAAAACTAAACGAATTGAGGACGGCGAAACGTACTTCATTGTACGAGGAACAAGGGAAAACCAGTATTCAGCAAAACTGTTCACCAAACAAACTGTTGTAAGTAATAGTAAGAATAATAATTGTCTTAAAACGAAAGAAATGCCGGAGACTCTATTACTCATTATGTACCAAAATCACTATGGGATGAATAAACGTTTCAGAAAATGTCGGCGAAGGTACGTTTTGTTGCACATGTTGCATGTTGCATACTAAGCCCATAATGGGTTATTTGAATGCAATGAGCAAAAGGTCGGTAGCAAATATATGAAATGTTCCCAAACTTTTCCTGCTAGTTTTCTCAGCACATTTTCTTCTGTGCTGGCATTATTTACGTATCATCCACAGTACATTTCAAGCTTGGTATGCAACATGCAACATGAAGCGGAACCTTTTTGAGATAGCTGTATACTTTAGTCATCTGGCGCAGAAATTGGATATATCGATTTTAAAAATGTTGTTATTCATATGGTCTTGCTCATAATCAATTTCAGAATACTGGTATTCTTAGAAATCGTGGCTTACCGACTTTAAGGTTCCCAGTAATCGACTTCAACAGTGGTGAATTTGAGCTAAAACTTGTTGAAAAGAGAGATGATCGTCGAACCAAAAACAAATTATTCGAACTTGTTTTAAAAAACTCGTCTGGAGATATGGTGAGCTGTGTATTTTATTTATACTTACATTAAAGACCTTCAAAAATAAACATAAAATTACAGTGTAAGAAATGTCTGTTTGCAAGTAATGTTGCTTCTGCTGTTGTTGCTGCTGCAGTTGATGATGTTGTTGTTGTTGCTGACAGTTGCTGGTGCTGTTCCTGCTGTGGTTGCTGCTGCTGCTTCTGCCGTTGCTGTTAATGTTGTTGTTGCTGCTGTGGTTTATGTTGTTGTTGCTGCTGTTATTGATGTTGTTGTTGCTGCTGTTGTTGATGTTGTTGTTGCTGCTGCTATTGATGTTGTGGTTGCTGCTGTTGTTACTGCTGTTGTTGTTGCTGCTGTTGTTGATGTTGTTGTTGCTGCTGTTGTTGATGTTGTTGTTGCTGCTGTTGTTGATGTTGTTGCTGCTGTTGTTGATGTTGTTGTTGCTGCTGTTATTGATGTTGTGGTTGCTGCTGTTGTTGATGTTGTGGTTGCTGCTGTTATTGATGTTGTGGTTGCTGCTGTTGTTACTGCTGTTGTTGTTGCTGCTGTTGTTGATGTTGTGGTTGCTGCTGTTATTGATGTTGTTGTTGCTGCTGTTGTTGATGTTGTTGTTGCTGCTGCTATTGATGTTGTGGTTGCTGCTGTTGTTACTGCTGTTGTTGTTGCTGCTGTTGTTGATGTTGTTGTTGCTGCTGTTGTTGATGTTGTTGTTGCTGCTGTTGTTGATGTTGTTGCTGCTGTTATTGATGTTGTGGTTGCTGCTGTTATTGATGTTGTGGTTGCTGCTGCTGTTGATGTTGTTGTTGCTGCTGTTATTGATGTTGTGGTTGCTGCTGTTATTGATGTTGTGGTTGCTGCTGTTATTGATGTTGTGGTTGCTGCTGTTGTTACTGCTGTTGTTGTTGCTGCTGTTATTGATGTTGTTGTTGCTGCTGTTGTTGATGTTGTTGTTGCTGCTGTTATTGATGTTGTGGTTGCTGCTGTTGTTACTGCTGTTGTTGTTGCTGCTGTTGTTGATGTTGTTGTTGCTGCTGTTGTTATTGCTGTTGTTGTTGCTGCTGTTGTTGATGTTGTTGTTGCTGCTGTTATTGATGTTGTGGTTGCTGCTGTTGTTACTGCTGTTGTTGTTGCTGCTGTTGTTGATGTTGTTGTTGCTGCTGTTGTTATTGCTGTTGCTGCTGCTTCTGCTGTTGCTGTTGTTATTGCTGTTGCTGCTGCTTCTGCTGTTGCTGCTAATGTTGTTGTTGTTGTTGCTGTTGCTGCTGCTTCTGATTTTGTTGCTGCTGTTACTGTTACTGTTGCTTTTACTGTTGTTGCTTTTACTGTTGTTGTTGTTTGTTGTTGCTATTGTTTGTTGCTGCTGCTGCTATTGCTGATAAAGCTAATGTCAATGTATTGTTTTTAGGTTGGGAATACAGACTACAGCTTCCTTTCAGATCAAATAACCCAGATCCTACGACAAAATAAGGAAACGAATCGTGCCAGTAAGATTTGGTGTCACTTTGGCAACATTTACCTAACGAACATTAAGCCAGGTAGGCGCGGCCGGCCCTAATACATACGACCGGGAACAGCATTTCTTCAATTCATACCACGAATTACTGTTCGATAAGATTCTTTGTATGTACCTTCTCAATACCAGCAAAGAAAGAAATGATTCTCAAGGGAATATAATGTGGTCTGAAATGAGAAAACATTACTCTCACACCAAATAGGTGCATGTATCTGACCTGAGGAGAGCTATCAAAAATAGCATATTCCAAACCTCATCGTTTACTGTTATTTTCGACTTTCCTTATTTTAGAAGAAGAAGGCAATGTATATACTCCTGATGATTTGAAGAACCATTTGACGCCAAGACGGTTCTGTCCCCCTGATATCCCTGAAGTTACAAAATGGCAGGCCAAATTCTTTGGATACATAAAAAATCAAGACGAGGAGACATTTTTCAGTCAACTAGAGAGATGGATGTCCTCGCAAAGTAAAACGAGTCCTTTCCTGGCTTTTCACCGTTATGAGTTCACATATCTCACTCCATCCTGTATAGAAATACGAATCAAGGTACAAAGAATTCCAAGTACGATATTTGAATATAATATCTAAGCCCTTTTTATGTAAAACCTCTATGTTATATGTAATGTTTACAAACATTCGCGGCCGTGTTGTATCGGCTATACAATCACGAGCCGGAGACGAGTGATTGTATGGCCGATACAACACGGACGCAAATGTTTGAAACGACTTATGATATCCATTTTTAATGAAGATACTGATTTCTGAAGAAAAGATTTCAAAAGCAGTGTTATTTAAGAAAGTATAGTTTGATCAGATGTTTTAGATGTTTGATCAGATGTTTTGTAGGCGCATGCCTACAAAGTTTTCTGACGTCACACATTGTTTGGTACGGGCATCCCCCATTGATTATTGTGTTTAGGTTAAAAAGCAAGATGCAGGGTTTTTGATCTAGTTGGTGGGACTAGCTTTTGAAAAGGCTCTGGGAAACCATCCGCTCATTAAGCCGGACCCTCAGGTTTATTAGTATTCTGTAAATCGGATATTAGTATAGTATCTAATATACAGAATACTAATTATGAGCTGTATGGGGTTTACAGTGTTCTCAAGTGACCCAATTCGTACGATTTCATTGGGTCTCAACCTAATGAATTAGTAATAAATATGAAAAATATATTTTTCTTTAGGTTTTCGTCGAAGTTAAACAACATTCTTCTGACGCATCTAATTTGGTCTTTGAAAATGCTCCAAGTCCTGTGGACGTTAAAAATGTTTTGAAACACACGGATACCTATCCTTACTTTTATATCTGCGAGTCTACTGCAAAAAGAGCTGTGCTGGACATTCTCGAGCCATCGGGACCGGACATTCGCTTAATCACTGAAGCAAGTAAGTTTAACAAATTAGGACGTACATCAGTGACCAAACAATCGACTGACTTATAGGTAGTTAATGACTCACTACAATCAGGAATTGGGACTGACTGACTGACTGACTGACTGACTGACTGACTGACTGACTGACTGACTGACTGACTGACTGACTGACTGACTGACTGACTGACTGACTGACTGACTGACTGACTGACTGACTGACTGACTGACTGACTGACTGACTGACTGACTGACTGACTGACTGACTGACTGACTGACTGACTGACTGACTGACTGACTGACTGACTGACTGACTGACTGACTGACTGACTGACTGACTGACTGACTGACTGACTGACTGACTGACTGACTGACTGACTGACTGACTGACTGACTGACTGACTGACTGACTGACTGACTGACTGACTGACTGACTGACTGACTGACTGACTGACTGACTGACTGACTGACTGACTGACTGACTGACTGACTGACTGACTGACTGACTGACTGACTGACTGACTGACTGACTGACTGACTGACTGACTGACTGACTGACTGACTGACTGACTGACTGACTGACTGACTGACTGACTGACTGACTGACTGACTGACTGACTGACTGACTGACTGACTGACTGACTGACTGACTGACTGACTGACTGACTGACTGACTGACTGACTGACTGACTGACTGACTGACTGACTGACTGACTGACTGACTGACTGACTGACTGACTGACTGACTGACTGACTGACTGACTGACTGACTGACTGACTGACTGACTGACTGACTGACTGACTGACTGACTGACTGACTGACTGACTGACTGACTGACTGACTGACTGACTGACTGACTGACTGACTGACTGACTGACTGACTGACTGACTGACTGACTGACTGACTGACTGACTGACTGACTGACTGACTGACTGACTGACTGACTGACTGACTGACTGACTGACTGACTGACTGACTGACTGACTGACTGACTGACTGACTGACTGACTGACTGACTGACTGACTGACTGACTGACTGACTGACTGACTGACTGACTGACTGACTGACTGACTGACTGACTGACTGACTGACTGACTGACTGACTGACTGACTGACTGACTGACTGACTGACTGACTGACTGACTGACTGACTGACTGACTGACTGACTGACTGACTGACTGACTGACTGACTGACTGACTGACTGACTGACTGACTGACTGACTGACTGACTGACTGACTGACTGACTGACTGACTGACTGACTGACTGACTGACTGACTGACTGACTGACTGACTGACTGACTGACTGACTGACTGACTGACTGACTGACTGACTGACTGACTGACTGACTGACTGACTGACTGACTGACTGACTGACTGACTGACTGACTGACTGACTGACTGACTGACTGACTGACTGACTGACTGACTGACTGACTGACTGACTGACTGACTGACTGACTGACTGACTGACTGACTGACTGACTGACTGACTGACTGACTGACTGACTGACTGACTGACTAAAATGACATAACTGACTGTAATGATTGGCTGGCTGTTTTTTCTATCTGAGAGACTGATTAAGGTTTTTTTTGTGTATTCTAATAGATCTCACTTCAGGCCCAGAAGATGACGAACTGCGTGAGGAGGTTGAAATTTTATACAGATATGTCAGGGAGAACTTGGACATCACTCAAGATGGTAAAGTTAACCTCCTTCAACATAACGTACCAGAGGACTTTGATCTACACTACTCACGTATGTCTGAACGAAAAATATATACCGTAACATCAGAAGACGATGAGAAGTTTGACGTTATACTCTGCTATGAGAGTCCTCGCGATATTAAGAAAGGCGATTACGATGACACAAAAAACTTGGTATGTGGCTTTCAAGTCGTAGAGCTTGTGTATTCCATTACACTTATGTCTTTAATCCGTGTAAAGAAGAAAGACGTTTCGTATGCTAGTATAGATCTATAGGCCTATTGTATATAGTAAAAACGTTTTGAATTTTTTTTACTCCAAGAGTGAGGTAGGCGTCCCTCTTCTCTTCCTCTTGGTCAACCCTCTATTCAGTTTTGGAGAGTGGTTTGCTTTGATGAATATAGACCAATAATTTCATGACTCTGACTTTTTAAGGTTTTTTTGATCCGTTGACTTTTTTTCTCGTTCGTTTCTGATACATTCAATAAAAACATTAACATATTAATTAGCCACTTTGGAAACGAGCAAGGGAATGGGGCGAGTTTTGAATTTCAATCGTATTAGCAAAAAACTGCGCAAAACCGAAGTTCATGTAATACATGTGCAAAACTAAAGTTTATGTAATATAACTATTAAAAAAGAGAACCACGTTTTTTGGTGTAGACTCTTTGAACACACCCAATTAGCAACTTTGGAAACGAGCAAGGGAATGGGGCGAGTTTTGAATTTTAATCGTATTAGCAAATTTAAACATGATCGAATGAAAAGAACCAGAATTATTGGCTTTCAAAAGTGTCAAAAATTTACAAAGAATGTATACATACATACATTCTTTGTAAATTTTCAACACATTTGAAGGCTTGTAACTCTGCTTCTCTTTAACGAAACACCTCCAAATTTGCCAGACTTACTAATCTTGAGATGCTTTATCACATGACAAAACGTTTTTGCTAATACGATTAAAATTCAAAACTCGCCCCATTCCCTTGCTCGTTTCCAAAGTGGCTAATTGGGTGTGTTCAAAGAGTCTACACCAAAAAACGTGGTTCTCTTTTTTAATAGTTATATTACATAAACTTTAGTTTTGCACATGTATTACATGAACTTCAGTTTTGCGCAGTAGCACTTTGTAAAATCCTTTGTAACGTTTTCACTTTTACAATATGTAGGTTGATATCCACCTCTTTTATCACGAATGGGAAAACAAGTTTAAAAGCAATACATGGGATCCACAGGAGATCGTCGACAAGATTCCACGATTCATGGCTTGTGCCAGAAGTCTTGCAAGGTAGCGTTATTCCATAACTCCCAGTCAGTCAATTAAAACAAATCCACAACCCTCCCAATGACATCTCAGTTGCATAGACAGAGATATTGATCGAGCTCTTGGGTACCAGAAATGTCGACTTCTCTCTATCTCTCATCGGGTCTGAAGAATCTTAGTTGTATCTATAATGAAAACTACTGGTACCTTTTATGTTGTATTCAATTCTTGGGCATGCAACTTTATTTGATGAAATAAAATGGAATAGCAAAAGCGTATGCCTAACAGAATGGAATGTAGGGGGAGAGAGGGGGAGGGGGGATTCTCGTTGGTGCACACATACCATACTAAAACGTATAAGTACTGTCTGATTTTGCTCGGGTCCTAATATTCTGCTTATTTGTCTCAGGGCCCTAATGGTTGACGATACGAGTAAGTGTTTTAGTTATTGCCACATATATTGCAGATATTTAGTAAATGAATTAACACCTGAAAGTGCCTTTCCATCTCCTTAACGTCTTTCAACTATTTCACTGCAGCACCTCCTGAAATTCTTGCACGAGGTCCAAAAGCACGGAGAGCTTACCAAATGGCGCTGAAAAGTGGCAAAACTAAAAATCTCCGTGTACCTGTAATGCTGGTTGGTCAGTCTTGTGCAGGAAAGACAAGTCTTTTAAGATCCCTCAAACGTAAGTCAGTATTGTACTTGCACCTTTCAAAAGGTGATGCCAATCTTATCGCAAAACTTATGTAAAACAAAAACTTTAAGAACTTTCCAAGTTACTAAGTCAAATAGATAGTTGTATTTTCTTTATCACTGCTGTCACTGTCACTGTCACTGTCACTGTCACTGTCACTGTCACTGTCACTGTCACTGTCACTGTCACTGTCACTGTCACTGTCACTGTCACTGTCACTGTCACTGTCACTGTCACTGTCACTGTCACTGTCACTGTCACTGTCACTGTCACTGTCACTGTCACTGTCACTGTCACTGTCACTGTCACTGTCACTGTCACTGTCACTGTCACTGTCACTGTCACTGTCACTGTCACTGTCACTGTCACTGTCACTGTCACTGTCACTGTCACTGTCACTGTCACTGTCACTGTCACTGTCACTGTCACTGTCACTGTCACTGTCACTGTCACTGTCACTGTCACTGTCACTGTCACTGTCACTGTCACTGTCACTGTCACTGCCACTGTCACTGTCACTGTCACTGTCACTGTCACTGTCACTGTCACTGTCACTGTCACTGTCACTGTCACTGTCACTGTCACTGTCACTGTCACTGTCACTGTCACTGTCACTGTCACTGTCACTGTCACTGTCACTGTCACTGTCACTGTCACTGTCACTGTCACTGTCACTGTCACTGTCACTGTCACTGTCACTGTCACTGTCACTGTCACTGTCACTGTCACTGTCACTGTCACTGTCACTGTCACTGTCACTGTCACTGTCACTGTCACTGTCACTGTCACTGTCACTGTCACTGTCACTGTCACTGTCACTGTCACTGTCACTGTCACTGTCACTGTCACTGTCACTGTCACTGTCACTGTCACTGTCACTGTCACTGTCACTGTCACTGTCACTGTCACTGTCACTGTCACTGTCACTGTCACTGTCACTGTCACTGTCACTGTCACTGTCACTGTCACTGTCACTGTCACTGTCACTGTCACTGTCACTGTCACTGTCACTGTCACTGTCACTGTCACTGTCACTGTCACTGTCACTGTCACTGTCACTGTCACTGTCACTGTCACTGTCACTGTCACTGTCACTGTCACTGTCACTGTCACTGTCACTGTCACTGTCACTGTCACTGTCACTGTCACTGTTTAACAAACACTCCCTCAATTTCGAAAATGGCCTAATTCATTTAAAATAACATAAAATGAAATAACGCAGATAAAAGCCACAAGAACTGCTTATTTGATTTCAAACTATTAACCTATAAATTACATATTGCTAAATTGTTCCATAATGATATACTGATCAAATTGAAATTGGGCATGCTGTTCTTAAAATTATTTTTATTTGTTTGTTTGTTTGTTTGTTTTATTTGACTGATGAAGGTGAGAAGTTCGATCCTAAAGAAGACAGTACGGAAGGTGTCAAACTACATCGCTCTATATCCAAGGCAGAAGAAGAAGTTTGGAGAGAAGAAGAAACAACAGAAAACTCGTTTCATGAATGTGCTGCCAAAGCAATGGCGGAGAACTTGTCAGCGCCAACAAGTGGTCAAGAATTATCGACCCTAGAGGACGATGATGAAAATCTTAGCTTACTGGCTATTGAAGAAAGTTTACACCAAAGCGTAGATGTTCCTACCGTAGAGAAAAGGAAATCGGGAGATTTCAATGATGGTACCGAGGAGCAGAGTAAAGAGAACCCTATTCAATCTGGGGCTTTCGAGCTCAAGAGTCAAGAAGAACAGGAAACGACGCCTGAAAATGTCTCTGAAAACGCAATGCCTGAAGAAGTCGTGGAAAGGGCGACCTATATGCTACAGAACTTAAAGGCTATTGAAAACGATGAGGAAATTCAGTTCATAACAATGGATTTCGCAGGGCAGCCAGTCTACCAAGCTACCCATCCAGTGTTCCTTTCTCCAAAAGGAATATATGTATTAGTGCACAGTTTGAAAAATGATGCCCATGAGTTAGCAACATCTATAGTGAGACGTGTTTCTTTCGAACCGCGAAACTTGGATGATAATTGTCCCATGACCAATATGGATCATTTGGAGTTCTGGTTATCCTTTGTGGCATCAAATGCAACTACATCAGAGGATAATGCTAAAAAAGAACCACAGGTTCAAGGATTGAAGCTTCCGAGGAAATTCCCACCAGTATTTTTGGTCTGTACCCATGCAGATGAACCGTTTGAAAAGCAAAATTCAGAAGATATCTCTCAAAGGGTCCTTGCCCACTTGAAAAGAGAGGAAAATCCATCGGGACAGCACTTGGTGCATGCTATATATCCTATTGACAATACAGTATCAGGAAGCACTGAAAAAGAAGAAAACGGATTTGTCAAAAAACTAAGGGAAGATATTAGAGCAACAGCTGAGCTCCTTCCACAAATGGGCGAAGACATTCCAATCCGTTGGCTGAAGTTTGAAAAGGAGCTTACGGAAATTGAGAGCAAGAAGTACATAACTCTTGAGGAAGCCAAGAATATCGCCGTGAAATGCCATGTTGATCTGGAGTCGGAAGAGCTTGACACCCTTCTAAACTATCTGCATGACTTAAAAGTCATCATCTATTTTGAAGATACCAACATGGTCATCATCGATACACAATGGCTGCTTGAGATGTTTGTCAAAGTTATCACAGTTCAGCCTTTCTTGGAATGGGAACCGGAATTTGAAACCTGTTGGAGAAAGCTCGAAAAGGAAGGAGTTTTGGAGCGAATACTCGTAGAACACCTCTGGAGTGATGTGGCAGACGAGCAGAACACGATAGATGTTTTACTTACAGTCATGGAAAAATTTTCACTATTGTGCAGATGGAAACGTTCGGATGGATCTGAAGTCTTCCTTGTTCCGGCTATGCTGGTAAACAGTATTGCAAAGAGTTGGAGCGAGATGTTGGCTGACTCAACAATACCGAATCCACTAGTGATTAGGTTTACAAGAGCACACCTTCCTCTCGGTATCTTTCCGAGGATGTTGGTTGCCATCGCTGAGTTTTGCAACAAGAATTGGCCAAAATCAAGACTCCCAAAATTCTTCCACAATTGTTGCAGGTATGTAACAAAACGTTTTGCTTCAACGAATTGATAAATATCCCACCTTGATTTTAGTTGGGCTTTTTTCATACGCTTTCAGGTTTTATGATGTTGGTGGGGAAAATGGCTTATTGGACTCATCCTTGGACTTGGTTGTCACGTCTGACATGAGAACTATCACCGTTGGTGTCATCCCTAGTATCAACAACGATGTTAGTCACGATTGGGACCTGATTGTGAAGTTCTGCCAATTGATAAAAGAATTCATCAACGACACCTTAAATGATATGCGAAAAAACTATCCATGGATGAAGACTATGGGCTTTGAGTTTGGTATTCGTTGTCCAATTTGCAGCACGTCCCAAAGACCTTGCAGGTGCCACAAAACCAACGCCTGCATGCGTGACACGTGCACACATTTTATCCCTAAAGAAGAGCTACCACGTTGCTACAATGACCCAACAAATAGCAGGACATCGATTAATGAGGAATCGTATTCTCATTGGTTTCCTAAAACAGCAAAACCTGTAAGTTCCTACTCCTACATCTCATCTTCACCATCACCATCCCGATTACCAACACCGACACCGACACCGACACCGACACCGACACCGACACCGACACCGACACCGACACCGACACCGACACCGACACCGACACCGACACCGACACCGACACCGACACCGACACCGACACCGACACCGACACCGACACCGACACCGACACCGACACCGACACCGACACCGACACCGACACCGACACCGACACCGACACCGACACCGACACCGACACCGACACCGACACCGACACCGACACCGACACCGACACCGACACCGACACCGACACCGACACCGACACCGACACCGACACCGACACCGACACCGACACCGACACCGACACCGACACCGACACCGACACCGACCGACACCGACCGACACCGACACCGACACCGACACCGACACCGACACCGACACCGACACCGACACCGACACCGACACCGACACCGACACCGACACCGACACCGACACCGACA
This sequence comes from Anthopleura xanthogrammica, assembly GCA_964019055.1. Lineage (NCBI taxonomy): Eukaryota > Metazoa > Cnidaria > Anthozoa > Actiniaria > Actiniidae > Anthopleura > Anthopleura xanthogrammica. The sequence continues at coordinate 988,719 of OZ025215.1, read as the reverse complement.
CCGACACCGACACCGACACCGACACCGACACCGACACCGACACCGACACCGACACCGACACCGACACCGACACCGACACCGACACCGACACCGACACCGACACCGACACCGACACCGACACCGACACCGACACCGACACCGACACCGACACCGACACCGACACCGACACCGACACCGACACCGACACCGACACCGACACCGACACCGACACCGACACCGACACCGACACCGACACCGACACCGACACCGACACCGACACCGACACCGACACCGACACCGACACCGACACCGACACCGACACCGACACCGACATTTTTGGCCTTATAACTTGTTATTGTTTATATTTTTAAAATTAATGGTTTTATAATAAAATTATAACTTAACCAGCAGCTTTTTTTATTATACATAGCAAAATAGCAAATAATATATAGAGATTACTTCATGGAAAGTGCGCGCGTACGGTTTTTATTCACGAGTTGTGAAGTATCATAAAACGAACAAGCGAGTCTTCGAGCGCGTGAGTTTTATGATACGAAACAACGAGTGAATAAAAACTGTACAAAGCACTTTCCATGGTGTTTTCTTTTTATTATATTCATACCGAGATTTTCAATTTGGTTTGAATTAGAGACTATTTTAGTTTTTCAAAGTTTGTAAACAAAGCTCAGTTTCCAAACTAAAAATTATATTGCAATAATTCTTTATTTTACAACGCTGTTTTACAAGCATAATAAAAACTTATTCTTATTAAATTCTAATTCGGTTTCTAAGTTTAATCTTTTCAACTTCTAGACTTTTAGTTTACACTAAAAATGATTGCGAAAGCTTACCGAAGTTTCTGTCGCCTTCTTACACGACAAAGCTGCCTTTCAATTCCTCGTTGTTGTTTAATACATTTTTAAGAGCTTTTCCACGAGATTTACACCTCGGTCAGCTTTTCCTCCGCTCTACTATTGGTATTTCATCGATTTTCTCTTTGGTTTCGTCGTCTAAATTATATTTTCATCCATGTTTTGAACTCAAACTTTCTAGTTTAGGTCTCACCGAATTGAAGTCGTCTTCTTACAAAAGCAACTGAAGCTGACTTTCCTTGTTGTTGTTCAAGTTTTCAGTACTTTTAAAGAACTTTTCCAATAGATTTACATCTCAGGCAGCTTTTTCTCCGCTTTACTATAGGTAATTCATCGATTTTCTCTTTGGTTTTGTCGTCTAAAATATAGTTTCATTCATGTTTTGAAATAAAAACTTTCTAGTTTAGTCGAAAGTCTCACACGAAAGAGCAGTGGAGCCCGTTGCTGCCGGCTTCTGATTGGACGTATCGTTTTTCTCACACGTGAAGAAAAGCCGTACGTGGCTTCTGATTGGACGTATCGTTTTTCTCACACGTGAAAAAGCGATACGCGCATTGTGATTGGTTGGGAAAAGTGAACGAACGAAAATTTATTACACAGGATTTTACTGAGTAAATCTCGGTATGTATATAATAAATGTATATATTTTTTGAACTTTATAGCCGAATGAGCCCGCACTTGATTAATACTCCAATTTCGAGTTCTCTTTTACGCTGTGTTAGCCTCAAAACCGTGTAATATATTCTTTTATTCAGTAACAGCCCGTGTAAATTCAAGAGATCTGTGTGTAAAGAAGACAATAAAAATACTTTGAAATTTCACGAGTTTTATTTAAATTTCTGCATAATTTACGCACAATTGAGGCTAACACAGCGTAAAAGAGAACTCGAAACGGGAGTATTATTGATAATTTTCAATTATTTTGTTCTTTATACAATTAGCTTTTTTTTTTTTCAAAAAAAAAAAAACCTAAAGAAAGATGCTTTTTGATTTTCCATGCGATGTGCTTTTTTATTGTTTGTTTGTTTTTTATTTATTTTAGTTTCCAAAAATCGAGACCGTTGGACTGGAAAGCGTTCCTTCGGGACCTTCAGGTATGTTTTAATCTACTCATATCTTTTTTCTTAGAAATTGCTGGTACAGCAAGAAAGTACACGAAGGTCATGTTGATTGATATGATAAGAAAAGCTAATTATTAAAAATTGTTATTCACCATTTTCCATACATCGGTTCAATGGTCACAGACAAAGCATTCAATCGAAGCCGCGGGGTAGTGTAGAAGGATAATACAAATTTGGGCCTTACAACCACGACTGAATTTGGTGTATTCGACCAGTGAACCGATGTATGGAAAGTGGTGCTGCAGAAGGTCAATAGGATGATTGTGATCATAATGGTGCAGATCACGATGGTGCAATTCGGGTGGTGGAGTGATGATGATGATGATAATGGTCCAAATGGTAGTGCAGAAGGTGAACAGGATGATGGTTGCCATGATGGTGCAGATGATGATGGTACAGCCGCCACAAGGTTGGCTCAGTTGGTTAGGCATGGTGCAGAGTGCAGAAGTTTAACAGGATTAAGGTTGTTATGATGGTGCAGATGATAATGGTGTAAATGGTGGTGCAGATCCTGATGGTGCAGATGACGTTGCAGATAATGATGGTTGTGATGATGTTGCAAATGGTGGCGCAGAAGGTGAAAAAGATGCTGGTTGTCATAATGGTGCAGATGATGATGGTGCAAATGGTGGTGCAGATGATGATGGTGGAGATGATGGTCCAAATGGTAGTTCAGAAGGTGAACAGGATGATGATTGCCATGATGGTGCAGATGATGCATGGTGGTGCAACCGCCACAAGGTTGGCTTAGTTGGTTAAGCACCGGACTTTCACGCGAGAGGTCGTGGGTTTAAGCCCCGGTCGCCGGAACAACACTCTGCTGCCTTTGCAATAACATTTACAAATGGTTACACCTTCGCGTGGCTTGGATAACTACGTAAAATGGCGGCCCCGTCTCTCCACACTACCTCACCCTGCATCGCAAGGATGTTAAAGAACCAGTGAGGACGTAAAGAAGCCCTGACCACTCTCAGTGACCACCCTCAGTCAGTTGGCCTTTAGTATGGGGCTAAATTAGACTCGTAGCTTGACCCAACCCCAACCCCTGAATAAAGTCTACACAAATAAAAACACTTTTGTATTTTGTTTTAGGGGACCTTCAACTTCTTTACGGCACTACTTTAGAAATGCAAAATGTCAGAATGTAAGTAACACCTCGTTACATTTCGTTTCTCGCATGACTTTGACTTGGCCTACACGTAGCGCAGGAAACTTGGGCACTCCTATTCTCCTTTTCACTCCTTTTTTTTGTTTTGCAGAGATGTTGAAGGAGGATTCCACGAACTTTCGTCGCTTGGTGTTCTACTCCAAATCCCACCAAATGCTGTCACGACCTCTACAGTAATTAGATGTGTTACATTTTCTCCATTCATTTGTTCTCCAACAGAAGAAAATGAAACACTCGTTAGTTATTGTGTTGGATTTGAATCAGCTTCCGTAGTCCAACTACAAAAACCGATAATCGTGGCACTAAAGCATTCTGCTCCAAGCAAGAAAGAAGGCTACGAAACGATAGTGAAGGCATGGAAGGAACCAAAAAGAGAATCCCTTTGGAAACAAATAAAAGGTGTTTTTTTTAAATACTGTAAATATTTACTATTTTGAATTTAAATGTTTTTAAGATGTGTAAGCTTTGGTTTGGTGTGTTCACCTATGTTCTGTTCTGTTCTGTTCTGTTCTGTTCTGTTCTGTTCTGTTCTGTTCTGTTCTGTTCTGTTCTGTTCTGTTCTGTTCTGTTCTGTTCTGTTCTGTTCTGTTCTGTTCTGTTCTGTTCTGTTCTGTTCTGTTCTGTTCTGTTCTGTTCTGTTCTGTTCTGCTTTCAGTTTCTCATGTACAGACGACTATGTTCCAGATATCTAATGATGTAATTCATGAAAGAAAATATTTGTAAATCGAATCATTAGAAATACAAAAAGAGACCCAGCATGCACGAGAACTCTTTGAATCGGGATACATTCAAGTAGAGATCAGTGAGTGGACAGCTCTTGCAGTGGTTACCAGACTCATCACAGATACCTTTGACGTCACAGACGAAGGATGCGTTGTCAGGTCTTCTGTATGTGACGCTGTGACAGTGGAGTTTCCTGAAGGAGCTGTTGATAAGACATACACTGGATCCATGAAGGTTTGTAGAGTCAGGTCTTCTGTTTGTAATAATGCTAAAGTTACGTTTCCTGACGGAACTGTCGATAAGATATTAATCAATCCTTGAAGCTTTGTATAGTCACGTCTTCTGTCTTTAATATGAACAGTTAATAAGACAGTCTGTGTATTTTATACAGTTATTGTTGATGCCGGATCACATTGACATCCTTGATGGCATAGCTGCTTATCCTTGTCCATTGCTTTTAATCGATGGCTTTGAAGGTGTTAGTTTTAAAATTCCTGTAAAGATTAGACTACCACACCCGCATCCCGCGGGATACCCGTCTGAAAATGTACGTCTTCTGACTATGGACGCTCCGCATGAGTGGAAGGATATCACAGATCAAGTCAATTGTGTTGAAAATGAATCATTCATTGAAGTGCAAGTGAGCCACTTTTCGTGGTAAGTCAATAATTGTCTCGTCCGAATTCTTTTCAGCAATAGTCGCTCAATTGCCTTTGGAAATCTTCCGTGAATATATTAATATTAATGTATCAATGGATCATCTTGTCATAATATTTTCATGTTAAAATGAAAAGGCTCCCGAGGTCCTTTAATAGGTTCAATGCATTACTAGTGTAATTTGTTTTCCTTAAAAAAAGTTAAATATGTAACTTCAAACACAGTGCCACACGTGCTAGCACGTTCACTCAAATTAACTTTTCACACGCAATCGGAAACATTTTCTTTTCAATAACTCACGACTGAATTGTTGTTCTTTGTTTGTTTGCTTTTTCTCAGCGTCTCCTCCTTCTTCGTCTTCGTCTTTTTCGACTGTAAACACTGAGGGGTCGGGTCTGTCTAAGCAAATTTCCCTTATTTTCTAGTTGCATGGCCACGACAGCACACGTTATAATAATAAATAATAATGAATTTAAAGAGCGTCATTTCCCAAGGTTCGATGGCGCTATTATATACCGTCAATAATTAATCTTAAACAAATGCTTGTTTATAAAAATGCGTTTTAAGTTCCTTCTTAAAAATGCTAATGGCAGCACTGTTTTTGATACCATCTGGTAAATTGTTCCACAGTTTCGGTAAAGCTATGCAGAATGCACACTGACCATAGGACTCTAGCTTGTATTTAGGTTCAAATAAAAAATCTTAGAGGACGATCTCAGGGCACGTGTTGGCGAGTAACGTTGTATGAGTTCACAGATATACCCAGGAGCTTGATTGTGAAGGGCTTTGTAGGTCATAATCAAGATATTCCACTGGAAGCCAGATTTTGCACTTTGGAACGACAAATCTTAATCGTACGCTGAAAAAAACAACTTAATTTGATTGATTGATTGAATTATTGATTGATTGATTGATTGATTGATTGATTGATTGATTGATTGATTAATTGATTGATTTGTTAAGGTTGTGGGTCTGGATATATGATGTTCCCTTAACAGTGGTATCTTCGTTGTCTCGGTACTTGTTTAAAATTCCCCAAGAGGTTTACTTTGCAGTCTTTCAAAAAAATGAAGAATGCAGCAGTATATCCCTCACCATGACGTGTGTACCACACCAAGATCAGTTTGAAAGTACAGATAAATTGAAAAGTAAGAGTTGAAAACAAACAAACAAAAATATCAAAATAATCCACTCACTAGTTGGCTTGGAGATTGGGGCAAACACTATGGTATTTTTATGTTCTTTATTATTCGTCTTATCCAACCCTGAAACAAGCTCTGGGTTGATCTTTGTCAGGGCACAGTTAACTCACAGATCCAAAAATGAAACAACCTCTGGGCTGAAACGAAGCACGGCTAGCTCGCAGATCGACCTCGGCGTGTTTGGTTTTGCGGAGGGAGGAACACCGGAGAAGTCGATGAAAACCCTTTAAGGGGGACTTACCTATTTACCAGCTACAGTTGCTATGGAAAGTATTTAAAAATGCCTAAGAGGTTTTTCTAATGTTTTAAGCTCATGATGAAACCAATTTGTGAAATAGACCATTTTTTGATATGTGTAATGACGTCATCACTCTTGCGTCATTAATGACGTCATATTTCATAAAAAGTTAAAAAACAAGCGTGCAATAGGTCCGTTTGACCCAAATATAAGCGAAATTATAGCTGACATGAATTGGAACAAAGTTAAGCATGGATTTTACTCTACGTTAAGAGAGTGGGAAAATATTTAGATTTAAAAAATTCAACATGGCTTGGTAGTCTGGCCTTTTCACCGTTTTCAAAAATAATGCTTAACTTTGTTGCAATTCCTATCATCTATGATTTTGCTAATTTGTGAGTTAATCCGACCAAATGCACGCTTGTTTTTTAATTTTTAATGAACTATGACGTCATAAATTGCGTAAGAGAGATGACGTCATCGCACATATCAGAAAATTATCCATTTCACAAATTGATTTTATCTATGAAGTTATAATGTAAGAAAAGCCTTTTACAGATTTAAATCCTTTCCATAGCAACCGTGGCTGGTAAATAGGTAAGTCCACCCTTAACCCTTACTCTCAAACAAAAAGAATTCGTATATGATCGTTCTTCATAATTTTCTTTCTTAGTTTGCAAATTATCTTTTACTTTTTTCACACTGTAAAGATCAAGGCTACACGGAACTTAAGTCCTCTTCTGGAAACAAGACAATGCGACCAGGTGACAAAGCCTACACGAAAGTAGAAGGATGCTACAAGAAGAAGTTAGAGGAAGACGTTTTCCTTCAGTAAGATTATAAATGTAACGATCAAACTCTTTGATTTTATGCAAAGAGATAATTAGCAATTAATTTTCCAGCTAAAATTTCCATAAATATGAAACTGAATAACTAATATCCTTTCTATTAAATAAATACAAAAACAGAATGATCACATCATCGTATATATAGTATTATTTACATAACCCGTAAAATAGTAGAGTGCAAACAATATATCCGTGAAATACAAATTACTAAATAGTACAAAATAGTGCTAATTAAACAAAAAAAAGCAATAGAATTTGCAAAATTTGCACTATTTAGTAATAACTAAGGTTTCACGGATATACTGTTTGCACTCTAAGCATGCTGATGGAGTTTAGTAGAACTTATTTTCACATACTGGTCTGTTTAATGATTGCACATTAAAATGAACTTTTTTTCGTTTTACGGGTTAACTTGAACCACTCCATTATATTGTGCAAAGGCGCAATTGCTAGACACAGATTAACCGACCTCTCGCTATCTTGAAACATCACTCACTGTGATATCACTGATTTCCATGTCCTAATCCTCATCATGTTTAGGTTCATCGAAAACGGCATTTGCAGAAAAGAGCTTCCCCTTCTCAAGAAAACCAGTAAGGAAGAAACGAGTGCCGAAAGCGATACTAGTACAGAACTGGTCATTTCCTTACTGGAAAAGAAAGATGGTGATGCTAACGATAACTTATGCACATTTTGCATTGACGAAACAAAAATTGTTCCAACACGAATGGAGAAAGAACGTTCCCTTGTGCACGTGGTAAGAATTATTTATTGTAAATATCTAATACATTTTATTTCCCATAAATAGAAAAGCAAGTCAATTCGTGGTACTGAGATGCGTTGAGGATTTTCTAGTATTTAATTTTTCATACATGATAGATAGATGAAAATATATATAAAACCTAATTTGCAATAATATAAAATATCTAATAATAATCTATACTTATTAAATAATATTATGATTAAAAACGTTTATGATAATGATGGTTGAAACCGCCTATAAATAGATAAAAGTGTATCTAATATATATGTATTAACACCTACATTTATATTCTAATAAGTTCATACAATCAGTTTATATATATATATAAAAAAAACACTAAAGAAATATGCTTTCTGATTTTCCATGTTCCCTAGGCTCCAAAAGTCGAGACCGTTGGACCGGAAAGCGCTCCTCCAGGACCTTCAGGTATAGTAAATTTACCAGTAGTGTTTTAGTCTACTGTTTTCTTCTTTGAGACATTGCTGCTACAGCAAGAAAGTACATGAAGACCGTGTTCACTTGGTTGATATAACAAAAGAAGCTAATTATTAAAAATTGCTACTCACCATTTTCCATACATCGGTTCACTGGTCACAGACAAAGCATTCAATCGAGGCTGCAAGGTAGTTTTAAAGGATTATATTCAAATTTCAACCTTGCAAACTCGACTGACTGCTGCAGTGTGTTTGACCAGTGAACCGATATATGGAAAGTGGTAAATATTCAATTAACTAAGATGGCGGCCTATGAAAGCCAGACACGGAAGCTTGAATAGCCAATCCCCTAATTGCTAAGAGAGAGATGGATGTTGGGTTGAATAAGATCTGGTCTTTTTTCTATGTTTCCAGTATTCTTTAATGGGATAATATAAACTGTAGACTTCGTCTACCTCGCTCCTAACCCATAGTTGAACTAGACATCGGCAGTGCTTGTGCTTGGTCAAATAACTCATCGTGAAGCCATCAAAAACTCATTATTCTTGACAAATATAAACTGCTTGCAGCCTTAAGCGCTGTTACATGTAATCTCTCAAGTACCCGAACATATATTATTGTGTGGGGTTACTATTCCTTTCCTTTCCTTTTCTTTTTTGGGAGTTTTCTCTCTTACTGAAAATAAAATTTTCGTATTTTAAAACAGATTTGTGCAGCAGTGAGCCTCTAAATCGCCTCAGTAACAGGCCTTTGAATTCTGCTGCTGCTAAAGGTATTCAAAATATTTTTTTTTTCTTAATTGATTCACTCACTTCCTCACTGACCCACCCATTCGCTTTGTTACTCTCCCTCTTCTTCCCTTCTTTTCTTCCTTCCTTCTATTTTTCCCTCAATTTTTCCTTTCTTTGTTCTTTGTTTCCTGTTTCTTTGCTTTCTTTTTTCTTGCCTTTTTTCCTTCTTTTTTTCCTTACATTTTCAATTAACCTCTGCGTTCAATTTTAGCTGCTTCTTGCAAAGACCTGGAGGTCTGTTTTGGAGATAAAAGTATTGCAACTATTGACAAAAAGGAAGCGGCTTTAAAAGTTGCAGATTTACTTAAATTGGACAAGCATTCATTGGGTGATCCACCGGATGACATTGTGGTGAAATGTAGAGAACTCTGCTCTTACTTGAAAAGCAAAGAGAGAGAGGATATTGTAGAGAAAATAAGGGATGAGCTTCCAAGTGGAATGACAGGTTAGTGAAATGGGAATCACATTGTTATTATCTGTCTCTGTCCCTGTCTTGTCTCTGACTCTGACTCTTTCTCTGATTTATTAGCGACGGCTAAATCATATGACACGTTTTACCTTTTACTCTTGGCTTCCCGAGGTTGGTTTTTATTAAATTTTCTTTTGCATCATGCGCCTCTTTTAGGACCTCGTGGTGATGCAAGTCTGTTAGTTAAAAACATGGATTACAATTCTAAACAAAGAATATCACGAGCTTTATCAGGCAAGTCAAGTATTTCCTCATGTTGTTGGGAATATTGTTATAGTGTGGTGGTGTCGTTTTTGTTAGTGATGATGATGATGATGATAATGATGATGATGATGATGATGATAATGATGATGATAGTGATGATGATGATGATGATGATAGTGATGATGATAATGATGATAGTGATCATGATAATAGTGATGATGATGATGATAATGTTGATGATGATGATGATGATGATAATGATGATAGTGATGATAGTGATGATGATAGTGATGATGATAGTGATGATGATGATAGTGATGATGATAGTGATGATGATGGTGATGATGATGGTGATGATGATGATGATGATGATGATGATGATAATGATGATGGCGGTGGTGGTGTTGCTGGAGGTAATAGTTATTGTGACTGTTCGAGATGGGGGTGGTGATGATGATGATTGTGATGATTATGATGTTGATTATGATGACGATGATGGTGATTATGTTGGTGGTGGTAAAGGCAATAATGACATTTTGTTGATAAATACTATTACTTGTAGCGAATGTTGCATCACAATACTTCTTCTGCCTCGAATAAATTATTCACTACATCTATTATATTTTTTAGGTGAGGACGAATATATATGGAAAGCATTTGCTCAAAACGTAGGAGTATCGGAAGTTGACATTAAGTATTACGGTCAAAGAGAAAAGAACCCTGTCTTGATCATTCTGGACGAGCACTGTGGGGACATGACAGTAGAAGAGCTTTACGTTCATATAGTAAAATGTGGCGCCAACGCAACTGCTGATAACCACCTGTAAGCACGGTAACACATGTCAGATAAAGAGACTTACGTTCATATAGTAGAAAGTGATTCTAATGCAATTACTACCTAAAAACACGCTGGTTGATCATGAAGTTGGTTGTATGCTGACAATAGGACAACCTTGTAGGCCGAGACTAGTAACAAAACAGCCAATCAGAACACACGAACTGACCATCCAACCACAGCACAGATGATCCGACGAGAGGCATATAAGAGACATACAATCCAGTCTACACCATCGCCTGATGAAGACTAGCAGCCTGCAGTCGAAACGTCGGCGGTCCTCTACAAATGACCCTCCATCGTACATGAGAGAAACGAATAAGTATCATTTCTTTTCGTTGGTGGAGATATCAAGAGAAATAATGAAACATGTTTTGCTTCAGCTATAATTTTGGTGATGACGTCATACGATGGCGACGATAGTGCATGACTAAGCACACCTTAATTAGTTGGAACGATCGAGAAATAAGACAGAAAAGCATAAAAATATTTTCTCAGAGTAAACCAAGATACAGTCCCTTAATCAGAAATCAATTCTATCTCAAAAAAATTAAAAAGTGTTTTTTACCTTAATTTTTATTTGTCAACTTTGAGTAAACCTTAGAAGGTAAATAAACACCTTTAGAAAAACTTTGCCCCAATACAAAGATTTGAAATTAGTATTTTTATAATTCAGTCGGATTTCTAAATTATTCTTGTTTTTCACATAACGTCATAGCAGTCATGTTGGAAGAATTTGAAAAAAAATTTTTTTTCAATGAATTATTTTGTTATATCTTCCAACATGGCGGAATATCTTCCATTATTTTGCTCCCTTTGAAATGATTGCATAAAAAACATTCGATCCTGCGGTTTCCAAAATAGCCGTTTCAACACCTCGATTGTGTTTTGGTGTTTTCTGAACCGTCAATCATCGTAGGCCTATGCAAATAAGTTTCGATCAGCATTCATAAAATGTTCAAAAATCTTTTTTCCCGCCTCTCTTCCCTTGTACAATAAACATTAATATATTTTAAAATTTTAACTGAGGTTTAGAAAAGTCGAACTGATACACTTTCACGTCGCATGTGTGTCTTTCTGTCCACTTCGGCAGCTGAATATTCTGAATGATAGAGCAACTTTGTATGTGTCAGTTATAGGTAGACAATTGATGTTTTAGATGTTTTATTCTAAACTATTGTGATATATTCCGTAACGTAGTTACCCTGCCAATGGGTCGTCTTTTCACATTGATTCAATTCTTTAGGCTTTTGTTTCTTTTGAATTCAATGGACGTGCCAGAAATAGTGCATATCATCATACGCTGCAAATGTAGAAATTTTCTCTTTACTTCATTGTTTTTACATAAAATTCATTAGTCCTAGACCCTTTCTATTCGGAATCTTTTAAATCTTCATTTCTGGATAACTGGGCTAATGATTTATAAGACTGAATTTTCCTAATTCTCAAAAAAATATGATTATTTCCATTACTAATGTTTTGGTTAGTTTGGCAGGTGTTTGCTCAGATTCATCATATTTTATTTTATTTCTTTTTCCCCATTTTTTTTTCAAGAATATTTTTGAAGTGTTTTATTCAAGTGAGGCATTTGGTAATCTTGTTTCATACTAAATTAATTGCAGGATGTGATATCACAATATGCTGAATTACTCAGTCTTTCTGAGATTGCACTCAACCTGACGATCACATTATTCACTCTGCTTTAAAAGCTGAATTACTCATAAAATTGACTTAGAACAGAATCATGCCAGTCAACCTTAACAAAAAAGAACTTAGTCTTATAGAGGGTTCTTGGAATGTAACTTTATGATTTTTTTTTTCAACGATTAAATTAATTTGCATGAAAAATTTGAAATGTGATTTGAAATATTTTCTTTGAGATTTGTTTTCTTTGAAAGACTCGATTTTTGGCTCTGCCAGGTGCATTATAGACTCCTACGCAGACGCTCTTAGGGTCGTCACCCAATACTTCTCTCGGAGAGAAACGTTGCGTGACGACGTGACGACCCTAAGAACGTCTGCAAAGGAGGCCAGGTGCATTAAGACATATAATCAAATAGACTGTACATGCAAAGCATGTAAGTTTAATGTCTGCAGGTAAATTGATATGCGTCAATCTACCGTGTGCAAGGTATCATCAATATGATGTCTTCTCTCTTAGCGAATGTAAATCGCACCACCAGGATTGGGTACATTGGTCAGGTGATTGGCAGCAGATGTGGTACCACAAGGATCGTGGACAGGCCAACAATTGTCTGTCCTTCCAGTGAAATAAAAGTTAAGTTTTGTATCGAAAATTAAACCTGGTGCGCAGGGGCTTATTTCAAGTTTATTTGGAGCGACAGTGGTACAGGTTGGTGTAATGGCCTTGACAACTCTACAGGTCAGACTTCCTGTCATCCAGTTCACAAGACTTCCGGTTCCTTCTACACAGGCTACCCAGTTAGTGATATTAGGCTTGACAAGGAACTCATTACCAATCCTCTTCCAAAGAGCAAAATCCATGGCAGTGCGAGAAGTTTCACCGAGCGGGGTTGTCGTTGACTGTGGCACCCATGTCCCAATAGACCTGTCAATGGGCCATTTTGGTACTGGAGTGACTGCGTTTGAATCTGAACCGAAGTTACTGTACTGAGTAAATGTGTAACTGTATACAAGGGTCCAGCCTCCTCCATCGGTGGTCATGTCACAGAACACTTGGAATGGCGCAGAGGATGGCTCATTGACCTTCATCCAGTAAACACCTGACTTTGCCTGGCTGTCAAGCTTCTTACAAGAAGTGATTGGTATATCTGGCCTCGACCCTTAGGCAGCGTTATCATCCCTTATCTCCATGTAGATAGTGTTTGATTGATTAACAGTCTTCTCTGGGTGTCTTTTCTTCGTAGAGTAGTTCAGATCACACTTCATCTTCATCGGGTTCATATTGATGCTTGCACAAACCTTGTTCTGCTTGCATTTTGAGGTACACTTTGACAGAGTGTCCACCTTGGACGATTCTATCAGCAATCCGTACAAGAAGACATTACTTTCTGATTCCCTTGCAACGCATTGAGAAGCGTCGTTGACTTTAATCTTCAAAATTGTAACCAAAGCTACTAGTACAATACTTGCCTTGTGCATAGTCTACTTACAAATGGAGTCTGGAGTCTGGAAATTAAGAATGTTAAGAAGGGTGCACGTGTTAGCATTGGGATTTTGTTAAAAACATTTCACTAAGTTTTTGGATAAAATTTATGTTTTGAATTTAATCGATTAAATTCCATCAAACCAGTGAAATAACGTCATCAGTTTGAGCTGGAATTTCATGCGAGTTAATTAAAACAGGTGATAAGCAGAGAAAAATTAAAATTAATATGGTTATCAATGCTGTTGGGGCAGAAAATAGTAAAAACATCACCCGCAGCCGGAGTGATGGCGTCCTAGAAATGTTAGACAAACAAACGCATTTTTTTTCTTCCCACGGCAGAGATGACAACTTTTTCATTGTTTGCCGGCATTTGTATTTAACGGCTTTTTCTAACCTTCTCAATAACGAAAAATATTCTTTTGTTTATCTACTACAGTGTGTTGCCCTAATTCAGGACGGTTTTAGGAATAACCGTTATATCAAAGAATCAGAATCATTGTAGCAATGCAATATTTACCATGAAGATAGAGTCGAACATCTTGAAGTCGGTCACTAAAGCTCATTTGTTTAAGTCACGATTAACTTACTACAGTTTACAAATTTATCGCCCAACATGGTGGTCCTAATTTCGGACAGTTGGTCCTAATTCCAGACACAAACACTATGCGATTTGTTCTTCGATTTCTTTGCTTCTATCTCGCTGTTTCATTGGGAAGTTATAGGAATATTGCTTATCATTCTTATTGAGGTTTGAAATATGGCAAATGAGCCTAATCAAGAAATTGTGGAGGCTATGCACGTGCGTGCTTATATAACAGTAAACATTCTTGGACCGCATTCTGAATTTCCTTCGCCATTTTAATACCTAATTGTTTACAAATACACTTAGGAAATCTAACTTAATCAAGCATAATATCAACATATCTGAACTTGGACAACACAATATATTAAATATAGACTCGCCTTAATTTATAGATAGATAGATAGATAGATAGACAGATAGATAGATAGATAGATAGATAGATAGACACCTTTATTTAAACTTAAATAAAAATAAAAACAGGGTAGTCCATTCAGTGGCTATAATATGCCACTGCTATCAAAAGGAGCCCTGTTACTACACTTACACAAAATACAATAAATAGAAACAAAAATATATATAGAGGATATTACATGGGCGCGCGGAGATACGGATTTTATCTTCGAGTGTTGAAAAGATCTCACGAGTGAGCGCAGCGAACGAGTGAGATCTGTTCAATACGAGAAGATAAAATTCGTATCTCCAAGCGACCATGTAATATTCTGTTTATCATATAATTATCCATGAAAGCAGTACAGTAACTTTTATACTTTTATTTACCTGCCATAAAAAGAGGTACAAGTAAACAAAATACTCAATGTTTGTAGACTCAGTTTCTATTCAAGGTTGCATCGGAAAAACTGATAAAAAATAGAGTTTTTAATTGTGAAATATTCCTCAACTTGAGTACAAAATTGATGTAAAACTATTAAATGAACTTAAAATAGTCTGTAAAAGAGTAAACTGCTCTGAAGCTTATTATAATGCTTACTCAGTCTCTTGACTCAGTGCTATCCGATGAATCGATGATTCGTCGATATTTCTTGACGGACTTGACGCTGCTGCTTGAACTTTGTGTTGAAGCCGCTGATGGTGAGGATGCCAGGTTGATGTTAAAAGTGCCTCCAGTGATGGTGTTGCCGTAGAACATAGTTTGAAGCTGGTTTTCATTCACGGACGAGTAGGTGGACGAACTTGAAGCTTGATTGCAGGAATGTAAAGTCGCCATGCCTATCGCACTTCCAGTCGCACTGCCTCTTGACGATAAAATCTTTGAAATATTTTCTTGCTGTCGTTCTCCAAGTTGGCTGTAATTATTGATTGATTGTATGCTCTTATGCCCAGTTACTTGGATGATTTGATTAGGTGGGACTCCACTGTCTTGGAGTTTCTGTACAAGGGTTTTTCTTCCCGCGTGATTTGTTTTTGCAGTGATGCTAGCGGCTTTGCACATGTCTTTCAATATGGTGTCGAGTTTATTCACTCCCATTGGCAGTGCTTTGAACCAAAAACAATCCTTCAGTTCTTGGTAGGTTGATGTTTTGAAGTGGTTCACAGACAGATAGAATGGTGCATCTGGCTCTAACATGGAAGGAGGACGTTTTTCTGAGTAAAGTTTGTATACATAAACAGGATCACGCTCATTCTCCACTTCTGCGTTTTCATACATTCTGGGCGGCACTGAACGTACGTTTCGTGGGTCTTCGCCAGTTCTGGTTTTTGTTTGCCTTTCGCAATAATCGAGAAACTCTTTCCCTTCACTGTTGGTCTTTAGTGTTATGTCTCCCCAACGCAACTGGCGCTGCTCTTTGCATCCTCGAAGTCCAAAGTGTGTAATATTATTTAGCCAAACTGTATTGAGAAGAGCTTGAGGAGTACTCGTTCCTAATACTTTTTTCTCGAAAAGAATGTCTATCTCCTCGTCTGTCAGGGCTGTAGTAGCTCTCGGCTTATTGCCATGTCCTTGTTGTTTGAGTTCCTTCTGCTTTGCTTTCAGAGCTTCTCTTATCTTCTTGAACTCAGGATCAAAGAAGAGCCTTTTGCCGTAGTTTTGCCGTCCAAGATAACGGTCTACGCTTGATAACATTCCTCTTAGCGAGGAAGGTTCATAATTTTTACCGCTTTTTGTTCTTGCTGCTACAATGAACTGGCTCAGTAAAACATTCAATTCATCTGGCGGTATAATCTCCAAATCTCTGCCTTCATTGTGTTCTTCGAGTAAATACGCTCTCACTGTCTTCAAGTCATAGAGTGTCTTCTTTTTCGTGTTCTCATTTTCTTGATTTGAAATGAGATTATCTACATCCATCTCTGTAATGCTAGCAAATCGTCTTTGCTGTGGTTCAGGGACTTTGATTTCCCATGAAGGAAGTTTTCTATCCGACAAATTCACGCTACTAGAAGCCATAATGAATGAAGTAAAACCTGAAAACCTGAAAAATTGGGGACAATTTCCACTGATACATTTCTTAACAAGTTTGAAGACATGACAACATTCGTAGTTTTTTGTAACCAATTCAATCTTTGGTATATTTTGGCTGTCCCGAATTAGGCACACATGCTTAAAATATACCAATGTCTTTGAATGTAGTCTCAGGTATGATAATTTGAATTATTTGATAATTGTTTCACTCACTGAATAGAACAATGATTTAGACGTGAACTCAGCTTAAAAACAATATTTCAGCAGTCGTATTTTGTCAAAGCACGATTTTAAAGCTATGTTTGGTAATGTTAAGTCAAGCGAAAACTCATATTCTGAGAAATAACGTGCCATCTCACCTTTAAAAAATGCTCTTTTTCTCTACTCTAAATTACGGCATGAAGGAAACTTATCTTCATTTGATGTTGTTACGTTGGTTTTAATTTGTTCATAATTTACACAGAATTCAAATACGTAGTGTCCAAAATTAGGCAACACACTGTACTTGGAGATTTTAGCAATTCATTTTCACTTATCAGTCAGTTATGAATATTTTTTTTCAGCTGTGGGATTACGTTTCGCGTTTACCGTAAACGAGATGCTGAAACTACTCATATTTATTAATTTTATTTGCAAGAAGACAACATTTTCCTTAAAAAGGTCAATCCAATATATTGATTTCATTAGATTTAAGCATTGTCGTTTGGCATTGTATGAGATTTAAGGCAACTTTTTTCCGCCTATCTTTTTGCATTATCTCAAAAAAGGTTCCGATTGTACTCTGAAATAACCTTCTGAGCTGATCAAAAATAAAACGTCCTTTTGAGGTAAAGCCAACTGAAGATATTGATTTCATTTATACCAAAAATCTTTTGTTCATTGGCATTTTATAAAAATATATAAAACCTTTCCTGAGTGCCGCTTCAGTCTCTTTCTTTGAAATATCCCATTCAAGGTTTCAATTATACCATAAATACTTTTCCTAAAACTTATAACTGAAGTTTAGAAGAGTCAAATTTTGAAGCCAAACTAACCTTACCTGGACTAAACTTGCTTATTTATTCCAAAAAAAAGCTTACCTTGACGTACGTATCTTCCAATCCTCTTCGGCAGCTGGATACTCTGAATGATCGCTAGAACAACTTTGTTTATGTCATTTAAACAATTGCAGGTGATGTCGCTTCTCTCAGGCCGAAGGAATTAGCCAATCAGCAAACATTTTGTTCGTAGCTCAATGTTTCCTAGTTCCAGGTTTTCGGTTCGATATGATAACAGCTTTTGCTCGAAAATGAAGAAAACAACTGACTCATCCGTGCAAATATTTGCCATATACCTTTTAGAAAAAGCCGTAAATTCCGTCGTTGTTGGTGGAAAATATTTCATTTTGACAAGAGATAATTTCTAACAAAACACTTGGAAATTAACGCTGTGACAAACAACGTGTTGCGTTCCTAGATATCAGGTCACCTGCCCATGACATTTGAGCTGTATTGTGCTAAACTATTTTGAGAAATTCCGTTACTTAGTTACACTGCCAATGGGCCTTCTTTTCAGATTGAATAGTCAATTGTTTCCATCAATTCGTTGCTTGTCATCATCATAGCAGGCTTCAAATGTAGAAGTTAGCCAGAACTTTCCTTCAAATTTTCTTGCACAGAAGTCCTAGACATTTTCTGGTAACAGTAGATTCACAGTAATCTTCGTTTCTGAACAACTAGACAATTGGTTTATCAGATTCAGTTTGATTTCCCTAATTCTTAAAAGGATTTGAATAATAATTAAAAAAAACAATACAATTTTCAAAATCTTTTGGTTTGATTTGGCAGGTGTTTGCTTAGGTTCTTCATATTATGATAATCTAAAACTTCTTCTAAGTTTCTTTTTTACTAAAGTTCTAATTTTTCTCTCCTTCCCTTCTTTGCTTCTTTCATTTTTGAGATAATATTCTATAGATTCATTTTATTGTTAATTCAAGAGATACAAGAGTTTTAATTCAATTGCGCTCACAATTTTATTTATTTTTTATTCTTCCGAAAGAATATTTACTAGGCATTGTTCCTTGCAACTTCTAACAAAACAAGTGTATCTCACAATAATTCTATCAAGGTAGTATAGCATAGACTTGTCTCCAAACCCTGATTACATTCCTGGTTTCCATAGTATACTTTGAGTCTATTAATAACTAAGAATAAATATTCAAACTAGCTCGAATGCTGAAGTCAAGACACTAAATTGACATCGTCTATAGAGATAAAATATCACATGATTACATTCCTGGTTTCCATGGCATACTTGATGTCTATTAATAACTAAGAATAAAGCAGTTCAAATGATGAACTCAAAACATTACTTTGACATCGAACGTCTATTTTTTTTTTGTCACTGCCACACTAAACTACAAAATAAGTGAAAAGTTACTGTTCAAATGTTAATGTAAAACCTGTGAAAATTGAAAAGTTTGATTGAAACCAAAAAGAAGAATTCCAATCGGGTAAACAGTGCAGTTCATGTTAGTAATCATATGTAGGTGGTAATGCAAAGTGCTGGGAAACTCTTAACAGTGGAAACTTGTATTATTCTTTACGTGACATGCTTTCAATGCATTCTCATCGTACGTACACTGCACCTCCAGGATTGGGTACATTGGTCAGATGATGATAAGAACCGTCGACCCCACAAGGATCATGGGGGGGAGTGCATCTATTGGTTTCTCCTTCAAAATGAAATAAATATTTGGTATTGACCAACAAAGCAGGTCCACATGTTGCACTGATTTCAATAAGGTTTGGAGTCACAGTGGTACAGGTTGGTGTAATGGCCTTGACAACTCTACAGGTCACACTTCCATCCACCCAGTTCACAAGACTTCCGGTTCCTTCTACACAGGCTAGCCAGTTAGTGATATTAGGCTTGAGAAGGAACTCGTTACCAATCTTCTTCCACAGGGAAAAATCCATGGACGAGCGAGAAGACTCTTTGAGCGGGATTGTCGTTGACTGAGGCACCGAACCACTAGGGGACCAACCGACAGGCCAGTTTGGTATTGGAGTGATGGCGTTTGGAAGTGAATTAAACGTATTGTACTGAGTAAATGTGTAGCTGTAGACGAGGGTCCAGCCTCCTCCATCGGTGGTCATGTCACAGAACACTTGGAATGGCGCAGAGGATGGCTCATTGACCTTCATCCAGTAAACACCTGACTTTGCCTGGCTGTCAAGCTTCTTACAAGAAGTGATTGGTATATCTGGCCTCGACCCTTGGGCAGCGTTATCATCCCTTATCTCCATGTAGATAGTGTTTGATTGATTAACAGTCTTCTCTGGGTGTCTTTTCTTCGTAGAGTAGTTCAGATCACACTTCATCTTTATCAGGTTCATATTGATGCTTGCACAAACCTTGTTCTGCTTGCATTTTGAGGTACACTTTGACAGAGTGTCCACCTTGGACGATTCTATCAGCAATCCGTACAAGAAGACATTACTTTCTGATTCCCTTGCAACGCATTGAGAAGCGTCGTTGACTTTAATCTTCAAAATTGTAACCAAAGCTACTAGTACAATACTTGCCTTGTGCATAGTCTATTTACAAATGGAGTCTGAAAATTAAGAATGTAAAGAAGGGTGCACGTGTTAGCATTAGGATTTTGTTAAAAACATTTTATTAAGTTTTTTGGATAAAATTTATGTTTTGAATTTAATCGATTAAATTCCATCAAACCAGTGAAATATCGTCATCAGTTTGAGCTGGAATTTCATGCGAGTTCATTAAAACAGGCGATAAGCAGAGAAAAGTTGAAATTAAAATGGTTGTCAATGCTGTTGGGGCAGAAAATAGTAACAGCATCACCCGCAGCCGGAGTGATGGCGTTTTACAAATGTTTGACAAATATACGCGTTTTTTTTCTTCCCACGGCAGAGATGACAACTTTTTCATCGTTTCCCGACATTTGACTTTAACGGCTTTTGCTAACCTTCTCAATAACGAGAAATGTTCTTTTGTTTATCTACTACTTGGAGATCTTGGCAATTCCTTTTCACTTATCAGTTTTAACAAGAGAGCAAAAATAAGAGAACGAAACTTCTTAATACCGCGCGCGCCTTGTGAATTACCAGTTGGGCTATTTTTAGCATCCGAGTACAAACAATATTCGCCATACCCTACTCATGTGTGCCAAAAATTGTGTGCTTCATCCAAACCTGGAAGTAGCGAAAGCAAGCAAAAGCATGTAAAGATATTTGGGGGAAAACATAAATTTCGCGTCTTTTTGAGTGTTCAACAGCCTCAGTGGTGTTTTTCAGAGAACAGAACGTAGCCAATATTGATAGTTTTGCTTTATCTATAAGATTTTGTCGAAAAAGTGAGAAAAATCGACGAAAAGTATGTTATTTTTTGAGCACTCGCGCACACATCCACGCCATAAAAAAAATTAAAAACCAAATGACTTTGGATGCTAAAAATAGCCCAACCGGGAATTCACATGGCGTGCGCGGTATTAAGAAGTTTCCCTCTCTTATTTATGCTCTCTTGGTTTTATTTATTTTTTTCAGTTTTGGGCTTACGTTTCGCTTTGGCCGTAAACGAGATGCTGAAACTACT
Source organism: Anthopleura xanthogrammica (assembly GCA_964019055.1). Classification (NCBI taxonomy): domain Eukaryota; kingdom Metazoa; phylum Cnidaria; class Anthozoa; order Actiniaria; family Actiniidae; genus Anthopleura; species Anthopleura xanthogrammica. The sequence continues at coordinate 967,687 of OZ025215.1, read as the reverse complement.
CATATTTATTAATTTATTTGCAAGAAGACAAAATTTTGCTTAAAGGTCAATCCAATATATAGATTTAAGGGATTTAAGGCAACTTTTCCAGCCTATCTTTTTGCATTATCTCAAAAAAGGTTCCAATCGTACTCTGACATAACCTTCTGAGCTGATCAAAAATAAAACGTCCTTTTGAGGTAAAGCCAAGATATTGATTTCATTTATACTAAAAATCTTTTGTTCATTGGCATTTTATAAAAATGTAAAAAACGTTTTCTGAGTGCCGCTTCCGAGTCTCTTTCTTTGAAATATCCCATTCAAGGTTTCAATTATACTATAAACAGTTAAATTCAAGTTTCAAGTTTTAAATTTAGAATAACTGGAGTATTTCATGTGTATACATAAAAACCCATACCAAAATAGTTTTTCGTTTGGCATTCATGAAATTTTATAATAGTTTTTCGGTCCTTTCTTTGTCTCTCCCATACAAAAACAGGTCTTTATCGTACCAAAATACTTCTAAAACTTAAAACTTAGAACGGATTTTGAGCTACTGGACTAAACTTACTTATTTATTCCAAAAAAAGCTCACCTTGACGTACGTATCTTCCGATCGTCTTCGGCAGCTGGATACTCTAAATGATCGCTAAAACAACTTTGTTTGTGTCAGTTATATAGCTAAACAATTCCAGGTGATCTCGCTTCTCTCAGGCCGAAGGAATTAGTCATTCAGCAAACATTTTGTTCGTAGCTCAATGTTTCCTAGTTCCAGGTTTTCGGTTCGATATGATAACAGCTTTTGCTCGAAAATGAAGAAAACAAACTCATCCGTGCAAATATTTGCCATATACATTTTAGAAAAAGCCGTAAATTCCTTCGTTGTTGGTGGAAAATATTTCATTTTGACAAGAGATAATTTCTAACAAAACACTTGGAAATTAACGCTGTGACAAACAATGTGTTGCGTTCCTAGATTTCAGGTCACCTGTCCTAGACATTTGAGCTGTATTGTGCTAAACTATTTTGAGAAATTCCGTTACTTAGTTACACTGCCAATGGGCCTTCTTTTTAGATTGAATAGTCAATTGTTTCCATCAATTCGTTGCCTGTCATCATCATAGCAGGCTTCAAATGTAGAAGTTAGCCAGAACTTTCCTTCAAATTTTCTTGCACAGAAGTCGTAAACATTTTTTGGTGACAGTAGATTCACAGTAATCTTCGTTTCTGAACAACTAGATAATTGGTTTATCAGATTCAGTTTGATTTCCCTAATTCTTAAAAGGATTTGAATAATAATAAAAAAAATAATACAATTTTCAATATCTTTTGGTTTGATTTGGCAGGTGTTTGCTTAGGTTCTTCATATTATGATAATCTAAAACTTCTTCTAAGTTTCTTTTTTACTAAAGTTCTTATTTTTCTCTCCTTCCCTTCTTTCCTTTTTTCATTTTTGAGATAATATTCTATAGATTCATTTTATTGTTAATTCAAGAGATACAAGAGTTTTAATTCAATTTCGCTCACAATTTTATTTATTTTTTATTCTTTCGAAGGAATCTTTACTAGGCATTGTTCCTTGCAACTTGTAACAAAACAAGTATATCTCACAAAAATTCTATCAAGGTAGCCTAGACTTGTCTCCAAACCGTAACCTTACAGATTCCTTCAATCGTACTTGTTAATATCGCTTGTGTAGAGAGAGAGAGAGAGAGAGAGAGAGTGAGTGAGTAAGTGAGTAAGTGAGTGAGTGAGTGAGTGAGTGAGTGAGTGAGAGAGAGAGAGAGAGAGAGAGAGAGAGAGAGAGAGAGAGAGAGAGAGAGAGAGAGAGAGAGAGAGAGAGAGAGATTACCCATTTGTCCGGAGGAAAGACCCCGCACGTGCACAATTCTTTTCTAACAATTTGTAGAAATGATAATATACTGTAAACCGTTTTAATAGTGTTCAATAAAAGCTGCACCTACTATACTATTATCCATTTGTTCGGAGAAAAGACTAGAACGTCTCCTCCGGCACCTGTAAAATTCCTTTGTAAGAATATGTGGATACAGCCGTAAACCTAAACCAGCTGCACCTAGCGTGCGAAAAATAAAGAAAGCCTACGAAATTGGGACTAAGAACTTTACCAAATAGAACAGTTTTTTTACGACTGTGAAAGTTCACTAACTGTGCCAGTGTCGTTTCCAAAATTGTCGAGTTGATCTCGAGCGTTAGGACTGGTTGAAAGGACGACTAGTAGATCGCTGGCTTCTGTTCGTAATAAGGAATCATCGGATGTACACTGCTCCACTGGGATTTGCAACATTTGTCTTGTGATTGGATAAAAAGGGGTCAGTACCACAGGGATCATGAACAGGCCAGCCTATTTCAGTACTTCCTTCTAAAAGAAATTGATATTTATCATCTTTATAGAACATCGGTCCTACACTGATAAGAACAAGTCTGTTTGGGGCAACAGTGGTACAGGTTGGTGTAATGGCCTTGACAACTCTACAGGTCAGACTTCCTTCCACCCAGTTCACAAGACTTCCTGTTCCTTCTACACAGGCTACCCAGTTTGTGATATTAGGCTTGAGAAGGATTTCGCTACCCAACTTCTTCCAAAGAGCAAAATCCATGGCCGAGCGAGAAGACTCACTGAGCGGGATTGTCGTTGACTGTGGCACCCATGTCCCAGAAGACTTGTCCACAGGCCAGTTTGGCATTGGGGTGGCTGCATTTGAAGTGGCTTTAAACGTATTATATTGGGTGAACGTATAGCTATAGACAAGGGTCCAGCCTCCTCCATCTGTGGTCATATCACAAAACACTTGGAATGGCGCAAAAGATGGCTCGTTGATCTTAATCCAGTAAACACCTGACTTTGCCTGGTTGTCATCCTCCTTGAGCTTCTTACAAGAGGGAATTATATTAGTATCTCGTATCTCCATGTATACCATGTTTTGCTGACTAACAGTCTTCTCTGGGTGTCTGGTCTTGGTAGAGTACTTCAGTTCACATGACATGTTCATCAGGTTCATGTTGACGCTTGCACAAAGCATGTTCATCTCACAATTTCTGTAACAAGCAAAGATTGTTTCTACCTTGGACGATTCAAGAGTGAATCGTTGCAAGTACACGTTGAGTTCTGAAAACCTTTGGTTCGGCCACATGGAAGCGTAGATTACTTTGTGCTTGAGAAGGAGCAGTACAAATAGAAACAGCAACTGCGTTTTCATCGTGGTACCAGATACACCTGTCATGGAATGACATAGCCAAGTGCTAAGTGACAATACACAGGTTACTTCATGAGCACATAAAAACCTTTGCAGAAAGTTTCATCCAATTCTAAGGATAGTAATATAAAGGAATGGATGCCAGTGAAAAGACGGTTGGACGGACGGACTGCCCAAACCAAGTAACAGGATTAATCATGATAAAGTAGAATTCAAATCCACTCGAATAGTCCCTTTCACAGTTCCCTGCGCCATCTAGAAAGGTAGCAGTGTCTTTGCATCGAAGCGAGACGAACACCTTGAAACAATTATTCACGTCTCATTGCAAGCTCGCCGTTCGTCTCGCTTTGATACAAAGGCACTGCTGCCTTTCAAGATGGCGCAGGGATCTGTGAAAAGGGCTATTGGGGCAGTTCGTTTTGTTTACAATGTACCCTTCTAGAAATACAAAAAATAGGGGGAAAAGCATGAACTGTAGCCGGACTAACGACATCCAACAAATGTTAATGTTGCTTTGTAGTTATAACCAGATAAATTCAAGTTTGAAATTTAGAATTACTGCATCGAGTATTTCATGTATATACATAAAGACCCGGTTCCAATATAGTTTGTTGTTTGGCATTCATGAAATCCGTTTTACAATAGTTTTTCGGTCCATTCTTTTTCTCTGCCCTTAAAATATCCCATAGAAAATAGGGTTCTATCGTACCACAAGACTTCTAAAACTTAAAACTGAGAACGGATTTTGAGCTACTGGACTAAACTTGCTTATTTATTCTAAAGAAAAGCTCACCTTGACGTACGTATCTTCCGATCCTCTTCGGCAGCTGGATACTCTGAATGATCGCTAGAACAACTTTGTTTATGTCCTTAATTTATAGCTAAACAATTGCAGGTGATCTCGCTTCTCTCAGGCCGAAGGAATTAGCCAATCAGCAAACATTTTGTTCGTAGCTCAATGTTTCCTAGTTCCAGGTTTTCGGTTCGATATGATAACAGCTTTTGCTCGAAAATGAAGAAAAAAATTTAAACTCATCCGTGCAAATATTTGCCATATACCTTTTAGAAAAAGCCGTAAATTCCTTCGTTGTTGGTGGAAAATATTTCATTTTGACAAGAGATAATTTCTAACAAAACACTTGGAAATTAACGCTGTGACAAACAATGTGTTGCGTTCCTAGATTTCAGGTCACCTGCCCATGACATTTGAGCTGTATTGTCCTAAACTATTTTGAGAAATTCCGTTACTTAGTTACACTGCCAATGGGCCTTCTTTTTAGATTGAATAGTCAATTGTTTCCATCAATTCGTTGCCTGTCATCATCATAGCAGGCTTCAAATGTAGAAGTTAGCCAGAACTTTCCTACAAACTTTCTTGCACAGAAATCCTAGACATTTTCTGGTGACAGTAGATTCACAGTAATCTTCGTTTCTGAACAACTAGACAATTGGTTTATCAGATTGGATTCCCCTAATTCTTAAAAGGATTTGAATAATAATAAAAAAAATAATACAATTTTCAATATCTTTTGGTTTGATTTGGCAGGTGTTTGCTTAGGTTCTTCATATTATGATAATCTAAAACTTCTTCTAAGTTTCTTTTTTACTAAAGTTCTAATTTTTCTCTCCTTCCCTTCTTTCCTTTTTTCATTTTTGAGATAATATTCTATAGATTCATTTTATTGTTAATTCAAGAGATACAAAAGTTTTAATTCAATTTCGCTCACAATTTTATTTATTTTTTATTTTTCCGAAAGAATATTTACTAGGCATTGTTCCTTGCAACTTGTAACAAAACAAGTATATCTCACAAAAATTCTATCAAGGTAGCCTAGACTTGTCTCCAAACCGTAACCTTACAGATTCCTTCAATCGTACTTGTTAATATCGCTTGTGTAGAGAGAGAGAGAGAGTGAGTGAGTGAGTGAGTAAGTGAGTGAGTGAGTGAGTGAGTGAGAGAGAGAGAGAGAGAGAGAGAGAGAGAGAGAGAGAGAGAGAGAGAGAGAGAGAGAGAGAGAGAGAGAGAGAGAGAGATAGATAGCACCTTTATTTAAAAACGATAGTTCCATAAGTATAAAAACTTCTTTACATGGAAGTCGTTAAAAAGATTAATATGTAATAATATATAATATATAATAATACTTAAATTAAATAAAATTAAGAAATAGATAAATGAAATAATGAAATAATGAGAGAAAAAACATTACTGAGCACTGACAGCACGCCAACTTGACAAACGTTTTTTAAACAAGTTCTTTGTTGGAGCAGATTTTATTTCAGAGGGGAGAGAGTTCCACATCTTAGTCCCTCTGTAATAAAAACTGCTCCTAAAAAAATCTGTCTTTGGGATATATTGCATTTCAATTTGATCATTCCCTCTTAATTTAGATTTATAGTCATTTGGGTCCGAAGACCTCATATTAAATAGATTACTTAAATATGATGGACATTTATTATGCAGAATGTCAAACATTAATAAGCACAATCTTTCATCTCGTCTTTCATGTAGTTTATCCCAGAGAGAGAGAGAGAGAGAGAGAGAGAGAGAGAGAGAGAGAGAGAGAGAGGAGAGGGAGAGAGAGAGAGAGAGAGAGAGAGAGAGAGAGAGAGAGAGAGAGAGAGAGAGAGAGAGAGAGAGAGAGAGAGATTACCCATTTGTCCGGAGGGAAGACCCCGCACGTGCACAATTCTTTTCTAACAATTTGTAGAAATGATAATATACTGTAAACCGTGTAAACCGTAAACCGTGTTCAATAAAAGCTGCACTTACTATACTATTATCCATTTGTTCGGAGGAAAGACTAGAACGTTTTCTCCGGCATCTGTAAAATTCCTTTATAACAATATGTGGATACAGCCGTAAACCTAAACCAGCTGCACCTAGCGTGCGAAAAATAAAGAAAGCCTACGAAATTGGGACTGAGAACTTTACCAAATAGAACAGTTTTTTTAGGACTGTGAAAGTTCACTAACTGTGTTAGTGTCGTTTCCAAAATTGTCGAGTTGATCTCGAGCGTTAGGACAGGTTGAAAGGACGACTAGTAGATCGCTGGCTTCTGTTCCTAATAAGGAATCATCGGATGTACACTGTTCCACTGGGATTTGCAACATTCGTCTTGTGATTGGATAAAAAGGGGCTTGTACCACAGGGATCATGAACAGGCCAGCCTCCAACGGTACTTCCTTCTAAATAAAATTGATATTTATCATCTTTATAGAAAGTCGGTCCTATTTTCTTAAGAACAAGTCTGTTTGGGGCAACAGTGGTACAGGTTGGTGTAATGGCCTTGACAACTCTACAGGTCAGACTTCCTTCCACCCAGTTCACAAGACTTCCTGTTCCTTCTACACAGGCTACCCAGTTTGTGATATTAGGCTTGAGAAGGACCTCGTTACCAATCTTCTTCCACAGAGCAAAATCCATGGCAAAGCGAGAAGACTCACTGAGCGGGGTTATCGTTGACTGTGGCACCCATGTCCCAGAAGACTTGTCCACAGGCCAGTTTGGCATTGGGGTGGCTGCATTTGAACGGTCTGTAAACGTATTATATTGGGTGAACGTATAGCTATAGACAAGGGTCCAGCCTCCTCCATCTGTGGTCATATCACAAAACACTTGGAATGGCGCAGAAGATGGTTCATTGAACTTCATCCAGTAAACACCTGACTTTACCTGATTGTCAATGTTCTTATACCATTTGCAGGATGGTATTGGGTTATGAAGAGTAGAGCCGAGCGCATCTCGTATCTCCATGTAGATGGTGTTTGATTGATTAACAGTCTTCTCTGGGTGTCTGGTTTTGGTAGAGTACTTCTGTTCACATGTCTTGTCCGTCAGGTTCATGTTGATGCTTGCACAATGTATGTTCTCCTCACACTTTCTGTAACATGCAAAGATTGTTTCTACCTTGGACGATTCAAGAGTGAATCCTTGCAAGTACACGTTGAGCTCTGAATATCGTTGGTTTGGCCACATGGAAGCGTAGGTGACTTTGTGCTTGAGAAGGAACAGTACGAATACAAACAGCAACTGCGTTTTCATCGTGGTAGCAGATACACCTGTCATAGAATGGCATAGCCAAGTGCTAAGTGACAATACACAGCTTACTTAACGAGCAAATAAAAACTTTTGCAGAAGGTTTCATCCAATTCTAAGCATCGTAATAAAAAGGAATCGATGAAAGGACGGGCGGACGGACAGCCCAAACCAATCTAACATGATTAATCATGATAAAGTAGAATTCCAATCGGTTTGAATAGTCCCTTTCACAGTTCCCTACACCATCTTGAAAGGTAGCATTGCCTTTGTATCGAAGCGAGACAAACAGTTAGCTTGCAATGATAGACAGGCCTTTTATAACACCTTAAAACAATTATTTACGTCTCATTGGAAGCTCGCCGTTCGTCTCGCTTTGATACAAAGGCACTGCTGCCTTTCAAGATGGCGCAGGGATCTGTGAAAAGGGCTATTGGGGCAGTTCGTTTTGTTTACAATGTACCCTTCTAGAAATACAAAAAATAGGGGGGAAAAGCATGAATCGTAGCCGGACTAACGACATCCAACAAATGTTAATGTTGCTTTGTAGTTAAAACCAGATAAATTCAAGTTTGAAATTTAGAATAACGGCATCGAGTATTTCATGTGTATACATAAAACCCGTTCCAATATAGTTTGTTGTTTGGCATTCATGAAATTTTTCGGTCCATTCTTTGTCTCTGCCCTTAAAATATCCCATACAAAAAAAGGTTTCTATCGTACCTAAAGACTTCCAAGACTTAAAACTTAAAACTGATTTTGAGCAACTGGACTCAACTTGCTTATTTATTCCAAAAAAAAAGCTCACCTTAACGTGCGTATCTTCCGATCCGCTTGGATACTCTGAATGATCGCTAGAACAACTTCGTTTGTGTCAATTATAGACCCCTTGCATGTGACTTCAACGCAGGTGAATGTGAAGGACAAAACAAAAGAATTTCGATCTCTTGAGAATTGGAAACCTTTTAGGTGTTTTTCTTGCTTGGCAAATTATATTATAGAGATGTAATTGGCTTTCTACAAGCAAATTTTTCTGGAGCTCGGATTTTTTTTTCAGATAAAAATTTGCTTGTAGAAATAGAATTACATCATTAAGAAAACCTGTTGTCTTGTCCTCCAAATTGAGCGGCATTCCGAAGTACTACAAGGAGTCTATAACTAGACCATTGACGCTTGAGCTGTATTGTCCTAAACTATTGAGAAATTCCGTTAGCTACACTGCCAGTGGGTCTTCCTTTCAAATTGCATTGATTAGTCAATTGTGTCATTTAATTTCCTTATAAATGTTGAAAACGTTACAGCATATCATCATTGGCTGCAAATGCAGAGGTTATTACTTCACTATCCTTCGAATTTTCTTTCATATAAAATAAGACACATTGATTTATCAGATTGAATTTTCCTAACTCTGAAAAGGATTCGAATAGAAACAATACAATTTTCAATATGTTTTATTATGATTTGTCAAGTATTTGCTTAGGTACTTCATATTATCTTGAATTTCTTCAAAGTTTATTCTTTACTAAGTTTCTTTTATTTTTTCCCCCTAAATTCCCATCTTTCGTTCTTTCACTTTTGAGATAATCTTATTTTATTGTTAATTCAAGAGATACAAAAGCGAGATCAACTTTCGACCTCGCTCAGTAACAAGTTTCAGTTTATTATTCTTCCGAAAGGATCTTATCCATTTATGAAAGAAGTCCTGATTGCTTAACGAGTATAACTTGCTTATCCACATTCTCTTATGTAGTACTTCTGTCTTCAGTTTTCTACAAGTATCACGCGTAAAGAAAGAATAAATGCGCTATCGATACCGATACACGCTGCATATTTTCTCGCGGTAGTATTGTATTTTTATATTTTTGTATTACATGCTAGTGCGGGACAAGTCTTCTTGCCTACTGCACCCCAGTAAAGAAATTCCTCGTATCCCACTCAGTTTCGCCACGAATCATCATGAGTTATTAGTGAAAGCGGCCCCTTTTTCACAGGGCTCATGGACCAGAAACTTTGAAATTAGGTGCAATAGAACAGGAACGCTCAGCTAAGTTCAAAGCCCGCGCCAGACTCGACGGCATACAGCAGACGTTCTTTCATTGTCTCATCATCAGAAAATTCTGGAAGTTTTAGAAGATTCATGCAGGTACTGGCCGTGGGAAGACGGTCTTCTTTGCCAGCACTATGCACGCAGAAGGCAGGATAAAGTTCCTAGGATAAGAATAATTTCCATAGGTAAATATTATTACCAGCATAGGAAATAGGACGGTTTTCATACGAAAGGAAAACCTACGGTCCTGACTTACAACACGAACACGGTACAACATGCCATAACAATAAAATGGCTTCCATTGCCTTCCAGTGGTTCATCCAATGACAACGCGTAGTTACCGATACGGTTAGATACGGTACGACTAGTACGACTAGGATTTCGCCGTATTGTTTCCCACTTATACAAAAACCGCTCGCGGTATCCCGCATTGCACCTACCTTGAAACCCAACAGGGGAGGTCTAGAGCAGCTTGTCACGAACTTCAACAGCTGTCTTTTTTGTGTGTCGTTAAAATCTTCCACCGCGCGCCAGAAAGACTGAATACAAGGATGTTCCTCGTTATATCCACCTGAGTAGTTTGTATTTCTTTTTAAGTCTTCCAGGTCCACCGGAACAGGCGCTCCAGAAATAAGCACCTGTCAATCAAATATGATATAAGCAAAGGAAACAACAACAACAACAACCTTAAACAGGGATCGCGGAACACCCTAAAAAATGGGGAGCCCATATAAGAGAATAGTATGGGAAAAAGTGGTGGGCTAATATTTAAAAAAAATAGAAGATACTGGTGTGGGAAAAGAGAAAAAGTGGTAGAGCTATAGTCCTACCAGCCCCTTCCCCTCTGCGGTCTCTGTTAAAAGCAGAAGTAAGAAGTGCATCATATACATACAACCAGTACTATAACTAGAGTACCTGTATTTCGTTGTGGTCGAACATTCGTAACCAGTCCAGATCAATGACGCCCGCGAGACCAGCGCGGAAGGCTTGACAGTGTGCGTGGATCTGGGGAGAAAGGACGAACCAGATATGGCTGTCAGTTTTCTTTTTCCGTGATTATATTGTGATGTGATCGCAATGGTGTCGCGTTGTGATCGTGATTGTATCGGATTGTGATTGTATCGAGCTGTGATCGTGTTATGATGCAATAGTGCCGTACCGTGCTGTAATCGGCATCGTATCGTGTTGTGATCGGCATCGTATCGTGTTGTGATCGGCATCGTATCGTGTTGTGATCGGCATCGTATCGTGTTGTGATAGAGATTATATCGTACTACGGTGAAGATGGTGTCTGGTTGTAATTAAATTCATATGGTGCCGTACCGTGCCGTGCTGTAATAGTGATTCTGTGCATTCTGATTGCATAGGAAGTAATCCCGGGTGCCATGATGAGATCAAGGGATATCTTCAGCTTTCTAAAGTATAACTAGTAAGTCAGGTTCTTATCGTAACCGTGACATGCACCGTAGGCTCAAGCCGAACGCACACAAACACTCAACTTACCTGTCTGTTCAGTCTGTAATCAGCCACAAGGTGAATATACAATATCCTGTTGCTATTGGTAACGGGAATGTCTTTTCCATTTGGAAGCAGCTCCACGACCTAGAAACAAGAACACGGTTGATCAAGAGGCAGTTTAATTATTTAGCTCATGAAGCATATATTAATTAAAACCCCATTTGAATGAAGGTAAGGTAACGGTACGCTACCTCTTGCGATAGAGCTACCTCTTTTGGTTTTGGTGTCCCCAGGGAAAGGAAAACAAAACAAGCACTAGAATCACCGTATCTTTACCTCAAAATTTTATCGAACCCTGAAACAACCTCCGGATTGATCTAAGTCAGGGCATGACTAACTCACAGATTGAACCCTGAAACAATCTCTGGGTTGATCTAAGTCAGGACATGGCTAACTTACAGATTGAAATCTGAAACAACCTCTGGGTTGATCTAAGTCAGGGCACGGCTAAATCACAGATTGAACCCTGAAACAACCTCTGGGTTGATCTAAGTCAGGGCATGGCTAAATCACAGATTGAAACCTGAAACAACCTCTGGGTTGATCTAAGTCAGGGCACGGCTAACTTACAGACTGAACCCTGAAACAACCTCTGGGTTGATCTAAGTCAGGACATGGCTAACTTACAGATCGAAACCTGAAACAACCTCTGGGTTGATCTAAGTCAGGGCACGGCTAACTCACAGACTGAACCCTGAAACAACCTCTGGGTTGATCTAAGTCAGGGCACGGCTAACTCACAGACTGAACCCTGAAACAACCTCTGGGTTGATCTAAGTCAGGACATGGCTAACTCACAGATTGAAACCTGAAACAACTTCTGGGCTGATCTAAGTCAGGGCACGGCTGACTCACAGATCAAACCCTGAAACAACCTCTGGGCTGATCAAAGTCGGGGCACGCTGGTAGTTCACTGAGATTAGACCCAGCCCTGACTTTTATTAGCCCAAAGGTTATTTGAGGAGAAAGGCTGACTCACCTGTGTTTCTCCAAAATCATTATTGACAATCGTAAAATTTAACGCCAGCTCCTCAACATTTCCTTCGAATGTTTTCAAGAATAACAAATTTCTGCAAAAAAAATAATACAAGAATGGAAAAACAAAATCGTAAAGAATAAAAAAATGTTTGTAAACACCAACTAGCGCAACAGAGTAAATCCGATTGAAGAACGTTTAGTTTTGACTCTTTTTAGAAGCAAGGATGACATTGGATAGTGTGCGGCTTTTGGTGCAAGAAGTACCAATGTATTATAGGCAATGTGAAAGTAGGGAATAGTCAAACGTTATAAATCTATTTACTTGTAGACTTCAGGATCCAGGGATTCCAGGTTGTGGATATCAACATCTGTGCCATGCCGGCCCAACAGCTTGCACAAGAAGAAGCTAGCAAAAGGTAACTCCACTAACATGTTCTCGTAGATGGCCTACACATAGGAAAAATTCGCATAATTATAAATAAAATTGAATACAATACAATATAAAATACAATACTTTATATATTTACAGGTTTACATATTTTGCTATATGTTATACATTCAAAGTTGGCACGTGTTCTTCATAGACAAGAAAAGGACACCAGACATGACTGGCATGTTCTTTGATATAACAAAAGAAGCTAAAATCCAGTGTATATATTGAGATCAAATATGGGCAAAGGCCTTACCTTTCCTAGCATTCTACCGAGAAATCGGAAATGTTGAAGATAGTTAGGCGCACATAACTTGGCCTGGAAACCAATAAAGACACTGAGTGTTATGCTGGGACAAGGACAAGGACAAGGACAAGGACAAGGACAAGGGCAAGGGCAAGGGCAAGGGCAAGGGCAAGGGCAAGGGCAAGGGCAAGGGCAAGGGCAAGGGCAAGGGCAAGGGCAAGGGCAAGGGCAAGGGCAAGGACAAGGACAAGGACAAGGACAAGGACAAGGACAAGGACAAGGACAAGGACAAGGACAAGGACAAGGACAAGGACAAGGACAAGGACAAGGACAAGGACAAGGACAAGGACAAGGACAAGGACAAGGACAAGGACAAGGACAAGGACAAGGACAAGGACAAGGACAAGGACAAGGACAAGGACAAGGACAAGGACAAGGACAAGGACAAGGACAAGGACAAGGACAAGGACAAGGACAAGGACAAGGACAAGGACAAGGACAAGGACAAGGACAAGGACAAGGACAAGGACAAGGACAAGGACAAGGACAAGGACAAGGACAAGGACAAGGACAAGGACAAGGACAAGGACAAGGACAAGGACAAGGACAAGGACAAGGACAAGGACAAGGACAAGGACAAGGACAAGGACAAGGACAAGGACAAGGCAATGGAAGTATAGGAAAAGGAATTAAAGGAAAAGGAATTAAAGGAAAACGAAAGAAGAGAAAAAACCGTGAACCCTTTACCTGAGGATTAGGATACAGAAGTCTTTCATTTGTCGCTTTGAAGTTACCAATATTCGGATCAAATCCTGCTTTCAGAAGCTCATTAAGAAATTCCCTATAAAGATTCAAGCCTACGTTTAAATGGACAGGCAATTGGTACAACCTCATTCAATGCATACTTGGTCCTACCTAAACAAGCCTCCGCCATCGATACCAGCTTCCTCCAGGCCTTGGTCGTTTATTAATCGTACACGAACTCGCTGCTTAAGATTTGGTGCTGGAAAGATTACAAGGTAAAAATTATGAGTTGATTGTTATATCAAAGTTTGGGGAGACCTTTGGCGGGGTCTCTGATTTACAGCCCTCTACAATCGATACTTTCTTTTTTCGCTTTGGACACTTTTACTGTCGCTAAATATTTACATAGGAAAATGAAAACAAAAAGATCACCTCGTTCTTCGTTGAGTTGATCAAAGGCGTCCTGGTAGAGATATTTTCTTTGGATGTTAATATCGATACTTGGACCCATCATGAAGTTATGCAGATCACCCTGGGCGTCTTCTCGATCTTTGCTGATTATCCTCTGCAACAGCTAAACACAAAATATAACACAAGTCACTTTTATCGAACCCTGAAACAACTTCTGGGCTGATATAGGTCAGGACTTGTCTCACTCTCAGATTGTGGAATGACTAAAAGTTCAAACATTAATCTTTCTGCAACATCTTTTTGTTGGCGCGAGACAGTTGCCGCTGTCCTTTTTGCAGAGGAAAATAACTAGCTAACGTGTCATCAGTATCTTTAAACTTCAGATAAAATAACTTTAAAAAGAGAGTGCAGTGTTTGTTATATGGCTAAGTTACCATGACTCTGTCCTTGAAGGGAACCACAAATGGAATGTGACGCAGTATTGACATGAATCGTGTGGTCATCGCTGACATACCGACTTGGATGACTCCTTCAACAACACCTAAAAATGAATCATTCATAAAAATAAATACTATCTTCCCAATGCGAAATCGAATATTTGCAAAACTGATCGTTTGGTAGGTTGCATCGTTCCTGATTTGAAACCAATCTTTTCCATTCCCAGCCAGAAGCGACAAGGAACGCCTGATGCAGGATAATTAGGGAGGTGCTGAAATCATTTTCAGTACAAACCTTCTTCGTCTAGGAAGCCATCAATTCTAATCTGGTAAGAAAATAGAAGAAAATAAATTATATATGACAAACGTTTTTATGACCAATTGAAATCATGCTATGATCAGTTGTCATCATCACCATCAACATTATAATCATCACCATCACCATCACCATCACCATCACCATCACCATCACCATCACCATCACCATCACCATCACCATCACCATCACCATCACCATCACCATCACCATCACCATCACCATCACCATCACCATCACCATCACCATCACCATCACCATCACCATCACCATCACCATCACCATCACCATCACCATCACCATCACCATCACCATCACCATCACCATCACCATCACCATCACCACCCTCATCCTCACCCTCACCTCCTCATCCTCATCCTCATCCTCATCCTCATCCTCATCCTCATCCTCATCCTTACCGTCACTATCATTCTCATTAACTGACTTTCGTGAATCCCTCACCTGATTGGGTTGAATATGGACTTTACTTGACAACCAATGACTCTCAGGACAAAAGGATCGACGTGCGTCACGTGAGTGCAGTTGCTTGACCAAATGCGTCACTTCCTGTTAACAAAAGAACCGGAAACAGAAAAAGTTGGTTCTAGTCAATTGGCTTCGCGGAATAGGCGTTCTGAGAACGAACAAGAATGGTATATGGAACAATAACGCAGGCACTAACATTAAGCCATGACAAGGACTCTACTACACAAAATATTCAGAATTTATAATCTTACTCTTAACACCGATATCCATTTTCTTTGAGGGTAGAATTCCTCTGCTTTCACGAGAACAGATCGTACTCCTACGCTTTTCATAGCACTGACGTAATGATCTCTTAAGACTGCGTGACTGCTGTCAGGATAGATGATTTCCGTCACGCCGATAACAGTGTCACACAACGCTGAGGTCATCGGGATGATTTCTTGTAGTGAGAAAGGCATAATGGTATTATCTGGGAGGGAAATATAGATAGCATTATTTAAATGTAGTGTTAGTGTGTGTGTGTGACAAGTGAGTGACAAGTGTCCCAAATTATGCAAAAGCGCTAGAATTGTTATTTTTTATTTATCCCCCAATCTTTTTTCATCCTCACCTCGATCTTCGCCATAGAATTCCTTATCTCCAATCGAGAACAAGGAATGACTAAACAGAGCACAGAACAACGACAGCATAGGAATAATACGAGCTGCTTCTGATATCGTTAGGTTTTGACCCTGGTGAATCATCTGTAATATTGGAATCTCTTTACTGGAAAAAAATTATGGTAAATATAAGTTTCAAAAATTTACTTTAACTTTTGGCATTTTGGTGAAATCCATTTGCCAGTTACAGTGAGGACACTCGAACCATGAACACTTGATATTTTCATATTTTTTATTTTATTAACTTTCTGCTGCTTCAAACCCTCTGAAAATGAAGCACTGAACTCAAATAATCTTATTGTTCAAAATAAATCATATTTCAAATCGATTCACACAAGGGATAAAGGAGAAAAAAGGTATGAAAAAACCTCAAAGTGTAAACCTTCTCACTGTAAGTTTGAAAGTCAAATTTGCACATTTTTATAATAGAAAAGTGACGCCTTCGCCTGATTTGCATACGGACTTAGAACATGTGCACACGTTTTGCATCCGTGTCGCATGTTACATTTTTGGTGATTTGTACCTGCGTAGACGTTTGTGTTCAGCCAGGTACATTTAGACTTCGAGTTTCAGACGAAATTTCTGATCGAATCTCAAAGTCGACACCTTTTTTGCGTTGTTAATCCAGATTTGGAAAAGTGCAGCAGTTTTGACGGGAAAATAGAATTCAGGAGCAACCGTCGTATCTGATACAGTATCTTGGTCTCACAAAAAGGAAAATGACTTATATATACTTTACCCTGTTCCAGTAGTTATGGTTTCTATCAGGATATGCATCCACAGTTCATGGATAAACATTGGATTCAGTGCTAATGTGTATAGTAATCTGTTGGACATAGAAAGAACAAGAGTGAATACGAGCAGCAAAAGGAACAATCCTTTCATCCAGTGGGAACAAAAGCTTGGCCGCCATGTTGATTGACATAACAAAAGAAATCAAGACCAAACCTTTAGTTCAAGCCAACCAACATGGCGGCTATGACATCACATGCACAAGGACAAAAGACATGGCTGCCATGTTGGTTGCCATGACAAAAGAAAGCAAGACCAAACCTTATGTTCAAGCCAACCAACATGGCGGCTATGACATAACATGTACAAGGACAAAAGACATGGCCGCCTTGTTGGTTGGCATGACAAAAGAAACCAAGACTAAACCTTATGTTAAAGCCAACCACCATGGCAGCTATGACATAACATGTACAAGGACAAAAGACATGGATGCCATGTTGGTTGCCATGACAAAAGAAACCAAGACTAAACCTTATGTTAAAGCCAACCAACATGGCGGCTATGACATAACATGTACAAGGACAAAAGACATGGCCGCCTTGTTGGTTGCCATGACAAAAGAAACCAAGACCAAACCTTTAGTTCAGGTCCACCAACATGGCGGCTATGACGTCACATGCACAAGGACAAAACACATGGCTGCCATGTTGGTTGCCATGACAAAAGAAACCAAGACCAAATCTTTAGTTCAAGCCAACCAACATGGCGGCTATGACATCACATGTACAAGGACAAAAGACATGGCTGCCATGATGGTTGAGATAACCAAAGAAACCAAGTCCAAACCCTTTGTTAAAGTAAACCAACATGATGACTATGATGTGACAAGCACAGCAAGCCGAATAAACGTTAAAGGTAGGGCGACCTTAATAAAGCTTTTTAGCTAGGACATAATTTTTCCCATTTCAGACCATGTGTCATTCTCTTGAGAATAAGATTCTTTGTTTGAGTTGTATCCATATTTACGTGTCTTCTCATGTGCAACTGTTAAACAAAGAAATGATACTCTAGGGAATGACTCCTGGTCTCAAAATGGGAAGACATTACAGCCAAGCTAAATCAATACCAAAATTAGCATAGTTTGTTGATGGTGAATTCACCTTGTTTTATGGACTTGCATTCTGCTTTCGGTCATCAGATGATGACACACACTACACAAAGCTAAGACTAGATCATGAACATCTCCTCTGAAAGCAAAAGCATTGGAATGTCAAAATATAAGTAATAAGATTCTACTAACTAAAGGTATAGTATGAAGGCCCTTATCTTTGAATCTCGATACCTTGAAACAAGATCTAGCCTGATCTAAGTCAGAGCACAGCTAACTCATAGCTACATGTAGATCAAACCCTGAAACAACCTCTGGGCTGATCTAAGTCAGGGCATGGTTAACTCACAGATCAAACCCTGAAACAACCTCTGGGCTGATCTAAGTCAGGGCATGGCTAACTCACAGATCAAACCCTGAAACAACCTCTGGGCTGATCTAAGTCAGGGCACGGCTAACTCACAGATCAAACCCTGAAACAACCTCTGGGCTGATCTAAGTCAGGGCATGGTTAACTCACAGATCAAACCCTGAAACAACCTCTGGGCTGATCTAAGTCAGGGCACGGCTAACTCACAGATCAAACCCTGAAACAACCTCTGGGCTGATCTAAGTCAGGGCATGGCTAACTCACAGATCAAACCCTGAAACAGTCTCTGGACCTGCATTTTATCTAGGCTGATCTACTGTAAGTCAAATTAACACTAACCTTCTCAATGTCTGTGTTTTATTTATATTAATTGTGACAAGAGATTCCAGGCTTCTCACATGTTCTTTGGAGTCAAGGATTTTCAGACATTCTTCTCGTATGGGGTTCAAACGTTCATCCTTCAAAGAGAGAAAAGCACCTCATTACTGGTACCGTCAGTTACTTACTAGGGGATTTTATGCAAGTTTGTTAGTGCACTGAATACTTATGGCTGTGTTAAAACACTTAGAGCCTTGTATGGGGAGTGATGGTTATAAAATATATAGTAAAATATGATATACTATAGCACTATAAGGAGTCAAATGAATGGTGATCCTAATAATTCATTTTGAAGGAACAAGTGGATATGGATGGATGGTTGGTTGGTTGGTAGTATGGATTGATAGAAGGGTTGATGGATGTATCGATGGACGGACAGACAGATGGATGGATAGGTGGTTGGTAGGATGGGTGGCTGATACTGTAGGAGGGATGGTTGGTTGGTTGGTTGGTAGGATGGGGTCGATGGATCGATCGATGGACGGACAGACAGATGGATGGATAGGTGGTTGGTAGGATGGGTGGCTGATACTGTAGAGGGATGGTTGGTTGGTCTCAAAGTTATTGAGGTAATTAATGCAAACATGAAAATTCCTCATAAATTTGTTTCTCTTTGATTCACAATTAAAGAGCACAGAGTAAAATGTAATGCAGTTTTAGGGCCAAATAATGCACATTGTTTCTATGTTCCCACGTTTAGATATATACATACTGTGTACTTTAATGAACTTGTCTGAATATATTATTGTTAGCACAGTACCTGAACATATGAAACTTCCATTTCTGAATCAGAATCATCACTATCGGTAGGGTCTATGGCTACAGAACAAAAGAAAAAATCCAAGACAATGTTAGCACTTGACAACACACAACTGCAAGGCCTGTCACATGGCAAACATTTTAAATAATATTTGATGTGTACTTTGATGCTGTTTTGATGCTGAGGAAGGGAGGAGAAAGAGAAAGAGAAAGAGAGGAAGAACGGAAGGAAAAGGTGAAGGGAGAGTATGCAAGAGGAAGAGAGATGCAAAAAAAGAAAGGAGGGAAAGAATAAAGGGAGGGAGGGTGGGATAGAAGCAAGCAAGCAAGGTGGGAAAGATGGTAGGAAGAAAGGAAGGAATCCACGTATTTCTGCAGCGTGCATGTAGCAACTTTTTACCTGGTAATGGTAGATGTGGAAGAAGAAACTGTAAAATATGAAGATAACATAGAAGACTTTCTGTGGACAAAGAACCTAAAAAAAGAAAAAGAAATAATTATTTCATCAGGTCAGTATAGTGTTCCAAAATAACTTCATTCACTAACTCTCATTTCTTTCTTTCTTTCTTTCTTTAGCTTTTCCTGTCTTTTGAGTTTTCTTTCATTTCATCTCAATCTTTCTGTCTTTAGTTAGCTCTTTTATTCATCTTTACTTTATCTAATAAAATTCCATCTTCTTTCTTTCATTGATTCTTTGTTCCTCTGTCATTCATTCTATCATTCATTTATTCTCTCATTAATTTTTTTTGCTTTCTATTTTTTTTTATTCTTTGTCTATTTATTTTTAAATATTAGTCATCTTTGTAACTGACTCACATTTCATTTCCCATCTCTTTCTTTATCATCTATTCAATTATTTAATCCATTCTCATTTCCTTACCCAGATGACTCTCAGCCAGCACAAGAATAGCATACAGTAACCATGGTGACGGCTTTAACTCTTGAAGACTTACACCTCCCCCCTTAGGTTTCTTATGCATCATAAAGATGGTTTCCACAAGTCTTGCAAATGGGAACATCGTCTTAGGTGTCGATAGATAAGGTAACACAAAGCTGATAAACTGTTCACTCATCTCAGGACAGAGCATATCATTCGTCAGTGCAGCAAGTACTTCATGTCTACAATGACAACAATTTTTTTTCTCAATGAATTTCTTTTCATTGTTTGGTTTCAAAAAATATCCATAACCCAGGGCTCACAAAAACGGCCAGTCAATGGTCAATGTCCGGCTAAATTTGGTACTTGACTGGTTAAATACAGTTTTGAACAGATTGGTCATATTTAAAGACAATAAAATAAAATATCATATGTCAGACATCTTGACCGGCATATGACTGGCCATTATTTTGAGCCCTGTAACCCACCATGGAGGGTCCCCATCACAGAGGATGGGGAGTCGGAGGAAAAACAAATTGTTATGTTACAGCCCTCAAAATGCTAGTTTGCAAATGAGAATTTAGCCTGTGTGCAGACCAACTTTACCTCTGGTTAAGTACACTCAGGTTTAGATGCATGGAAGCTAATGAGAATCAAACTTTGCAAGTCACATTTCAATTGTAACAGTTATAACACGTAGCCTTTCTCTGCAGCAGTAGAATTACAGTACCTATCATAAGGGTATTCATATTCTTGGCATAGCAGGTTTACAGGTCTCAGTACAAGGTCAACTAGAGCACCAGCAAGTGGTGTTGGTGGTGTTGGTGATGATTCAAGACTTGATGGCACACGAAGGTTGATCAAGGCTCTAAGGTACCTAAAATAACCTGGCCAATACAAACATAACATTGATTAAATAGACGTTCAACCACGTTTATATTAATTTAATACCAAGCTTTCGCACCGCTGGTGCATCTTCAGGGCTGAATGATATTTTACAATTGTAACAAAAAACGTAACTGAATGCACGCGCTACTATTACGTTGGTGGTACGACGGAAAAGATACAACGGATATTGACTAGCCATAAGATCAAGACAGTCATCAAACCTTCATCTACACTGAGGCAAGTCTTATCTAAGCCTAAAGATGTCGAACGAAAAGAAGACCGGAATCGTGTATGAGATCCCTTGTGCTGACTGCGACCTAGTGTATATTGGTGAAATAGGAAGATCTCTACTCACCAGAACAAAGGAGCATATAGCTAGTGTCCGGTTGGCCAAGGTTGATAACTCTGCACTGGCTGAACATTGCCACAAAACAGACCACGCCGTAGCATGGAAGGACACAAAGATACTAGCCACTGAAAGCAGATGGCATCAAAGGAAGTGGACAGAGGCTTGTCTTATCACTAGGAATACTAACGCTATTTTTAATAGAGACAGCGGGTGCATATTACCAGCTAGCTATGTGCCAATCATTAGCCAATAATCTATTGTAATTCTTTGTATTTTAGGATCATTCCAATTAATTTTCATTTATTCTAGTTACTTATTTGTCATTTTTATTAACATATTCTTTTCCGTAGTTTAGTAAGTGCGCTCTAGTAAGCTCGCTATAGTGAGCTTGCTCTAGTGAGCGCGCTCTAGTTTTTACAGTTACTTTTGTTTATGTTTACACGTTGTTTTCTTGTTACCTTATTGGCCAATAGTAGCGCGCGCATTCAGTTACGTTTTTTGTTACAATTGTAAAATATCATTCAGCCCTGAAGATGCACCAGCGGTGCGAAAGTTTGGTATTAAATTAATATAAACGTGGTTGAACATCTATTTAATCATGGTTAATCCCACGTACAATTACATATTGGAAACATAACATTGTTTAGACAGTTTAATATTTATTGTGAGAGAACTCTAGAGGATAAACACTAAGATCTTAAATGTCTTGAGCATATTGCTTCATCATCCCAATTAATTAATTAATTTATTATGTAAATTATTGGGAAAAATCTTTGCTTTATCTGTCACCCATTGAAGAGTTATTATTATTATTTTTATTATCATCACCATCACCGCCGTCATTTTCATCATCATGATCATCATCATTACCATCATCATTATAATTACCATCATCATCATCTTCATCATCATCAACAATATTATCATTATCCTTATTCTTCATCTACAACATCATTATCTTCACTATTACTACAACTATCATCTTCACCTTAAGTTTATCATTCAAAGTACAGACATTATTAGAACAGAATAACAATTATGGAAAAATACAGTGAAAAGAGTACAGTACAAACTACAGTAACAGGAACTAACCATTTCTGATAAGGAACATTGTCATTCTGATAGCATCTTTCTTGTTGGTATGAGAAGCAGGAGTAGTGAAGACTTCAAGCATTCTTAGCTGAACAGCAATTGGACTTGAATCCAACATGGACTGGTCCAAAGACCTATAACATTAATGTTGTGATCATAATGAACTTCTTCTGAGCTTGCACATCAATAGGCCTCTCTAGCTTGGGCATAATACCACTGACATATCATTCACAAGCTTCACAAGAATCCTATTCTCAAAGGAATGGCACATGGTCTGAATTGGGCAAAACAAATGTCCAAGCTAAAGAGGTATATTTTTTGTGAAACCATTAAAAAAATATTCTCTCCTTCCTTTCCTGCCATATTCCTACATTGTATCTCTTTCAATTCCATTATTCTCTCTCCCTTTGCTTGAATTTTAACAATTATATTAAATTAGATGTAGATACATTACTTAGATATACATTTACATCTGCTATTGAGGCAATCAGTGGACATGTTTAAATATAATTCAGTCTGATCGACAAACGTTTTTTACAAATTTCATTCATTTCTTTGTTTACAATAATATCCTTCTGTTTGTCTACAGTACCCAACACCCATTAATTTAACCTAACTGTTTTCTTAACCTCCACTTGCCAATTCATTAATTGATTTCTCTCTCAGTCAGTACATCTCCTCCTATCAACCCATGTATCCATACCATAATGCCACAGTCCTCAGCATTGCCTTCTCGCTAGAACATGAAAAAGCACCAACTAACATTCTAGCAAGGACTGCAATGCTGAGGACAATGGCACATGCACAAAAAACATTAATTTTTGAAAATGTGCTGGCATCTTTAATTCAATTCTTGTGGATGCATAAGGTTAGGTCTCTATTAATACCACCACACCAATAAACCAATCACACATTCATCAACCATGTTCCATCAACTTACCCACCCACTCATCCATCCAACAATCCACTCTCTGTAAAATCACTAAAGAAAACACAAATTATGCACACTAGCTATTCTGTCACCTACCTACAACACAATACCAAAAGATTTTTAATCTGGAAAATCCATGTCCTGTATCTTGCCTCATCCATCTGGTCTGGCCACAAGGCTGCATGATGCTTCAATATCAGCTGACAGAGCCATATCTACGTACAGTTTACAACAAATAAACATGTCTTACATTCAAACAAGTTGGTATGACAATGGGAATGAGATCGAATGACGGAATAAGATAGGAGGAGAGGGTAGTAAGGCATGCTTACATGTATTAGTTGTAGATAAGTAAAGAGGGAGAGAGGGAGGGACAGACTGTGTACCTTTTGTTTTCAAGAGGTTTGGGTTAAGGATGAATACAGTAGATGGGAGAAATTCAAAGATTTTTTAGGAAAATCAGCTGTAACAGCTCTTTATCTTGGGCACTATGGCTTGAAATAACAGCCAGTCAACAGACATGCAATGTCCAACCAGAATTGGAACTTGTCCAGTCAAATATTTTTTAATCAGTAACATTGAGCATGAAATGAGGTATGAAGAAGTTGGCTGGCGAGTGACCAGCTTATTTCTAGCACATAATGTGTCATTCCATTGAGAATAACAGTATTTGTTTGAGTTCCATATTCACGAGTCTTCTCATGCACAACCATTAAACAAACAAATTATACACTAGAGAATAATACATTGTCTGAACATGAAATGAGGAAACATGGCTTTAGAAGATAAAAGGTATGAGAAGTTTAGTAATGAAGGCATGTTTCATGATGCAAGGACCATAAAATTCAAAATGAAAAAAATATCTTCATACCAGTCGTAGGCTGTCCTTGGAATTTGAGTAGAAGAAGATGAGTCTTCTGATAAGGACAGTTATGAGGCGTGAATCAGGGGAAGCTGTTTTTGTCTTCTGTAAGGAGTGTACTGTTTCATCAAATATCAGTCTCTGTCTGTCATACTTAAAAACAAAATATAAACATCCAATAATGTTATTGAATCTGAGACAACATCTGTGTGTATTTTTTTCAGGATGTGGCTAATTTACAGAATGATCCAACCCTGAAACAAAACCTCTGGGATGACTGAAATTACTGTATGGCATAGCTGATTCACAGATCGAACCCTGAAACAACCTCACCTCTCACCTCTGGGAGGATCCAAGTCAGGGCATGCAGCTAACTCATAGATTAAACCCTGAAACAACCTCTGGGCTGATCAAATAAGGCAGGGCATGGCTAATTCACAGATCAAATTGGAATATAGTATGTCTAGTTTTGTGGAGGGAGAAAAAAAGGGAGTGACACAACAAACTCTCCAAGTTCACATGTGATGTCTAGTCTACACGTAGGAGCTAGTCTAAGGCCTTGTTCAAACGTCGATCTTCTCATGAGCCGAACTCATTGAAAACAATGGATAATAAGGCAGTCTATTTTGATATCATTAGCTTCTGAACCTAATGGCATTAAAGAAGACAGGCGAGCCTACTGTATATAATCCCCGGCACATAAAAGAATAAATAATGTAATTTGCAGCAGGAGGATATCAACATTAAGAAAAAAGTCCCAGTTTCCCAATATAAGTTAATTGAAAATAAGTTGCAAGGTACCTGTTGATGTCGAACCTTTTCACCTCTGATGAATGCCTGAATCGTGATAGCACTCAGAATCCTTCTCTTGTTTTCCTAAATCCAACAATTACAAATGGGCCATTATTTGGTATCATGTAGAACTTAGAGCTTTTGCAAGAAATGAAAAGAGCACTAGCTTCAACTAATGTTAGTAAAAGGCAAAGTCTTGGTTCATGGATCTTTTCTCACATGGCAACCATGTTGATAACATGTGATAGTGATGTAAAAGTTGTGTTCTTTTCATTTATGGCCCTTCATTGGGTGCACCATCATGTACATGCACACATACAAAAAAAATGTCAATCATCTTGCAGTATACAAACAGGACTTTGAACAAGCTGGCTTGCCCAGCTTTTGCCATCACACAGAGCATCAAATTTAAACTCAAATTACAGGTGTTGTCTGAGTCGAAACTACAGTATGAATACATGATTTGTCAATTGTGTATTTAATTTATATATTTTACCTCTCTGTTTTTTCTTTCTATCTGGGCTCTCTGTAGAAGTGCAGATCTTTCCTCCTGAATTTTATTAAACACACAAACATCATCAGTAAATTGTTTAAATCAAGCTTATATACAAAATAAATGGATACTCAGTTTTACTGATATCGTCCGCTCACCGATCTCTAATTTGAGTATTATTATTACTAGTAAGGGATCGATAATATAGATAAATGATGTTATTAGATATTATTTCTCTTATCAATTGAAAGTTGTAGAGATCAGAAGCGTTTTAAACAAAATATTCTCAATAGTTATGAAATCATCTGTCAAAATTAGTTCCAATTTTACAGCAATTTTGAATCACGATCTTCAACTTTTTCCTTACCTTCTTGCTTGCTCCACCCAATGATACTATAGGACGACTTTTAAATGTGCCATCGAAAGCAAACATGGTGAAAGAATCAAGAAAAAGGGATGATTTTGAAGGGTTTTCTAGCGAGATGTTTGAAATTTTATTTTTATTTTTGTTGAATCATTAGAACTTAGTAACCAAGCCAATGACTTTGCAGAAAATACTGTTTGTAATTGAAGACTGGAACTAGTAAGCACAGGAATCCCACGCTTAGTTTTTAATTTCTTTCCCTCCTTCCTTCCTTCCTTCCTTCCTTCCTTCCTTCCTTCCTTCCTTCCTTTCGTTCAATCACTCATTCATTCTTTCCGTTCGTTTTTTCTTTCATTCATTCATTCATTCTTTCTTTTGTTCTTTCGTTCTTTCTTTCTTTCTTTCTTTCTTACTTATTCCCTTGTTTTATATTCTCGTCCGCGAATGAAACTCTCAAAAAATCTTGTATTACTAAAGAATTCCTTGTTCTTATTCTTTCGCTCATCTGTTTGTTCGTTCGTTCCTTCCTTTCTTTCTCATTTTCTTCTTTTCTATTTTCTTTTGTTATTTCTTTGATCAGGGGTATAGATTCCGTTTTACTCTCTGGGCTTCCTGTGTTCTTTCTCACTTCATTCCATTCATCATGGCGGAGAGGTCAAACGCGGGTATTCAGCTCACATTCGCCTTAGTAGCTCTCATAGCAGCTGTCCTATACAGCGGCAAAGCACAATTCCTGCTCAATAAACTCAATAAGATCGTCCATGGCAAGCATGGTTGTGCTCCCATCACCGACCTTGGAGATATAACACTGCATTACTTCGGTTCTCGTGGCAAGGCTGAGGGAATTCGCTTCATTATGGAGGACAATGGCGTTCAATATGCAGAGACAAACTACACTAAAGACGAATGGCCGGCTATCAAAGACAAAGGAATACAAACTGGACTCTTTACTTTTGGACAGGGTAAGGTTTTCCTACGTTTTTATCCTCTTTAAGTATCCTTTTTCGACTCTTGTTCACTAAATTTACATCTGTAAAATTCCACTTTTAATGAACTTGAACGTTAGTGTCTATTATGATTGGATAAAGCAGGTGTAAAATCTTCGAGGTGGTACGTTTTTATTGGTTCTTTTAGTATTCTATTCTATTCCCCATCCTAGATTTTTTTGCCTTATATATATTTATCCCATGCAGTTCTTAGAAAAAAAATAATTTCTAAATTTCAGACAAGCAAACTCCATATTTTTTAAACTAGGTTGATGTGGAGTGTCTGGCTTAATTGATGTATTTTAGCATATTTTTTCAAGCCACGAGAGAATGAACTTGAAATGTTACATAAACTTGAAGTTTTCTTTTTTTCCTTCTTTTTTTCTTTTTTCTTTTGATTTTGTTTTCTACTTATTGTCTTATTTTACTTCCTATTTTCTTTTTTTGTTTATATTTCTTTTTCTTTTTTCCTCCTTTTTCCAGTTCCTGCAATCACAACCAGAAATGGCCTTCAACTTGTTCAAAGCAGGGGTATGACTATCTTTGCAAAGTTTTTGATTAACAGTGCATGTTAGTGATCGTTTACTTCATACCGGAATGAGTTTGTTTCGGTATGGAAAGGAAATTTTGTACCACATTTACATGTTAAAAATCACCAGAACAAGTTTACCGAACTCTGTGACGAGGAATGCATACCTTATTTTGAAATGTATGATACACTTGCTTCAATCAGACTGTATTTGCTCGTAGGTTCTCTAGTTTTCCTCCCTCCGCACAAATGAACTTCTAAATTCAAATTGGAATTTCAGGTAGCTAGCTCTGTAGAAATGCCACTGCTAAATTCCATTTAATATTTTGTTTTATATCCAATGCCATTTCTCCCATTCAGCAAATGAGCTAAAATATCTTGTGTATTAACAGCAATAATGCACCATCTTGGTCGTTCTCTTGGTCTTGATTGTGACTGTCAGGATTTACACACTTGTGAGGTGATAGTACAGGGTGCAGGTCAGTAGAACCCATTACAATAATGTTCATTTTGAATTACTAATTTATTGGTCAAGGATTGGAGGGAGAGACAAAAGGAGTGAAATGGAAAAGGGAGAAGATGGGACGAGACGAGATGAGATGAGGAGGGGGAGAGGGAATGAGACAATAAGAGACAAGATGCTTGGATTGGGGTGGGGAGGGGAGGGGAGAAGATGAGATGAGAAGAAATAAGTAGAGACAAGATGAGCGGAGATGAGACGAGACAACATCTGATGAGACAAAAAGAGATGAGACAAGAAGAGATGAGACAAGAAGAGATGAGAGAAGAGGAGGCAAGGGGTTGTATAATTAATTTTTTTATAACAAATTGACTATTAATTTCTTCACAGACGACCTTAGGAACAAACTTGGGCCAGTTATGTACAGCTCATCATTTTCACCCCAAACTAAGGACCAGCACATCAAAGAAGTTGTTATCCCCTGGCTGAAATACTTTGAAAGATTAGCACCTCCTCCACCTAAAGCAAAGGGATCCCAAGAAGAGAAAACTCCTGAAGACCAAGCTGAAAAAGAAGAAAACCAAACCTTCTGGGTAGGAGATCGTGTAACATGGGTTGATTATGTGGTTTTTGATCTCCTAGATACTCATGTTGAGTTTGGAAATCTTAATTTTAATGGCAAAGCCACAGCTATTGATGTGCTTGAGAAGTACCCTAATTTGAAAGCATTTTATGAAAATTTTAGCAGCCGACCAAAGTTGGCCAGATATCTAAAAGGTGCGCACAGGCTTCCATTCTGGAAATATAGAAGTTAATCTATCAATTGCAAAGTCCACTCAACATTTTGAAAATTCTTTTGAATTGCATGTACATTAAAAATTGCAAGAAGGTTGTCATAAAAATAACAAATAACAAATACGAATTAATAATTTTTTGCAAAACAGGCCTAATTATCTCACTGTTTGGAAGGTACTGTATAGACTAATGTTTTTGCGATAATCTTGAGTATTGTTATATTACTAAACAGTTATTCTCATTGATCTACTGTAGGTGGCTTTAGATTCAAAATTAAGAAAAATATTTCTAATTAATTCCTATTTGTTATTTTATTCTTATATGACAACATTATTGTAATTAGATGTATATGAGAATGAATGAAGGCTTATACAAAGCGCTGAGGAATTCTTTAGGGTTTAGAGGGTTTTATTATACATATGTATGACGTTGTCAGAGCATCTTTGATTACTTTACATACTGTGTTGCATGCGACTGACAAAGGACATTGTTGATATTTCATTAGTGGTATCACATGACTGAAGGGTATTTATATCCATGGAAACATGACGCAGGTTTGTTTCACATGCATATGTCCCTTCCTATGAGCATGCAGGGACAAAAGACTAGGCCGCCATGTTGGTTGACATGTCAAAATTAGCCGAGGCCAATTTTTTGCTAGCATCTTCCAATGTGGAGGATATGATATCACATGCACCAACATATTTAGAAAAATGTGTGTGGCGTCGTCATATCAGGCTCCTGTGATTGGTCAACAGTGCCTTTGGTCGACCAATCACAAAAGGAGAAAGCATGTTAGTCAAAGTTTTGATGTGTGCCAGTGTTCACAATAACAGGGTGTCCGTGTTAAGCAGGTTCTTTTTAGGGTACATACCTATCATTGGGACAAAAACAAGTGTCCGTAATAACAGGATAACAGGGTAACCGTATTAAGTGGGAAAAGATATATTAGACAACGAATAGAAAAGATTTTATTAGAGGTTATAAAATGTTTATGATATCCACATATCCATACACTTTAGTATAGTAATTTATATTCGATATAATTTACAGCCATTTTTAAAATTTATTTAGTTTCCCAAAAAGGTCTCATCATTAGTGGTACTGAAAAAGCCACGCATTGTTTGCTTATTAATAATAACTATGATTACTAAATCCACCTCGCACACACTAAATCTCCTGAAAATCTTAAAAATCCAAATTTAATACTTTAAATATATAATCTTGAAAAAAATATTTCTTTTGCACTCAGGGTGCATGAATGTAATTACAATGAAAATCTTTGTCGTTTTCAGGCAAGCCGTGCTAAATTATAATATCTAATTAATACTAAAATGTAATATCCATAGGTAATAAAATAAGTTATTCAAATGCAAATAAATGACAATAATCATGATTTCTTTCTTCCTTATAGACAACGAAGACTGAGATTATTTCACTTCTTCATTCATTCCAATGTGTTGCTCTGCTATAAGAAAATGCACATTTATCCAAAATAGACTTGGGAGCGGCGAACTTAGATTAATTTCAGAATTTTGCAGATAATACTTATGGTGCTCACCAGAATAGGAGAACAATTCCTTTAGAAAACCTGGTTCTAGGCCATGTTAAGTATTTTAGACAACATGATTGGATTAGAATTAGCTCTCCTTTTATCAAGTGGCACCCAGAGTAATTCTTTTCTAGTATACCTCTTGCAGCACTTCTAAATGCAGCTCAACTTGGAGGACAAAATAAAAGGTTCCAATTCTTTGGAGATTGAAAGTCTTTTGTTTTGTCCTCCAAATTGATCTGCTTTGACGTCACGTGAAAGGGTCTATATTCATGTGTTTGTATGTGACGTCATAGTGTTATAGGGGAATTTCCTCCCTTACCTTCCTTATTTCCTCTTCATATTTCTGCCTTCCTTCCTCCCTTTCCTCCGCAAACTCGACTGCCAACTGCCCGTGCTACAGAATTTTGATTGATCCAATATCAAAGCATAACAAATCAAAATTACGCATTCATGCAGTCTTGTATGGTTGATTGAGTTATGGATGAGTGGAGTTTCAAGAGATGGTCAGTCAAGCAACACCATGAAGTTCGAAGCTAGAATGTGTCAAAAGCAAGTTCTAAACGCTCAAAACTGACTGTCCTCTTGAAACAAAAAATGTTCATTCGCCTTTGCTAAGATCAATTTTTTTTTTAATGAAGTAGAAAATAATTCATCTAAACGCCAATTCTGTTACTCAAGAAAGCAATAATTAATACATTAGAGTATTAAATTTACCAAAACGGCGCCAAAAGTAAAGTTCGCAAACTGATGTTCTGATGATGAAATTTGGCATAACTATATTTTCCAATAATTGCAAAAACAAATCGTTAAAAATAATTTATAATGACTAATAATTATATAAAATGACAAGATGTAAACGTCATAAGATGAAAATAACGTTCTCATTCCAAATATCAAAAATATCGTATCAAAGCTGCTTGTGGCGTTGTAGAACTGTCTTCCAAATATGTCCTCGGGCATCATGATAAATTGCCTTTGTTTTACTATAATGAGCGCACGAATCGACCATAATCGCATCCAATATTTGAACGCGAAGACAATTATTGGTACAATACTATAATGAAGTTGTCTACTTAATTTAACGACCTTAAATGGAAACGTTCAAGGTCGTCTTAGTCATGGACTTATTCGAGCGAGACAGTTGTCACGTTTTACTAACTTCTACTTCAAACAACTCGAACAAGTTCCTTGAAGCTTGGTAAATATCTCATCGAAAATCTATCTAAAATACTTTAAAATTGTACTCATTTCTCAGGAAAGTAAAAGAAAGAACCAACTGCTAAGAATTGGGTGAGTTTGAATCTTTTTTATCTTGGTTTTATGAGTTAAATATCTTCAGAATAAAATATATTGCGCATTTGAAAAATCTGTTTTGACACGATGAAATTTGTTTTAGAAGAAAACTTTAAGTAACTTCAACTTAATATATCAAATCTAACTATTTCAATCTATGGGCACTCTTAACTTTTATGTTTCTCATATACTTTTTGTAGTTTTTTAAAATAAAATAAAGCAAAATTTTCCTAGGATCAATATAATCATTATCGTGTTATAATCGGCATCGTAATTATTCCTAGTAAAGTCAAACATTTATCTTTTAAGAATACTTTACTTTTCAATTAATCAATCAATTAATTAATCTTTATTAGGGTTATTAAACTGATAAAGAACATTGTCTTTTTTCCAATCTGGCCCTTTCTTGCTCAAATTACCGCCTAAAGCAAAGTCATAAAATTCCAAAAGCATTCATTTTTGAACAAGGAATTCAACTATAGCCTTATTGATATTGTTTGTATGATAGCAGCAGTTAAGGCCATATACAGTATGAATCTTTTCAGTACATTTCCTCTCGAGCAACATATAAGACACGGAATAATTTTCTTGTGATCAGCAGAGCTGCTTTTGTATGCGAAATTAAAGCACTCGAAGAGTTATCCCACGAGAACTTACTCGTGGTAAAACCAAACCAAATATGTGGTAATCAACTTTTAAATGTTTTTTGATCATGACACTGATTTTGTATCGACTGAAGTACGACCAAAATGAGTTGACGAAGCTTAATATTTTCACCAAGATGCGCAAGCGCAGTTGAGGTACAAAAATCGTTAAATCAGGACTTTAGTGAAATCCTACGTTTTATTTGCATTCTTTTTTTGGCTTTTACTTAATTACTAATGAAAAACAAGATGAGCTTAATTACTTGGTTATACACATGAAAATCAAAATTGGTCTGACGCCACAGTTTTCGATCATTTGATGAGCAGACGAAACGATATTGGTCTCGAAATCATTTCTAATGATTCGTGCAATCACATCATATCTCAGTCAACTGGATAAAAATACAATGCCAGTCATCGTAGCATTGATATAAAAATTAAAATAGATTTGACATGAATTTCATTTAGGTTAAGACTGCCTTGCCCGTCAAGTCTTCCAACAACTGCGGAGCAAAAAAGTGCCAAAAAAACTTGCAAGTTTTGTAGCCTATATTTTCAGTCTTCTTGTTAGAAAGTAACAAGATCCAAATTTGGCTACCTTAGTGAATTGTATTCAAATTCAGCTGCGGTTTGCGCAGTGAATCGAATTTGGTTTGGACTAAAAAAAGCCTCTAAGGCTGGCCTTACACGGTAGCAGACGAATTCTTTACCGTTCAAATATTTAACCAGTAGATATAACTTATATAACGGAATCTTCTCTTTAATTTGTTGTAGGCGTTTGAAATTTTGTCCGGATAGCACAGTTCCGTGTTAAGCTACATGTAGCATAATATAACATAGAGCTGTCTAAAGTTAACTTTCCAACTTCATCAAAAATTTTCTTAATTTGCGCGAAAAACCCCTCTCCAAATGGCACAGTGTTTGATATTTCGAGAACTTGGTTTACTTTCAGGTGTGAAGGTTAAAAACGTGTACTGTTGCGAATCAAGTTCTTTGCAGCATGATGAAAGTGAACGTGTAGTTTAGATGAGAAAGTATAAAGATCAAGCAACATAAAGAAAATGTCTCATCTTGGTCGAAAACATCAGGAGCTGGATACCACTTACGATGAAAGCATGCACTCGACTCCCAAATACGGAAGAGACTCGTACGATTCAAGAGTGTCTTCGTACTTGCCTGGAGAGCTAAGAAGATCTAATGAGAATGAATTGTCTAATGTAACAGAACAAGTAAGCAGGAAGGAAAATGTAACTCAGGTCAGATCTGGGGCTTCCAGAAGTGTGTCTCAGCAAGTTGCATCATCTAGCGATGGAAGAAGGAAAGAGTTATTGAGCGAGCGAAGCATGAGAGCGATTGGTGATCCTAGAAGCTCAGATATAAATACAAGAAGAACCAGTGGGGGTTCGCTGCTTGATGGAGATAAGTTAGGTGGAGAATCCTCAAGGTCGATTTTAATGGAGAGCTCTTCCTCAAGATACAACAGCGAACCTGACAAATATGCTTATGGAGGAGCAAAGAACATTGATCATAATAGTACTGCTGAGAGTAAACCAGCTGAGCATGGATTCCAATATGAAGACATCCAGTCATTCAGAGACAGACAAAAGATTGAAGGTGACCGTCTACAACTGCACAGAAGAAGACTTAGCGGAAATATTGTGGGGACAGTGAAGAAAGGAGATTTTGCTGGAGATATCACAACACCCGACAGTGGATATTCCAGTGGAATTGCAGCTGATCTGGAAAAGTCAGGAGACGGTGAAGCTCATCATTACACGAGCAGCGTTCGTGAATACAAGTCGTATGGAACATCTCATGATGATCGCTTAGCACGAGACAAGATTCTTGCAGATGATAAAAGCCCTGGTATTCGTGGTTCACATCTCAATTCAAGTATCACTTCCCATGATTACAAATCTTCAAGAGATGGTGGAAGCTCTAGTGATGATCGCTTAGATAAGATTCTTGCAGATAGTAAGAGCGGTGTCAGTGGCTCAAATCTCCACTCTAGTATCACCTCCCATGAATACAAGTCGTCGAGAGATGGGGGAACCTCAAGAGACAAGTTTCTTGCAGATCCTAAATCCAGTGGAATCACAGATACCTCGCATCTCCGTTCCAGGATTACCTCTGGAGATAACAGGGATCTTCTTAACGACCGTTTCTCCAGAGAAAGAATGTTGGCAGATGCAAGAGGCAAGACAACAGAGACAAGTATCCACACTCATTCAAGTAGCAGCAACGCTGACGACAAAATATCAGGTGATCGTAACATTTCTGGTGATGCAAGTAGGTTGTCTGGAGATGCGAAATCTGGCTCTACACACGCGAGCACACATTTACACACGCGCAGTAGTGACTACAAGACTTCCAGTAGCACAGATACTGAAATTCCACGCGAGGACAGGTTTTCAAGAACAGATGCTTTAGTATCAAAATATCTAGGTTCCAGTAGGCATAAAAGCAAGCATGGCAGTGACATTGACGTCGAGCACAAGCATCTTTCCTCGCTGACAGAAATCAAGGAAGAAGACAAGGAAAATGGAAGACGTAGGGACGACAGAGATGTCATTGGAGAAAAACACCATTCGGTAAGTGGAAAACCGATGAGCTATCTTCCCAAAGATTCAAGTTACAAGGATTTGCTCAAAAAGAAAAAAGAAGATTCTTCTCATAGCTCAAACACATCGAGCGTGCTAGACAAGAATCGTGAAGTTCCTTCACACTCAAAATTCAGTTATGGAGGCTCAAATGTTCCAGGCAGCCATGCTGGAATAGACGGTAAAGATGATTTGCCAAGAAGAATGAGTTACGAATGGCAGGATACCAAGGGGGCACGTGAACAAGCAATCGACAGGTTGCTGGACACAACACGTAGATATTCAGTAGACTCTATTCTAGACAAAACATCCCATGATCAGAAGTTTGATGACGTAATCGGTGCAATGACCAACAAGGATCTTGGCAGCTCCACAAGCCACGTGGAACACCATACCCGAGAAACTGCATTTGGCGGAGGACCTGATATTAGCAGACAGAGTCGTGTTGGTGATATACCAAGAGAAAGTGTGGTTTCTCATCGATTGTCAAGTAAGACGAGTTCTGAGTCAGAATTAGACAGAAAACTTACAAGTGATGTTGATTCTGACAGAATAAGATTGAAGGATAACGAGCAAGCCATGGCTATGTCACCGCAAGATGATAGGCTGAAATACCCACACAAGGACACTCAACGAACTCGCTATCAAACACCGTATACTTCACTGGATCACTCGCATCACAAGCCCACTTCTTTTGGCGAGAATGTCAATGACGATCGTATCTACGCCGTCCCCATAAAGAAATCAGCGGGGGGAAACAAGCCAGATTCTCGTTATTCCGAAATCAATGACAACAGAAGTGGGGATATCCCTGACAGAACAAGACCAGACTACCCTCCCGCTTACAAACCAAGCTCCACAAGTCACAAACATGAAGAGGTAATTTATGACAAGCTAAGAAGAGGAAGTGATCCATATGCTCTGGAGAAGCCCAAAACTGAAACACGTAGTTCAGGATTAGATATCTCAAAACGCGACAACCTATACGGTTCCATCGAAGGTCTTGATGAACCTGTATACGAACGGCTCAACTTATCCTCAGGTCCAGAACCGCGTCCTTCTAAAGGAATAGACAGTCCAGTTCCCATGTCTGACCGTTTTGGACTACCTTTGGATAAGTATGACAAGCCGGTTGCACTACATGGAAAGACAAAAGAGCCTGCCAATCGCGAAGAGATGCTTTATGGTAGAGAATTCGTGAGTAAATACCCAGAGAGACAACTTGTTGAACGGCCAAGAGGTGGCGACTTGTCAGACTTTATGGCAGACGAAAATACTAATGTGAGAGAAACAACAAGAACTTCTGTCATGCAACGAAGTTTTGTGTCACGCAACGGCGAGGTCATTAAGGACGAGGTTAAGCGTCACGATGAAATACGTCATGGTGGGCAGGATGCAATAGAGGGGATTGAAGGGAAGCATAGCAGTCCAGAAATGCCCACAAGAATCCAGAGATTTCCTGCAGTTAAGAGAGAGGAGAAAGGCAAAGATGTTTCTGATTCCAGAAAGATTGAAGATGTAAGACGATTGCGTGACACGAAGAAACCAAAAGATACACACAAGACCAAGGGCGTGACACCCAACGACCCTAACCTAGACGAGGTCATGAAGCTCACCGGTTTAGACAACACAGGTGACGTGACAAATTACCAGGAACGTACCAGACGGGATGACGTGACTCGTATCCAAGACGATTCCAATTTCCGTACTAAGGTTCACAGAACAGACGTCAACACTAATGTCAATATTGTCAAGGAAATATCTGCGCCTAAAAGAGATAAGCCAAAGTCAGGGAGGTTGGGAATTGCTGATCTGAAGAGCAAGATTGAGGCATTGACGAAGTCTGTTGATGAACTGATGGATTTAAAGTAAGTGGACATCTTTTTTTGGTTGTCTCCCATTAATTTTTAGTTGGTATTTCTGCGTCGGCCTTGTATATCTGTCTGTCTGTCTGCAGTTCGTGTATGTTCGTTTGTCAGTCTGCTTGTATGTTTTTTGTTGTTTATTTTCTTCAATTCTTACTAATTCTTAACTGGTTAAATGGTTGTCATTGCAACCATTGTACTAAAACTTAACTTCTCCTTCGATAATATAATTTTCTTCAGTTTTGTTTTTGTCTGTCTTTCTTTGTGCTTGAACGTTACCTTGTCTATGTTAGCTTGTTAACTTGTTAATATTACCATTACCAAATCCTCGTTTTTCACGTTTCTGTGTAGAAGAAAGACCGTGTTAAGATCATATGTGAAGGAACATGCCGAGAAGCACATCTCGAAGGACTTGCCTGAATCCCTTCCAAAAATAGAAAGATATGAAGTTAAAAGTAAGAGATACGAACCCAAGGAAATTGAACTCGACCAAGTTGATTACGTCTACAAAAAGGTATGCAACATTTGTGCTTTGGTTTTTGCAGTTTCAGCCTGAAAACCTAATGAGTAAATGCTTTAAGACATGAGACCCTGGCCCCGCCCCGGGACCCTGGCTCGGGAGAATTGGGCAACCACTCCCCGCGTTTCGAAGTAAAATATTGGCTTTACCTTTTTTTACCTTTTTATAGGGAAAAAAGATTAGACCATATCACTGTTTTCTTATATTGAGACTGTGTCATTCCCTTGCGTGTTTTTTTTTTCTTCGCCAGTAACGCTTGATAAAACACATTAAAATGCAAACAAAAAAAAAACAAAAAAAAAGAATCTTATCTCAAAGGAAAATAATGTCACCTGATTTGAAATGAAAATATAACACGTTTCTGGCTTACTACTGGGAATGAATGAATGGTTACACGAATGAGCAAATAATTGAATGGGAAATTGAACTGGTGAGCCTGTAAGGGAAAAAGGGAATAAGTGATTTATGGAGGAAGTTAGGGGTTCATGGGAAGCTGGATAGATGGATGTCATTGGTTCTGGGCGAGGATGAATGCATTAATGGATTGGAGAACGAATGAATGGATGGATGGATGAATAATAGCGATAATGATAATGCATCAAATTCAAATAGGAAGTAACTGTCTTTATTCAATTTCTCATCAACAAAGCTCGAGCTGGAGGAAATGCCCAAAAAACCAGAGCACATCGATGTTGAACTAAATATACAGTCATTATGGCTCAGTGAAGAACAGCAAACAGGAAAAGATATCGGTTTACATATCCCCAAGCAAATTAACCTTGCTCCTGAAAACACAACGGTTGAATGGTGGAATGCTGCGACTGCTGAGGATGCAGACAGATTCCTTTGTATTGGTAAGACATAGTTTGTATTGCTATAATTTCTACGCTCAATAGACCTTTTTAGCTTCGTATGCAAATTGCCCATTTCAGACCACAAGACATTCCCTTGAGAAATGTTCTTTTGTTAAAATATTAAAACATAAAAGAATCGACTCCCAAGAGTGGCATCACATGGTCTGATATGGGCACAACAAACAACGAAGCTAAAGAAGTCTATTATATCAACTATGTTGCCCTCCGGTCCCCAAAACCATCTACTTCAGGGAAACTAATAATTAATCATCATGTAATGCAAGTCATTTTACAGGGAGCTAACAGACTTTTCCTGAATGCGCCTGAGTGATCGGCACAACGAAACAATGGCTCCAAGTCTAGCTTGGAGTTGACAGTCATCTCCTTACGCCATTGGCATTGACATCATACATCAAAGAAAAAAAGGCTGGATCCGAAACTTTTAGGGGAGGCGGCCACCCCTCGCCCCTCGCTACGCCACTTGACGTGTTCAAACATTTACTGTGTTCTTCAGGAAGAGGAGACACTCTTTGCAAACACTGTTAATTATCATTTATTTCTATTTTGTAGGGGATTGGAAATGGTGGAACGCCAACACCACAGAAGGTGTAGATCACATATTAGGCATCCAAGCTATTGACAAGGAAACAGGAGCAACTGGTGCGATCATCGCTAAATACCAAGGAGACGAACAACCAGTTCAGTGGGCTTGGATTGAGGCAGCCAACCAGCCCACTGCTAATGAAAAGAGACGAACCATGACTCGTGTGTTAAAGATTGATAATGAAGACAGCAAGATGTGGGATCGGGAGACTACTAATGATGGTGCCGACCAACATCTTGGGATAGGTAAGACTTTCTACATCATCATGATCATGATCATCACCATCATCGCCATCATCATGATCATCATCATGATCAAAATCATCATCGTCGTCATCATCACCATCATCATCATCACCATCACATCACATTACCATCACCGCCATCACCATCATCATCATCACCATCATCATCACCATCATCATCACCATCATCATCATCACCGTCACATCACATTACCATCACCGCCATCACCATCACCATCATCATCTTTTATTGAGAGTTACACTTGATATCTACTGATAATATACACATGCTTAGCGGGGTTTTTTTGTACTACATAGAACGTTTGTTATGCTCGTAATCTGTACGCAAATTTATTTAGTCAAAAACGTCTTTGTATTATTGTAAGAAATCATCCAATATTCCTCTTTCGAAGTCTCTCTTGCTTAAGGCTAGCTTCGATTTTATGAAGATGGGAAGCACAGGTGGCGTAGCAGTGAGAGCGCTCGCCTCTCACCAAGGCGACCAGGGTTCGAGCCTCGCTGGGCTTGGTGTCGTATGTGAGTAGAGTTGTTTGTTGGTTCTCTCCTGTGCTTCGAGGGTTTTTCTCCGGGTTCTCCGGTTTTCCTCCCTCCGCAAAAATCACCTTTCAAATTCTAATTCGATCTATCGGTTGCCTTGTAATTGGGTCCTAGACCTGTAAGGCTTTCCCTCCACCCCAGAGTGGTAAAGTGGCATAAATAAATAAATAAATTAAAAAAAAAAAGATCATTGATGTGTCCAGTAAAGTTCTGTGGAATTTCAAAGCGTTTGTATTGTTGAAGTTGTGCATAACAATACGAATGAGTATTACTATTAGTCAGACAGCTACTTGGTAATGGAATCCGTAAAAAGCTTTACGATGTCAGAGTAAATATCAGAAGGGGTTGCAAGGGGTATTTCCTAATTCCTACAAAATCCTTATAGGTAACCTGCAATGGTGGGACGCCAATACGACAGAAAGTGTGGAACAACTTTTTGGTGTACGAGGCACAAACAAGGAAACAACGACCATATTGGCTACCTATGATGAAGGTACAAAACCAACAGCATGGACATGGGTCCAGACAACACAAAAGGCCCCTGAAGTCAGTATGGAGAAAAACCATTCTCTCACGCGTTCGTCACGTGATATTTATGTTGATGAAACAGACAATGGAAAAGTGGAATTACTGATTCGTGTTAAGGATGAGGAAACTCAAGATCCGTGAGTAATCTTTTTTCAATTTTAACATTTCTTTATTTTACGTAAGAATTTTTTTATGGTAATTTCGTAGTTTTGCATTGCGCACGATTTTAGCCAGCGCGAGCTCGCGCACATTAGCTATTACTACGATTTCAAGATTCTTTTAATTCTTTACATATTTATTGGGCATATAAGAATAAAAAGATTACAAGTACTATCTACGCTACCCAATGGGGAAAGTGCGAACGGGACTCTAAGTCCCATGCTAGGCGCTTCCCTTTGAAATAACAATGAAAAGGTATAGGACATATAGAATAACATCTGAAACCGATAGTACAAATCTAAATAACACTAAAACTAAACTGGAGGAATTCTAACTTAAGAAAGAATACTAACATCATCTGTGCTGTAAGCCAGAAAGAATTCTAGTGAAAACGTGAGATTTAGCTGATGAACATTCTGCACGAGACCGGAAATGACGTCAAGAGAAACCCAGCAATATTTTGATGAATGGTAACTAATGTGTACTAAATATATTTTCTTCTTTCATGACAGTCGATTTATAGCCATTCGCCCGGGCCCAGTTGAGAAAGCAATTATCGTTCATCAGGCTATGGAAAGCGAACTACCTTACACCAAAAACCTATGGGTAGAGGGAAAACAAGGAGGAGGTTTGACAGTCAAGAATGGAGTCGTTCAAATGAACATAAAAGATTTGACAACACAAGAAAGGTAAAACAATAGCCATTCCGAGATTGAAGAAATGCCGAGTGAGTCGAGTTGGAATTGCAGTGCTTATCCTATCACTTATCTCGTATTCTGGCTATAGGCCCTTTGCAGCTAACAGTCATGTGATGAAATATCACTTCAATAGCGAATGGATTGAGCTCACGGTCCCTTTGGGGAGGCTTCACTGGAAGACAAACAAACTCTGAAAAGTTTAATATCGTAAGATCAAAAGCGTGTTTTGAGGGTATAAAAGCATTTTGAAAAAGGCTTTACCCAATGCATTAGAAATGTAAAAAAAATTGTTTTGAATAAATGAAATAAGATTTTTTGCTCTCCAGTTACAGTCACTTGATTATTAGCTGCAAAGGGCCTATCCTGGCGCTCAACTGTACCCAGCATGTGCGCGTCTTGATAAGCGAAGACATTTGACGTTTTACTTATTTCTACCAGTGTCACAGTTTATTGTAGGACCGTTACGTTTGACAGGTTATAATTGGTGATACGTATGCTGTACTGATACTCTTTTTCCCCTACAGAGAAGCATGGGCGCATATTATGGGCATGGAAGATAGGCATGTCAAGGTAACTGTCTTTAAAAACGTAATGAAAGAAAATAAGTAGTTTCTCTGTCTGTCTGTCTGTCTGTCTGTCTGTCTGTCTGTCTGTCTGTCTGTCTGCTGTCTGTCTGTCTGTCTGTCTGTCTGTCTGTCTGTCTGTCTGTCTGTCTGTCTGTCTGTCTGTCTGTCTGTCTGTCTGTCTGTCTGTCTGTCTGTCTGTCTGTCTGTCTGTCTGTCTGTCTGTTCTGTCTGTCTGTCTGTCTATCTACCTAGCTTACTGACTGTTTCTGTTTTCGTCCTAAATGTGTCATTTTTTGTTTGTTTGTTTGTTTGTTTGTTATTTCGTTATCGATAGTTATTAGCGCAGTCGATTACTTGAGTTGGTCGGTCGGTTGACCTTTCGATCGGTTGGTCGGTCGGTTGGTTAGTCGGTCGATAATTTGATTGTTCAATCAGACGATTGGCTGGTTAGTTGGTTGGTTAGTTGGTTGGTTATTTGGTCGGTCGGTCTGACAGTTGGTTGGTTAGTTTGTTGTTGAATAATTGGTTGGTTATCGTCGGCCGTTCGGTATTTTGATAGACTTGCGAGTAGCAAGTGAGTGAGGTGGTAGATAGAGGACTAGCGATAAGTTGTTAGAGTTGTACGGTCTTCGTGTATAAGGGTCTTGTGACATGCACGTTCACTTCGTTATCAAACATGATCTCTTTCAATCTTTGAATACTAAACATATTTTTTTTAGTTTCAGGAACACGAGACATTCGAAATCCCCGTCAAATTCGTTGACAAACCTCATCGAGTTGAAAGAACAGAAGATCTCTATGCTGTGCCAATAAAGAAGAATAAAAGGAAACCACAGGAGTCTTCAACTAAATCAGTAAAGGTATAAATAG
Source organism: Anthopleura xanthogrammica (assembly GCA_964019055.1). NCBI lineage: Eukaryota > Metazoa > Cnidaria > Anthozoa > Actiniaria > Actiniidae > Anthopleura > Anthopleura xanthogrammica. The sequence continues at coordinate 925,861 of OZ025215.1, read as the reverse complement.
AAAAGCATTATATTGTGAGGGTGAGGGAATAACGGGTGGCATAGCGGGAAGAGTGCTCGCCTCTCTCCAATGCGACCCAGGTTTGAGTCCCGCCGGGCTCGGTGTCGTATATGAGTAGAGTTGTTTCTTGGTTCTCTCCTGTGCTTCGAGGGTTTTTCTCTGGGTCCTCCGGTTTTCCTCCCTTCTTAATAATGAACTTTCAAATTCCAATTCGATCCTTGTAATGTAATTTTCAAAATTATATGTATTTGTTATATTGTTAACTCGGTACATGCGTAGACTTTCGCAAAGTCCTTCGTCTCTATTAGTTCACACGCGCTAAAAAAAAGCACAGGCAGCCCAACCAAAATCACGCGCTCTGGACCTCTTGCGACTTCGATGTTCGCTTTTTTTTTCACTGACTTGCTTCGCTCGTGACTCTGTGGGTCTCAGAGAGGTCAGCTTGAAGCCAGTCTAGTACTGCATTGAAAGCTACAACACATGTTATTTAAAAGAGTAGTAATAGAACAACATGTTCCATTGTGTGAAATACTGCTCACGAAGTATGAACCACAAACACCTAAAAAGGAAGCTTTTGTCTGCCATTATGTTTCTACTCATATACACCTAATTGCAAGAGCGTTGTCATATAAAAATCAAAAAGAGCAAAATAACAAATAGGAATGAATTAGAAATATTTTTCTTTATTTTGATTCTAAAGCCCCCTAGATTGATGAGAATAACAGTTTAATAATATGCCAACAAGAGTATCTCAAAAATATCAGTCTAATACCTTCAAAACAGTTAAATAATTGCATCTATTTTGCATAAATAATTAATTCCTATTTTATTTTTATATGACAACCTTCTTTCAATTAGGTGTACATTACTCTGCTTTTTGTTTCTTTACCAGAGTACACAAATCGAGGAGAAGAAGAAACTGGAAGTAAAGAAAAGTTTTGGCTTTGAGAAGAAAAAGAAAGAAAAGAAAGAAACTGATGCAGAGAAAAAGAAAAGGGAATCAAAAATAAAGAAACTTGAAGCAGAGAAAAAGAAAAAAGAAGAAATGGAAAAGAAGAAGAAAGAAGAGAAAATGAAGCTGGAGAAAAAGAGAGAAAGTGAAAGATTAAAAGAGAAGGAAATAGAAAGGAAAAGAAAAGAACAACAGAAGAAAAAGGAAGTTGGGTCTGTAAAAAAGGAAAAGGTTACAGTTGTGAAGGGACAAAGGCCCCCTCCTGTGGATAGGTCAACGAAACCACAATCCATGAGGATAAAGGAGGTCTACGTGCAGGACACAAGAAGGCACTCTGATGTTGTTGATGCTGGAATGGTAAGTCATCAGCAGCCAGAATTTTTGGTTTACCAATGGCTCTTCAGTAATTTTCTGTCTGGTTCACTGACGCATAGAGTAGGTCCTCTGTAATTGGCATTAGGCATACTATACACATGCGTTAGAATGACATCTTGGCTGATCAAATTCAGGGCAAGGCTAACACACAGATAAAATTGGAATTTAGCGTGCTTAAAGGGGAAAAACTTGAGAAAATCAAACTCTCTGATCAAGGGAGAGACCTAACAAACCCTATTCGCATGTGACACCGAGTCTAGGAGTCGAATCGTAAAGCGTAGGACATAACTTAAAGATTACTTTGTACATGTTTGAGCTTCATATTTTGTGTCGTTTTTAGGGAGAAAGAAGGGAACAGTTTGAGCGAGGCAATAGTAAGCGACTGTCACATGTGGAAGTGTCTACACGAGACTACGGTTCTGTGCCGAGTAGCTTTGTCAATAAAAGCTCGAAGTCAGTCACCAAGGTAATTGCAAGAAAAACTATGGTTAAATATTGTACCCTCAAAGTCTTGAAATATCTGATCATGACTGGAAGGTTCTCCTTTATCTTTGAATATATTTGCAATAGATTAGAGCCTAGTCGTGGGCTGTATGGCCATAGCAGTCATGTCTTATCTTGATACACCTATTTCAATAAACGTTGTCACAACCGAAAGCAACAACCGACAAGCAAAAAGCCAAGACACATGCATAATTAGCTGGAGATTCGAGACAACAATTAAAGAAACGAAACAGTTGCAGCCTACCATTACAAAATGACTAAAATTATCGCGTCTAAATGATGAATACTTGATTAAGGAGTAAAATAGATGTTCTTTGCCGGGTTTTTTTTTTAATAGGTGTGTTTTAAAACAGAGGGTCACAATTTGGGACAATTGGGTATCATCCTATCTAAATTGTTTTACCTTTTATATTTTTGTTCGCGCGCTTTTCCAAGGTTCAGGGTGGTAGCTTCTCACCTAAGAAGACTGGCCCGTTTGCGATGACTGGGAAAAGAGTGACGCCCAAAGCTCAGAGCGCACGTGCCAAGATGACATCTTATGCCCAAAGCCAAAATACTAAAACAGTGGTAAGAGTATATATTCTTATTCTTGTTCTTCTTGTTCTTCTCGTTCTTTTTGTTCTTCTTGAACTTGTTCTTCTTCTTCTTCTTCTTGAACTTCTTCTTCTTCTTCTCCTCCTCCTCCTCCTCCTCCTTCTCCTCCTCCTCTTCCTCCTTCTCCTCCCCCTTCTCTTAAGTTGTAGTTTTTAGACGCTGTTGAGTTTGATGATGACGATGATGAGAATGAGGATAATTATTATGTTGATAAGAATGATCACCGTCAACATTTCTGTTGGTTTTCTTAATTCCTGACTTAGATCGAGGAACGAGGAGGCAATCTAACAAGAAATGCGAGTCCATCTGTGAAAGTTGTTAAACGTGTCAGCGTAACACAGAGTGGTAAGACTCGTCCATACAGCCCGGACCAAACAGATGCCATCAAGCACAAGGTATTCGGTAGACCATTTTTCTAAGGGATCGTTTTCCACACTACTTTTGATTTAGACGCAATAAACCTTTTTGGCTTGGGCGTAATAATTTCCCATTTCAGACCACGTGTCATTCTCTTGAGAATAGGACTCTTTATTTCATGTTCAGGCGTCTTATCGTATGCAATAGTTAAACAAAGAAATGACAGATACTCTAGGGAATGACACGTGGTCTGGAATGGGAAATTATCAGGTAAACACTTTCGTATTGACGTTTACCAAAACCCTATTTTGCGTGCTTTTGAGAAGTACTACAAGTTGGTAATCTTTATCAAAGTAACAATATTTGTCGAAGAAACAATATTTGTATTATGATCATTGGTAATCTGCCTTCATAAAAAGCAAAATTTTTAAGATTACTCCTTAAAATAAGGGAATTTCTCTTTCAGTGCTTGGAAGTTTCTTTTTTTACGTTCACTCTCTTTTAAGCAAGGATCTGAAGCTCGCTTCCCATGGAGCTCACGCGCCCATTCATTTGACTTTCCCTATATGAATTTGTTTTGGTTTTACAGAGCGGTAGCTTGCAAAGAAGAAGTGGTAGTTCAATAGCAGTACCTTTAAGGGGAGGTGCTTCAAAACCGACTAATGGCAGTGTGAAGGTCATCAGCAATCAAACCGTACAGAGTCAGACGCCACCAGGACAGGTAAGGAAACCTTAAACAATATTAACAAATGTTATGTACTAAGGCTAGACAACACGTGATAATTATTCACGCAGAAAAACTTGGATCAACAAACACTATCCACGCGTCAAGAAATTAGAACAGTTTTCGTATGACTATGAAAAACGTACGGCACGGACTGTACCGCACCTTGCCGAGACCGCGTCAGTGCCGTGCCGCGCCGCGCCGTATCGTGAAGTAGTTGTGCAACGTCTGTTGCAGGGGCGTAGCAAGGGGAGGGGATAGGGGGGTTTGAGCTCCCCCCAGTTTCCCCCAAAAAAAGTAAAGCAAGTATGGAATTAAATTTTCATTTTTCGGTGTCACGTGTTTGCCATATGCTCTCGCCCCCTCCCCCCCCCCCCCCCTTCCCCCCCAGTTTTTCAAGGCTTAGTAGGCCCTTTAGGTGCAAAAGTTGCATAGGTGGACACACGATGCAATTGCGTTGCTGCTGGAAATAGTTTAATAGGATACATTTATGAATTGAAATATAGAAGGTAAATCGTTAAGGCTCTATAAGAAATTGCCCTTATTTTATTTTGGGATACTGGGGTACCGAATCTCAGAGCTAGAGACCCGTGTGAGGAACATATTTAATGTCTAGACAACTGAATAGCCTGCAAATTTTATCCATCCCCTGAAGTAACCTTTGGTCTGATCTAAGTCAGGGCAGGGCTAACTCACATGATCACTGATCGAATTTGAATTTCTAATTTTGTTGCTTTAGAACATCAGGCAGACCACAGTCCAAGAATCTCACTCCTACAGAACCGAAACTCACGTTACAAGTAATGACGGAAGATCAAACGTTGTTTTACCACAAATTGCTGCAGGAAACGTTGGACCAGTGCATAGTTTCGGTAAAGAAAATATTGGAGCAGGGCACGTTGGAGTAGAGCGTGTTGGTGGAGGACAAGGACATGCTGGAGCAAGCCACATAAGAGTGGACCAAAGTGTATTTGGACATGCTGGAGCAGGAAACATTGGACTACAGAATGTCGGAGCTGGGCATGTGGGAGTTCAGAATGTTGGTCGAGGACATGTTGGAGTACAACATGTTGATGGAGGACATATTGGAGTACAGCATGTTGGCGGAGGACATGTTGGAGTACAACATGTTGATGGAGGACATATTGGAGTACAGCATGTTGGCGGAAGACATGTTGGAGTACAGCATGTAGATGGAGGACAGGTAGGTGCTGGACACGTTGAAGTACAGCATTTTCGTGGAGGACATGTTGGACCTGGATATGCTGGAGTAGAGCATGTTGGTGGAGGACAAGGTCATGTTGGAGCCGGACATTTTGGATCTGTTGTGCTTCATAACATGCCAACTGAGAGTAGCACAGACTACAGGTAAAAATGTAAGGCTAGTTTGTTCCAGCTGTGAAACCCTAGCTTGAGCTAGGTCTCTAAACATTACAATGTCATTACGATTAATTTTGTTGTGGGACCTGAAGATCTACCCCCTTCCCACCCCCACCTCACCACCCCCTACCCAATCCTAACGTTATCGCCCATTTCAACATAGAAAAGTCTCAATCACGTAGAACCATGAGGAAGTGGGTAAGAAACAAACTAATTTTTTGTTTGTTTTCAGTCATGAATCTGGACTTCATCAATTACCTGATGGCTCTTATGTTCAGAGGGTAAGAAATCACAAGAATGAGATCTTACATTTTGTCCCACAGCATCGAAAAAAACGTCCAAACAAAATGCACGAATGTATATTTGGCGGTATTCCACTAATCCTTCCCATAAGGAAAAGCGCCGTTAGTGTACATGTATCAGTTTTCAATGGCGTGGGATATAATGATTATATAATACTCTCTCTCGTGGATTACCATGGAACATTACAAAATAATTGGTATCATATTTTAGGTATTTTAAGGTCCTGAAGGAGATTCCAATTCCATTTCCCAGCCAATTTTTTTTTTTTTTTTCAAAATCCTAGTTCCAGTAATGCAAAATGCCAGTCCGATTTATAGGGTTAGATCAGGGTTAGAGAGTTAGAGAAATCCCAATCCCAGTAATGGCTAAATCCCAGTCCCTGTGCATGAAATCCCATTTTCCCAACCCAAAAAAAAGGCGAATCTCGGCTCCAAATTTACCTCGTCAGAACCTTTTTTTGTGCACGAACAACTAAACATAAGCAAACAACATTGATGATTAATAACTTTTTGTGCATTTAGGACGTTTCCCATGTAAGAAGAACAAGCTGGGCAGTCGAAGGAGTGTCTACAAAAGGACAAACTAAATGCTAAACTACTAATTGCTTGAAATAGCCGGTATTTTTACAGGAATGTCCACTCTGACAACGGCAAGAACAAGAACTGGAAGACAGTTGTGAATAGCTAAATCTAAACCAAAATTAAAACTCAAGCGAAACTTTCTTTAAAATTGATAACCGTACTAGTTGGCACTGGTTTGGCAATCACTGATAAACTTTGGGCCCATTTTATCACCTAGCTGAAAGACAAATGTCATCCATGCCGGTGACTCATCAAAGATGTTATTGCATAGGCAACACCCATCTTCTTATCCATCTTCTAAGGCCAAAGTCCTGAGTTCTGGTATTACCATTGCTTGGCCATCCCATACACTCTGACGTCCATCCTGCAACCAATTGATTGCTAGTGGTGTTAATCACGTATCGACTGCGGCCTAACACTTTGCTCTATGTTAGGCAATGACAAAGTTGGATGGTCTTCGCAATGTTCTGAATTTGTCACGCGGTCATGTCACGCAGTGCTGTCAAACACTACCATCACGTTTATCCGGCTCAAAATATATCTTCAACATTTAATAACTTAATGATTACCCGAAGCAGCTTTCTGGTCATTGACCCATCACCAGAAGTTTACAAAAAAAAAAATACTGAAAACGGGCAAAACAATAGCGAGTAAACGCGTTACCATGAACATAGATATATAACCAAAAATAATCGCGCAACAAGAAAATGAAGCGAGCATGCATGGATGATTGATTTTAGATACTTAAAAAATTCTTTAACAGGTAATTATCAAGTATTATGACTAGATTTGAAAGACTAAATAGATAGATGAATTAGACTAAATAAAATTCATATTATGGTTACGTAAACAGATCAATTGGATGACCTCTTGCAGACGTCAACCAATGGTGATTTAAATCCTAAATTCAGTCGTCAAACTCACAGCTTTCATAATTCTAAGATATGAGAATGTTTTGTTTAGTAACTTTTGAAAATTTTTTGGCCGAAAACTTGAATGCAAATGAGGACGATTATGTATCCGAATTCTCCTAGTTGTTGATTTGTATATTGTTTCTACTTAAATATCCATGGGTCGAAACTCATTGACCGTAACTTCACAGTGAAAAATTAGTTCATCTGGTAATGATGATGGTGATGATGATGATGATGATGATGATGGTAATGATGATGATGATGGTGGTGATGATGGTAATGATGATGATGATGGTAATGATGGTGATGATGGTGATGATGGTAATGATGATGATGATGGTGGTGATGATGGTAATGATGATGATGGTGGTGATGATGGTAATGATGATGATGGTAATGATGATGGTAATGATGATGATGATGGTAATGATGATGGTGGTGATGATGGTAATGATGATGGTGCTGATGGTGATGATGATGACGATGGTGATGGTAATGATGATGATGGTGATGATGATGATGGGTAATGATGATGATAATGGTAATGATGGTGGTGATGATGGTGATGATGATGATGACGATGTTGATGGTAATGATGATGGTGTTGATGATGAGGATGGTGATCATGATGGTGTTGATGATGGTGATGAGGATTGTGATCATGGTGATGATCATGATGTTTTCGCTCGTGTCCTCATATCATTTCTGAGATCTAAAGTAGTAGCAAGTCTCATATCTTTTGAGTTATGAACAGAAAACTTCCATGTGGATGGCTCATCTTCGTATTTTAGAAAAGTGAATGTCATGAAATAAGACGTTCTAATTTTATCTATGAAATGCTGATCATTTTTTCTTAATTTCCACATTCAGAGCATCGAGAAGTTTAGTGTTACAAAAATATATTGACTGGTGAAGAAGTGCTCAAAATTTACTTGATAGACGTCTTCAAAATTCTTTCTTCTTGTTTCTGGTTCTTATACATCGAATTAAATATAAGATGCATTTACAACATCTTCTGATCATGATCAGCCTTCAGTATATGTGCGGTTTTTCCCATGGTTACCCCCCACCCCCAAACCACAATCTACTAAGGGAATGTGAAAATGGTGAATTGCTATTTTACACCTAGACAACAATGCCTTATTGCAGCAACCGTTGAAATTTAACCCAACATATGCAACGGTTTTCATGTATTGCGATTGGTTGTATTTTTGAAGGAGTTTGATGAAAAAAGATGTATCACACGAAAACACATCTAATCATATCTACTCATGTTGTAAATAATCCGCGTTTTTGTGTAGAATATTCACGTGCTCCATTGAAGGTCCGTGGAATTTCTAAGTGTTTGTATTATTGAAGTTCTGCATTCTTTATAAAACACATGAATAATTAATTAGGAAAACACAATAGAAATCACTGTCCGTGGAGGAGGTTGTATATCTGATACAAAATCGTCCTGATTTGCACAAACTTTAACTCCAATTTTCTCAGCTAAATTCAATTTTTTCTTTAAAATTTTAGTAGAACATGAATGTATACACCTAGACGTTTCATAAGTAATATACAATATTCGTGTCCCTGTTGTATCAGATATACAATCACTCGCCTTCGGCTCGTGGTTGTATATCTGATACAACACGGCCACTCATATTGTATATATTACTTTACCGTTGGTAATTGTGAATATTTTGACACTAAAATGAGTAATCCTTTTCAGTGCGCATGCGATTTTATCCCGAATTTCTCACCTTCTTTTGTTTAAACCTTTTGTTTTTAATTAAACAAAAGAAGATGAGAAATTCGGGATAAAATCGCATGCTCACTGAAAACGATTCTTAAACTGAACTGGCTTGCTAACTTACGGTCATCTATCGCTCGTGCTTCTCGTTTCGTTTCTCTCTTGCTGTCTATATTTTCTGCAAACAGGTCACGCAAAAAGCTATTGAATTTACATATGAAAAGCCTGACCCTATAGTAATAACAAACTTATAGGAAGTAGAAACATAAAAGTTTGGTGAGTTGGACTATATCAGACTGATTGCATATGTCTGAAGTCCCTTGATTCTTTCCCAACTTTTTCCTTTAATGAAGAAAAATAATCTTGCCTAAAAAAATTGGAAATCTCAATTATCATTAGAAATATTTCGTCGAATGAAATTAATACTTTTAAAGCCGATCAAAACAGAACAGACGAAGAAGGGCTTTGTCCTGAATTAACCGTCTCGTAACACGGCCATATTTTGTTTGTTTTTACTTATTTCAAAGCCCAATAACTCGGACAAAAGATTTTTTGGAGTCTATTTAGTTTTTTTATTTTTTAGCTCGAAGCTCGAATTCAATTTATGCTACTGAGTACTTCACTGCATGATATCCTGACCGTTTTTCACCTAGTGAATAATTCAACAACAACAGAATTCAAACAGCATATAAAAAGATAAAAAAACGGGCAATTCAAGTAATCCAATGCCAGGCCATTGCCCTCGATATGTATATCAAGTATAAATGGGCGGAAAATGGCGGAAATTTTCTTAACTTCACTTAAATTCATTTCTATTTTTTTCATATTTAAATCAGCAATTATTGTGAATTGTTAAGCTTTAAGCATTTGCATCGCAGAATATCTATATATAATTCTGTGTTGTTTTGTAACCAGGTGGCATACACCTGTCGGATCAGACCTCTGTCGTTTGGCTTCGGAAGTCTAACAAACTTTGGATATTGAAAAAAATCGGTAAGAAAAAAACATCCAAAATATAGTTACAGTAAAAGTTGTGTGAAATGTTGTAAGGGCAAGAAAATGAGTAAAATTGCATGATATAATTTTTAAACGCTGTTTTGTAAAACTATAATCACAGACGAGAAAAACAAAAGATTGGGTCAACCTCTAAACACTCTTACAAGATCCATATATCATGGTTCAACCTCTAAACACTCTTACAAGATCCATATATCATGGGTCAACCTCTAAACACTCTTACAAGATCCATATATCATGGGTCAACCTCTAAACACTCTTACAAGATCCATATATCATGGGTCAACCTCTAAACACTCTTACAAGATCCATATATCATGGGTCAACCTCTAAACACTCTTACAAGATCCATATATCATGGGTCAACCTCTAAACACTCTTACAAGATCCATATATCATGGGTCAACCTCTAAACACTCTTACAAGATCCATATATCATGGGTCAACCTCTAAACACTCTTACAAGATCCATATATCATGGGTCAACCTCTAAACACTCTTACAAGATCCATATATCATGGGTCAACCTCTAAACACTCTTACAAGATCCATATATCATGGGTCAACCTCTAAACACTCTTACAAGATCCATATATCATGGGCCAACCTCTAAACACCCTTGCAAGATCCATATATCATGAAACGTTTCAAGCTCCATCAACAATCAGAAATTAGTTTAAAGTTGACAGTGCTAAGACAGTGCTAAAACAGAGTTTATCTTTAATGATATATAGTATTTTATCAAATCTGACTGACTGACTGACTGACTGACTGACTGACTGACTGACTGACTGACTGACTGACTGACTGACTGACTGACTGACTGACTGACTGACTGACTGACTGACTGACTGACTGACTGACTGACTGACTGACTGACTGACTGACTGACTGACTGACTGACTGACTGACTGACTGACTGACTGACTGACTGACTGACTGACTGACTGACTGACTGACTGACTGACTGACTGACTGACTGACTGACTGACTGACTGACTGACTGACTGACTGACTGACTGACTGACTGACTGACTGACTGACTGACTGACTGACTGACTGACTGACTGACTGACTGACTGACTGACTGACTGACTGACTGACTGACTGACTGACTGACTGACTGACTGACTGACTGACTGACTGACTGACTGACTGACTGACTGACTGACTGACTGACTGACTGACTGACTGACTGACTGACTGACTGACTGACTGACTGACTGACTGACTGACTGACTGACTGACTGACTGACTGACTGACTGACTGACTGACTGACTGACTGACTGACTGACTGACTGACTGACTGACTGACTGACTGACTGACTGACTGACTGACTGACTGACTGACTGACTGACTGACTGACTGACTGACTGACTGACTGACTGACTGACTGACTGACTGACTGACTGACTGACTGACTGACTGACTGACTGACTGACTGACTGACTGACTGACTGACTGACTGACTGACTGACTGACTGACTGACTGACTGACTGACTGACTGACTGACTGACTGACTGACTGACTGACTGACTGACTGACTGACTGACTGACTGACTGACTGACTGACTGACTGACTGACTGACTGACTGACTGACTGACTGACTGACTGACTCGCTGACTGACTGACTGACTGACTGACTGACTGACTGACTGACTGACTGACTGACTGACTGACTGACTGACTGACTGACTGACTGACTGACTGACTGACTGACTGACTGACTGACTGACTGACTGACTGACTGACAGACAGACAGACAGACAGACTGGCTGATTGTTTAATTGATTCTTTTTTAACCATTTTATTTTTAGATTTTACCAAGATCATTTATCTAAATAAGAGGAGTACCATTGGTTTGCTAACCGTGTGCCATGGAAAATCCGACCTTGCTTATTCTTCTGTTGCTCATGGTGAACTACCAAACTACGAGTGCAACACAATGTACCTCCAGGCAATCAGAAAGTAATGTCTTCTTGTACGGATTGCTGATAGAATCGTCCAAGGTGGACACTCTGTCAACGTGTACCTCAAAATGCAAGCAGAACAAGGTTTGTGCAAGCATCAATATGAACCTGATGAAGATGAAGTGTGATCTGAACTACTCTACGAAGAAAAGACACCCAGAGAAGACTGTTAATCAATCAAGCACTATCTACATGGAGATAAGGGATGCTCTTGGCTCCACTCCTCGTAACCCAATACCATCCTGCAAATGGTTCAAGAACCTTGACAACCAGGTAAAATCAGGTGTTTACTGGATGAAGATCAACGAGCCATCTTCTGCGCCATTCCAAGTGTTCTGTGACATGACCACCGATGGAGGAGGCTGGACGCTTGTCTACAGCTATAAAACTCTCCAACAAAGCAACTTTAAAGCCGGCAGTAACGCAGTAACTCCAGTCCCAAACTGGCCAACTGCATGGACCCCTTCAGGATACACACCACAATCAAAGACAACCCCGCTCAGCGAGACTTCCTACTCGGCCATGGATTTTGCTCTGTGGAAGAAGATTGGTAACGAAATCCTTCTCAAGCCTAATATCAGTAACTGGGTTGCCTGTGTAGAAGGAACCGGAAGTCTTGTGAACTGGGTGGCAGGAAGTGTGACGTGTAGAATTGTCAAGGCCATTACACCTATCTGTACTAATATCGTGCCGACTGATTTGAAATTGTATTATTCTCGCGGGGCTGCTACTCTTCATTTAGGTGAAAGAGTCTACATTCATCTAGTGAGCAGTACGACTATCGACTGGCCTTGTCATGATCCTTGTGGTACAACCGCCATGAATCACCTGACAGACATACCAAACCCTGGCGGGGTGTTGTACATTCGTTAAAGCAAGTTGACAATCGATCCGTCATCACAATCGGTCACCGACAACCCAATAAATGGACAACTACTTCGTACAATGCACATCACAGCTTACCGCGTATAGAAACCCACGAACAGGATTTTGAAGTGACATTACACAAACTCTGTCATGGAGAAGAAGTCGAACATTTTGCAGTTTGATATTCGTGTCCAACAATCTTTCCAAAAAGCTTATTCATAACCATTCGTCAGCTATTCCTTGAAATTCTCAAACGTTTTTTTTGGATTTTACTTTTATAAGCTTATTCATTATTCCATATATTTTTATGCATCCTTTTTCTTCATTCCTTCGATTCCTTTCCAACACCCTTTAAACTGCACTGCTTAGGAAATTAGCTATTAGTTAACTGGTCAGTAGTAACATATTACCAAATTTAGTGTAACATTAGCCAATTTCTTGCTATTCCACTCCATAAATACTGACCGTGCCATATAGGAAAAATGCACAATTCATTGATATCCCATGTTGATCTCCTAATATATATTTTTTACTCCGACGAAGGACTAGCGTCCGAAACGTCAGTAAGTAATCTTTCCTATTTTTTACGGTGTAAAATTTAACTTTTTACCACAACTGTTTCATTAGAAACACCGACGCAGCCCACACTAGCTTACCGCTAGTTATCATATATTTGTCATAGATGGGAACATTTTGAACAAGGGCAAAATATATAACATATTTGACAAACTAACACCTGTCGATAGCAAGTAAAATGGACCAGGCACTATAGCATTTACTGCGGATGTAGTTTTACTTTTTCGTCTATTGTCCGTTATTATTAGTTCAGATCATCGTGATTTCAGATCATGTTTTTAAAATAATTCGTCGTTCAAAACGCACTAAATCAAAAAGTGCGTCTGAAAGTATATAGACCCCATGCAGCACGTCGGAATGCAGCTCAATTTGGAGGACAAAACTGAATATGTTCCAATTGTCTAGAGATTGAAATTCTTTTATTCTGTCCTCCAAATAGAGCTGCATTCCGACGTGCTGCAAGGGGTCTATTGAGCTGCTTTGACGTCTTGTGAAAGAGATCTGTACATTTTATCGATATTTTTACGAGACATTTTCTTGTGTAAAATTCTGATATTCTCATACAATGTTTTACTTGGTTTGCAATAACATCACTGTTTCTCTATTACTATAAAATAATACTCTAGTTCTTTGTAAAAAACTGGTTTATTAACACTAGTATTGGCACAAAGGTAATATCAGAACTTGTATTTGAAATACTCCAATATTGCAGTTTTAAAAGTATGAAAAAAAACTAGCAGCCTTGAATCTTGATCTCATTGGAACAATGAAACTATTGCTATTACGCTTGTTCTCTACTTTTTTAAGATTTCAGTGTTGTGCTTCGTGAGGAAATTTCTTGAGATGAGTTTAGACATGGACGAGCAATTTTAATCTTCAGAAATATATTCAAGATGAGTACAGTAGCAACCAATTCATTGTTAAACGAGTGATTCTTCTAGAACTCTCCCTTGGAGCTCTACCCTTTAAATATCATGCGCAACTCACCAAAAAAAAATTATCTATTCAATGGCCTTTTCAGCGACAAAATTTTGAAATTCGAGCCTGGTCAGTTCTTTAACTATTTATTAGTAAGTACACCGGTTTTTCTCTGTTGGTGCTATTCTTTCTTCTTTGATGTTGCTTTGAAATCTTGGGAAAATTTCTTGAAATCGGTTCATATATGGACGAGCAATCATGCATTAGTCAAGATTCTTTACTGGAGAACTTTCGCGTGAAGAAAATAATTCATATTCCGTATATCATTATGTGGAACAAAAGCAAATGGCAAGCTAAGAGCTGTGTTCAATGTCATGCTATCTGTTACTTTCATTTAGTACTCTCCCTTGGAGCTCTGACTATGAATCATTCCATAAGCAACTCTTACCATGATTATTAATTTTCTTCCTATTTTGTAGTGATAAAATTCTTAAATTCTCAGTCAATGCTTTTGTTATTTAGCAGGATATGTTTTCGTTTTTTTTTTTTTGTTTTTTTTTTTTCTTGAAAAGCAGTTCAGATTTGGACGAGCAATCGTGCATTTCCTTCGACATTACTTGTCGGAACACATCCAAATGAATATAAATATGAATATAATATATGAATATAAGAAAGACACGATTCAATTCAAAACGCCAAACTTTATTTGAATGGAGTATTATATACAATCCCTGCTTGATATTTCTAAATTAAATTTAGCTCAGTTCCCATTCTAAGCATGCACAAAAGGCTGGTTTTACGCTCGAAAATTCAGCTGTTTACCAACTGCTGAACTGAGAACGCAACAGAAGAAACAGAAAAATCAAAAGTAACTCGATCTAAAGTCTTGCCTTCCTCTATTTGATTAGAGTGCACGCCATACATAGCTATGTAGCTCTAAAACGTTTTAGTTATCAACCGAATGTACTGCTCCAGGGATATCTAGTATTTTGTACAAAATCAGTAGCTGCAATTAGAGATGCTATTGAATCTATGAATAGGCAACTGATAACATGGAGCTTGTCATGCATAAACTTAATTGATGAGCTCAAAAACTAAGCAACTGAATTAGCTAGAGCTAAGGTGACATCTTACACATGTGTAAAATAAAGATTGAATGTTCATGGAAACTTTAATTTATTGTGCATCAGTCTTCTTAATTCTATGTAAGGGAATCATGAATATATAAGCAGCTGCATTTCGTTGTTTTGCGGAGCTTGCACTTGATAGCAAAGTGACTAACATGCCTTACTAAAGGTTCTTTTTTTCTATGATCTAGTCGAACATAAATAGGTAATTTTGAAAAGAAGGAAAACGTTAACCGGGTTGTCTGAGGAATTAGCAGGGAAAACTCTCGGGCTTTCCTCAATCAATAATGCTACTTTAATTTGCATTGGATCACCCTCACACTTTCCCTAAAACAAAAGAACGACTAGCTACCTCACGTAATTTGAATGTCAATACCCCGGGGCCCCCATGCGTGCATGCTTGGCGGATGAGTGCATTTGTTTATGTAAGCATAGTTCAAGGGCATGAATTGATGCTCACCCGTTCTCTTTCCTTGCACGATTATTGTACTCCAAATAAATGGTTTTCAAAGTCATGTTAGCAATTAAATTTTTTTTGGATAACTTGTTGAAACGAATGCCAAAATAGGGTGCTTTTTCTGTCAAAATTTGCTACTTCTTAAACGACTTTAACCTACACTTTAGACAAATGTGCATTTTACCTACTAATATGGGGCACTTTTTTCTACGATTTTCGTATTCATTCTACAATTATTTTCTATATTATAATCAATAACAATAATCATGTAACTTATTAATCATGTAGTTCAAACTTCAGTTTCTCTTCTGGGGTTGATTTGTATAGACTTTTTTATTTGTTTACTGTGCTTTATTTAGATTTAAAAAACTCATTAATATTCAACGACCATTTTGTCCAATCCGATGCTCACTTTTGGTCACGAGGAAAACATTTTATACCGCATAAAGTACTTTTCAAATTTAAAGCCCGGGGAGGGATTTGAATTCGGGCCAGGGGAATAATGGGGTAGAATAGAAGAACAATGGAATGCAAATGAACATGAAGCATTATGTAATGGCACATGTGTCATTATATAATGCTTCATGTCCTTAGGCAGTACAAAAATGAAATATAACAGGCATTGAATAATCATAACATTTATTTCGTGATTGCTTTGTTACTTAATCAAATGAAAAGTATAATTGTTGAATACTGAGCCCGACATAACAACTTTGGCTGGGTTAGAAGTATCTGGTAAAACCATGTTACTTAACAATTCATCTGCGACTTCGAAATCTAACGAGTCAAGATCTTCTAGAACGTTGGAACAGCTTTCATTTATTGTACTATTCCAATGTCAATTTCAAACGAACGCTGCTCTTTGGAAGAATCTTTGTTGGCTCTACCAATTTGCCATTCGGAAAAGACTTTAAAGGCCCACTTCGTAGAGGAACGTGTGGACTTTGGGATGCACTCTTCCAATGTGTTTTTTTCTTCTTCTTTAGACTTTTGGTGGCCTAAACTGCCGCTTTGGAGGCATGTTGTTACTCATCCAAAAGCTAGTCCCGAAAGACTTCACATGCAAATGAAATACTGAAAAAGTTCTGCACATTTGAATTTCTAATTTTATTCATCTATTATTACTGTAGATCAATTCCCAAATGCAAACAACCCGCCTTTTTCTTTTGTTTTCTCGCATCAATACATGATAATTTCATCGATATTGGACAAAATGGTCGTTGAATATTAATGAGTTTCTTAAGCTAATCAATAAACTCGCAGCACGTGTTTTATCAGGTATAAAATCCCTCGGGCTTCGCCCTCGGGATTTTATACCTGATAAAACACTCCTGCTCGTTTATTAAATAGTTATATATTCTCACTGCATACTCATTATCACGTCGCAGTAAGTTAAGTTATGGGTGAGATCCGCGACTGTTGTGATATGAGGTAAACAGCGAGAAGAGGAACCTGAAAAGCACCGCCACCAGGGGAGGGGGGTGGGGCAAAACTCGACTTCTCGCGACGCTCCGAACGACGTTATGCAATAAGGCATGTGTGTGGAGTTAATTTATACAGCTCCGTGCTAATTAATTATGCAGTGAGAATAGTTATATATTCTCACTGCATACTCATTATCACGTCGCAGTAAGTTAAGTTATGGGTGAGATCCGCTCCTGTCCCTCACCAAGGTAAAGAGACGAGATGGAATATGGCTTACATCCAAATATACCCATAACATCCTTAATTCAATACTTAAAAACCATATCCATTACTCAGAACCCATATTCATTACTCAGAACCCATATCCATTACTCAGAACCCATATCCATTACTCAGAACCCATATCCATTACTCAGAACCCATATCCATTACTCAGAACCCATATCCATTACTCAGAACCCCCAATACTCCACAACTCAAAGCTTATTAACCTTTGATCCGACGTGACAAGTCATACGTATGCTTAGTATGTAGGTTGCCTGCTCTGAAGTGGCTTGGGTCCAAAAGACGCAACTGAGAAAGTCTCCCCAGGCCCGGACGAGCGCACACCAGGGAAGGCGGAGGCAAAGGGCCAACAAAAGGCAGGGTTTCCTCGATGATGCACCTTAAGGGAATAGCCCCGGCTGGTTCTAGCCTGTTAACTTCTTCCAATCTTGACGCAAACTGAGTGCAATCAACCTACAAGCATAAACCAACCCGGGGTGACAAAAAATGTAAAAGGCTTACTAGACAGGAAACCCTACCCTCCGTCGGCCCCAGGCTCCGAACCAGGTCCGAAATAGAGGCACTGAGAAGGCCCCCCTGAGGCTGACAGAGGGAGAGTACAAAAAACTATACCGTTAAATGTAAAAATAGGAGAAGAGTATTTTTTGGAGGGAATTTGCCATATAAAATTGAAGAAAACACAGATAAGGACATTCACAATTAATTCTCTTGTACCCATGGCTCTCCGGGCCATCTTCGCTCACTCGGCGGTATTCACAATTAATTCTCTTGTACCCATGGCTCTCCGGGCCATCTTCGTCCACTCGGCGGTACTCACAATCAATTTTAACGTATACGCATGGCTCTCCGGGCCATCTTCGCTCACTCGGCGGTATTCACAATTAATTCTCTTGTACCCATGGCTCTCCAGGCCATCTTCGCTCACTAGGCGGTATTCACAAATAATTCTCTTGTACCCATGGCTCTCCGGGCCATCTTCGCTCACTCGGCGGTACTCACAAATAATTCTCTTGTACCCATGGCTCTCCAGGCCATCTTCGCTCACTCGGCGGTATTCACAATTAATTCTCTTGTACCCATGGCTCTCCGGGCCATCTTCGCTCACTCGGCGGTATTCACAATTAATTCTCTTGTACCCATGGCTCTCCGGGCCATCTTCGCTCACTCGGCGGTATTCACAATTAATTCTCTTGTACCCATGGCTCTCCAGGCCATCTTCGCCTACTCGGCGGTATTCACAAATAATTCTCATGTTTCGCCCACTCGGCGCCGGTATTACACTAAATTCTCGTGTTCCCCTGGCTCTCCCGGCCATCTCCGCTCACCAGGCGCTATTATAATACCCGAAAAAAACCGGAGTAAAACGAGGTAAAAAAAAAAAGAAATAAACAATAGGAACAATAAGACAAAAGAAAAAATAGGCTGCGAATAGAGCTAAACGAGCTGTAAAAACTACAATGAAAGAACCCCTAGGGACACAAAAACGCTCGATATTAAAAACAAAAGATGCCGAGAACGAAACAAGAAAAACTAAACGAGCCCTAACAAACAAAGGAATAAAACTGCTAAGAAGCGTAAGAAAAAACACCAAACGAATATGTACATGACAAGGAAAGCCAAAAGTAGCTGACTCAAAAACTTTGGCCGATAGTATTCTTCACGCAAAAATACGATACTGAGCAGCCTTTGAACTACCTTCACCGGTGGTATTCAACGTAAAAATATCCCACAGCGTAAAGCTGACTTCACCGGTGCACCCAATTGAAAAGTATCAACAGAGTTCTCGCTAGAGCAAGGAAATCTACAATCAAATAAAACTATACAAACTGTGCTTGACGACTCGTGCTGCCAGCATTCACCAGTTCTGCGTCTGTTGAGGTATCATGAGCGTTTCGAGGAGCTGCAGTTGTTCATCTTTCTGAAGTGAGTTATCTTCGCTGGTGGCGGTGGTGGACAGCAAAACCAAAACTCGACTTCTCGCGACGCTCCGAACGACGTTATGCAATAAGGCATGTGTGTGGAGTTAATTTATACAGCTCCGTGCTAATTAATTATGCAGTGAGAATAGTACCTACAATTGAATACGCATCAGCAATTTTTGCAAATCTACCGCATTATCTTGTAAATGCAGTTGAGGATTTACAAAAACGTGCACTGCGTATTATTTTTCCAGATAAATCATATAGTTACGCATTAGATGCAGCAGGCCTAAAAACACTCTGATCGGCGTTTTGAAGCTTGCAGTCGCTTCATTAAGAGCAAAGTTCTAGAAGTTACCAATTCCTCTCTTGTAACTCAGTCATCCATCACGTTAATAATAATCTTTATAGTTTGTTTACCTTGAATTCTGTTTGAATTCTTGAAGTTCCTATTCTCTCCCAAATAAACTTTCCTTACTATAGCAGCAGAATGTTCGAGAGCTAACAGACATGATAAACAATGGCACCCTTTTTCCCTCCCTTTTTTAAACAATGCTTATCCCTGAAGGATTGTTTAGCTGAATATAACATTCGATGTCTTTTCATCTTTCACTAGCCCGAAAGGTATTTACAATGAAGTTAAAATGAGAAAAAATAATCATTACTACAATATAATTATATTCATTTCAATATAAATATCATCGAATTGTAATTTTATTCAGATTAAGAATAGAGCAGTCTTACTTCAACCGTATCATAGTTAGTACACTGACCGTCTGATGGTTAGTATATAAGCCGTGAGTAGACTAAAGAAGTTAGTCATTTTTTTTTAAAATACGCATCAAAAAGTAATTTTTGTTTCATGGTTTAAGGTAAACAGAAAATATTCATTGAAGTTCGGCGTTTCATATCCCTGCATTCCTTAACAGCTGTGTAATTGCTACGTTACTACTCCGGGCTTCTCAGTTTGCACATCACAGCTCTTCATCTCAACCAAACCGTATCGAATAAGGCATTAGAGTTCTGTGAAAACTTTTTCTGCATTTATGTAGTTTAAAAGGGACATCCCACTAAACTAGAACTGGTATTTACATTTGTTCTCGCACGTACTGGTTTTGCGTGAGTGGTTATCAGTCATCAGACCTTTGCAACGGTCTCTGGGCATCGTATTGAATGCCAACGGTCCACTGCTTGTTTCCTAGAGATTTATACCAAGACGAAAAATAATATGAGGAAAAATACTAGTGTCCTAGAAAGACAAATAAGATAGAACTTATATCCAGCCAAATTCAATAAAACGTTAAAATTAAGAACAATTTTCCCGTTCAGTAAGGATCCATGTATTTCATTGAAGCAAAAGCTAAACCGGAATGGCGTTGGTGAAGATCTCGCAGAAGAATGTTCATGTATAAGATACATGATAAACAATTGACAGCCTTTTGCCAATGGAAATTAAAAATGTCAAGCAATGATAAATAATTTAGCGGTGGTTGTTCGGATTGGTCGCAGTATTTGGATTCGGTGTACACACGTAAATATTTATATATATGCTTTTATCGTTATGCTTTTATCGCTTTATATTTTATTATTTGTCTGTATTATTATTTTATTGTTATATTGTTAAAGTACGAGACCTTGTTTGATGCTTCGAAATAAAATGATCATAATACAAATAGTGTTTCTTCGACAAATATTGTTACTTCGATAAATATAAAATTATTATTATCATTATTATTCACATAATATGTGAATAAATTATTTATCATTATAATGGGGCATCTATACGCATCACAGACCTTCTCAGCCAAACAGCCAAAAGAATTTTCTCTCGAACCAAGTTTTGAAATTTAGTAGTAAAGAAAAGAGAAAAGGAACAACAGCAATAGCAATATATAGCAACACAGGAACAATTATATTTTTTTCTTCACGCGAGAATTCTCAAGGAAAGAAACTTATAGAACAAGCTTGTATATCACTTGCCTAATTGACATTCATTTCTCTGGTTGATTTCATACTCATCTATGATGTGCCTGTGAGGAAAGCATGATTGCTCGTCCATATCTGAACTGATTGCAAGGAATTTCGTCACGAAGGCACGTTTTCAGTGAAATCTCATTAAAAGAATTCGAAGAAAAAACAGCACGATGTGCTGATCAAATTCAGAGGATCATCTGAAAATTTCAGCATGTTGTTACTAGAAAATGGATCGTAAGTTGTTCGGCATTATTATGATCAATATCAGCATTAGATAAAAGAGGTGTGTTGTCTATTGAATGTTTGAAGGGCGAAGCCCCGAGGGAGAGTAATGAATGGAAATGAAAGCATCAATAACCCCGATATTGAACCCCCCACGTCACCGGCCTACTATCCCTTTGCGGCATGCTGTTAGCAAAAGAAGGGAGTTGTTTTGATGAACTTTACAAGGTCAGTAATAAATCTTCATTGCCTATAAATACCAGCCTACTATTGGTATATGTTATCATTCATCACCAACTGCCGAGCTTAGAGCAAAACAGAAGAAACAAGAAAAGTTCGAGGTAACTCAATGTAAAATCTTGTCTTTCTTTTTAAAACCAGAAACTCATAAATGGCATGTACACTAGATGTTTCTTACCTCGTATTATCATTTCAATCCTATTTGTTAGAACTACCAAGTTATTATTTTTTGTGCTGGTGTTTCGCAACAGTACCTTTCACTTAATCCACACTTAATCTCATAAAATAGAGGGTTGCAGTAATAAGACATTTGGCGTTGCACAGAGATCCATTTTAGAGCCTTCAAATATAAATTTAGAGATATTTGCAAGAAGCAGTTTTAAAATATATAATGCGTTAATTGCTGGAACATTTCTTCGATTTCATTGCCAATTAATTTTCGCAACGAAAATAACTTGTCCTTGTCCTTTTCTTTCTAACTTTTTCCCTTATCTTGTTTAATTTTTGTGTCTTCTTGTTCTCTACTCGACCTCGTTCATCTTTTTGTTTGTAAATTTTATTTTGTTTTAATTTTATTTTCAGAACAAATACTAGTTGGCATTAAAATGAAGTCCACATTCATTCTAGCTGTTTTTCTGATCTCTCTCTGCATCTTTGCCGTAATAGCCCAAGATGGCGGTGATTTTGAGGACACGATTTCTCGTGACATGGAAGAGAGAAAATTGGAGAACACTCTGTATCGGTTACTAAAGAGGGGTAAGAGGATTAATCTATATAAGATAGTCATAGTGTTTTTTTTTCTTCGATATTTGTATATATTTATGTATACACATGAACACACACACAGATTCAGACACGTTGTATTATTTGTATTTTGGGAAGTAGGGGTGGCGTAGCTGTGAGAGTGCTCGCCTGTCACCAAGGCGACCCGGGTTTGAGTCCCGCTGGGCTCGGTGTCGTATGTGAGTAGAGTTGTTTGTTAGTTCTCTCCTTTGCATCAAGGGTTTTCTCCAGGTTCTCAATTTTTTCCTCCTTCCGCAAAAATCAACGTCTAAATTCCAATTGGAATGCAGTGGAGGAAGAGCCACTTTGTGGAGATCACTGTTAACTCGCATATTTAAAGTATTTATTTATTTATTTATTTAACTTAGTGTACATTTATAATACTTAAGATTCGAAATTTAGAAAAAGTCCTGGAGTACGTTCGTACCCATCACGGAAAGATGAAAGAACCTTTCTTTGCCTTGCTTTGATGCGAATCCTAAATATATAGAATTGATGAATGAATTAGAGAAAAGCTCTGTATCGTGTGCTAAATAGGGGTAAAAAGATGATGTTTAGTTGTTGGTAGTTTGTGTTTGAGATTCTGCAGACAAATAGTGTTAATCGATTTGCCAATTGCCATTCATTTTATACATACACACAAAAGGAGCGGCTCCAGGGGAGGAGTGCAGGGTTGCGCACCGCCCCTCTCCCTGGGTCGACTTTGTGCCCCTACTCCAACTTTGAAGATACTTTGAAGATACTTTTGAAGAAGACTTTTGTTGGCTGGTTGGCTGGTTGGCTGGTTGGCTGGTTGGCTGGTTGGCTGGTTGGCTGGTTGGCTGGTTGGCTGGTTGGCTGGTTGGCTGGTTGGCTGGTTGGCTGGTTGGCTGGTTGGCTGGTTGGCTGGTTGGCTGGTTGGCTGGTTGGCTGGTTGGCTGGTTGGCTGGTTGGCTGGTTGGCTGGTTGGCTGGTATATCAGCAGTTATGGGATAGCATCTCATATGATAATATGTATATTACCTGGTCTTTAGAATATTTACGTATTATTTGCGTTTATTTTTTTAGGAGAATGCAAGGACCTAAGTTCTATATGTAATAAAAAGAAACATTGTCACCGGTTTTCCCCTATGAAGAGTCGGTGTGTTAAAACGTGCACTGGTTGTAGCTAAATTGGTATGTATCAATTGACCCGCATTTCAAAAAAGGGACTGGGGCGAGCGTTGAATTTTAATCTAATTAACAAAAGAAATTGTCATTTGAAAGAGAATCACAAGATTAGTAAGTCTGGCAAATTTGAACATGGTTGATGAAAAGAAACAAAGTTACAAACTCTGAAAAGCGCCAAAAATTAACAAAGAATGTATGGTTAGTGGGTACTTTTGTCCCCTGTAACCATATATTCTTAGTAATCTTGTGATACTCTCAAATGATAAAAACAAGGTTTTGCTACTAAAATAGATTATAATTCAAACCTCGCCCTATAGTCCCTTGCTCGTTTTTTGAAATGGCCTATGGAAAGCCTACAGATGGCAAAATCCAACCCTAGTATTATCGCTATAATGATTTAGTTTTTAATTATAGGTAAATCAAGGTTGGAATGTATTCTTCGAGACGTAGAAGTTAATGAATCTAATGAGAGGACACCATGCATGTCTATGTTAAAACTATGTTAAAAAGAATGTCACGACTGTATTGCACATGAGTAAAAATAAAGATTGGAAGTTTAAACTGATTGATGCCCTGTTGAAACGTCGAACTTTACATGAGCCGATCGCATTGAAAACAATGGATGATAAGGCGGTCTTCTTTGATTTTATTAGGTTTGGCTCATGAGAAGATTGTACATTATGTTTATGGCTTATTAGTTATTAATGTAAAAAGTCACATCGTTCAGTGCCAGGTGATTTCGCTTCTCTCAGTCCGAACGAATTAGTTAATCAACGAACATTTTGTTTTCAGCTCGATAAACAAAAGCTTTTACTTGAAAATAAAGAGATTAAAACTCATCCGTGGAAATATTCACGACATATCTTTTAGAAATAGCATATCTGTTTTGTCGTTGTTGGTGGCAAATATTTCTTTTTTACAAAAAATAATAGAAAATACTTGGACATTTTCGCTGTGACAAACAATGTATTGCGCACCTAGATTTCAAATCACATTGGTGTTGGCAACGCATTTTATTGTACTTGATCTTCTGAGGTTGCAATTAGGAGTCTTCGAGCATTTCATACAGTGGAATCCAAAGTGTTTTTAATACTATCAAATAACCTAGTGACATCGATCACAATCTTAAAAAAAAACCATGATGAGTACGGTAGCAATTCATTTGGAAACGATTGATTTTTCTAGAAAACTATCTTGGGGCCATTAGCGTAGGGAGGTGTGGTGACTGGAAGAGGGGGGGGGGGGGTACGTGCCATCTGAAAATGGATGAACGATTCCTGTATGATTTAGGAAAACTGGGGTAAAAGTGGCCTTGCGAGTTAACACTTGTTACCTTTTTACATCAAAAAGTACAAGAACAAATGACATCATTGGCGCCAGTTTTTAAAACTTCCTCCTTTAGAGTTTGGTACTTTTAGTACGAAGATCCAAAATTGTGGAAAATCAGCATCCGTGGATTAACCACTTCGATTGGACTTTTTCCAAGAGGAACGTGGAACCGAGAAAAATTAAAATTCCTATGATAGTCCAACCCGAAAAAACGAGGAAAGTTTCAAAATACTTGAAGCATTGCTTTGAAGCAGTATATTTATCATCCAATCCATCTGGTGTACATTCTTAATCCTATCCGCTCATCCAATCCATCTGGTGTACATTCTTTTTCCTATCTGCTCATCCAATCTATCTCGTGTACATTCTTATTCCTATCTGCTCATCCAATCCATCTGGTGTACATTCTTATTCCTATCTGCTCATCCAATCCATCTGGTGTACATTCTTTTTCCTATCTGCTCATCCAATCCATCTGGTGTACATTCTTATTCCTATCTGCTCATCCAATCCATCTCTTGTACATTCTTTTTCCGATCCGCTCACCCCATCCATCTCGTGTACATTCTTATTGTGATACTGACCCATCCAATCCATCTCGTATATATTCTTTTTCCGATCCGCTCACCCCATCCATCTCGTGTACATTCTTATTGTGATACTGACCCATCCAATCCATCTCGTATATATTCTTATTTCAATACATCCATCGAATCCATCTAAAAGGCTAGGTAAAAACCTCACATTGAAACTTTTGTGTTTGACAAGCGACGCTTATCTCGGAAGTGGGCTTATGAAAAGTATTTTCAGCTTTTATTATAGACAATTTTAAGATGCCAGAGAGAATATCTGTTGGTACAGTGAAAACGGCTCAAGCTTTCCCCCCCCCCCCCCCCCCCCCCAGAATCCATTAATGAATTTATTATTCGAATATTGAGTTCATTATTCACTCTGACTCAAAACTTGAAAATAAGTTATCTACTTGAGTTTTCATTTGATTCTTCAACAATTGCCATGCCAAGGTAGAAAAACTCCCCAGAAAGGCCATCCCTTAGAATCTTAGTTGTGAAATGAATGTGAAGTTTGGAGTCTTCGGATTTTCTATGCAAACTCAAAGTGAATAATCAACTCAATATTCGAATAATGAAATCAATAATGGAGACTAGGGGGTACGCTTGAGCTGTTTTGACCGTAATCCAAATTCTACAACGTTTATTGCATTATTTTTAAAATGATTGCATTATTAAACCTATTATTATACATTTTACTCACTATCTCGCTTCTGATTGGCCGAGAGCCCTCAGCCAATTCCTGATATCGTGTGAACTCGACATGATAAATGTATTATCTGTAGGTTTCACCTACAGATAATACATTTATCATGTCGAGTTCAAAGTTCACAACTATGAAAATGGAAATACGCTATTTTTTCGAAAGCAGAATTAAATCTTTATTCTTAGTTTACAAAATGTATAATAAAACAATTATCGAATTCGGTTTTCGCATAATATCGTAAATATCAAGACCTCGGCCGTTTTATCCGCCTCAGCCTACGGCTTCGGCAGATACCACGGCCTTGGTCTTGATAATTTACGATATCATGCTCAACCTCATCCAATAATTGTTTATTATTCATTCAATTTTTGCGAACCTTTTCATCACAGAACTTTCCTTTTTAATAACGTCATTCGATACCTTCCTCAGAATTCTGTAAGTTAACGTTTTCTTTCCACTGTTCGGCATTATATTGTAAAAAAAAATTTTCCAAAATCTTATGGACTTTTTCATAGTTATTTTTGATATTTGGATGTTAGTTACGTCATATGATAATATACGTTTATTCTAGAACGTTTGTCGCACGCAAGCAAATCCGAAATAATAAACAATTATTGGATAAGGTTGAGCATGAAATCCTAAATTATCAAGAGCAAGACCGTGTTATGGCCGGTCGAGGTCTTGATAATTTACAATATCATGCGAAAATCCAATCGAATTCAACAATTATTTTCTTATACATTTTGTAAACTAAGAATAAAGATTGAATTCTACTTAAACTTGACATAATAAATATTAATATTATCTGTAGGTAAAATCACAGATAATACATTTATCATGTCGAGTTCACACAATATCAGGGATTGGCTGTGGGCTCTCGACCAATCAGAATTGAGGTACTGAGTAAGATGTATAATAACAAAATTGCAAACTGCATGAAATTGTAAATATTTTTCCTAAAATAATAAATCTATTCTTCCAGCATTGGTCTTACCTTAGGAGAGTGCCCTTAATCAATTTTTATTCATTAGATATTTTTTATTTTCTAGATACATGACTTCGTTAACGTTTTTCTAAGCAAACAAATCTTTTATTTCTCCAACATTGGTCTTCTATGTATTTTGTAGATAAGACCCTGGTGATATTTTCTCTAGCCCATATCTCTTCACTTCACTTCGCTTCCTATCCATACAACTTTTCAAGCTCTCAAGTTGACTCACACAGCCGAACCCTACAATAATAGAGCACCTGTTTGGTAACCAGGAGGTCTCGAATTCGAATCCCGCCTATATATGACTCGAAAAATTATTTTTTTATTATAATATTTGCTTGATGAAATAAAAACTCATGATAAACTTTATAGTAAATTCTTCACAAAAAGAAGAATTTATTTCAACATATCTTTCATCAATAAGAAGAAAATACACTTTGTAAACTAACACACGCAAAAAAAAAATCATTTTGTATCGCAATTCTCCTATAAGTTTGATGGAGAGAGAGCCACCAATATCAACCCGTATTGTCGGCTCAGAATTGCCGCACGATAGGAAAATCGCGACTACGGCGAATATGGATTATATTTTCTCCCAACTAGCCGCCAATATAAACCTGTATTGGCAGCTCAAAATCGCAATAAGTTATAAAAATTATTTTAAACTTCTGACGCAATAAATAACTAGAATGGTCCCTATTCGCATTTTATAATCATGAATACTATTCACGTTTTACAACAATATTATTGTTAGCTGATTAGGTGTTTGAATAGTAGTAAATATTTAATTTTGTCTTGGTAACGTTTATGATTTGGGGCGGACATATCAGTAAGAAGGAGCCGACAGTTTAATAGGCATTCGAGAGCGACGATCAAAAACAAGGCAGCAAAGAGATTTCACTCAGAGGCAAAATTAATTCCTGATTCTTTGGCCCGTAGAAAACCATTTTTCAAGAAAAGAAACAAAGATCCCGTAAGTTTTTAATATTTTGATATTAACATTTTGTCCTAACTAGTTTTTTCACATACATAAGCGTTCAGTTTTTTAAGTAATGAATTTTAGATCATTTTAGATCTATTGAGGCTGCGCCACTATGTGTTTTTCTTTCTTCCATTTCGAGAGCACTCAAAAATCAAATTTCCCCAATCATTTTCCCAATATATACTTGAATATAAGAGAACATGGTAAAAAAATACTGAGTAGTACTGTCCTCGTTGAGGTATTTAGAAGAATATTTTTCATGTTAATCCTTGTAGCTTCGAAAATTGGTCCCACGCAAGGCGAAAACATTTCAAAACTTTTTCAAGATTTTATAATTTTTTTCTTAGCAGTTTTGAAACGATATGAATATCATGATAAAACTTGAAAGACCTCGGATTTAAATTTTGAAGAGAAGTTTTTTAAACTGATTTTAATAAGAGTGAATGAAATTTATTATATTTTTCAATCAAATTTGTTTTTCGATCCTGTAATGATGTCATCGATTCACAGCTTTAGTGATTCGCTATGAATTAATTAGCAGAGAAATTGAACTTTCGTTTTGCTTCGAATTGGTTATGGGTTACTTGATATTATTTTACAATAATTTACAAGTTTATGCAGTTTATCACTCCTTACGTCGCTTCGTCTATCTATTCGCAATTAGCTCTAGGTTTCGCCCTAGACCAAATATAGATCACATACTAGTTGGCGCAGAAATTATTGCACCTAGTAAATCAGTTCGCAATTTAGGCGTTTTATTTGATGATTGTCTCAATATGGAGGATCAGGTCAAACAGATTTGTAGATCATCATTTTATCATTTAAGAAACATTTGCAAGATTCGTAAATACCTCACTCAGAATACCTGTGAGATCTTAGTACATGTTTAGTTTATTAGTGTGAAACTTGATCACTGCAATTCTCTACTTTATGGCATTCCTAAGTATCTCCTTAATAGATTACAATCAGTACAGAATGCAGCAGCTCGCTTGGTCTCACTCACGCGTAGGTATGACCATATTACTCCTGTTTTAATTAAGTTACATTGGCTGCCTGTGCAATATAGAATTATTTTTAAGTTACTTTTACTTGTATACAAAGCTTTAAATGGTCTTTTACCTCAATATTTATCTGACTTACTAAATTACCAGATGTATACTAGGTCTTTACGTTCTGCAAGCAAAGAATTTTTAGCTATTCCCAATAGTCGTCTTAAAACTTATGGCGATAATGCTTTTTCAGTAGCGGCACCTAGACTATGGAATGATTTACCTTTCGATATAAGAAAGTCGTCGTCCGTTTCTGTTTTCAAAAAATCGCTTAAGACACATTTATTCAAACAAGCTTTTAATTTATAAGTCTTTTACCTAATTATTCTTGTTTTATTTTTTAACTATATTTATTTGCATTAATTTTTCTTGTTCATAGTCTTATTGTTAATAGCTATATTTTTATTAATTTTACTTGTATATATTGTATGTATTAGTAAGCGCTTTGGACATTTAGTGGAATTAAGGCGCTATATAAATATAATAATAATAATAATTATTATTATTATTATTATTATAATTATTATTATTATTATTATTATTATTATTATTATTATTATTATTATTATTATTATTATTATAATTCGTCAAATCCTTAATTGTTCTATCCGGTTATTCATCTACCCATTCACGCATCCATCCATCCACCAATTCATCCACCAACCCACCTATCGCTCCGAACATCATTCATCCATCCATCCATCCATCCATCCATCCATCCATCCATCCATCCATCCATCCATCCATCCATCCATCCATCCATCCATCCATCCATCCATCCATCCATTCATTCATCCATCCATTCATTCATCCATCCATCCATCCATCCATCCTTCATACAACCATCAGCGCATCCACTCACCAATGTATCCAACCATGTATCAAGCCATGCCATCCACCAAGCCATACATTAGATTATCTATCCATCCTATCCCATCAATCCATTATTCCAGTACTTTGTCATTTCCTGAATACGACTAGTTCAATATCGGTTGGTGAAGGTTTTTTGTTGAATTATTGTGTTGTGAATCCAATCAGTGAAATTAAGATCACAACAATATGGAATGTCCCCAAACTTTGTCTGCACGTTTTCCTGTCAAAATTTCTTCTGTGCTGACACTATATTTACATATCAATATGATACATTTCAAGCTTGGTAAGCAACATGCA
The DNA here is from genome assembly GCA_964019055.1 of Anthopleura xanthogrammica. NCBI lineage: Eukaryota > Metazoa > Cnidaria > Anthozoa > Actiniaria > Actiniidae > Anthopleura > Anthopleura xanthogrammica. The sequence goes on along the minus strand of OZ025215.1, from coordinate 895,710 downwards.
ACTGTTGCCTCAGGCGGCTTCCCTGCCAATGTTGGAGTGGCTTGTGCTAACTGGTCAGCGTGCGCTCACAGGAGCGAACGCCTTTGCTACGTTTTTTCGGCTAGTGTAGGTTTACTGTCTTGTTATCTAATCGTAGATTTGTCATGTTTGGGTTCGAAATTTATGTAAAGGAAGAATCCTATGGGCAATAAAAGGTTTGAATATTGAAAAGAAGTATTTCCTGAAACTCCATCCGATGCAGCTCGGATGGCATCCACATGCAACATTCAACATTCAACAAAACCTTCACCAACTTTTTTTGAAATAGCTGTATACTTCAAAAGCATAAATATGGTATACCGCGGCACTATTATTTAGCTCGTGGCCGAGAATGATTCCAGAACCACGTACGTAACTGACTTTTTCCATTATAACAGGTGTTTCGAGTGGTACGACGATGAAGACACAGCCTATGTTTGTCTTTCTATTGTACCTTCTCAAGGACAAAGTCACCTACGCAACGTTGTCTTCGACCAATCAATATTCAGAAGTCGACGTGTATTTGCAAGGATTCACTCTCGAATCGTTCACTGTTGACAAGATCATGGATTGTCGCATTAAGTGTGAAAACCACATACTCTGTACAAGCATCAACATGAACCTGACGGACAAGACATGTGAACTGAAGTACTCCACCAAAGCTGAAAATCCACAAAACTTTACTAGTCGACCCAATACGATTTTCATGGAGGTACGAGATTACATTAAAGCACCTGGCTCGGGCAAAGAAAAACCAGTTGTCTCCTGTAGCTGGTGGAAGAAGATTGAAGAAAAGGCAAAGTCAGGTGTTTACTGGATAACCCTTAATGAGCCAATCTCCATGGCGTTCCAAGTGTTCTGTGAGATGATCACCGATGGAGGAGGCTGGACCCTTGTTTATAGCTATACGTTCACGCAGTATAATACGTTTACTTTTTCTACAAACGCAGTCACTCCAATACCAAACTGGCCCGTTGTTTGGATGCCTGGAGGTTGGGTGCCACAGTCGACAACAACCCCGCTCAGTGAGTCTTCCTATTCAGCCATGGATTTTGCTCTGTGGAAGAAGTTTGGGAACGAATATCTTCTCAAGTCCACTATCACTAACTGGGTAGCCTGTGTAGAAGGAACCGGAAGTTTGGTGAACTGGATGACAGGAAGTCTGAGCTGCAAAGTTGTTAACGCAATTACATCATCCTGCACCGATGTTGCTCCAAACAAACTTGCTTTTTTACCCTGTGGACCATCATTTAATAAAGATGATAAATTTCAATTTCTTCTAGATGGAAGTCTCAGCCCAGACTGCTGGCCCGCCCACGATCCCTGTGGTGCTAATCCATTTTCATCCAATCACAAGAAGAATGTTGCAAATCCTAGTGGAGCAATGTACATCCGATGATCCATTAAACAATAAGTCAGCAATCTACACGAACTAAAGGCATTGACCCTGGATACCTGACTCAATGTATTGTGTGAAAAGATTCAGTTGAGGTCATTTATTCGTTCGTTTATTCGTCCGTCCGTCCATCCGCCAGTCCGTCTGTCCATTGTTCCATCCCTTCGCTCATCCGTACGCCCGTCTGTCTATTTGTCCGTCTCTCGTTCATCCATCCGTCCGTGCGTCGGTTCCTACGTTCGTTGCTTCGTCCGTCCGTCCGTTCCTCCTCCGTCAGTTGTTCGTCTTTCTTCTCTCCGTCTTAGTTGGAGTGAATTCTAACAAACCCAGAGATTAAACTGCATATTATGAAAAACGAGGCAGCAGCCACAAAAATTAGAAGGATTTACTTTCTTATATGAGTGTACATCAAGTATCCAATTCAGTAGTTTTAACATTTCGTTTACGACAAACGTGTCTGAAAGTCAATTCACGTGCCAAAAACTAATTTATTATTTAGGGGGTCACAAATGCTTTGATATAATTAGGTTCTGGCAGTAAATAACTGCCGTATGTGTAGTTAGTTATACACGTTATGTGTAGAATAAATCAAATAGCAAAGCCATTAGTCTTCTTGTATTTCAGTGATTCCTGATGAACCTATTGAAGGAATTGCATGCTCAAAAGAAAAAGATAAAAGAAGAGAAAGAACTTCAGAATATTTGGAAGGTTCACTCATTAACACTCAAAACTAAGGATTAGCTAGATAGAGCTGACTCTTGCAATTTTAATGACTTGCAAGACAGGAAAAATTATAATACATATTTCCAACACTTACGTAAGTCAAAACAGTCCTAAGTTTAACTTCATGCAAAACGTTGGTAGCTAATTTGTTCTAAAACTGCCACCATGAAAATAGTTCGATCAAAAATAGAGAACAAAGCTTTGCTTGTGCTTTTGGTGTTTGTCAGCTTGGGAAACATTTCTACAGAGGGCAAAATTTGCACCGCAAAGAATTCGGAGAGCAATTCATTTTTGTATGGATTTGTGTTCGATTCGACCAAAGTGGATACTATTTTAGCGTGTGTCTTAAAGTGTTTGCAAAATGTACTTTGTGCAAGCCTCAATATGAACTTATTAAGCATGATATGTGAATTGAACAAGTCTACAAAGAGGAAACACCCACAGAATATTGCTTACAAACCACAAATGATCTACATGGAGATTAGAGATCCGATCGGATTTACAGCAGGTAACCCAATACAATCATGCAAGTGGTTCAAGAACCTTGATAGCCAGGCAAAGTCAGGTGTTTACTGGATGAAGTTCAATGAGCCATCCTCTGTGCCATTCCAAGTGTTCTGTGACATGACCACCGATGGAGGAGGCTGGACCCTTGTCTACAGCTACACATTTACTTCGTACAAAAACTTTAAATCGCTAGAAAACGCAGTTACACCAGCGGCAAACTGGCCTGTAATTTGGTCCCCTGATGGTAACTGGGTGCCACGGTCAACGAAAACCCCGCTCAGTGAGTCTTCTCGCTCGGCCATGGATTTTATCCTATGGAAAAAAATTGGTAACGAGTTCCTTCTCAAGTCCAACATCACTAACTGGGTAGCCTGCGAAGAAGGAGCCGGAAGTCTTGTAAACTGGACGGCAGGAGCTGTGTCCTGTAGAGTTGTCAAGGCTATTACACAAACCTGCACGAATGTTGCAGCAACAGAAATAAGTATTCACAATTCTGGGCCGGGTTTAAAATTGAATGGAAAATTCTACATTCTTTTGGACGGTTCAAAGAAGAATGTCTGGCCTGTCCATGATCCTTGCGGTACTAGTGATCCAAACAACTATTCAAAAAACATCCCAAGCCCTGGAGGTGCTTTGTACATCCGCTAGCCAGCACAATTCTCGGAAAACGTCACAAACCATGACACTCTAACCTGACGTTCACTTCACTTCGAAATTTTGACAAACTAGGATGAGAGAACTGGAGCTTAAAGCATCATGTATTGGTGTAAAGTTTTGACAGGAAAACTGATCCAAGTTGTCAGTTTAACTTTTCCTTGATGTCAAAAATCATCGTCAGGGATTTATCCCAGCGATATGTCGGCGGCCATATTTGAATACAGATCTCCAGGGAACTACATACCCGAGTCTATTGATTATTCTAACGGTAAATCCTCTTGGAACATCTTGATATAGAACTAGAGGGCTATTATAAATCCATTACTATTGGGTACGATATTGTAGGTCTTTAATGATATTCAACTAGTAGGTAAGCAAACGATCATAGCGTTTGCCAGGTTGGATGACATTTCTTTGCGCTTTGCTTTGAGAAGCACAGGTGGTGTGAGACAATGGCTGATTATACGCCGCTTCTCTACAAAGTTCGAGGCTAAATATTTAACTTAGGTCGGGTAATAATTGGTGTATATTTCAACAGATTTAAATTTTAAACACTGTCTGACGAAACACTGGAGAACAGCTTCAAAAAAAAAGTAAGCACGTAAAAATAATGAAGTTTGTCATATTTATTCTGTGTGGGACCATTCATATTAAATTAAGATTATAATCTTTTGTGTGTATAGCTGAACTGTATATTAATGCACGAGTATGGAATAAAACTATGCTGTTGTGTTTGAGGTTATTGTTGTGTACTTATTTACCTACTCCATGTATTTGTAAAACAAAATATGAGGAAGAGAAAAACGATAGTTAGTCGTATAGTTAACCATAGCCGTTTTGCTTTAAGTTGAGAAACATTTTCACTTGCATTGAGTGCAAGTGGATTTATGGAAATTTGTGACTTGCAAATTGAGTTTGAATCATTTATTTATATTTATATTTACAAATTGAGATTTATTGACAAAGATTCAAAGATTGTGCTGCTTCTTGCACTTTTCTTCTTTTTCTTGTTCTTGCTCTTGTTGTTGCTGTTTTTTATTGTTCAAAAACAGTGTTTTTGTTTTTGTTGTTGTTCTTGTTGTTGTTGTTCTTCTTCTTCTTCTTCTTCTTCTTACTATTATTATTATTATTATTATTATTATTATCATTATTATTATTATTTTTGTTATTATTATTATCATTATTATTAAAATCGACAACATTATCATCATTATTCGAAATTCGAATATCACCTGGTTCAAAGATCCCTCCGTTCTCATTATATCTGATCATTTAATGAATTTGAATAGATTTATTGAGTAATTTGCACGTTAATTTATTATTCATGTCATAAGAGAAATATAAGCTTTACAAACAGTTGTCCCATGTCAAAGGAGAGTTGAAAACAAGCTGATGTGAAAGCAGTTTTAACTACAATTCACGATGAATACAACAGAAGTCTTGTACAACACCGAATGTCTTTCCATCAACTTTACTTCAAATTTAACACTCGGAGGCAAAAGAGAAAAAGCCTATTTCAGGTCACATCTTGCCCTGAAGATAAAATTCGCTGTTATTGCGGTGTTATCGACCGTTGGAAATCTAGTTTTATGTGCTGTGATCCTAAGACGAAAACGGATGTTGAGGAAGAACTACAACGTGCTAATTTTGAATCTGGCGGTTGCTGACGCTTTAACCGGTAAGCATAGTCAACCAACTCCTCCGTTAACATGAAAAAAATTTAAGACTACTTTTAAGGCAATTAAAGATACTCCAGTACAAGATGGTTAAGGAATATAAAATGCAAGAAAGTTTAGTCTTTAAGAATAAAAAACATAATGGGAGCATCGAAAAAAAATATGTAAGAATTTGGTTGAAGTTTCATATTTTGTAGAAATATAAATTGTGCTTTTTTGAACTAAAGGTTTGTCAAGACGAAAGAGTCGAAAAATGCTCCACTGAAGAATGTTTTGAATCCAATATTTTTACCAGAAGGATTGGAGGTGCAATTTCATAAAATGGAAGCATTGAATATTTTGTAATTGTTAATTATTTAAATCGTAAAAAAAATAGATGAACTTTATTTGTGTGTGTGAAAAACTGTATTTCAAAAAGCAGGATTCTCTTAACAGAGCGAAATAATTGTAGTTCCTTTATGCTGAATCTTATTCATGATCAGCTTTAAGTTGGTATATTCTAGAATTTTAAATCCAGTGTCAAATTCTATTTAACCTCACTATCTAATCTCATTCCAACGGAATCTAGAATATTTACCTTGTCCATATTTGAAAATTTAGAAGGAAAAGGAAACCTTTTCCTTGAGTTTATTGAATTTTCATTACGTTTTCGAAACTTTTCTCACTTTTCAAGCTTTATTTAAACTTAGATTTACTTTTTGGGTTGAATTTGATTTATGGAAATTTTTTTAGAATTGTCATTTTTATTGTTAAAAAATGACGGTTTCATAAGGAGGCAAAGAAAAGCGAAGATAAGACTTTTTACTCGAATGACAAAAGATTGAAATCCCTTGCCGTGAGGAAAACATCTGCGACAAAGTTGAATAAAAATGCGGCACAAGAAAATAAAAATTGGCGCCAATCTTCAACACAAAAGTTCCCGTATTTAAAAAGCTGAAATGTGATTGGCTAGCCTGACTTACGCGTGCCACATTATTTCAACCAATCACAAGGAAGTATCAATATTTTATTTTCTATCCGGCAATTATTGTATAGACTGTTCAGTCACGTTTGATGCGATTAGAAAAACAAGTACAAACCTGTTTAACCGGTTATAGAAAACCAAGATCAAGATGCAGCCAGCTTGAAGCATAAAAGCAAATCATTTGACAATCTTTTGGAAATGAAATTTATAATTCTAATAACCAAGGATTCGCACACTTAAAATTATCTATCAAGCCATATTGACAGCCTTTTTGTGCGGTATCATTTGAAAGCAGTTTGCAAGAAAACAATCTTTTTTTTCAAGACCAAACCTTCAATATTCACATTTTTATTGAACCTTGAAACAACTTCTCAGGTCTGCCTGTTTCACATCAGGGCATAGTTAACTTACGAATTTAATTGGGATTTAGCCTGTTAAATATTAGGAAGGAATCCAGCTCATATATCAGTGACTGACCAAGAATACTAGGAGTTTATGAAAAAAAGTAATATGATAGATACGATATCGCCTTACTTTGATGTTCTGTTGGACTACGCAATGTCAACTGAAATTTCTGGGGATTGCGCGATGGAAAGTCGGTATTGCAGTCGAACTAAGAACGCAGGTTGCACTAAAAAACCTCCGTGAAGCTTTTTTCCCACTATTGTGGCAAGTTTTGCTTTCAGTTGCACTTCTCATAACTGTGCTATTGTCGGAAAAGCTAAGCTGGTATTGCAGTTGAACCAAGAGTACAGGTTGCCGACTAAAACTCCTCTCTAAAACTTTTTTTCACAATTCGGCGGCAACTATTACTTTCCGTAGTTCATCTACTCGAAAGTCCTGTTGTCAGAAAAGCTAGCACAACTGTAATTGAAATTGTGAGCGGACAAGTTAGAAAATGATACGATATCATTTTCAATTTGCGACAATTTTGTGAATGATAATAATCGTTTTTAAATTAATCAAATCCTTCTAAAAAAAGATATTTGATATTTGCAACCTCAATTGCTTCCCTCCTTACTCATATTTGTAATGTACTTCAAACTAATAAAGGTTGTATATTAGCACATCGCAAAAAAATATATATTGTAAAGCCTCTAAAGTTTTGCCAAGTGAGAATTTGTAGTTTTGACGTGATATTAAAAGCTAAGGTTTTTCCCCGGCTTTTTCCCCCATAAGATTACAAAATTTTTACTTCGAAATTTAACTAAAATCAAGGTTCAATTTTATTGTCTGTCAACTTTGGAAGCGCATTCAGTGTTGAGTGAGTAATATTTGCTGTAAGCATGAGCTTACCCGATTTGATCAGATGTTTGAAACCTATTTAAACAAGCATCTTTGGCGGTTTCTTTTATCGCCAAACAAAGAGAAATGATCTATGATTTTTCGATTAAATTACAAAGTTATTAAACTCCATGGTCGAGTTAATGACTATTACTTATTGAGTACACTAACACGTTATTACTAACCTTTTTTAATCTGCAGCGAGTGAAAACAGAAATTTATTTTTTTGAAAGGAATAATAGAGCTCCGAAGATAAATCGGACCACACTGCAAACATACGTTTTTCTATTCCAATTTCTATTGTATTTTCACAAGGTCTATTTATTTGATTTCCAATATTTACTAATACTTTTTACGATATTTTTTATAGATTCTTTGAAGTTTATAGAGTTAAAATAAAGCAAAAGTAATGAAATAAAAAATGTGAAAATTTTATTGGAAATAGAATCCACCAATCAGAATTTAGGATAGTGCATATATTTTAGCACATGACCACGGCAACAACAATTACGTTTCTGTATTTCTTAGAGACAACTGGCAGAACTTCAGGCGAAGTGTGCTTAAAGATTTCCAGGCCAACATGAACGGCTCTAATATTTCAAATATCAATGACACTTTCCTTTCAAATGTGAGTTCGACTGTCTCTAACCTATCGGAGACGAAGGCTACTATTATTAAGGCAACATTTGGTTTCATAGCTATTCTCTCGTTCGTTGGCAATCTTTTTCTATGTATTGTTATGGTTCGTAAAAGGTCCATGCTTAAAAAAGCCTACAATGTCCTTATCTTTAACCTGGCTGTTGCAGATATGCTCACAGGTAAGTAAACTACATTTTACATCTTTCCTTTTATACCACACTTCAAAGATAATCTTCGATTGCACTTGTTTTAGCTATCAAAAAAATCACATTCAACGCAAAAGAAAATGCACCTAGAAGGAAGGTAGAGTTCTAAACATCTCTGGCAAGGAAGATTTAGTCTAAAATTACTATTACAATAATATTTTGAACAATTATTTACATGATGTTCTGATTGTTCATGCGATCTCTAAGTGATCATGTAATAATGCTTCGACAGAAATCGCTTGGAATCGCATTTGAGTTTTTTTTTTCTAAATCAATTTTTCAAAATAAAAATCAGTACATTCTGTTTAAAACAAAACAAAAAAAAATTTCTAATACTTTCTACTTCAAATCTTTTAGTTTATTAACTTTTTCTAATATATCAGATACTGTGACACGATATTTATTGGAATTATTCGATTTTAGAACCTTTCCTTTGTATATCTTTTTTTCTATCCCAAATTCGTATATTGTTGATATAAATAAAACACATTTCTGATGTCGGTTCGTCCGTTCAATAGTTCCAGATGTAGCTAAATCAATATCGAAGACCGTAAAATCTTTTTTTGTTTGACACCTCTTCTGTCGTAGCTGTCCAGTGCCTTTGACGGTGTTTATGTAACTTCAGTTGAATCAATAATCGCTTTCCTAACAGTACTAGTTCATGCTTGCTTATCTTACCAAACTATCTCCGACAAGCCATCTTTTAGACTTTAAAAACAGCTAACAGGTTTAAATGTTTTAAAATTATGTCTGTTGTGCTTAAATGTACGCCCGTTTTTTAATGATCGAAGTCGATTTTTCTTCACCATCGTTCAGAATATATTTCTAAATTTCCATATTTTCGTTTTTAATGTTTATGAACTCTCGCTACTAACGGTCAAAGTACTTGATTTGAGAGTTTAAAAGAAATTCTGAAATAAACATAAAAAAAGACAATGTACTTAAAAAGTTATGCCATGTCGCGGCGAGTTTGTTTTCCAACACGATTCAAAAAGCGATTCTTTTTTCACCAAGAAAATTTTGAAAACATTAATAAAATGTATTTTAGATTATAATAAAATATCCAAATGTTTATTTGAATTTTTATTTAATCATTTTTGAAAAAAAAATAAAGCAAATAACTAAAAAAGAAAACGAAGACAGAGTAAAATACTACTGGCGTGCCACATCTAGAAAAGAAAGTTATTGGGCCTAATTCTTAATATCAACATTTTATGATAAACTTTTTACTGAAAATAATTTTTTTTCGGGTTCTTATCTCTCCAGCCTCTGCGGAAGAGCACAAATGTATTCATTCCTAGTAAGAACGTCTGGTACTTTATTTACAATTTGAACAAAATTTGACTCTTTGTTGCATATTTGACCGAGCAACTAACATCTACATTGTCAATCAAGCATATGTTTCTTTATTACTTTTCTTCTTCGTACATTTACTGGCTGGAAAGCCGACATTAAACGAAGCTACTCTATGTTATGATTAGCCGTTATAATCACTATTATAGAATGTAGGCGTTGAGAAGGCGTCTAAGAGGCGGTTAGCCAGGCGGTCCGTGGGTCTGGCAATCACAATTACTTAATTATTGAAACCGAAATTGACCATTTACAATTTCAATATCATATGTTCATTCAAAATTGCCTTAAATTTACGCTGAGTAATAACCATAATGTTCCTTGATGGAATAGAATTCAATTTTTTTTCCTAAAAATTAAAAAAATATCAATCAAATTTTAAATTTCTTTGGCGGGCTAATTATTTTGAAAACTAGGCTTCAATTTCGGTTATATTCTCTACCTGAGTTAGAATTACTATAACAAAAACATTATAAGCCATGGCATTATTAAATTACAATTTCTAAATTATTCTAAAAATAAACAGCTAACAGGTTTAAATGTTTTAAAATTATGTCTGTTGTGCTTAAATGTACGCCCGTTTTTTAATGATCGAAGTCGATTTTTCTTCACCATCGTTCAGAATATATTTCTAAATTTCCATATTTTCGTTTTTAATGTTTATGAACTCTCGCTACTAACGGTCAAAGTACTTGATTTGAGAGTTTAAAAGAAATTCTGAAATAAACATAAAAAAAGACAATGTACTTAAAAAGTTATGCCATGTCGCGGCGAGTTTGTTTTCCAACACGATTCAAAAAGCGATTCTTTTTTCACCAAGAAAATTTTGAAAACATTAATAAAATGTATTTTAGATTATAATAAAATATCCAAATGTTTATTTGAATTTTTATTTAATCATTTTTGAAAAAAAAATAAAGCAAATAACTAAAAAAGAAAACGAAGACAGAGTAAAATACTACTGGCGTGCCACATCTAGAAAAGAAAGTTATTGGGCCTAATTCTTAATATCAACATTTTATGATAAACTTTTTACTGAAAATAATTTTTTTTCGGGTTCTTATCTCTCCAGCCTCTGCGGAAGAGCACAAATGTATTCATTCCTAGTAAGAACGTCTGGTACTTTATTTACAATTTGAACAAAATTTGACTCTTTGTTGCATATTTGACCGAGCAACTAACATCTACATTGTCAATCAAGCATATGTTTCTTTATTACTTTTCTTCTTCGTACATTTACTGGCTTGAAAGCCGACATTAAACGAAGCTACTCTATGTTATGATTAGCCGTTATAATCACTATTATAGAATGTAGGCGTTGAGAAGGCGTCTAAGAGGCGGTTAGCCAGGCGGTCCGTGGGTCTGGCAATCACAATTACTTAATTATTGAAACCGAAATTGACCATTTACAATTTCAATATCATATGTTCATTCAAAATTGCCTTAAATTTACGCTGAGTAATAACCATAATGTTCCTTGATGGAATAGAATTCAATTTTTTTTCCTAAAAATTAAAAAAATATCAATCAAATTTTAAATTTCTTTGGCGGGCTAATTATTTTGAAAACTAGGCTTCAATTTCGGTTATATTCTCTACCTGAGTTAGAATTACTATAACAAAAACATTATAAGCCATGGCATTATTAAATTACAATTTCTAAATTATTCTAAAAATCGTTCCTGAAAGCAGATGGTTACTGTTTATTATATATAATAGATCTGCATTGGGTTGCCTGTGGTTTATGGTTAGGACGTCAGGTATACTCACCTTCTTACCTTGCAAAATAAATTCCATGAAAAGGGAATGATTTTGGTAATCGGTTCTGATATAATTCAGCACCATGGCTTTTCAACGAAATTATAATTAGAGTGGTTTTGATGATTTTTAGCATAATGTAGTTGTATGATGGCAATAATTCGTCAGTTTACTTTCAGATGTAAGTCCTTGTGTTTTCCTAATTTCCCAATCTTTTTCCTCAGATTTCATTCTTTTTTCCAGCTCTTTTCCTTTCCTCTCCCTTCCTTTCCTTTCCCTTCCTTTCCTTTTCTTCTTTTCCGTTTTTTTTCTTCCCTTTTCTTTGTCTTTCTTTCTCCTTTCTTCCCTTTTCTTCATTTGCCTTCATTTTCTCCCTTCCGTTTCCTTTATTCACTTTTCTTATATTTCATACCGAAACTAAACTTCTCTTCGTGATCATGCGCAGTTAGCTTGTTTTCGACTTACAAAACACGTCTCAGCTTCTAAATCAAATAATTGTTTAATGCAAAGCTTCGCCATTTAAAACAAGAGTTTAAGAGCCAATGAATAAATAAACTTTGCAAATTCACTGATGGGTATACTGTCATCCCTGACACTGGCTGAATTATAAAACAATAGGAAAATTAAGGCATTTTGTTTATAAGAAAGGCCAAGATTAAAATACAGACTTTGTCTTTGATATTGGAAAATGCACTTATTCAAATCTCGTTTTCTCGCTTAAAATTTGACTGTATTTTATTTTTGCTGTATTTGTTTGCTGTGCCTTACTTATTTACTTATTTAATGTCTTCTCTTTATTTATTAATTTCTTATTTATTTTTTGATAATTCGAAATGCAAAATTTAACAATTTACAATATTTTTTCATTTTCTGCCCTTTTCTTTCTTCGTTAATTTGTTTATAACTGCATTTTGTCTGTGTGTTCCCTTACTTCCTTCCTTCATTTGTTCTTTCAATTTTGGTTTCTTTCTTTGCTATTCGTTTTTTCTATTGGCTTGTTGGCTTGTTGGCTTGTTGGCTTGTTGGCTTGTTGGCTTGTTGGCTTGTTGGCTTGTTGGCTTGTTGGCTTGTTGGCTTGTTGGCTTGTTGGCTTGTTGGCTTGTTGGCTTGTTGGCTTGTTGGCTTGTTGGCTTGTTGGCTTGTTGGCTTGTTGGCTTGTTGGCTTGTTGGCTTGTTGGCTTGTTGGCTTGTTGGCTTGTTGGCTTGTTGGCTTGTTGGCTTGTTGGCTTGTTGGCTTGTTGGCTTGTTGGCTTGTTGGCTTGTTGGCTTGTTGGCTTGTTGGCTTGTTGGCTTGTTGGCTTGTTGGCTTGTTGGCTTGTTGGCTTGTTGGCTTGTTGGCTTGTTGGCTTGTTGGCTTGTTGGCTTGTTGGCTTGTTGGCTTGTTGGCTTGTTGGCTTGTTGGCTTGTTGGCTTGTTGGCTTGTTGGCTTGTTGGCTTGTTGGCTTGTTGGCTTGTTGGCTTGTTGGCTTGTTCGGTTGTTTTATCTTTAAATTCTTTTCCCCCAGGAATATTCATTGTCGCCACACCTGACTACGTCTTTGACCGTCGTGCCTTCCCATACCCAGACGGCCTTGCAGGCGAGATATACTGTCGCATGATTGGCTCCACGTACATCCTCTTTATCTTCAGCAAGGCGTCTACGCTGACTATCATGTTCTTGGCCATAGATCGATGGTACTCGATCATCAAACCAATAATGTACAAAACAACGTTCAGCAGAAGACGTCTCTACTACTACATCACTGTCATTTGGATCATAAGCTGCCTTACTCAAATCAACGAGCTGTTTATAACAGTCGTTGAGGACGGTTCCTGTACTTTCCAGCCTCCTTTTTACGGGGTCGAGTTAGAAAGAATCCTCATTCTCGTCCATGTGACTCTGACGTTCTACATTCCAAGCATAATTACGTGGTGTTCGTTTGCGCATATTAAGTACCACATGAACAAGCCGCGATTCAGAAGAAGCATCAATAACGTCAAGGCGACCGAGAGGCTACTCCGCATGTGCGCACTTGCAGCTTTCTTTCTATCGATCTGTTGGCTTCCGACAGAAACATATTTTATCACCTACAAATTTAATGTCCTGGATTGGCCGTTCAGTGTACCACTGTTTTTAAGCGTCCTCGCGATGTTTAACTCCTGCGTAAATCCTTGGATTTACTGCCTGAGTAACAAGGAATACCGTAAAGAATTCGTCAACTTGCTATGCTGTATCAGGTCTAATTCTATCGGTCTGACAGAGCTAATTGCAAGAGTTTCATCCTCTCAGAGTCAATATTCGTTCACCAACGTGATGGATTTGCCGACAGATAGCCAAACAAACCTTAAGACGGAACGTTCGAATACTATTGAAATGAGAGCCATGTCGAATCCAGAATACATGTTTCTACATCTTGATCCCAACACCGCGACTCTGAAGCGATACTCATCCAATGATGTGGTCAATGAAGTATCAACCAATGAGAAGACACCTAGTCAAGTGAACGACAATAAATTAATTTGATGACGGCCATGTTGGATCAGTTCTTTTATTTCTAATAAGCGTGGACGCCCGAGAGCTGACGCATTGCTTTTTCGGGGGACAATACTTTTTGCCGTCTTTATCACGTGACCCCAGACTAAAGTTTCAAAAATCTAATCTATTGTCCTTCAGAAAACAAAAAATAGGAAACTGGGTGGTACTCTGCCACTTGGAGACTGTGCAGGGTTCGATTAGACTCCGACACATAATGAAGAAAGTATCAATATCAATAGATGTAGGAAAAGAATAATAAAGTTATTATTATTATTATTATTATTATTATTATTATTATTATTATTATTATTATTATTATTAAGAACAGCTGAGGAAAAATACTAAAACTCTGAGTAGGTTCAAGTTTCAGGGCACCCATCCAGGTACTAACCCGGATTGCACAGCCGGGCTTGACTCAGTGTCTTGAAAGTCTAAGTTTTCCACTAGGCCATGCACGGTTCGACGAACTTAGCATAACTGTTACAAATTTTTCAACCGATTCCGTGCGTGCAGAGTACAAGGGATTAGCTGTAGATATAGTCTGGGGAACGACTAGTGTTCTTTCCCCTGATGCTTTCGGGCTAGCTAGAACATTTTCTTGCGTAATTCGTGCACCCAAGGGCAGAAGGATTTAATTGCCGTCAGGTCCGAAGTCCATACGACGCCTTAGCTCTGCGGGTGTCTCTGAAGTATGGCACAGTAAAATAGTTTAGTTTTAATTTTCGTCGATGGACTTAAGTTCAACCCCAACGTATCCCAGTATTTTTTGTTTTCTTTTTAGAAAAACACATTCTCATTGCTTACATTTGTAATCGGCATCATCAGCTAATCGATTCTTAATCTGAAACTTTTATTTTACTGACAAAATCTTATTCCCCACTAGTTTCCCAGTAAAGTCTCTCTATATTCCTATAATTTCTGTTTAACTAAACAAAGCTGCATGGTGAATATATAACATATATGTGGTTCTCTTTAGTATATTTATACTTTATAATAACCATTCGCTTGTAAATCGTCTTAATTGTAACTTGCTCATGAACCAAAAATGTTTACCAAAAAAAAAAGTGCTTGCGCGTAATAGGAATACTTTAAAGTTTGTGCTAATAAATGAAAAAGTTATAATGGATGGATGGATAGATGGATGGATGGATGGATGGGATGGGATGGGATGGGATGGGATGGGATGGGATGGGATGGATTGATGGATGGGATGGAATGGAATGGGATCGGATGGGTTGGGATGGATGGATGGATGGATGGATGGATGATGGATGGATGATGGATGATGGATGATGGATGATGGATGATGGATGATGGATGATGGATGATGGATGATGGATGATGGATGATGGATGATGGATGATGGATGATGGATGATGGATGATGGATGATGGATGATGGATGATGGATGATGGATGGGATGGGATGGGATGGGATGGGATGGGATGGGATGGGATGGGATGGGATGGGATGGGATGGGATGGGATGGGATGGGATGGGATGGGATGGGATGGGATGGGATGGGATGGGATGGGATGGGATGGGATGGGATGGGATGGGATGGGATGGGATGGATGGATAGGACGAAATAGGATGCGATGGGATTAGATTGGATTGTTCCATGCTACCTTAATGTATAACTAAACCATCATTCAATCAACTATTCACTATGACATACTACAAAAGGAACTGAATTTTATAAATAATAATTAAATAAGAAAAAGAATGGCAATAACAACTATATACCAAAACCGGAAAAAAAAATCAAGCGAAAAAAAGATGATATATTTAATTCATTTCTAGAGAACAAATTAACGTCGTAACAAAATACGAATGCACAAAAAAGCATCATATCTGTTGTCCTGCATCCTGCTTATCGATCCCTGTCAGTAAATACGGTCAAAAGACTGTCACTTCCTTGCCTTACAATTTAATTAACCATCGATCAAGCTTTTATTCAATGTAGAAAGTTAAAATTAACACACTGGGTTTTTGAAAGGAAGCGGGCAGTTTTTGATGTGGGGAAAAAGAGAGCTTGTTTGAATATGATGTGCTTGGATGTGTGGAAATAGTTATATTTGAACGGATTTTGAAGAATGGAGGTAATATAGCGGGTAAAAATTCATATTTTGAGAAAATCCCGAATTAAATTTGTCATAGAATATAAAAAAATTAAAATATATTTATTTGATTTTTATCAAACTATTTTTAGAAATCTGTCGACGTGTTATCTTGATATTTATTTTTGGTAGAAATATGATGACTTTTTATGGCAGATAAGACTTCATTTGACACTTTGGATAAATAAAGAAAAAAAAGAAAATAAAGAAAAATTAGAAGAGAATAGAGACGAAGTTTTGCTGGAAAAAAAATTGTTTTTCGTAGAAAAAACGTTGGAAATTTTTTTTAACCTTTGTGATTTTAAAAGCAAATTCGTAAGAAAAAAATTAAGGGGGAGAAAAAGCTAAGAATATAGATGAGGAAAACAGGTGTGTTCGATACTTTTGACAGCCTTTCGATGTCCAAGCAATGATCTTCCGGATCCAATGTCAAGTCAAAATACAGTTCCTAAATCGGCACCTTTGTAATCCCCAAAAAACAATAACAACTCAGACATAAGAAAGACTTCAAAACGATATATAGGACTATATTACAGAGAAATTCTAAGCTTAATTACCAACTGTCCTACGACTTTTGATGGATAATTTTGACTTGTTGAGAAAAGTGCTGACATGAAACTTCCGTAAGTCAGCGTTGTTTTTTTATGTCCGTGTGCTTGTGAGTCCTTTATTGAGCTTCTTCTTATTGCGTCGATTAAAAATATATTCTCTACAACCCCTTATAATATTATACCCAAAAATTCAAGGTAAATTCCTTAATAATTTGAAGCTTAGAACTGACTTTGATTTTTCAATGTTCTTAATTTTTTAATTTTTTAATTTTTCTTTGTTTTTCAGTTTTTAATTTTCAAATTGTTTTTTATTTGAGCAAGATTACCATATTTAGGATACAACCCATCAAAGTGTTATTACAAGCTTTTTTAGACCAATCAGAGAGCGACCTTGCTGACATGCACGAAGCCATTCGAGTGCTCAACAAATAGCATGTTATTCAAGAAACCTCGCTTTTGCTAAACACGGGGGAATTTACCTCTCTATTCGCTGCAACCATTTACATACCATTGTCGAGGAAGTTAGATGACAGTTCAAAATGAATTTAGGAAAATCCGCTTTTAAAACCTTAAACACAAGCGGAAACCTAAGCAGTGAAAAAAGAACTGTATTGAGCAGCGACGACTCAATGGCGGGAGAGAAATACGGGTTCTTAGCCCATGTATTCTTTGGTATCATCTCGGTCCTTGCATTTGTTGGAAATTTTTTGATCTGCGTGGTGATTGTGAGAAAGAAACGACTACTATCGAAGCAGTACAATATTCTGATCCTAAACTTAGCGGTGACCGACTTGCTTACAGGTGAGGATGAAAATACTAGAAACTTTATAACCAATTTAGAGAAGTAAAGCTAATATATACTTAAATTATTGGCGAGTTTCATGTTTTTGCTTGTTTTAAATGAGGAGCTTTAAGAACGTCCAGGTGTTAAATTCCAGGAAGGGCAAAAGGCGAAAACATTCTAATTTTCTAATATTTAGAAGAAAAGTATTAACATAACTGCAGTAAGACACTTCAAACTTTTTGATTTTGAAATTTTAAGAATTTTCAAAAAGAAAAATTATTTTTGAAATAGAATTATGAATAATTTGTGGCCAGTGAGTAGATCTCATCAGCCAGTTTTTTTCGACTTTGTTTACAAAGCCTGACATTGCTGTATATGTTTCGTTTTATCTTAATTTTTTTTTAGTTTTCGGCAGAGATAGCTATGGTCAGGTGCCGGTGGTCAAGGTTCTTAGCAAAAGGCATTGTAATTTAAGTTTGTTGGAACATCAATTACGCAGCAGGAAACCGTTTTTTTGACTATTAAATTAAACTTTTAGTCACAGGTGAAAGTAATTTCTCTTTGTTGAAGGTAATTAGGAGAATTAGAAGAGAAGGAAGAGGAAGAATGAAATAAAGAAAGATTATTAAGGAAATAATAAAGAAAGTGAAGCAGAAAGTATAAGAAAGAAAAGAAAAAAAGAAAAGAAAAGAAAAAAAGAAGAGAAGAGAAGAGAAGAGAAGAGAAGAGAAGAGAAGAGAAGAGAAGAGAAAAGAAATGAAAAGAAAAGAAAAAGAAGAAGAGATAAGAAAAGAAAAGAAAAGAAGAGAAGAGAAAAAAAGAAAAAAATTGAAAAATGAGAAAGGTAAGAAAAAAATAGAAAAAATATAACTGAAAGGAAAGAAAAAGATACAAAAAAAGTGAAAAATAACAAAAAAGAAAAAAAGAAAGGAAAGAAGAAAACAGGGAAAAAAGAAAGAAATTACATAACAATTTTAAAAAAGAAATAGAAATACGAAGAAAAAACATCTAGACTTACAAAGCCGAAAGGAAAGGAAAACAAAAAATGATAACGACAACTAGATTTGATATGTGGGCGGTTTCAAGAACAAACATAGATCCATTTGTACCTTACACAATTTTCATTGGACGAGATACAACAGTTAAGCCCAAAGCAAAAACATTATCTAGATAGATTTCACTCGGTTTAGAGGATCACAAAATCTCTAGGAAAGATTATTTTTCGGTGGTTTTGGAAATCAAAAACAGTCAGTGGATCAAATTTAAATCTGAGATAAATATTTGGAATTTTTAGGGAAAATGATATCACGATATTAGGAACAGAAATACAATAGCAGTTTAGAAAGAATGCCGTAATACTAATTCTCAACGTAGGGGGTCAAAATCTTATTTTCCAAAAATCTTTAATTAGAAATCTCTTAATTTGAGACTTGTGATATGGCGAATGCAGCTTGTTAACATAAGTTAATTTTGAGGATTAAAAAAAAATACATTAAAAATAATGTTTTCAAATTATTTTCTTCGAAAGAAATATCAAAAAAATTAGTTGCTAGAATTTAAATTTTTATTTCTGTTTATTGAAGTATATGTTTTTATTTGTTCTTTTTGGGGATTTTTTTTTCCTGAAAAAAATTGTGAAGGTAAAGTGTCATTTCGATTTTTTTTATTTTGTTGTATTTAGTAACCTGGATAGGGTTTTGAATCATGGTTTCCCAACATATTCTTTTAAAATTACTTGATTCTTGCTTTCTTTTTGTTTGTTTGTTTCTTCGTCTGTTTTGTTGTTGTTATTTATTTGTTTGTTTGTTTGTTTGATTTTATTCATTTATTTCTCAGTTTGTTTCTTATTTTTTATTTCTTTCCTTTTTGTTTATTTGTCTATTTTTTAGTGTTAGTTTGTTGTTTTTTTTTTTTTGTTAGTTTGTTTTTTGTTGGTTTGTTTTTATTTGTTTTGTTTTTTCTTTGTTTCTTTTTTTTTCTGAACTTTTTAGTATTTTTCATTTTAAATTCTCGCTTTTAATAATCTTTCTGTATAATATATAAAATACATTTAATATACATTATAATGTTTATATCTATTCACATATTTTACTGACTATCCCACAAAGAAGGACTAACTTATAATTTTAGCAAGACAACCGTGCAGTTTCTCATGAATCATTCCCAAAATCAATATCTCACAAGACCAAATAAGTAGTTTTTGTTCAGAGTCCGGAAGAACACTTCCTATCTGACTCCCAATGTCCAGAAGTGTGTCTTGAAAGATATACTGTTAATCTCTCTGTGTCATCGTCTAGACACGTGACGTCACTTAGCCATTAATTAAGAAAACTTTCGCCTTTGTTTCAATATTTACAGTTATGTTGTTGCTCAATTTCAGCTATCTTCCTGGCAGCCACTCCGGACTTTGTGATTCCAGATCACCTCTTTCCTGTCGCAGTGAATATCGCAGGTGAGCTGTTCTGCCGTCTGATTGGCTCAACCTATGTGTTATTTACATTCGGAAAAGCTTCAACTTTGACTGTCATGTGCATGGCCGTGGAGCGCTGGTACGCAGTCGTTAAGCCAATGAAATACAAGGTTACATTTCGTAAGCGAAGGCTTGGATTTTATATTTTCATAGTATGGTTATTCAGCTGCTCGACTCAGATTAACGAACTGTTTCAAGTCACCGCCCGCGATAATCATTGCAAGCGTACAACTCCACCTTATAGTATGGAGGTTTCACAGATTTTTACTCTCTTCCATATCGCGATGACGTTCTACATTCCTAGCATAGTCACGTGGATGACATTCACTGATGTATGGTTGAGCATGCGCAGAAGTAGGAAGATTAGTGCACACAATGCTACTAACAGTTTTGGAGTGGCGAAGAGGCGAATAGTGCGCATGTGCGCAATAACTGCGTTTCTTCTGACACTTTGTTGGTTTCCTGCGGAAACATTTTTCATTTTGCTGACATTCAAAACTCTAATCCTACCGCACAGTTTCTATCAGTGTACAGTTATTTTAGCCATGTTTAACTCATGCGTCAACCCAGTCATTTACTGCTTAAGCAACAAAGAATACAGAAGAGATTTCCTTGAAATGTTTTATCACTGTGACCGAGTGGAGGTACTGGGGACTGTGAACCAGTGTAACCGGAAGTCATTCAGTTTGCGCAGCTACCGGAAGTCGATTGGTGGAGAAAGTTTCGAGACATCAGTAGCCATGCGCAGGAATAGTGTGAGAGCTGACTTAGCAAAAGCCAGGAAGTCTGCTGTGGTGATATTGCCGTGTTTTCTTGAGGATGAAGGGACTAAACAAGAAATGACAAGCACTAAAAAACTATGACTTTCAAATGACGTCATTTCCGGTCTGGTGCGGAATTTTCATTAGCTGAATGGCAAGTTTTCAGATGACGGGCAGTGTTTGTCTGTCATTGTACACTGTTAATGAGATTCATGAGATTTATTCATCTGACTGATACCAAGCAATAGAATACTATCTGGTTGATAGGACATGACGGGCAGTGTTTGTCTGACATAGTAGGCTGATAATGAGATTCATGAGTTTTATTCATTTATTCAAGTATTTATTATCAGAAACCATCATTTATTGACAAGATTATCTACACTTTTATATTCTTGATGTAAGCTCCATTTATACATTGTATAATCATCACCTGGAGAGCTCTTTCAGCTCTTTTACTAACTAGCGAAACGACAACAAGCATTACTGCTCATTCAGTTAATATTCTAAACTACAAAAATGAAGTTTTTGAACAATGTTTGTGAAATATTCTAGAATTCATGCTAAATAGTTTTGACACGAAAAGCCCATTTATTAGGAACAATATCACATTTTGATCCCAAAACATTGTGTAAAAAACATTATGCATCCATTTTTTTACGTTTACGTCTAGCTAAAGTTTAACGTAATCATGTCAAACCAATATATTTTTTGTTATTTCTTTCTCTTGGGAATGAATGCATATCCCCGAGTTGACTAGAGATGTCTCAGTGCACTACCCATATTATAGGACAGGAGCAATGGAGGTTTTTGCAAGGAGGTGGAGGGGGAAAACGAATTTCAGTCTCTAACAACAACAGTCTTTCTCAAGACTATACTCACTTTGACGATCACATTACTGCTACTCCTGGGTTAAAACCATTTACTCTCAAGATGAAAAATGTATTTAATTTATTCATCTCCATCTTCCTTCCACTTTCTTGTTTTTTGCTAGGCAAGAAATTTTATTTCCCAAGGTGAAGATTAATATGGTTTTGCAATTTTGTTACGTGAAACTCTTCTTCTCACAGCACAATCTGAGGTGTGTTATACCAGACTTCAGACTCCATTAATATCATAACTGTGTATCAAAACATTCATCTGGCGTTGATCCATCAAAATGCTTTGAATCATTGTAATTTTTCTCATATTTGTTCATCGGCGAATTACCATTGTCAAAGTATAATACCCTGATAGGTAGAGCATGTAATTCCGTCAATGGATGCCCGACTCCATTCCGAATAGAATCCGGGCGATTACGAGAGAATATCGACGCCAGAAGACTACAAAATTCATCTCGGTACTCCTTATTAGCAAGACAGAAAATCCATGGATTGATACAGCTGTTTGACATTGACAGCATTTGATTGACTTGATGAAGTATGCCACTAGTTTCCACGATAGCAAAACGACTAAGAATGTAAGTTATTTGGACGGGAACCCAACAAAGTGTCATTATACAAGCGGCTAGTGCGCAGACTCCGAGGAGTCTCTGAGACGCTGTTCTGCCAGGATTGTTATGCTTCATCCGGATTGATGTATGAAAACGGTTTTTGATCTGTGCAAATGTTCCCCATATTATAAAACTCGGGACAAAAAACGTCACCCAAACGTACACAATCGCGACTGCTTGAGATTCGGTCGAAGAATTGTCATATTGACAAGTTTCATTGACAGGTGAAATTTTGAATGCTTTAGGCATTTGAAGCAGGATACTTGATATCCAGATGCATATGATTGATGCCCAAAGCCTCCGCCGGCTAAAAATGAGGCGGTATTTGATTGGCTTGAGGATTGAGTACCATCGTTCAACAGCGAGGAATGTTGCTGTGAGAATAGACGCCTTTCCGAAGAGAAAGATCAATAGTCGATTGTAAATGATACGACAATAAAGCTCCCCGGTTATGCTGTCAGGAACTTGAAGCCATTCCTTGTCCAAGATAAAGTTGGGAGTGAAGATGATGACAATGCCTAAAATACAGATAAATTCATTTTTAACTTTCTACTATATTCCATTGACTTCTTAAATCGTTTACGTTGGTTGGTCGGATGGTCGGTTGTTTGGTTAGTTTGGTAGAATACTTGGTATGTAAGCCGTTTAATTGGTCTCTCTATCGCTTAATTGGGTTGGGTTGTGTTGGGATGGGGTGGGCTTGTTGGTTGGATGGATGGTTGGTTGGTTACTTAAGAAATTGAGGCGAATTAGACTTACGCAAGATTAATTACTTTTCCTCAAGACTATCGTTTATCACCCTGCAAATTGACTTCAGTAAAGTTCTATTTTGAACCATGAAAATGTTGACTCCTTCAGAAGTTCTTGATACAGCTCAAGATTTTTTAACGCCTTCAAAAAAAAATGATTTTTTATATATCTGTCTATGTGATTTTGACAATCATTACATCGTGTTTTCCTCTACACTATAATAGTAACTTAACTCAAAATAACAATAGTTTTCGGCATTAAATTATTACTATACTAAAATGAACCGAATTCAAAAGTTTCCATAGTTCCTTTTCTGTTCAGATAAAAATTTCATTTACAAACTGATGCGAAATTACTGTTTTAATATTGGAAATTGTACTATTTTATTGATTTACCAGAAACAATTGCATTTGAATGTCGTACAAGTGAGAAATTTAGCAGGATTAAGGTATTGAAGAGAAATAATGAAGTTTGAAACTTGCACGTTGGTGTTATCACGTTTTGAAAGAGGCACGTACGATTTTGACACGTTTCGTCGCTTTTTTGTTCCCTTGACGTAACATTATTTCGTGGCATTTGCGTCAGTTCAGTTATATACATGTACGTGTTGTATGGTTGACCCAAATGTCTCAATTTGAAACAATTGTTTGAAGACAATAGAGTGTAACCGTGATATCTGCGATTGGGTGGTATGCTGGAAATGAAATTAAATAAAAGAAATGTGGAAATCCTAGAGGTGTCTGCAAAATAGGCCATTGTCTTGGAACTGCATAAACATTCATCCTCTCAAACATCCATCCATCACTGCAGTATCTGGACTCAAAATTCGCCATTGTCTTGGAACGCCGAAGAAAAGAATATACTTTCATCCTCTCAAACATCCATCCAGCACTGCTGGACTTAAAATTCTATTGAAAATAGAGTCAAACATTTTTCGATAATTTCTATCTAAAACGACATAATTCACCTGCAGTTTCGAGATGTTCACAATAAAAATATAAAGGTCAAAGTTCATAGGTCATGTATCACACGTACTCGAATCAGGATCACGTTTTTCCTTAAAAGTGGTTAGAGTAACTTCTATCGATTGTTTTAAAGTTGTGTTGCCTTTAGTCCTGATTAAAAGAGAGAGAGAGAGAGAGAGAGAGAGAGAGAGAGAGAGAGAGAGAGAGAGAGAGAGAGATTTCATAAAGCTTTTAGCCTTATAAACTGACTCGTCAATCTCGTCTCTATTCGAGAAATAGATACTTGAAAGGAAAGACAGATACGATCATCAAACTTGTCTTTTAACTTTTTCACTTATTTTACACTACCTTCACTTTGTATCTGTTTAACTCTGTGAGTAAATATACATATGCCTGTGTTTACTCTATGCCTCTCGGATATTTCATCTTCGTTTCCTTTCTCTATTGTGGCTCCTTCGTCGACATGACATCAAGCCATTCAAGAATGACAAACCATCTAATCAAAAGATTTCCTGTTATTGATCCCTCAAACGAGAAATTTGGAGTTTGGTTTTCAAAGAAATTTGAGGAAGGTTTTGAATTTATGTATTCAAATCTTAAGATGTGCTTTTTTAATTTGAATTAATGAGCCTTAGTTTGGTTTAGCTTAAAAGCTGTTCTTGTTGAAGTAAAATATTTTTATGGTTATGCTACATTCATTTTATTTCGCGATTTCTCTTCTTTTTTATTTCTTTTATCGCTTTCTGCCTTCCTTGCTTCCTTATTTCTTCTTCTTCTTCTTCTTCTTCTTCATCGTCGTCTTCTTTCTTTCTTTCTTTCTTTCTTTCTTTCTTTCATCTCCACATCAGATACAACTCCGTTTCCTTTCCCCTCGTACCCGAAGCATCCCGAGTCCAGTTTTATAATACTATTTACCATACTTTTTGACGAATCGTTTCAGAATCCTTCTCCTTTTTTGGATTACGACATAGATTTAGCAATACAAAATATTGGCTAACACATTAGAATCAATAATTTAAGTACCAATATGCAATCAATAAATCTCCGATTTTTGAATTTCTGTTCTCAGTTATGACATTTTTGCCAAAAGCTCATTTTTTTTTTTTTAAATAACTCAAAATTATAAGGACAAAAAAATGTTAATGAAAATTAAGTTTGAAGCCAAATTAAGCAAGTGCAAGCTGCCTTTTATTCTTGCTCATATCTCTAAGTTTACTGCCCGTAATTTAATACGATTACCGCGATAATATCAAGTATAAAGTGACAGCCTGAAAACCATGTTATTTTGTGATGAAATATCATTGGATCATATGAGCTTAGCTGGTTTCTGATTGGTTCAGGTAACTATCCTCTTTAACTGTCTTAGAACCGTACGTTTTCGATCTGAATCTTACGAAATCTCTGCCTTAAGTGAAATTTTGTGTAATTTCTTCGGGAAAAAAATATTTATTTCAACATTATAGAATTGCACACTTATATATATATGTATATATAATGCAGAATTTTTCAAGATAAGAATTGCTGCAGTTTTAAAATAATTCATATCAATCGACAAAAAATTCTCTTTTGTAATAATATTTTTGTCTTTTTTCGCCTGTCTCAAAAACCTTAACTTTTTTGTTCAATATGTAATATTTTTTTGCGATGTTTTTAGGCAAAACGCCAATTAAAGAAAACTTCCATCTTCCATCAAGTTTAATCGTAAGCCTATCTTAAAAACTAGTACTGTTCTTATTGTAACCTATTGATTAGAATTTTCATAGAAATTTGGGGGGAAAATTGCCTCAATGACGCCATTTCGCAACAAAAAATATTTCTCTCTTTTTAAGAATTTTTTTTATACGATTCTTTTACAGTGGCAAAGCTCTTTTAGAAGCAAGAAAAATAATTTTAAACCTAGAATTATGGCTTAAATATGCCATTTCATGGTACTTAAATAAGCTAGCAAGTAAAATAATCGTTTTATCTCACCTGTGAGGAGGTCGGTGATTGAGAGCGAGAGAAGAAGCTTGTTGTACGGTCTTTTTAACATAGATTTCTTCCTCACCAACACAACACAAAACAGGCTATTCCCAACGATCGATAAAACGGCAATCACCGTGAAAAGAATTTTCTTTGGATGAGTAAAATCTTGCAAAATAGTGTTGGTCTTCGATTTGTTATGGTACACGAATGCGGTGTTGTTTTCTAACTCCATTTTTTAGCTGGCTTTGGATTATCTGGTGATGTGAACGTTGGTTGCTTAAAGTCAGAGCTGGTTACTCGTCATACAAGGAACTCACAACTCAACTATCTCCAAAACAACCAAAGCATTATCAAACAAGATCCTACGTGATATGATTTGATTGACATTGTATATATCTAAATTTTAAAATTGCTTTTTGGAATTTTACATTATAGCCTCGCGCGCCAATAACTGAAAACTAATCCAGGAAGTGTGTGTCGCTACATCATTAGTACAAATTCTGTGGAAAGATTTGATTGCAAAATTATTTCTATTCCTAATCACCGGGAAAAAATAGAAAATGCAGTAGAAAAATCTTGAAGGAAATAAACCTAGTATTTCAATTATTTGAATGTGTGGGTCGCTACATCATTAGTACAAATTCTGTGGAAAGATTTAATTGCAAAATTATTTCTATTCCTAATCACCGGGAAAAAAATAGAAAATTAAATTGAAAAATCATGAAGGAAATAAACCTATAGTATTTCAACTGCCACATAATTCAGTTAATAAACGAGAAAAAAGAATATATTATGAAGAACCGTGTGAAAACAATGGATATTTTTGATTGAAAAATTAAGTTTTCTGTGTTTGTTTATTTCATTCATTATGTTGATGTTGACGAGACTTTTAAAGAAAATCGAAGGGTTTTCATGAACAAAGGTGTTGATTAATACACAAACTGTAAAAAAATAACTTATTTTTAGCCATTTTATTCGTAAATTGACCCTTCTCACAATTACATTAAATGTGAGGAAATAAATGGAAACATGGAAATACGAAAGAAATGCCACAAGTGTGATTTCTTTTGTGTTTCATGTTAGCCTCACATCCAAGATAATTTTGAGAAGGGTCATTTGTCGATAAAATGTATGATAAAATTTGTGGAGCAAATGTATTTGAGATATGGCTTTCTCGAAGCTCCTTAATGAGTGCAAAACAAATAGGGCTGGAAAAAAGGGTTTGGTAGTGGGTAAATGGATGGGATGGGTTGGGATGGAAGGATGGATGGATGGATGGATGGATGGATGGATGGATGGATGGATGGATGGATGGATGGATGGATGGATGGATGGGATGGGATGGGATGGGATGGGATGGGATGGGATGGGATGGGATGGGATGGGATGGATGGATGGATGGATGGAAAATTAAATGACAGATTTCTAGCACTATCCCTATATAACACATTTTGTTGGTTTTTCATTTGATCTTGCGAAACACGACAGGAAAGCTTTGCTCCAAACATGTTTAAGTACTTGAGCAAAGTCAACTTCAAACTAGAACTCGCATTATTTGCATTTACTTATACCAACATTTCATCTTTTAAACTTGATTTCCATGTGTTTAAGCCAGGAGACTCTCTGCACTGAGTCAGTGAAGAGATGCTGAAAACAATATTCAAATTTATCATATGACCGTATTTCACTGTACGCGTGATTCTAAAAAAAACCTTTGGGGAAAATGTCGTCAGCAAAAAAAGTACGCTTTTCCGAAAAGTGTAATAACTTCCCGTTCGGACTCGCCGTTCGGACTCGCTGCCGTCAATCATGTAAAAACTACGCATTTTGATTCGCATTTATTAAAAACGCTTTGAAATCGATTTTTTATATGTGGTCATATGATAAAATGCTTATTGACTGAGTTAAGGTCGGTCCGAACGGGAAAATATTTGGCTCTCGGTCCTTGGCACGGAACTCGCTGCGCTCGTTCCGTACTTCAGGACCTCGAGCCAAATATTTTCCCGTTCGGACCTCCCACTCAGTCAATAAGTACATAATATTCTTTTGGGCATATAGTTTTATGAGAAATAGAATTACGAGAAGACTAGTTGTCATTTTGTAATTTGTATATTTCGGCCTTTATCCAAAGGCCATCAACTGCAAATGAATAGATTAAACTACCAGGTGTCCGGTGCACGCACGAACAGTCCAATCACAGCGCGCTTCGATGCTTAGCCAAGCGGCCCTTGCTCCAAGTCTTTTCCCAATACAAAAACACGCGTTTCAAAGAATTTAGAGAAAAAAAGTTGAAGTATACGTGTTGTTTAAAAAATTAAAGTAAATCTTTGCGATCCATCTCCTCAAATTCTGTGAGATATATGACTTTTAAGACTCGGGCGAGGGCCGCTTGAATTACAACAACAATCCTTTTCGCGCTTAGTTTTTCGTACAGCTGGTAAGACATTCTGAATTAAGATTAGTTCATTAAACTCAAGGGGATTGACTGTCCTTGTTCATTCAAGCTTGGTTTGTGTTCTCTTATAAAAAGCGCTTCGGCTATTTTCCGTTGTTTGTAATTTCTAAAGTTGGACGCTAGGATTACAGTATTTTCAAGTTTTATCTTGTCGTGGCCCAAATAAATCTTCAAATTTTATTGATACCCTTTAAAAAATAGACAATAGTTTTGCCCAATAGCTTGGCGACCATGAAGACTCTCAATAACTGAATAATGTAGGAGTCAATTTAAAGTGATAAAACCTTCTCAGTAATATACGTATTGAATATTATTGTTTTATTAGGGCGAAAAATATTGACAAACATTGTCTTCAAATTGTCTTTGTACGTGACTCGGACTAAATTAAACAACTAAACAGATTGAAGCACTAATTGAGTCGGTTATTAGTTAACGTTAATTTCTACTTATAAGCTCGCTAGGTGAACCTAAAGATTGCTCGTCATTTTTTTCTCTATTTTTTAAAATATTATTTTATTTTCTTCAAAGGTAGCCATGCCTTTGCATCGAAGCGAGACGAACGGTGAGCTTGCAACGATAGACAGATGTGAATAATTGTCTGAGTTGACAACTGTCATGAGTCACCCTCTATATACAAAGTCTATTATTGTCATTGTCATTGTCATTGTCAGGCTGTAATCAGCAATTGCATTGGGATAACTTTCTACTATACGAAAGTAATTCTCTTTATCGGACATGCATCACCGTGTTTACAGGTGTTTATCTGCAATTGCATGAGAATTACTTTCTACTATACGAAAGTAAGTCTCTTTATCGGACATGCATCACCGTGTTTACAGGTGGTTATCAGCAATTGCATGAGAACCACTTTCTACTATACGAACGTAAGTCTCTTTATCTGACATACATCACCGTGTTTACAGGTGGTTATCAGCAATTGCATTGGCACCACTTTCTACTATACTAACGTAAGTTTCTTTATCTGACATGTGTCACCGTGTTTACAGGTGGTTATCAGCAATTGCATTGGCACCACTTTCTACTATACTAACGTAAGTTTCTTTATCTGACATGTGTCACCGTGTTTACAGGTGGTTATCAGCAATTGCAATTGCACCACTTTCTACTATATGAACGTAAGTATCTTTATCTGACATGTGTCACTGTGTTTACAGGTGGTTATCAGCAATTGCATTAGAATCACTTTCTACTATACGAACGTAATCTCTTTATCTGACATGTGTCACCGTGTTTACAGGTGGTTATCAGCAATTGCATTGGCACCACTTTCTACTATACTAACGTAAGTCTCTTTATCTGACATGTGTCACCGTGTTTACAGGTGGTTATCAACAATTGCATTGGCACCACTTTCTACTATACGAACGTAAGTCTCTTTATCTGACACGCATCACCGTGTTTACAGGTGGTTATCAGCAATTGCATTGGCACCACTTTCTACTATACGATGGTAAAGCTCTGCTACTGTCATGTCCTCACAGTGCTCGTCCAGAATGACCAAGACAGGGTTCCTTTCTCTTTTGTCATAAAATCTGGTTTTGTCTTTTGATACTCCTACGTTTTCAGCAAATACTTTCCATTGATCTTCCGCTAAAGAAGCAAGAGATAAACAAATAAATTTATCTATACAGGTAAAATGTTATCCAGCACTAACAACATAAACAGTCATGTGCAGCATCCGTGCCACGTATAGCAGCGTTTGCACTATTCGAGACATTATTACAACATAACTATTATTATATTTATCATCTGCACCATTACAATGACCATCATCGTTTTTTATCAACTATTACCATTTTTGCGCCATTTGCATTATTAACATAATCATAATTTTTATCATCTGTGCCACCATCATCATTATCAGGCATAGTTTAAAAGTACGATATACAAAATATAATGAAATAGTATTTTGTAAATCAAATTATATGATTTTGTAATATATTAATGTTAGAACAAATATGCAGCAGTAAAATTGAGTTGATTTGAGTTTGAATATGTCAACCATCGTCATCATCTTCACCACCATCATCATCATCTGCATCACCGTTTGCACCAGCATCACCACCATCATCATCTGCATGACCATCCAATAATCGACAACATTTCGTTAGAAGGTGAATTACCTGCCATCAAAGCCCATGACATTTGCTGTTTAGTTTTGTTATCCATGTCTTTAACTAATAAATTGCCATCACCAAGAGGACCTTAGACACAGGTTCAGAAACAAGTTAATAACAAAGAATTCTCAGGAGACCAGGGGACTCTGGAAGTTGTCACTCCATGACGTCCTTTCTATTTCACTTACCTGTCATTCCACTTGGAAGCAAATCCCTTATTTTCTCTACAATATCACGTCTTCTATTACTTTTCAAGTAAGAGCAGAGTTCTCTACATTTCTCCACAATGTCATCCGGTGGATCATCCAATGAAAGCTTGTCCAGCTTTAGTAAATCTGCAACTTTTGAAGCCGCTTCATTGGTGTCAATAGCTGCAATACTTTTATTTCCAAAACAAATCTCCAGATCTTTGCAAGAAGCAGCTAAAATTGAACAAAAATGCAGACAAAAATGTAAAATAAAAGAAAGAAGGAAAAAAAGATGGAAGAAAGGAAGAGAGAAATTGATGAAGCAAGTTAGTGGGTGAGTGGACCAGGAGTTAAATATTACTTAAAAGAATCAAGGAAAATCATGATTATTTTCGGATACCTTCAGAAGTAGAGGTCCTCCTAATGGGGCGATTTACAGTTTCACTGCTACACAAACCTGTTAATACGAACATATATTTTTCATTTTCGGAAAAAGAGAAAACTCCGACCCATAATACGAATTGATAAAAAAGCAAAAGATAGAAATTAGAAAGTAGGAAGAAAGAAAAGGATAAGAAAGAAAAGGATAAGAAAGAAAAGGGGAAGTAACCCGTAACAATAAGCAAGAAGAACCAGATCTAAGTTAGGACTTGAACCCATAAATCAATCCCTTTCTGAGCAATTAGGGGATTCGTCACTCAAGCTTGCCTTGTTGGCTTTCATTGACGCCATCTTGGTTTAATAATAATAATAATAATAATAATAAACTTTATTTATGTGTCAATATCATCTAGCTTACATATAAATAGTATGCTAATTGGGGACACCTATCTAAGACCCAGTAAAAAAGACCCATATCATACCCAGTTAAATAAAATGTATAAAAGAGAAAGTAATAGGCCTTCCCTGACCCCGCATATACGTCTAGAGCCGAAGAAACAATGACCCCCGGCCAAGACTGAGGACAAGAAGCGTGCCCAACCAGTCTCCGCTCCGTTTAATATAGAATTTTCTTAATAATTAGCTTATTTCGTTATATCAACCAACCTTCATGTGCTTTCTTGATGTAGCAGCAATTTCAAAGAAAAAAGACATCGGTAGATCTAGACTAAAACACTACTGGTAAATTTACTATACCTGAAGGTCCCGGAGGAGCGCTTTCCAGTCCAACGGTCTCGACTTTTCGAACCTAAGGAACATGGAAAATCAGAAAGCATCTTTCTTTAGTTTTTTTCTTAAGGTGACTGACTACTTTTGAAACGTTCAATTTGAGCCCACGATGTGAGCGCGCACAAAAGCCCCTCAAGGCCGCACAACAGCCTTCAAAGTTTGATTGAGGAACCATACACGTTTTGAACTTCAACAGGGCAAAAAAAAAGTTTTGCAAACGGACTCTATATTTTTCTTTGAATTTCCTAAAAAAAAAACAGGTAAAAATCAATATTTTGAGAAATGTTTTATAAAAACGTAATTATTAGAACTTATAAAAAAAGCGTTTTATGTGTTTTTGTTTTCTTCATTTCAGTACGATTTTCCGTTCATTGAGCTAACAAGATGCTGAATTTTTAGCTTATTTTCAAAACTTTCTTCAAATATTTTTAGTTAGTCTTCAAAAATGATGTTTAAAGTAGATTCCCTGAGAAAATTGCTTCCAGAGCTTTTTTAATTTTTCAGTTATGAATTCTTTGATTGATTTCCGCCATTTTTCTTTCGAAAACTTGTCAAGATGGTCATATTCAAAATTCATTATCTCAAAAACGAGCTTGAGATACCCCAATTTTCTTTTCATTTTTGGAATCAGCGTTAAATTCTGTGTAAAATATCTTTCTAAAAATATTTTGTAATTATTCCTTGCTAAAGTAGTCAGTCACCTTAATACAAGCTAATTATATGAAGAATATTCGAAAATCATCAACGCATCTCAGTACCCCAAATTGACTTGATTTTTTATGTATGGGAAATAAAATGTATTAGATATTTACAATAGATAATTCTTACCACGTGCAAAAGGAACGGTTCTTTCTCCATTCGTTTTGGAACAATTTTTGTCTCGTCAATGCATAATTTGCATAAGTTATCCTTAGTATCACCATCTTTCTTTTCCAGGAAGGAAATGACCAGTTCTGTACTAGTATCGCTGTCGGCACTCGTTTCTTCCTTACTGGTTTTCCTGAGAAGGGGAAGCTCTTTTCTGCAAATGTCGTTTTCGATGAACCTAAACATGATGGGGATTAGGACATGGAAATCAGTGATATCACAGTGAGTGATGTTTCAAGATAGCGAGAGGTCGGTTAATCTGTGTCTAGCAATTGCTTCTTTGCACAATATAATGGAATAGTTTAAGGTGGTTCGACCCAATAATTTTTCGTGAGTACCGTCCGCGTTTGAAGCTCCAGTATAAAAACGCGTTGGGTTCGATTTCAAATCCACTTGAACACATTTCTTTCATAAAGATTGAATTATGATTTAGCATGTTTTTTGGAGAAATCGGACATCATTTCAATTGATTATTACGAAATATATGTTTTAGCCTTGAGTCCAATATTAGCCTTTAAAAGCACTCTCTAGCAAAATGCTTCATGCTGCTTACACCTTGAATCTTTGTCCCCAGTTGTGGAAAGTTTTATCAAAATTTGTAAGGCAGATTGCGAGATATCGAAGATTGTTTAAATAAAGTGGATAATTTACTCAAAATCTAAACAATAGATTTTGCATCGAAAAATTTATTATTTCTTGGGTATCTTTTAGCAAAAAACATCGTTCGTTCTTTTCTCCTATATCTCTTGCTCACTATATGGCAATTAAAGAGCAATCGAGCCATACGATCTTCTCAAAACGTAAAATATATGAGCCGGACCAAAAATTCAATGTTTACTTTTGGTCGCGGTTTTGTATACAATTTCACCAAAATACGAAAATCATAAAATTTGTCTATTTGTTTCTTAAAAAAACTTCATGGGGGCTTCAAGCTATTAATGTTTCGTAAAGTCTCTGATTTTCATGTTCATTGGGAAGTTTTTAAGGTAGTTAATGTAGACGCAAAGTTGAGTAATATTGAGATACCGCTCAAAGATTTTGTGCTCTGGGAGTTCTATTGTTTAAGGATTGGCACAACAAGACATTCCTTCCCACCATTTGCATGGTTTCACCGCGCTTGGCTGCCCTACGAATCATTTCCGAAGTATGGTAATATATAGATCTTATTGATCGCTTTCTTTTCTTTTCTTTCCTTTTCTTTTCTTTCCTTTATGTTTCCATCTCTTTCTTTTGAAACGCACACGGTAACGTTAACGAAATACCTATATATTACTATACTTCGGAAATGATTCGTAGGGCAGCCAAGCGCGGTGAAACCATGCAAATGGTGGGAAGGAATGTCTTGTTGTGCCAATCCTTAAACAATAGAACTCCCAGAGCACAAAATCTTTGAGCGGTATCTCAATATTACTCAACTTTGCGTCTACATTAACTACCTTAAAAACTTCCCAATGAACATGAAAATCAGAGACTTTACGAAACATTAATAGCTTGAAGCCCCCATGAAGTTTTTTTAAGAAACAAATAGACAAATTTTATGATTTTCGTATTTTGGTGAAATTGTATACAAAACCGCGACCAAAAGTAAACATTGAATTTTTGGTCCGGCTCATATATTTTACGTTTTGAGAAGATCGTATGGCTCGATTGCTCTTTAATTGCCATATAGTGAGCAAGAGATATAGGAGAAAAGAACGAACGATGTTTTTTGCTAAAAGATACCCAAGAAATAATAAATTTTTCGATGCAAAATCTATTGTTTAGATTTTGAGTAAATTATCCACTTTATTTAAACAATCTTCGATATCTCGCAATCTGCCTTACAAATTTTGATAAAACTTTCCACAACTGGGGACAAAGATTCAAGGTGTAAGCAGCATGAAGCATTTTGCTAGAGAGTGCTTTTAAAGGCTAATATTGGACTCAAGGCTAAAACATATATTTCGTAATAATCAATTGAAATGATGTCCGATTTCTCCAAAAAACATGCTAAATCATAATTCAATCTTTATGAAAGAAATGTGTTCAAGTGGATTTGAAATCGAACCCAACGCGTTTTTATACTGGAGCTTCAAACGCGGACGGTACTCACGAAAAATTATTGGGTCGAGCCACCTTAAGTTAACCCGTAACTCAAAAAATCCATTTTAATGTGTGATTATCCTGAAACAGACCAGTACGAAAACAGCGAAGATAAGATATTCTCACTTCAATCAGTATACTAACATTACGATCAGTTCAAGATTTAAGTATATAAAGACCACTTTACGATGATGTAATCATTTGAATCATTTTGTGTTCGTTCTTATCAGGAATGAAAGGATAGTTAAAGTTATTTAGTTAATATACTGATGGAATATTTCATTTGCGCAAATATTCTCTTTATCAAAAAGTTCTGATCGTTAACATTATAAACTTACTTAAGTAAAACGTCTTCCTCTAACTTCTTCTTGTAGCATCCTTCTACTTTCGTGTAGGCTTTGTCATCTGGTCGCATTTTCTTGTTTCCAGTAGAGGACGCAAGTTGCGTGTAGCCTTGATCTTCATAGTGATCAAAAAAAATTACCAAAATCGGGAAGAGGATTATGAACAAATTCTTTTTTTTTTTCAGTCAGGTGTGGGGCAGCAGCATTGTACTCGCTTAGATCTCACTTCCGCGGGATCTTTGTTACCATTACTATACATTCAGCAGCATATATATTTGTGGGTAGATTTTGTAAATATTCTTTTTTTTGTTTTATCAACTTCTCCAGTATTCCTCCCTCCGTAAAACCAAACAGGCTAAGTTAGAATTCGATCTTAGATCTAGAGTTAGCCATGCCTTATATCAGTCCAGCGGTTGTTTTTTATGATTCAGTCTTTAAGTCAGCCATGCCCTGACTTAGATCAGCCCAGAGATTTTTCAGGGTTCAATCTGTGGGTTAGCCGTGCCCTGACTTAGATCAGCCCAGAGATTTTTCAGGGTTCAATCTGTGAGTTAGCCGTGCCCTGACTTAGATCAGCCCAGAGATTTTTCAGGGTTCAATCTGTGAGTTAGCCATGCCCTGACTTAGATCAGCCCAGAGATTTTTCAGGGTTCAATCTGTGAGTTAGCCGTGCCCTGACTTAGATCAGCCCAGAGATTTTTCAGGGTTCAATCTGTGAGTTAGCCGTGCCCTGACTTAGATCAGCCCAGAGATTTTTCAGGGTTCAATCTGTGAGTTAGCCGTGCCCTGACTTAGATCAGCCCAGAAGTTTTTCAGGGTTCAATCTTTGAGTTAGCCGTGCCCTGACTTAGATCAACCCAGAGGTTTTACAGGGCTCAATCTTTGAGTTAGCCATGCCCTGACTTAGATCAGCCCAGAGATTTTTCAGGGTTCAATCTGTGAGTTAGCCATACCCTGACTTAGATCAACCCAAAGGTTGTTTCAGGGTTCAATCTGTGAGTTAGCCGTGCCCTGACTTAGATCAACCCAGAGGTTTTACAGGGTTCAATCTGTGAGTTAGCCGTGCCCTGACTTAGATCTGCCCTGAGATTTTTCAGGGTTCAATCTGTGAGTTAGCCATACCCTGACTTAGATCAACCCAAAGGTTGTTTCAGGGTTCAATCTTTGAGTTAGCCGTGCCCTGATATAGATCAGCCCAGAGGTTTTTCAGGGTTCAATCTTTGAGTTAGCCTTGCCCTGACTTAGATCAGCCCAGAGGTTTTTCAGGGTTAGATAAAATTTCAAAGTTTAACGATTTATACACCTATTTCAATAAACGTTGATAACGGGAGATCTGAAATGCTCGATCTGAGACCTATAGAAATTGTGGGAGGCTGAATGCCCATGTCATAAATATTGCAAATACATAGTTGCAATCACACTTGAATGGTATTGAATTACATGCTAACAATTCTCGCATTAATTAACAAAAACTCATGTTGACGCCCACCAATTGCTATTGGTCTCAGATCGACCATTCCAGATCTCCCGATATCAACGTTATTCAGTTGAAATCAGTGTGGATAATTTTGATTTTTCGTTTGTTTTTGTTTTTAACACTTACCTTTCATTGCGGCTGTTTTTGCGAACTGTTCGTGATTAGGTACACAAACCAAAGTCATGGTGAGGAATATATCGCTGCATACTTCATTTTCTTTAAAGACTGCAAAGCAAACCTCTTGGGGAGCTTTAAACAAGTACCGAGACAACGAAGATGCCACTGTTAAGGGAACATCATATATCCAGACCCACAACCTTAACGAAAAATAAGAATAGAATCAATTTAATTCATAGGGATAAAGGAGTGTGGGAGGCTGCAGAGCACAAACAAAAGCAAAATAACGGCACGAGGTGTAGCCGAATACGTGGAAAGCATTGATCATTGCTTTTATAACAAAGCCACAACTACTGAATGTAAGTAAGGAACTTCATGAAGATAAACTAATAGCTTTTCCTGGACTTACGCGCGCACAACAGAAAACAAGGTGAAACAATGCAAAATTTTCTCAATCTTGACAGAAGCGAAAACCGAAATTGTTGTTAAAAACATTATATATTATATATATAGATTAAAGAAGAGACATGTTCTCTGTTACTCCGAGTTTCATGCTTGCGCACTCATCAGACAGACTTTAATGAAAAATATTCCTATTACTATGATATTTATATACAAGAGGTGTGATAATTATTTACAAAAGGAGTGTATCGAGCACTGTTATGCAGCATAGACATACTGTATTTCCATCGAAAATGTACAACAAATAAATAATCCACAATGGTTTTAGAAATTCTTTGTGTTTTGAAAGACAGATTTTTATGACCATCACTGACTTACCACGAAAAATGGCTCACTTGCACTTCAATAAAGGGTTCGTCTTCAACAATATCAACAACTTCATCTGTGATATCCTTCCACTCATGCGGAGTGTCCATAGTCAGAAGACGTACATTTCCAGACGGGTATCCCGCGGAATGTGGGTGTGGTAGTCTTATCTTTACGGGGATTTTAAAACTAACACCTTCAAAGCCATCGATTAAAAGCATTGGACAAGGATAAGCAGCTATGCCATCAAGGATGTCAATATGATCCGGCATCATCAACAACTGTAAAAATTACACAGACTGCCTTATTAACTTTGCTTTCAAGAAAATAAACTGAACCGGCGTAAAATCATTAGAAGCAGAAGAAATAAATCTACTAAGTTTCATGGATCGAATTTCT
Source organism: Anthopleura xanthogrammica (assembly GCA_964019055.1). NCBI lineage: Eukaryota > Metazoa > Cnidaria > Anthozoa > Actiniaria > Actiniidae > Anthopleura > Anthopleura xanthogrammica. Next base: position 858,155 of record OZ025215.1, on the reverse strand, counting down.
TATTGACAGTTCCGATCCGTCAGAAAACTTAGCTGTAACATCATTATATTAGAGGCAGACGACCTGACTCTACAAACCTTCATGGATCCAGTGTATGTCTTGTCAACAGCTCCTTCAGGAAACTCCACTGTCACAGCGTCACATACAGAAGACCTGACAACGCATCCTTTGTCTGTGACTTCAAAGGTATCTGTGATGAGTCTGGTGACCACTGCAAGAGCTATCCACTCACTGATCTCTACTTCAATGAACCCCGATTCAAAGTGCTCTCGTGCAAGCAGGGTGTCTTCTTGCATTTCTAATGATTTGTAATAAGAAAAATCAATTACTAATCATGTTATTAAATATCGGAGAAAAAACGAGTAGAGCAGAGCAAAATCGAATATGCTAAACACACCTAACCAAACAACTAACAATAAATTAACCTTTCATTTGTTTCCAGCAGTTTTCTCTCCTTGGTTCCTCCCATGCCTTCACTATCGTTTCGTATCCTTCTTTTTTGCTTGGACCAGAATGCTTTAGTGTCACAATCATGGGTTTTTGTAGTCGTGGTGCAGAAGTTGAGTAAATTCTAACACAATAACTAACTAGTGTTTCATTTTCTTCTGTTGGAAGACAAAAATCTGAAGCAAATCTAACACATTTAATATCTGTAGGACCCGTGACAGCATTTGATGGGATTTGTAGTAGAACACCAAGCGAAGAAAGATCGTGGAAACCTCCTTCAACGTCACTGTCAAAAGAGAACAAAGAAAATTATTTTCTAGGAGTGAAGAGGATAACTTAATTTATGTGCTACCTTAATGCAAGAAGCGAAATGGAATGAAATGTTGCTTACATCTTGACATCTTCGGTGTGTAAAATGGTGCCGCAGGAAAGTTGTTCAAGTTTTTCTACAACAAAATAGAAAAGCGTTTTCTTCATTTCTGTATCCTGCATAGCAGTTATCTTTGTGCGTTGTCACAAGGAGATCAAGGGGGAAGTGTTATTATTATCGACAATCCAGCACTTAACCACAAATACAAAGAGTGGAATATAAGGGTAAACATCGAGTTAACGTCAAACGACGTTCTTCTCATTTATCCATGAAGTTATTTTGAGCAAGTTAAAAAATGCGACACAAAATTGGCACCGTGATCATTTTATTACAATGGACTGATGTGGTTTCTCTTGCCATAAAGTAGTTCTTGGTCGATGTAAAACGACGCGTACGCTCAAGGAAAAATGTTGAGCTATTTATAGAGAAAAGCGGTCTCGATCATGGTCCAGCTAAAGATAATCTTCTTGTTTCTCCTAAAATTATCTTCGGAACGTCAAGGATAGAATGAGAGAAATCGAGGAGCGAACAGTAAGAAGGAACGTGGGGAAGTCATGGAAGATGAGCAGGAGGGGAGACGATTTCAAGTAGTATGCTTATGCTTACAATCATGTTTGTCAGAATAACTTACCACTTTCCCATACAGCTTCTAATGGAGATGGAGCTGAATGAAAAGAAACGGCAAAGAAAATCTTTTTAGTTCTAGTCTCCGACGATAACGATATAACGGCCACAAACACTACTAGACCGAACTAGAAATGATTACTGGGTTGCTATGGTAGCAAACCAGTCTTAAAATGAGATCCGTTTTTCGGGCGTCAGGTAGACCATAATTTCACACGTCATGATTGGTCGAGAACTTGTAAACAATGTCCAATGTCCAATGAAGTTGCCACACGACATCAATGTATTTATAGTTTTTAGTGTTGTGTCACCATTAATTCACTCGTTCAGGGTTCGTGAAGTACTAGTTTGTCTGTAGACATGTTGCGTACTATTGTCTTGAGGTTTTTTAACGCTACGCTTAAACTACTTACAAACACACACGCCATACGTGGTAGACACACACTAAAAGATGTTATTGAGCGATTTTGGAACGGGTTGGTCCACATACTCAAAGAGAGAAGTCTGAGAATCTCTGAGCTATCTTTGAGAATCTATGAGCAAACTACGGTATGAGAATCGTAGAACTAGACAAACTAGTCAAAATAGACTAAGATAATCTATAAACTACCTAGCTATGATCAAACTAGATCTTACCAGATCTCAGATACAAAAAATATACTGAGACAAACTACAAAACGAGAGACAAACTACAAAACGAGTGACAAACAAAGCTTTGATGAAAGCTGACTCCTAGAACTTGTAGAAGTCAGACGAGCTGATAGTGATCTACAAGAAAGCGAACTGCCAAGACTCCTTGTTGAATATTTCCATTTATGAAAATACAGAAAACAAAAACTGAGGGGAAAAAAATGACCAGTTAAACACATTTTGGCTAATAAGAGTATTTACATTGATAAAACGTTTGTTTTGCAGCGAACAGTTTCGATACTGAAATAGATATGTTTATTTCATCAGCTAGTCTTGAAAGGTACTCTAGTAGGTCAAGTAGAAATATAATATGCGTTGACAAGTCAGTAACGCAACACTAATGTCTTACTAGAATTTAAAATGTTTTTAATAAAAGGGGACTTTGAACCCAAAAGGAACACTTTGGTAAGAAATAATAGAGTATATAGGATTGGTGAGTGGGCGAGCTCTCGCACAGGCAACCCAGTGAACGCTCCAAGAGCGTCTAGTTAGATTTAGACTTGTAGGGGTAAATATCACCTTCCATCCACAATCAAAAATAAAGTAAAATGGATATAGAGAGGACATGAAAGACGAGAGGGAGGGTGTATTCGTAGTAGTAGCAGCAGCAGCAGCAGCGGAAACTGTTTTGAGCAAGTTTAAATATGCGACACAAATTTGGCATCGTGATAATTTTATCACAATAAATTGACAATTATGGTTCCTTCTCATAAAGTATTTCTTGCTCGACGAAGCGCAAGAAAAATTACGTTTGAAAATTACAGCAACGCAAAGACAAATGTAATTGTAAGAAAGATACATACCGGGAGGAGGAGAAGGAGGACCATTGAAACGACGACGAACACGACGATCTGAAATGTCAAAAATAGTAATAAAACTTATGTGTGTCAAATTACTATATAGAAGGAGTGGCAGTAGCAGCAAACGTGGCAGTTATAGAAAAATTATTTGTTATATGTATATATTTATGAATGACTTGTCAAGAAAAAAAACGGCCAGGGACAGCGGATCGGGGTTTGGTGATATCCAAAAAATTACAGCAACGCAAAGACAAATGTAATTGTAAGAAAGATACATACCGGGAGGAGGAGAAGGAGGACCATTGAAACGACGTCGAGCACGACAAACACGACCATCTGAAATTTCTAAAATAGTAATAAAACTTATGTGTGTCAAATTACTATATAAAAGGGGTGGCAGTAGCAGCAAACGTGGCAGTTATAGAAAAAAATATTTATTATATGTATGTATTTATGAGTGACTTGTCAAGAAAAGAAAACGGGCAGGGAAAGCGGATCGGGGTTTGGTGATTTCCAAAGTATTTTGAGCAAAAATGACTATCTGATGAGATGACAAATTGTGGTATCTAAATTTCCATTGAGCATTTTATTTTAAGATAGACTACGCAAGACAAAACTAGAAATCATTCGATTTAGACTGGTAGGGGTAAATATCACCTTCTTTCCACAATCAATAAAGTGAACAATAACATGGATATATAGAGGACATGAAAGACGAGAGGTAAGGAGGTGCGACTTTAACTAATACCCTAATATCAAAAAAGCGTAATTTATTATAATATTCCACAATTAATATCAAGAACCATTTGTGATCAGGTATTGTAAGAAAACGGAGAAAAAGGCGTAAGAAGAATACATACTAGGAATATTACATTTGACACCTTAGTGATGTAAAACAAAAATTGTGATATATAACAAGCATTCGTCTGCAGATAGTAGTGGTAGTGGTAGTGGTAGTGGTAGTGGTAGTGGTAGTGGTAGTGGTAGTGGTAGTGGTAGTGGTAGTGGTAGTGGTAGTGGTAGTGGTAGTGGTAGTGGTAGTGGTAGTGGTAGTGGTAGTGGTAGTGGTAGTGGTAGTGGTAGTGGTAGTGGTAGTGGTAGTGGTAGTGGTTTTTATGAACATGGGATAACTTGTAGGCAGCATGTGTTTGAAACTCAGGTTACCTTTAGAGTGCCCACCTCAGGAGTGTCAACATTATGGAATTGCTCATTATTGTATTTCTCAGTTTTTCATGCCAAACTGGGCACGTAGTGAACGCCTATTTGGCGTCTAATTTCTCCTAAAATTATCTTCGGCATGCGCACGTCAAGAATAGAATGAGAGAAAGCGAGGAGCGAACAGTAAGAAGGAACGTGAGGAGGTCATGGAAGATGAGCAGGAGGGGAGACGATTTCAAATAGTATGCTTACAATTATGTTTGTCAAAATTACTTACTACATTTTAGCCTTAATTTGCATTTAAACTTGTAGTGTTCAATATCACCTATCCACAATCAAAAATAAAGTTAACAGTAAATTAAAATGGATATAGAGAGGACATGAAAGACGAGAGGGAGGGTGTATTCGTAGTAGTAGCAGCAGCAGTAGCGGAAACTGTTTTGAGCAAGTTTAAATATGCGACACAAATTTGGCATCGTGATGATTTTATCACAATAAATTGACAATTATGGTTCCTTCTCATTAAGCAATTTTTGCTCGACGAAGCGCAAGCAAAATTACGTTTGAAAATTACAACAACGCAAAGACAAATGTAATTGTAAGAAAGAATACATACCGGGAGGAGGAGAAGGAGGACTAGTTGAACGAATTTGAGCACCACGATCTGAAATGTCAAAAATAGTAATAATACTTATGTGTGTCAAATTACTATACAGAAGGGGTGGCAGTAGCAGAAATTAAACGTGGCAGTTATAGAAAAAATATTTATTATATGTATATATTTATGAATGACTTGTCAAGAAAAAGAAAAAAAAAAAAACGGGCAGGGACAGCGGATCGGGGTTTGGTGATTTCCAAAGTATTTTGAGCAAAAATAACTATCTGATTAGATGACAAATTGTGGTATCTAAATTTCCATTGAGCATTTTATTTTAAGATAGACTACGCAAGACAGAACTAGAAATCATTCGATTTAGACTGGTAGGGGTAAATATCACCTATCCACAATCAAAAATAAAGTTAACAGTAAAATGGATATAGAGAGGACATGAAAGACGAGAGGTAAGGAGGTTCGACTTTAACTAATACCCTAATATCAAAAAAGCGTAATTTATTATAATATTCCACAATTAATATCAAGAATCATTTGTGATCAGGTATTGTAAGAAAACGGAGAAAAAGGCGTAAGAAGAATACATACAAGGAATATTACATTTGACACCTTAGTGATGTAAAACAAAAATTGTGATATATAACAAGCATTCGTCTGCAGATGGTAGTGGTAGTGGTAGTGGTAGTGGTAGTGGTAGTGGTAGTGGTAGTGGTAGTGGTAGTGGTAGTGGTAGTGGTAGTGGTAGTGGTAGTGGTAGTGGTAGTGGTAGTGGTAGTGGTAGTGGTAGTGGTAGTGGTAGTGGTAGTGGTAGTGGTAGTGGTAGTGGTAGTGGTAGTGGTAGTGGTAGTGGTAGTGGTAGTGGTAGTGGTAGTGGTAGTGGTAGTGGTAGTGGTAGTGGTAGTGGTAGTGGTAGTGGTAGTGGTAGTGGTAGTGGTAGTGGTAGTGGTAGTGGTAGTGGTAGTGGTAGTGGTAGTGGTAGTGGTAGTGGTAGTGGTAGTGGTAGTGGTAGTGGTAGTGGTAGTGGTAGTGGTAGTGGTAGTGGTAGTGGTAGTGGTAGTGGTAGTGGTAGTGGTAGTGGTAGTGGTAGTGGTAGTGGTAGTGGTAGTGGTAGTGGTAGTGGTAGTGGTAGTGGTAGTGGTAGTGGTAGTGGTAGTGGTAGTGGTAGTGGTAGTGGTAGTGGTAGTGGTAGTGGTAGTGGTAGTGGTAGTGGTAGTGGTAGTGGTAGTGGTAGTGGTAGTGGTAGTGGTAGTGGTAGTGGTAGTGGTAGTGGTAGTGGTAGTGGTAGTGGTAGTGGTAGTGGTAGTGGTTTTTATGAACATGGGATAACTTGTAGGCAGCATGTGTTTGAAACTCAGGTTACCTTTAGAGTGCCCACCTCAGGAGTGTCAACATTATGGAATTGCTCATTATGGTATTTCTCAGTTTTTCATGCCAAACTGGGCACGTAGTGAACGCCTATTTGGCGTATAATTTCTCCTAAAATTATCTTCGGCATGCGCACGTCAAGGATAGAATGAGAGAAAGCGAGGAGCGAACAGTAAGAAGGAACGTGAGGAGGTCATGGAAGATGAGCAGGAGGGGAGAAGATTTCAAGTAGTATGCTTACAATCATGCATGTTCGTTAAATTTACTTACCCCTTTTCAGCCTTAAATTGGATTTAGACTTGTAGTGGTAAATATCACCCATCCACAATCAAAAATAAAGTTAACAGTAAAATGGATATAGAGAGGACATGAAAGACGAAAGTCCAAAGCAAAGAGTAACGTCCAAAACCAAATATAGTACCAAACTTTTATACAGAACAAATTGTGTTACGCGCTCTATAACTTTTCTTTGTTAAACAACGATGCCTAAAGGTGCGTGTTTGCCAGTAAAAGCGAGTACTGTTTAATCCTTAGTTTGTTGGTTTTATGAACTGTGTTTGTAATGAATTTAGTTTCAAGGAATCGCTGTTCCTTTATTTCATATATGAATCATTGATTTAAAGAAATGATGAAAAAGCTCTCGGGGAGTTAGATTGTATATTCTCTATTAATGCTGCCAACCACTTAGCTTATACTATAGAAACAACAGTGCAACACTTTGTGGGGTAAAGGGGTGTAGGGATTAAATACTCCTTCTGCATACTGGTCATTATTTTGGAAACAGGTGATAAACCTTACTCTAGGAGTGATAATCCGCAGGTTGAGCAGTTTGGGCTAGGGGTGATGATCCCCTAGGCCAGTGGCTTTGCAAAGAGAGGTGATAGTCCTCTCTCAATCTAGGGGTGGTAATCCCCTAGGTCGCCCAGGAGGGGTGATAATCCCCTCCAAGGGGTGATAATCTTCTATGCTGCAGTGGCTTGGCAAAGAGAGGTGATAATCCTCTTTCAATCTAGGGGTGGTAATCCCCTAGGCCGCCCAGGAGGAGTGATAACCCCCTCCAAGGGGTGATAATCCCCTATGCTGCAGTGGCTTGGCAAAGAGAGGTGATAATCCTCCCTCAATCTAGGGGGATACTTCCCTAGGCCGCCAAGGGGTGATAGTCCCCTTAAGTTTATTAGGTTAGCCCGGTAGTTCTCATGGCAACCATCCGAGGCAGAGGGGTACAGATCCCAAGGAGTATAGCAGCCATGAGTCTATGGGACAAAGGGGTGACCAGTATGGGAGCACCTAATCCCCAACCCATGGTTTATTTACACAAATCAGTAGAATCTCAATAAACTTAAAACTATCCTTAAAAGCTTATACATGAGTATGCTCTAAATGTATTATCAGAGTTCATATTGTCCATGTACGAAGATAACATTGAATAACTCTATCCACTAGTTGAGTTAATAATATGAATTATCATCTGATGAGAATATTACATTGAATCATTAAAGACAAAGATTGGTTGTAATGCAAGTATACTGCTAAAAATAGGGTGGGTGGGAGGGAAATCGCAGTTGCAGCCAACTGAAAGCTGAACAGTGGAGTTAACTAGGGGCTTGACAGCAAAGGCATGCTGTCTTGTGATTGGGTTATTTTGATTAGAGGCACGTGGACATCCTATGGTCAAGAGACCTTTGCATTCAGCGTCACTCTGAGCAGTATATCACATAACAGTTTGTTTACATTTATGTTCATAAGTATTTGTGAAGCTAATGGTTGCATCATTAACTATAATTTATATGAATATAAATTTGCTAGAAAGTAACATGTGCTCTCGATACATCAGACCGCAATCGTATAACCGCTATCTCCAGGGCGAGAGAACTAGAAATCATTGGATTTAGAATGATAGGTTAGATAAATATCACTCTCTACTCCGGCATAACCCAGCATTTTATCAGAAATAGAAAGAGTGGGATAACAAAATGAAATGGTAGAAAATCGTGTTAACGCCAATTTTGAATGGCGTGCTTCTCATACTGTTTTGAGTAAGTTTACTTGCGCCAAAAATTTTGCATCGTTATAATGTTATCACAATAAAAGGATACTTATGGTTCCTTCTCATAAAGTATTTCTTGCTCGACTTAGTACGAAGCTCAAGAAGGAATTTACAAAGCAAACAGTATACTGGACAAAGGAAGGCCATGAAAGAAGACGGGGAGGGGTGACTTTAACTAATACCCTTAATATGTGTCTAAAATGTTATTGTAAGTGGGAATAACAATATTGTTTACGTTTGTTTCTTCCATGATCTTTTAATAATTTACCGAGCTTTAATTTCGCACTATAGTGCACCATCAGGGCGAAAAGTAGGTCTTACAACGATTCAAATTATTTAAAGACTATAAGCGCGCGCGATTTGCGTTTTACGATTATAAGGACCAATCAGAGAAACAAGACGATCTACGTGTATAAACTTTTATAACTTAATGAAAAATTCGTGGAAGAAACAAACGTAAACAATACCCTTAATATGTGTTCACAGTAATTCCTAGATAACAAGGAAAAAGTCATCAAAAGAATAGATACCAGAAGAAGATGAGCTACCAGTTTTACTTGAGATGCCTGAAATGTCCCAAAAAAACTCATGTTATCAAGACCGGAGATTTTATGTACTCAAACCTATATTTCTTTTAAAGAAATAATTTGCTATTAAATAAACTATTTTTTTAAAGAAATCAGTTAGATCATGATCAGTACATGTTTGCTCCCTATTTGCTTAGAAAACATGTCTGATAATTGACGATACGTCGGCCACTTTGAATCAGAATTAATGAAAGGGATCGTGTATGAAATGCCGGGGGTATATGTAGGATCTCATGAAGAAAAAACAAATCCTGGCTTTCTCTGGCCCTATATTCCTGGTTAAGTGACAAGCACTACGTAATATCAGTCATTCCTTTTATATCTTGAATCGCAAAGCATTATTGGGCGTCCAGGGGGCAAAACAAAACAAAAATGTCGGATAATAAATTAAAGTTTCGTCTATTTGTCTTTTTTTCATGTTCATCTTCTTAATTCATCTCTAGCCAAATTGTCTTGTGTTGATAGCAAGGAAAAAGTCATATATCTTGAATCGCAAAGCATTATGGGACGTCAAGGGGGGGGGGGGGGGGAATAAATCTAAAATTAAGTTGAATGGCCATTTGTAACAGATAACCTATTGCCAAATCCGTTCGTCTTGCTTCAATGCAAAGGCACGGCTACCTTTCAAGATAAATGAATGAATGAAAACTTAATTTAAGGGGGGATTGACATATTTCTCAAGGCCGTTGCTAAGAAAAATTGTAAAATTAGTTTGCCAAGTAATATTAAGAATTGGTGTTTGAAATTTTGACAATATGATAGTTATTGACAAAACGTCATAAATTGATGACGTCATTATATGACGTCATCATGACGTCATAGAAACAGAAAAATCCTATAATTTATAAAGGCTTTGAACTTATTACGAACTTTTTTACATATTTTAAATCTAAGAGATGTGGAAAATGTGGCTAAGGATGGATTTTTGATGTTGTTGAAAAATAGATTTTTTATGAATTTTTTTCTTCTTTACAAACCCTGTTTCAATCCATAATATTGTTGTCATTCAATATTTTTAAAAATCCATCCTTAGCTTTGAAGAAAATACTTTTTGGAATCTTTTGAAGCGGAAAAATCTGCATAATTTTTTAACATCGTAAAAATTATAGAATTTTCCTGAAAACGGAAGTGAAACTTCAAAAATTTACATTTTTTTGCCAATGGGTTTCCTGTGTTTTGCGCCTTTTCCTGGGGCGAGAAATGTGTTCTGGAAAAAAGAACAGCAGCGAACTGAACTTGGAGAATCGTTTTGGAAGCATAATGTGTGAAATTTCGGAAGAATATATCGTAATTCGCTTATTACAACTACAAACAAGAACAAGAGAGGTCAGATTCCATCCTTAACATCGTGTTTATGAACCACCAGCATCGCCAACTCGATCTAAAACATGCAGTATGTGATGACCACTGGAGAGGTAGAAACCATCGAACTGAATGTGCAACTTCCCTTGATCCCCTCGTTGAACAACCTGTTTCCTCGCTTCGCTAATGCTCCAGTCCGTTATGAGCTTGATGTAAGGAGAAATCCAGTCGATGATTCTTATCCAGTGTTGGGCACTTAGAGGTTTTATTCCAGTAGAACCAAGTACATGCTGGTAATCTTTGTAGTATTGGCCATTCAGCAAGAAACTTAGCAGAAGGTAGTTAGGCAAGTATGACTTGGGCCTTGTTTTTCCTACCTGGATAACTCTTTCGTCTAAGCTCTGAGAAATGACAACTTCTTGACACTCCTCGCAGAACATTTCAAGCTTTAAAACTCCACTTCCATCTTGGAAATTAAAATGAACTTCAGTGCTCCCACATCTCGTACAAAAACGAAAACTAATGATAATGTTTATTATCGCATCTTGGCTGGTTACGAGATGATTGTTGTTGCTTATCACAAGTTGTTTTTCACTAAGTTCTGATAAATTATGATTATTTTTGTCAAAATAGCCTTGTACTTCTTTTTCCAATATTTCTAATGCTTTCTCTATATCTTCCTGGCTATCTTTCTTTTTCTGTGAAAGAGGTTCCACACCTAGTTCGTCAAAAAAATTGTTCAAGTTCATGTTGTTGAGAAGTGGAAACTCTTCGCCGGTATTTGCCGTGTTTGGAGTCGGTTCGTTTTCCGAAGATACGACATAATCTTCTGAAATAACAATAACTTTAGGAGAAATTGCGTCTTCCTCGATGTCTTCCTCCACATTTACTAAATTATCTGTTTGGGTTTCGATACTTTTGGATGCTATACGCGGAAACGAGAAGTCGACTTGGCATCCAACACTAGGGTTTGTTATTGTTTTCCAGCGATTACCACTGGCTGTTTCAGCACGTTTTCGGACCTTGGAGACTTTTTTCCCTTCCATGTTTTGTTTAAGTATTTGTTGACAAATAAAATTACATCGTACAATACAAAAAAACACCAGAAAAACCCTCGTGAAAATACGCTCGTAAAACTTACAGTCGTAAAAGTGAAAAACGCGAGCGCGCGCGCGGCGACCGGAAGTAAAAATTTAATATTTAGAACCTTCTCTTAGCAACGTCGCTGCTTAGCAACGTAATATGTCAATCCCCCCTTAACAAGGAGACCTCATCACCCTTAGGTGTTTTTCCTGAGGGACCTCAAATAAACACATAAATTTACAAATTATGAAAATGAAATTTACAAAAAAGAAAGTATAAAATTACAACCCTAAAAAAATACAGATATATAAAAAGTATATAATGATAACGTCAAATACTAGTGAAATAATTTTTCTTAAATATTGCGTAAGACGCCGAAAACTTAATGGAGTGACGTAAAAGATTCCATTCTTTCAAAAACATATAACTCGATGGCACAGAGAACTGTGAAAGGATCTATTGCAAAGTTAAAGTTGGCATATAAAAGTTATACAAACGCGAGCAGCTTTCAACGTTGGCAAATATTGCGTTCTGAATAGTCCACTTCCGATATATGCTTCGCTTCTCACAAACAACATTTTCACAATGACATCAAATGTGCGCAACACTTACCGACTATTTTCCTGGCCATCGCACCTTCTAACTCAGACGAAGTCTTCTCATATTCCTTTATTTTCTCTTCAAATTCGAACAATTTCTCAAGTAAATCGTGCTTCTGATATCCTGAAATAGCTCTTTTAACAGTTCTAAATTATCTTCAGCCAGATATCCTTCTTTTTGTAGCTTTTGAAGAAAATAAAGCCCTGAATTCCTTCCACGACTATCAATATCATCCAACACTGAAGGAGGAAACCTTTCTTTTAATTTTAGTTGATTTTTTAAGATTTCCACATCGTGTGGTTGGAGTTTGTGTCCAATTTCCGTCAACAATTCTTGAAACTTCTTTGACTGCAATTCTTTTTGCCCCTCCATCTCACAACGTCAATCAATAGCGTTGGCTATAACTGAAAAGAAACCCAAGAAATCAGCAATAACTATTGAAGGATTATTATTAATCAATAATATCAGTTGATGAATTGAATGCATGGATTTAATTAACTACCGAATACGAGAAACAGAGTAAAAGGGTTCCGTCCCTCCAAATCATTGACAGAGTTGTTTTCGTAAAAACTTAAGGCACGGACCACGCTTGCGGTGACCGTGGCAGTGCTGTACCGTGTATGAAAACATTCGACATTCGGTGCCGTGTCTGCGCCGTGCCGTAACTATAATAATAATAATAATGATAATAATAATAAACAACTTTATTACACTTGACTGGCAATTTTACAATTGAAAAACTCAAGTACATCATACAAATAAGATGATAAGATGTGCGAATGTATATTAGTATGTATATATAAGTTAATTTAAAAATATTGAATATAAGTCAATATAGTTAATCCCACTTATGTACAGTGTATTGAATAAAATTGTCGCTAAAACGTTTAGTCCGACATTTCAGGAGAGGCATTCTCAAAAGCATATTAAAAAATAGCAGAAAACTGAGCAGAGATCTAGCAGTGAAACGCCGCATCGTTTCAGTTTCCTTATAGCATACAGACGTTTGCTTGCCTTGGAGCACAAACAATCGATGTGTGTGTAGTCCATTTCAGATGATAGGTACACGCCCAGAAGTTTTTATGGTATGTACTACTTCAAGCTTTTCACTGTTAATTGTAAGTGGTTGTAGAGCGGGTTTATTCCTCAACAAAGACACAGTAAATTCGATCTTTAGTTTTCTTAACGTTGAGCTTCATGTTATTTGCACTTGTCCATGTAGTGATGTTGTTGATCTCTTGCTATAAAATGGTTGAATTTGTATCCGTCGCCGATAAAACTTCTAACACTGTGCAGTCGCCGACATAATTGTACATTGGGAGTTCAGTGGTCAGATCGTTGACCATAATAAGAAAGAGAAGAGGTCCCAATATTTCTACTTTGAGGTACTCCTGCATTGATTGCTTTCCAGTTTGATGTAGATTTGATATTTATGCAAATTAGCGGAGAACAATAGTTTGATGATGTCAAAGCGATACCCTATTCTGCGGGTTTACCGGACTGTTTATTCAGCAAATGTTAAGTTAAAATATTTTTTTAGTTGGAAAGTGAACTACATCAAAAGTTGTCGAAAAATATTATTGCATTCAGTTGAACTTCGCATACGAGAACGAGAGGTAGATTTATTAATAGAAAATAACACTTTCCTTTGTTAGTAGTTGGTCTTTGAAAATGTTGTTCGGAACTTATTCTTAACTTTAATCTAGCGAAATATCTTACAAGAACATGTCCATAAACACAAACAATTAAGCTTAAGTTTCTTATGCCGTAGTAAGCTCATTTTGCGATTGTGTAATAATCCTAGCTGGAAATGCCCGATGAAATAACAAATATTTGGTGTAATATGTATTCCTTTTTGATATTTCATTCAATATTAAAATAAACTATCGATAGAAATATCAAAACTATCCATATGGGAATCTCGCTGGGAGGCTCTCTGGCCGTCAAATATATTATTTTCAAATAATACCCAGTCTTTTGAAAATTTAACCTATTTTCTTGAAATGAGATCAAAAACAACAATCCAAAGCTTCAAATATCGCTTTCTGGTTCATAAGTAATGAAAAAAAAGATGAAAAAAGATGAAGGTCAAATGCAGTAAAAACAATAAAAAACTATCCAAGTTTTTCTGTCATTATTTCAGATATTTGCCGAAGCAACAGCTCCGCTATTAAGGTGATTAATACTTTCGTTCTTTTTTTTTTTCGTCCGAAAGCCGAACTTTTGTTGTGACTATTATATGGCCTATCCACCCGGTCTTCCCGGGGCTCCCCGCAGTCGGTTTTAGTCGGTTGTCACGCAGTGCGTTGCGTTATTCGATATCTTATAACTGCATACACATGACCTTTTATTGGCATCACCCTAAATTATAATATTTATATCTACTTCCTGTCATAATTAATATTAACTATGTTCCTGTCTTTCCTTAAAGAATCTAAAGAAATTAAAAAGCTCTAATACACTATGGTATTACGTAAAGAGAAGCCAAAATAGCCAAATTAATATTAGGGGGAAAAGATAAAAACCAGGGAGCTCGAGGAGGGAGAAACGACCAAACGACGTCTCTGATACACACGGTAAGTGTATCCGCCATCTTGAATCGATGAAGCGGCTCGCTTTCAAACTCATTAAATATTAAAAAAGAATCTAACTAAACCTAGTGGTCTTACCTTATATAGACTTACAGTCTACAGGCAATCCAGTTCTATTATGTAGAATATTCCAGTTCGAAGCATTCGTTCCACTTCGATAAAGATTACAAAGGAAGTGTTTCAAAGCTGAATGACGTCTTCATTTCTGTCTGAAATTCCTTGCATTGAGAACCACTGCATCTGCCTGGTTACTCTTATTCCACAGACACAAATATATTACAGTGAAAAGATTGTTTTTGGCCACTTTTTTGAACGTAATTACCAGCGTAAACGAACGCGATCGAGCTTTAAATTGCAGAATGTGGAATAAGTAGGGGGTTCCCCCTAAGTCATATAAATATTTCTCAGGTTCCGTGCAGGGGTAGTGTGGATACAAGCCACAGGAATCCTAAAAGCCTATTTACATGATTTACTAGCTACAACTTTTGCACTGCTTAGGCCACGCTTACAACACGAATTTCTTCGTGTAAATCAATCTCACAACTGTTGTGTACGAAAAAAGCTGTAGCAAGTTGTAGGATTGATTTACACGAAGGTATTCTTCGTGTTGTAAGCAGATTGTAAACAAAAGTTGCACTTTTTAAAATCGGCCTTAAAGCACCCTTTTTTCCTTATTTTAATTTTGATTATTACATTGTCTTGGGAGTATTTCCCATTTTCTTTCTTTTTTTTCAAGTAATCGTTATTAAACAGTAGAGGTTTGAAGGGCCCCTGGTCAATTATTTGCTATCTTCTCCTGAGAAAATTCACGAAAAGATTTAGTTTTTTTACTTATTTTTTTAGAGTAATAACACTCATAATTAGGAAAAGAGGGAGGTCAAATGCCAAGAATTATTAAAAATCATGTAAAGTAATACAAAGACGACTACAAAGTTTAAAATATTTTTTTTAAACATTTTACATTTTCAATCAATTACATGTTAAGCTTGATATCATCCAAATTATGTCAACAAAGGTTTTCCTATGAAAAAAGACTTAAAGACCACATGATGATTTGTCTACTCGTTGTAAATGATATAAATTCCGGTTTTAAACGTTATGATAAGTAACAAAGGACAAAGAATAATAATTATAAACTCTACGTATAAGCCAGTTCAAAGTTTAAGTTTAATTAAACAAAAGGTGAGAAATTCGAGATAAAATCGCATGCGCACTGAAAACGATTCTTAAACTTTGAACTCGCTTATACAAGATTGCTGATATCAAACATTTAAAGCGAGTGTATTGGATATTACGGGACATTTCTGTTTTTTTTGTTTTGTTTTTTTTTTGTTTTTTTTTTTTGTGGAAAACGTTCATGACATTGGCAAACAGGACCCAAAATAGCAAATTTACAAACATAAATTAATGCGTGACATTTTTATGAGCAATGCGTGACATTTTTGTGATATAATTGAGAATAAGATGAACCTAGAAATTAAAAACGATAAAAATGGTGAAATAATCTAACGTCTACATCAATAAAAGTAAGTATATATCGGTACATATATTTGCACGAACAAAACTAATACTATACTTCTATACTTTTTTTGCATTATAGTTAGCACTATTTCTAGCTCAGTACCCACTCGGTACCCACTGCAGTGCATTCCTTGACCTCAAGTCTTGTTGCTATAGTAACAAGGATGGACGTTAACCTTAAATTTGTAGCTGATCACGGTGGACGAGGCAGCTTTGCTGTGTTTGCTCGACAGTTGCAGGACCATCTAAGAAAGTAAGAGAGTATTTCAATATGAGGTAAGCATCTTACGAATGATATTTGGCAACCAATTAAAACTGGCTCAATGTTGTCCCATTTCAGACCACATGACAATTCCCTTGAGCATTGTATCAAAAAATAGACCCATTTGGCTTGGCTCAATGCTGTCCCATTTTAGACCATGCACATGACCATTCCCTTGAGTATTGTATATGCAATAGACCCATTCATCTTAGCTCAATGTTAACCCATTTCAGACCACATGACTATTCCCTTGAGTACTTCATAAGCAATAGACGTCGACCCATTCAGCTTGGCTCAATGTTGTCCCATTTCAGACCACATGACCTTTTCCTTTACATCACTCTTCTTGTACTTTTACGTTAAAGACTTTTAAAAATCATATGGAATACTTACTGAGTGTAAAGTGATCATCGTTGCCGGATTCTTTCCTCGCTTCTTCCACCGCGTGTTTCACAGCAAAGAGACATGAGCAGGACATAGTGATCGGAGGTTCACCCACGGCTGGAAAACACGTCAATTGTCAAGAAAACGTTGAGGTATGCATTAAATACATGCATTTAATTTAATTCAGTAGTGTTGCACACTGAGCTATTTACCCCACCCAAAACTTCAACATAGGAGTCATATGCCCTTTCTGAGTTAGATAAACAGGATGCATTGTGGTCTAGCTTGGGTATAAATAACACCATATGAGACATGATGAATAAAAGATGTTTGTACCAAAGCTAGACCACATATGCATCCTGTTCGCTATCTCAAAAAGGTCAATAAAGATGTACTCTACACCCCAACCCCCTTATTTTTGATAATGATTAGCAGTTACTAGTTGGGACTGCGTTGGTGTGTGATTTAGTTTGAGAAACAATATTCAACGCAAATTAATTGTATAGGTCAT
Source organism: Anthopleura xanthogrammica (assembly GCA_964019055.1). Classification (NCBI taxonomy): domain Eukaryota; kingdom Metazoa; phylum Cnidaria; class Anthozoa; order Actiniaria; family Actiniidae; genus Anthopleura; species Anthopleura xanthogrammica. The sequence goes on along the minus strand of OZ025215.1, from coordinate 841,200 downwards.
CATATTTCTTATTTTTTATTTATTTTTTTAATTTTTTAAGATGCATATTTATTATTTTTTAAGATACATAACGCTCAATAAAATGTTATTGAGATAGAGTCAAGCATGTTAACCACTAGTTATGGGAAAATGTTCTGTTGTCATAGAGTTTGGCCATTCTCTACAACTTTGAAAAAAGCCCCACTTACGATTAAAATATGACTAAATAAATACGTTTCTGCCAATTTTAGCCCCCAACCCAAAAATACTCGTTCTTGAGGGAGGAATATTTAGAGGAATATTGTATTATGTTCGTGAGAAGTATTAAAAAATGTTCAAGTATAACCAACCTTTTGATCGTAAGACTCCAAGTGGATTTGGCGTGTTCTTCAGAAGTGTCACTCGTAAGTCAACTGGGATATCCTTGGTTGTCGGGGGCTTGTAAGTCTTATGGGGAAAACATAACCAATTATTAAGATTGTCCCATACTGGGTTTATGATCAGGAGCCGGCTGCGCAGGAGGTTATCATTACTAGGGTTGTCCCACAATGGGTCTGTGAGTCAGCATATTCCCAGATCAGGAGCCGGCTGCGCAGGAAGTTATCATTACTAAGATTGTGCCATACTGGGTCTGTGAGTCAGCATATTCCCAGATCAGGAGTGTCTACTTAACTACTTACCCAAGTGCCAGTAGAAAGCTCTTCCCCTGTTTCTTTATCATAGTACACTTTCTCAGTCAACCAGTAACCTATTCCAAACACAAAAGCTCCTTCAACTTGCCCAATGTCAATGTCTGGGTTCATACTGTGGGAAAAAGGATTGTCGTGAATTTATACACAATCCTTTAGGTAGCACGCCCGGAATCCTCGTGGCTACGAAGTACAGGTTTTGGTGGACGTCAGTCAAGGCTTTTAATTTACTGCCCGTAATGCCTAGCTGGCATGTAGGGCAGCAACAAAGGATGATCACCTACAGTGGTAACCTTTTCCTTTGTTGCTGTTTCCGTAACATACATGTTTTTACGAGACAGGGTTGTTAGCCCTGTGCTCAACCCCCTAACCTGGAGGACGAGTAGACCGCGCTTCGTCCGGCCTCTACCCTTTGACCTGTCTGGCTTGGGTGACCCTACCATTAGACTAAGCTCCCGTCAGCATAGCTCTAGGGGTCATAGAGGCACGCAAGCTCTCCAACCACGACAAGGTGGCGATCCACCGGAGAGGTCAGTCAAGGCGTTTACATGATATTCCATAGACAGGTGCCCTCGAATACTTTGTGTTCCCCGAAATTGTCATGGAAACACTTTGCATGACATTGACCGAAATCCTAGGTACGTTATCGTGACTGCAAATTGTACGATTCCGCGCGTGCTATTGACAACGTCTGTAATGTATTTTTGCGAGCTGTACTAGTGAACAAAGAATAAATACTCAAGCGAATGACACATCGTCTACAAAGGCGGAAATTTTGCCTATGACTGGAAAAACGAAATGCTGATAAATCTAGGTTACCTTTCTCCACAGTCAAACAAGATGTCAGATCTCAAAATGAGTCTCTCGCCAGTCAAGATGTCAACTTCTGCTTCAGTGCACGTCACGCCATAAGCTACGTACATCTCTTCCGAGGAAGCACCGCGAACTCTGAGGTAAAAATCCAAAGTTTACTTTACACATATTGTAAATGTGTTAACTTTCAAATATCCCAGCAAGTGCCCCGTTGTCCGACATATAGGAAAGTAGCAAAACAGCTTTAGTTCCACGGATGCAAGCAAGAGCTTGTAACATGCGACAAATGTCCGGTTACAATTGGCCGCCATATAGGAAAGCGACGAAACATTCTACGTCCATGGATGCAAGTGATAGCTTTGGTTGCAGATACGACAAAAATATACTTGAGCAAATCGCCTTAGTCATTTTGTAATAACGTCTAACTAGAACAATGAGACCCTCGTTCCCCATAAGAGCCTAATGGTCCCACTCAGACACACTTAATTGTTATTGATTACTTACAGATACTTGGCAGAGAGATCAACACCTTGGTAGCCACACAAAGTGATCAACTCTCTCCATGATGCGTCGGGTTTCATCGCACGGATGGGTTTGATGCGTTCGTTCAACATCTTGCAGCATTCCATCACTCCCTGCGGGAAGAGAAGAGAATAATGATGAAGAAGAAGGAGGAGCAAAAGAAGGAGGAGGTAAAATAGCAACAGTAGAGAAAGAACATGACGAGGACGAGGACGAGGACGAGGACGAGGACGAGGACGAGGACGAGGACGAGGACGAGGACGAGGACGAAGACGAGGACGAGGACGAGGACGAGGACGAGGACGAGGACGAGGACGAGGACGAGGACGAGGACGAGGACGAGGACGAGGACGAGGACGAGGACGAGGACGAGGACGAGGACGAGGACGAGGACGAGGACGAGGACGACGACGACGACGACGACGACGACGACGACGACGACGATGACGACGACGACGACGACGACGACGACGACAAAGAGCAGGACAAGGGCAAGGCCATGAAGAATAAAGACAGAGCGGAAAAAGGAAGCCAGGAGGAGGGAAAGGAGCAAAAAAGGACCATACAAATGCACAAGATCTATAAATAAAGATTTCCCGTGACAAGTATTTCGCAAGTAAAAGGCTAACATTAATTAAATTAAAAATTCTAATCACATAAGAGTATTTGCCGCACCTTACAACAGGTTTCGCTGCCTACACTTCCTCCAGTTGGGGATGCTGTGTGGAAAAAAAAAACAAGATGATCACAAACCATATCAAAAAAATTGTTTTATTTTCATTTGATTAAAGAAGGGTTAGCCAAAAGTAACATCACCTTAATTTGACACACATAATAGGTTCAAAAACGTAAGCTAAGGATAAATATTGGGAGCATTAGAGACGGTGCAAGAAAGCTGGGATATCCAAAATGGCGTCTCAACTTTCTATCTTGTCAGACGAAGCAGCTGATGTAAGAAGATTGGGTCAGTAAAATGTGCTTCATCGTCTTTGACGTCAATTCTGGTAAGACGCAATTTTGAATTTTTTAACTTACTAAAACTTCAAATTTCGAAAACCCGGGATCAAGGATGGCGTAGCGGTAGTGCACTCGCTTTTCACCTCTGGGATCGATTCGAGTTCGATTCCTTGAATGTCATCACATTTGAGTAGAGTTTGTTAGGTGCCTCCATTGATTCAAGGATAATTTTTCGGTTTCTACGGCTTTCCTCCCTCCGCAAATCGTATAGCCTCCTACGCAGACGCTCTTAGGGTCGTCACGCAATATTTCTCTCCCCACGAACGTACGTTAGTGGGGAGAGAAACGTTGCGTGACGACGTGACGACCCTAAGAACGTCTGCAAAGGAGGCTACAAATCGTAACGAAAGCTAGCGTCTTATGACTATTCGATCTATTCAAATTCTATCTGTGAATTCGCTGTGTGTTGACATTGTTCATCCCAGAGGTGGTTTCAGGGAGTCCATATATTATATTGGCACGTCATAACTTACTGTTGGGTGAATACACAGTATTATTGGACTTGATGATTATGTTATCCATAGGAACGCCCAACGCGTAAGAGGCGACTTGAGCAGTCTGTAAGAAACATTACGACAACAATCAATTGATATCTTTTTGTCAGTCATGAACGATTCGACGTCTTCATTCGGCAGGCGTACAGAAACTCAAGTTTCTAAAAGGCATTATTGTATACTTGACACGGTTTTCTTTCTTCTTCACCGGGTTGTATAGCCTCCTATGCAGACGCTCTCATGGGGAGAGAAACGTTGCGTGACGACGTGACGACCCTAAGGACGTCTGCGAAGGAGGCTACGGGTTGTATTTCTGATACAAACCCGATGAATACGTTGGTAGCAGATATTACCTCATTAGCAAGTCAATATGTAGATATTAACCTTACCTTGAATTTATAATGAGGAATTCTTTCATCCTCCGCTAATCTTCCGAACATGCGCAAAGGTTTAATTTAACAAAAAATATTGGGTTGATGAAGCAAATCATTTATATAACATGAGTCTTACGACGATCCCCAAAAGCACTTATTTGATTTAATAAGCAGAACATATTTCCAGCCAACAGTGTCTTTACTAACCTTAACATTGATTCCTTGTCCCATCTCAACCCCACCATGAGCGATAGCCACAGTCCCATCGTGTTTAAAGATCGACACAAACACAGTGAACGCACTAAAATGACCTTCAACGTTAAATTTCCCAGGCACAAGAGATAGACCACGCTTACGCCAACGGTTGTTCTAAAATACAATATATTTTTTGTTGATTAATGCATTTTCATTCATTATATAGCTTGTGTAAGTTGCTGGGCTTAGGTTTTGTGCCACCAATCAGCGGAACGAATCTAATGAATGTTATTATCAGCCTACAATGACTAGAGTATTTTATTGCTTGGTATCAATCAACTGAATGAATCTTATTACCGCCTACAATAACAGGCAAACACTGCCCGTCATGTGTTATCAACCAGAGAGTATTTTACTACTTGGTATCAATTAGCTGAATGAATCTCATTACCAGCCTACAATGACAGGCAAATACTGCCCGTCATGTGCAAATAACCACAACAAATACGCACAAAGTACCATCAACAAAACAAAAATATAAGATTTTAAGCTTCTACCTTGTTAAATTCCTCTACTGCATCCTTTCGCTTTCCGAATTCAGAACTTTCCAGCAATTCTTAATGATAAAAGAAGGAAAAAAATTATCACAAATCAAAGAATTACGTGATGAAGTCACGTGACGTGTCAATTTCATCGCATACCTTTCCAAAGTCCCCGGATGTTACAGTGTGGAATCGCTTTACCAGTGGGGGTTTTCTAGGGAGAAAATTGACATAAAAGACATTACTGTTATTGTTTTTGTTGTTGTTGTTATCATTATTATTATTATTATTATTATTATTATTATTATTATTATTATTATTATTATTATTATTATTATTATAGTTTTAAAAATGCCTAGATTTTGTAATTTTTCAACCTAGAAATTTTTTGAGGCGGTTCAGCATTCACTTCAAAAGTGCTTCCAGTTCATTCCTACCTGTCCATTCTCGTACAGGTTTTTCTCTCTGACTTCCTCTGATGTCTTGTTGAGTGCTTTAGCAACATGTTCCATGATTGACTCCATGAAGAAGACACACTGGATTTGACCTACAGAAAAAGTCAATGTCAACGTCTTCAATCAGGCAATCATTGCATGCAAAGCCAAGTACCAATCTAAGTAAAAGTCCAAAGTATGAAATGGGGAATAGATGTTGAGTTTTCCATATCATGGAGAAACACTGAAGAATCCGAAGAAAAAACCCTTGAAGCATAGGAACAACAAACAGTTCTCTCGGAATCATGGAACGAACCACAGGTGAGAAAAGACACACATTAGTAGCTTAAATCAGCCATATTTCTAGTACAATACTAGTGAGAAGAGTATGGTTTACTAACCCGGTGTACGGCAGAAAGTAGTGGAAGCTTTATTGGTGAGGCAAGTGTAATGGTTGATTTTCCAGCTTGGGCAGTAGTACACTGAAATGATCCAGAAAGAATAAAATCCGTATGTAAAAGCAATTGTGGGAAGGAAAGAGATGCCTCTAGCCTAATTCAAAGGGGACGTGGAAATGCTAGAATTAGATATACTCTAACTAGTGCAACTACTACCGCTTCCATTTCTACTACCACTGCTACTATTACTGCTGCTGCTACTACTGCTGATGTTATTATCTACTACTGCTACTGCTACTTCTACAGCTAGTGCCACTGCCACTGCCACTGCCACTGCCACTGCCACTGCCACTGCCACTGCCACTGCCACTGCCACTGCCACTGCCACTGCCACTGCCACTGCCACTGCCACTGCCACTGCCACTGCCACTGCCACTGCCACTGCCACTGCCACTGCCACTGCCACTGCCACTGCCACTGCCACTGCCACTGCCACTGCCACTGCCACTGCCACTGCCACTGCCACTGCCACTGCCACTGCCACTGCCACTGCCACTGCCACTGCCACTGCCACTGCCACTGCCACTGCCACTGCCACTGCCACTGCCGCTGCCACTGCCACTGCCACTGCCACTGCCGCTGCCACTGCCGCTGCCACTGCCACTGCCACTGCCGCTGCCACTGCCACTGCCACTGCCACTGCCACTGCCACTGCCACTGCCACTGCCACTGCCACTGCCACTGCTGCTGCTGCTGCTGCTGCTACTGCTACTGCTACTGCTACTGCTGCTGCTGCTGCTGCTGCTGCTGCTACTGCTACTGCTACTGCTAATCATTTTTGAAACACCAGTACGTACGGTTGTCCCAGTGACCCATCACAGTCAGCAGGTCATTATCCTCCCCTGTGCATCCTGTATCAACATAGTAATCCAAAATAACTCCCTCAAGTATTCCATCATCGTTAAATGCAACCTAGGAAAAACAAACTGTTATCGAACCCTGAAACAACCTCTGGTCTTATCTACGTCAGCGCAGGGCTAACTCACAAATCGAACCCTGAACCTTTGGGCTGATTTAAGTCAGGGCACGGCTAACTGACAGATCGAACCCTGAAACAACCTCTGGGCTGATCGAGGTCAGTGCATGGCTAGCTCACAGATGGAACCCTGAAACAATTTCTGGGCTGATCGAAGTCAGTGCATGCATGGCTAACTCACAGATGGAACACTGAAACAATCTCTGGGCTGATCGAAGTCAGTGCACGGCTAGCCCACAAATGGAATTGAAATTAAGCGTTTTGGATATTGTGCAGCAGGGAAATCGTTAGAACCCAGAAACAAGGGAGACCTAATCAAAAACAAACTCACATGTGATGCCGAGTCCAGGAATAGAACCCGAGACACAAGAGAGGTGAGAGGAGACAAATAGTGTACTATTAAAAGATATATAAACGAATTACCTTGTACTTAGCCATGTGTGGAGATCTTCCTCCCATTGTTTGCATGTTGGTGTTAAAATTCATCTTCATTTTGACAGGCCTTCAAAAATCAATAATAATTTGCTCAGTTACATATACCATTTACCATTCTCCAGTGATTCGCAACCCGAACGAACCTTATATTAGGAGAACTAATTTAGTATAAAAATAACTTTTGATTTCATCCTTTCGACCTCTTGGCTGATCAAAGTTAGGGCAGGGCTAACTAACACAGAGACTGAACCCTGAAACAACCACTGGGATAACCAATGTTATGTGTTTTTTTCTCCAATCACGGACATCACATACCTGTCAAGTACTTTACTAGCCAGAGCACATGCGCAAGCCACCTGCATTGATCTTGTGGACTTTCCTCCGAACGCACCGCCACAACGTCTGACAATAACATCCACGCTACAGAAAAAGAGTATCCTTTTGAGCAATGAAATATGGTGACAGAATCCCCCATCCCATCCCCCAAAAAAAGACAAATTGAATTTCTTAAGGCTAGGACAAAAAGTGCAGTAGTTGTATGTGAACGCTGCAGGTGACAAATGTTTTGAGGGATGTCACACGTAGCAACTTTCCCTGTGATAAAACTATGGATTGAGGAACTCTATCACATTCCGGCAGGCGGCCTACTAGAATGTCGCATTTCTTTGGCTGGGAAAATCAAGCTATTATCAGCGACACTGCAGACGTGTCACGAATAATAATTTTATTGCGCGCATTGCCTACGAAAGTAAATATCGATTGTATTTCCTGAAATTTACCGGCACCGTTGCGCCCAACAGTTGCAGAGGTGGCCACGTTATTGCATGCAACACTTGGCCCTTGTGAACGGAACTTTTAAGATTAAATGTAAAGGAAAGGAAACGAAGGGAAATATGGGCTTTGGTTGTTGGAAGAAAAGAGCAAGGGATTTTCTACCTGTTTGAAGACACGCCCAGATATCTTGCCACACCCATCTGTACCATATCACCTCCTTGACATGCGCTGTAAATGGTCATGCCGTCTTCTTCAGATATGCACAAGGCAACCTGCGTGAAGGAATGCGCAAAGAGGATTAGTGGCTATTAAGACGAAAAGAAGGTGAAGGTGAAGGTGAAGGTGAAGGTGAAGGTGAAGGTGAAGGTGAAGGTGAAGGTGAAGGTGAAGGTGAAGGTGAAGGTGAAGGTGAAGGTGAAGTTGAAGTTGAATGAAGGGCAGGGGAATTGGAATCTTTTTTCTTACCCTCAAAACATAACATTAACTAGAAAAAATGGAAAATTGGGTTACCTGTGTCTCCATGTGGAAATGATGCTGACCACCACACTCAACCTCGCCGCTGATCACGTGGGATGCTGAAGTCATCGAATCTGAAATTAAAAGCTAGGACATGAGAAGATTGTATAGCTGGTTGTCTTATGGAAGGAAACTGTACAGACCTTCAGCATCACCAACATCTATGTCTTTGCAAAACGGTAAGAACGGAGGAGCAAAGGAATTGGCTTCGATGGCTTGTGGAATGGTTAGTATTGGCGGCTTGCAGTCCTTGTATGTTACCTTGACAACCGTGGCAGCTTTGTCGGCGATTTGCTGTGTTTCTAAGACCAGAAAGCAATGGGTCATTAAGATGATGTTTTTTTTCTTTAAAGCGCGCGTGGAATCGTCAAGGCGTTTCCATGACATTCAATAGGCACGTGCCCTTGGAAACTTTGTATTTTTCATGGACGCTATGGAAAATCTATTTTGTCTTTATGGTAAGGTTATACGATTCCGTGCGCCCATAAACAGATCAAGAATGTATTGTAATACTTTTCGTTTTCCCAGCACAACCGAACTCACGTATTTAACATAATACAATTTTATATTTATATAATGAATATCAACTACCAGCGACAATGATTCCAAGGGCCTGACCAACATACAGTACGTCTTCTTCACAAAATACCTGCAATTGACAAAATACTCCTGCTTCTTAAAATAGCAACAGACCTTATTCGCTTTGTTACAATTTTTTACCCATTACAGACCAGGTGTCATTCCCAAGAGTATCATTTCTTTGTTTAAGGGTTGAACAAAAGAAGACACACATGAATAGAACAAACCAAGAAAATTATTCTCTGGGGAATGTCACGTGGTCTGTAATGGGAAAACATAACACAACGAGTTAATTCTATATTGAGCAAAATTTAGGGCGCTTTCTGATGACGCCAGTGTGTAGTATTTCGAGTTCTGCGGCACGCAAATTAACCAATTACTGCGCGTTATATTTGAAAGTTTTAGGACCTTGTCGGCGTGCGGTATATCACGTTTTGGTGCACGCTAATTGACCAATTACTGCGCGCGTTATAGTTCAAGATTATCCTTGCTAACGCCAGCATGTGGTCAATCATGTGGTATACTTAGAGATTCAACTATCTTACTCCTTCATTAGGTCCAGGTATGTTGAAAAAAGCTACACTATTCTGTCCTCCTTCTGGTGTGTCTTTGGCATCAAAGAATTTGATCACCCCTGGCAACGCCTATAAAATAAATATCAGGTGAGAGTAAATAGATAGAAACCTGTTGAAAGAACTAAATTTTGATTTGTAATTACCAAGGCCTCAGAAGGATCAATCTTGACCATCTTGCAATTACCCTGAAAAACAAAATACAAAACGTTTGGAGACTGGAACTGAAACATTATGCAATAAGATTCGAAAAAGATAGAAGAAAAGAGAAAGGACGAGAAGAGAGGAGAGGATAGGAGAGGGCAGGAGAGGATAGGATAGGATAGCAAAGCGGAGATCGATACTATAGTAAAGTCAAACAAAACAGCCTTTGAAGTGGTGTAATGCATTTTAATTGTCATGGCGGGAAATCTCGGTTACGTTGCACCCGCGCCTTAAAATAGAGGAATACTTGAATACCTACCTTAGTACTTGTCACAAAAGCTGCGTACACCTCCCCCTCACGGGATGGAATGTCATTAACAAACTCAGCTTCACCAGATGCCTAAAAAACAAATAACAAATACATTACTTTGTTTCTTTTATGCTTCTTTCCTTCCTTCCACACCTTTTGGCTAACCTCTCTGATTACGTACTTGGGATGCGTGTGACGTCATAGCCGCCATGTTGGTGGACCTGAACACAAGATTTGGTCTTGGTTTCTTTTGTCATGTCAACCAACATGGCAGCCATGTGTTTTGTCCTTGTGCATGTGACGTCATAGCCGCCATGTTGGTTGACTTGAACAAAAGATTTGGTCTTGTCTACACATACTTTACTCATGTCAACCAGCATTGCAATGCCTTTTGTCCTTTCATTCTCAAGTGATACACACTAACTATTACCTGTAGTTTGGCAGCAATTTTAGTCATAGGCTTGGTGACAGGGTACATATCAGGCTTAGTTTCATAGCTTTGAATACCACTTGAAATTGCTCTTTCATGAAGGATGGACTTCCCAGCGGACTGGAGACGAGGCGAGGCGTGGTCACCTAGTGCAGCAATGTAAGCCTAGTCGAAAAAATTAGATTCATCAGTTTGATTCTTTCATACATATTTCTATATATTTTAATGTCGAGTTACTATTTAAACTAATTTCTACCTTATAGAAGAGGGTCAAGGCGAGATCTTTGTGGTACTCCACAGTACTTCCGTTATGAGCTATGAGCTCAGGGTTAGGCACAATCTCAGCATCAAGAATTTCAAGGGCGTCTAATTGAAATAAAAGGTTTATGAGTGACATTGAGAAGTCAATTCACTGGCCAACCAAATCAACACTATAATATTGTTGATTTTCACCTTTAAGGGTATCAGGATCTGTTAGTTTCTTCCCGACGATAGACGTTTCAGAATTGCGGCCTCCAAGAGCCTTTGAGATAACACAAGAACTTTTCTTCCCGACATCAAGATCTGTTGGCTTCTTGCCGATGAGAAAACACTCAGTGTTCGCACCACGAAACTGAAGAAGAAAGCAAAACAAATTTGAAGGCCAATTTACCATAGACAAACAAAATCCAAAGTTATGAAAATACGAAGTTGACTTACAAAATTGGATGTAATGCCTCCATAGACAATACGTGGCTGTGACGTCACTGTGAGAGTGGTTTTGTCGATTGGAAAAGCAAACCCGGCGTTCACATAGGCATGGGCGTTCTAAGAACAACCATAAATATTTATCAGATGACTATTGGTTCAAGGAGTATAATTATGTGCGTTGATAGTGTCAATGATGATATAGTGAAGACGATCATGATCATGCTGGTGTTGACGAAGATGAATCTTCTTCTGCTGCTGCTGCTGCTGCTGCTGATGATGATGATGATGATGATAATGATGGTGATGATGATGATGATGATGATGATGATAATGATGGTGATGATGATGATGATAATGATGATGATGATGATGATAATGATGATGATGATGATGATGATGATAATGATGATGATGATGATGATGATGATGATGATAATGATGGTGATGATGATGATGATGATGGAAGTGTAGAAAACAATTATGATTGTGATGGCTCTGTTGATTAATAAGGCATAGGTATCGTAGCAATCATTTACCTGTGACCTCGGTGTAATCTTGAAAGTCCTCATGACGACATTGTCAGGAAGAAAGGGAAGAACAATGGCCACAAGAACCTAGAAAATATCAACCGACACATCACTAACAACCACCCAAGTGTAAAAAGTGTTCAAAGCAGTGAAGTCACGCCTACCTTCCTCTTCATGTCAACTTTCAAGAAGTCTTTCAAAGATACTTCAGTTAGCTGGGGTCCACCTGCAAACATAAAAGTTCCAGCTTGCTTTAGTTTTGGGTATTCAACGCCAACCACAAGTTGAGATGCAACTGTTCTACTAACCAATCAATAAAGATGCTCCTGCAGTTTCAAGGATGGTCATGAGGTCTGAAGGAAAATCTGAATGATCGTGAGCCAACATCAGATTACCAGCAAGAGACCCAACCTGATGGAAAAAGGTCAATATTTCGAACTATGCTTGTCCATAATCATTTGACAGCCATAAAATATGCATGCAATGTGGCAACCCAAATTTACTTTTTTATACGTCAGTTGCTCCTTTAAATTTTATCAGCCTCTTGGCTGATCAATGTCAGGGTACGGCTAACTCACAGAATAATTCAGCGTGTTAGGTTTTGCAGAGGGAGGAAAACCGGAGAACCCGGATAAAACCGTCGAATCAAGGGAGAGACCTAAAAAACTCGACTTGCATGTGGTAGTCTGGGAATCAGTTATTCCAGGGTGCGATTCTTCTTGTACTTCTAAACAGGGGTTGGGTCCGCAAAAGCAAATTTTCCTGCTTCTGGTTTTTTAATGTGAAAGTCACGGTGTTAACTGGGTTGCCATGGTAGCTCGCGTCGCATTGTAATTCGAGCTAAAAATAGCCTTACATTTCGAACTGGAGTGTTGGCGACCTGCAAGTGCAAATAGAAAGATCAATTATTATTTTTGTTGCGATGTTTTACATAAAACAACGAGTTGAACGTAGAAATCCATCCATCCATCGTAATATTGAAGCGAGTGGGGATTGGGCACTTATTTCTCACATGGGGACTGGGCAACACTTTTAGGTAGACAGTGATCGCAATACTGAGAAACCAGGTAAGAGATCCTGTCCGTTAAATGTTCCCAGGCAGATTTAAAACCAGGAAAACAAAGATGGACTTTTCTGATTGAGATTCGTTAATAGATAATGCTGATAGAACGTAAGTAACAAGAAATGAAGTATATTTTTTTATAAAAAAGATCACAAATCTAACGGGTGTGAATCCAATGAACAATTTGAAAACAAAAAGAAAATGATAAAAAAAAAGAAAAGAAACAAGAATAAAAAACACACAAAAAATAATTATCTGGGCTTTGTGGACTTTAAACAAAATTCAAAAAATTCCGATTCCACTTTGCCATACCCCCGAGACATCAGCAGAGCTGAGGCGTCGTATGGATTTCGGACCTACCCTTGGGTGCACGAATTACGCAAGAAAATGTTCTAGCCTGAAAACATCGGGCATCGCGATCGGGATTCTCGATCGAGGATATTCACTATAGTCTAACCGATTCCTGCTTACCAAAATGCTTTGCCCAGTATCCAAGTGGCAAATTAGCTACTAGCTATTTATATTCGTTTCTTCCGAGACCAATTAGCAGAATTTCACCATAGAATTGTTTACTTACCACTTTAAGGTGCTTTGCAATGGGTGTAAAAGAAGAAGACTTGTTGGCGTTTTCCTCGCAAAGTTTGATGAAAGAAGACAATGACACCCCTCCACCAACCACCAGATGATCGTTGACTTCCTAAATGGGAAATAATAGTTAGGATAGAATGTAAAGGGCATCGTGCCAGTCTATGGCCATTTTCTTTGTCTTTTGACCAGCCACCACCAACTGACCAATTGACCTCCTAATTAAATGGAAAATTAGTAGAAAGGATAAAATGTATGAAGCCTTTGACGGTTGATGTCCTACCGTTGTGCAATGCAGTTCCTGGACTGCATTGATGTCCACCAAAATATCAAATGGTCCTTCTTTTTTAAAGACTCCTATGAAGTAAACAAAAGCACTCATTTGTAGATTGTTATGGATTTGGTTACTCATTGGATAAATGGATGCATGGGTGGATGCTTGGATGCATGGGTGGATGCTTGGATGCATGGATGCATGGATGCATGGGTGGATGCTTGGATGCATGGATGCATGGATGCATGGGTGGATGCATGGATGCATGGATGCATGGTGGATGCTTGGATGCATGGATGTATGGTGGATGCATGAATGCATGGTGGATGCTTGGATGCATGGATGCATGGATGCATGGGTGGATGCTTGGATGCTTGGATACATGGGTGGATGCTTGGATGCATGGGTGGATGCTTGGATGCATGGATGCATGGGTGGATGCTTGGATGCATGGATGTATGGGTGGATGCTTGGATGCATGGGTGGATGCTTGGATGCTTGGATACATGGGTGGATGCTTGGATGCATGGGTGGATGCTTGGATGCTTGGATACATGGGTGGATGCTTGGATGCATGGGTGGATGCTTGGATGCATGGATGCATGGGTGGATGCTTGGATGCATGGATGCATGGGTGGATGCTTGGATGCATGGGTGGATGCTTGGATGCTTGGATGCATGGGTGGATGCTTGGATGCATGGATGCATGGGTGGATGCTTGGATGCATGGATGCATGGGTGGATGCATGGATGCATAGGTGGATGCTTGGATGCATGGGTGGATGCTTGGATGCTTGGATGCATGGGTGGATGCTTGGATGCATGGGTGGATGCTTGGATGCATGGATGCATGGGTGGATGCTTGGATGCATGGATGCATGGGTGGATGCTTGGATGCATGGGTGGATGCTTGGATGCTTGGATGCATGGGTGGATGCTTGGATGCATGGATGCATGGGTGGATGCTTGGATGCATGGATGCATGGGTGGATGCTTGGATGCATGGATGCATGGTGGATGCTTGGATGCATGGATGTATGGTGGATGCATGAATGCATGGTGGATGCTTGGATGCAAGGATGCATGGGTGGATGCTTGGATGCATGGATGCATGGGTGGATGCTTGGATGCATGGATGCATGGGTGGATGCTTGGATGCATGGATGCATGGTGGATGCTTGGATGCATGGATGCATGGGTGGATGCTTGGATGCATGGATGCATGGGTGGATGCTTGGATGCATGGATGCATGGTGGATGCTTGGATGCATGGATGCATGGGTGGATGCTTGGATGCATGGATGCATGGGTGGATGCTTGGATGCATGGATGTATGGGTGGATGCTTGGATGCATGGATGTATGGGTGGATGCTTGGATGCATGGATGCATGGGTGGATGCTTGGATGCATGGATGCATGGGTGGATGCTTGGATGCATGGATGTATGGGTGGATGCTTGGATGCATGGATGCATGGGTGGATGCTTGGATGCATGGATGTATGGGTGGATGCTTGGATGCATGGATGTATGGGTGGATGCTTGGATGCATGGATGTATGGGTGGATGCTTGGATGCATGGATGCATGGGTGGATGCTTGGATGCATGGATGTATGGGTGGATGCTTGGATGCATGGATGTATGGGTGGATGCTTGGATGCATGGATGTATGGGTGGATGCTTGGATGCATGGATGCATGGTGGATGCATGAATGCATGGTGGATGCTTGGATGCATGGATGCATGGGTGGATGCTTGGATGCATGGATGCATGGGTGGATGCTTGGATGCATGGATGCATGGGTGGATGCTTGGATGCATGGATGCATGGGTGGATGCTTGGATGCATGGATGCATGGGTGGATGCTTGGATGCATGGATGCATGGGTGGATGCTTGGATGCATGGATGCATGGGTGGATGCTTGGATGCATGGATGCATGGGTGGATGCTTGGATGCATGGATGCATGGTGGATGTTTGGATGCATGGATGCATGGGTGGATGCTTGGATGCATGGGTGGATGCTTGGATGCATGGGTGGATGCTTGGATGCATGGATGCATGGTGGATGCTTGGATGCATGGGTGGATGCTTGGATGCATGGATGCATGGGTGGATGCATGGATGCATGGGTGGATGCTTGGATGCATAAATGCATGGTGGATGCTTGGATGCATGGGTGGATGCTTGGATGCATGGATGCATGGTGGATGCCGGCATGGATGCATGAATGCATGGTGGATGCATGGATGCATGGGTGGAAGCATTGATGGATGGACGCATGGATGCATGGTGGATGCTTGGATGCATGGATGCATGGGTGGATGCTTGGATGCATGGGTGGATGCTTGGATGCATGGATGCATGGTGGATGCTTGGATGCATGGATGCATGGGTGGATGCATGGATGCATGGGTGGATGCTTGGATGCATGAATGCATGGTGGAAGCATTGATGGATGGATGCATGGTGGATGCCGGCATGGATGCATGAATGCATGGTGGATGCATGGATGCATGGGTGGAAGCATTGATGGATGGACGCATGGATGCATGGTGGATGCTTGGATGCATGGATGCATGGGTGGATGCTTGGATGCATGGGTGGATGCTTGGATGCATGGATGCATGGTGGATGCTTGGATGCATGGGTGGATGCTTGGATGCATGGATGCATGGGTGGATGCATGGATGCATGGGTGGATGCTTGGATGCATGAATGCATGGTGGATGCTTGGATGCATGGGTGGATGCTTGGATGCATGGATGCATGGGTGGATGCTTGGATGCATGGATGCATGGTGGATGCTTGGATGCATGGGTGGATGCTTGGATGCATGGATGCATGGGTGGATGCATGGATGCATGGGTGGATGCTTGGATGCATGAATGCATGGTGGAAGCATTGATGGATGGATGCATGGTGGATGCCGGCATGGATGCATGGTGGATGCATGGATGCATGGGTGGAAGCATTGATGGATGGACGCATGGATGCATGGTGGATGCTTGGATGCATGGATGCATGGGTGGATGCTTGGATG
The DNA here is from genome assembly GCA_964019055.1 of Anthopleura xanthogrammica. Lineage (NCBI taxonomy): Eukaryota > Metazoa > Cnidaria > Anthozoa > Actiniaria > Actiniidae > Anthopleura > Anthopleura xanthogrammica. Next base: position 824,764 of record OZ025215.1, on the reverse strand, counting down.
CATGGATGGATGCTTGGATGCATGGATGCATGGTGGATGCTTGGATGCATGGGTGGATGCTTGGATGCATGGATGCATGGGTGGATGCATGGATGCATGGGTGGATGCTTGGATGCATGAATGCATGGTGGATGCTTGGATGCATGGGTGGATGCTTGGATGCATGGATGCATGGTGGATGCCGGCATGGATGCATGAATGCATGGTGGATGCATGGATGCATGGGTGGAAGCATTGATGGATGGACGCATGGATGCATGGTGGATGCATGGATGCTTGGATGCATGAATGCATGGTGGATGCATGAATGCATGGTTGCATGGATGCATGGATGCATGGATGCATGGATGCATGGATGCATGGATGCATGGATGCATGGATGCATGGATGCATGGATGCATGGATGCATGGATGCATGGATGCATGGATGCATGGATGCATGGATGCATGGATGCATGGATGCATGGATGCATGGATGCATGGATGCATGGATGCATGGATGCATGGATGCATGGATGCATGGATGCATGGATGCATGGATGCATGGATGCATGGATGCATGGATGCATGGATGCATGGATGCATGGATGCATGGATGCATGGATGCATGGATGCATGGATGCATGGATGCATGGATGCATGGATGCATGGATGCATGGATGCATGGATGCATGGATGCATGGATGCATGGATAGATACATGGGTGGGTGAATGAATGACTTTATCTATACTATTTACCTTTCCCAGTGTTTCCAGCCACCAGTTTAATACTCTCTTTACCGTTCTTATTCAAAATGGCGTACAGTTCTTCCACATTCTTCGGTGCGTACCACTTCACACCTGAATTGTTCGTCGGTACAGCACCTTGTCTTTTGCACAGGCAGTCATCACACTTACCAGAACACTTACTCAGCTCCTGGAGAAAAACATTTATGAACAACGATTTTAAAATGCTTTGTCCATCTCCCTAAAGGATGCCAAATATAAAAGATTTCTAAGAAAGGTTACCTCAATGTCGATTGGATTTGCATCAGCAGCAAAGGATTTCATGGCATCCAAAATAGGACGATAACCTAAAGACAAGATACAGTTTCTAATACTGGTACAATATAACTTATTCTCGTAATGGCAACTTGCAATTTGAGATTTTGCTGCAGTGGAAAAACGCAGTCTGTTAGTAGTTTGCAGTCAAGCGAATGAAATAGCAAAAGACATGGCACCCATGTTGGATGACATAACTAAAAATGACTAAAGCTGAATTACCTGCTGCAATTTTACCTCGAAAGCTTTGGCAACGCGAAAAATTGCAACGTCTATTGCCTAGTTGTTGAGAGCTAGGTCTAGTAATCGCTGCAATTCCTCTTGTGTTGGCGAGAGAGAAATGCAGCTTTATAGATGAGACTAAACAAGAACACTAGCCAACAAAATGTCATCATTACCTGTGCAACGACAGATGTTGCCATCGAAATTATCCTCAATCTGTTGTTTCGTGGGCTTTGGACATTCTTTCAGAAGACTACAAAATGAAAAAAGCAAGAAAACATAAACTCCAATAAAGGTTATGTTGAGAAAAGTGCTCTATTAGATGGCTAAAGGCGCGGAAATACGAGCAACAAAATCGTACAATCGTGCGAATCGCTTTTGTTGCTCGTGTTCCAACCCGTACAACAATAAAAATTTGTTGTGCGACTTTGTTGCAAAAGTAGGAGCTTTTTCTGCAACAATAAAAATGTTTTTGTGCACGTTGCGTGACATGCAAGTTGCACGATTTTGTTGATCGTATTTCCGCGCCTTAATACTTGCGTGCTGCCTAGTACTATCGCGAAGTGAGAGTGGGTCGGAAGAGAAAGTAGAGGGTGAAGCCTACCTGTACATGTTCATGACCATCCCAGGCGTGCAGAAGCCACACTGGCTGGCATTATGCTCTGCAACTCTCTTGTGAATGGCATGAAATCCATACTTACGACTAAAGACAAGAAAAAACATTGTTCAACAGTTAACTAGTGAAAGAGCAAGCATTCTATGTGAACATGATCTCATTTTATTAAGGTCAAAGCAAGTGGCTAGTGCTAATTTTTCAAATCCAGTTTACAGACTTACTTTCCAATGCCTTCAGTTGTGGTCACATCACAGCCATTTGCAGCATACAATGGAAAAAGACACTAAGTGAAAAAAACACGTAACTTTAAGAAATTTAAAACATATACGCGTCGTGCACGTGGTTTCCTACGCTTCTTTCTTTCATCATTTCTAATTCTCTCATAGTCACTAGTTTCACTGTGTTCAAAGAGAATCGTCGAAAATGGGGGCTTAGTTTGGACCATACAGCAGCTTTGTATGTATAAACTAAAACTGAATGGCTAAGACTTAGCTTGACTTGAAACTAGATCAGATTCCCTCAGCCCCTTCTTCTCCGTTGACTCCCTTGTTGATCTAAATGCACAACTTACCGAGTTAACTGATAAGGTAACGTTTTTGCCCGTCACTGAATCAGTCCTTTCAAGTGCTACCACACAGCAACCACATCCACCTTCGTGGCACATGACCTTGGTACCTAGCAAGAACAATAATAGGAATGATCTCATGTTTTTTCCTGGGTAATATTCAACTCAGTTTGTGCAAGAAGGCTTTAATTCCTCTTCCCTCCCTTCTACGTTTCTGTCATGGGATGACATTTTCAAGCACATCTGAGTGGAAATGAATTCATGCATGCTGTGCTTGTATTTGTATTTGTATAAAATGCCCCCGAGTTCCCCTATGAGGAGCATAGCTAGTCCTTTTTTATAGCGTATGCACAAAGTGTTCAAAATTGAGCACCAAAGATGCGAACCACTAAAATTGTATGAGTTTGTAGGTTTTCAGGTGCATGCACGTGAGTATGTGCGTATATGGTAGCTGTTGCGTTCTTGCCTATCTCCCCTCAACGTCTCTCATCCGCGCTTTTTCCTTGTCATCATGGACCCAAAAAAATGGTCCATTTTCACCTTTCAAACGGGGTTGGCCTTCAAAAATCCCATTCAGGTTAATGTCAGGATAGATTAGTATAAGGGGAACCTTCTTCTTGCCTAAAGCTATCATGGAACAAAATGTCCAGTAAAGAGGCTTTGCACCACCATGCGATGGCAGCCATGTCAGGAGGCACAATAATAGAGTCTTTTCTTTCCCTGGGAAACTGAATTGTTTCTCATGTAAACAAGATTAGACCAGATTTAATTATTCTTGCCTACTGTCATGGCTGCCATTACGTGATGGAGCAAAATGTCCAGTATTTACCTTTCAGGCCTGGTTGGTTACGGATGAACTCATTTAGACTTGTGTGAGCATCAGGGTTGTTAATTGTGTACTTTATCCCATTGATATTCAATGTGATAGTGGACAGGATAGCAGGATCCACAGTTTTGACAATGCCATTAAAACAACTGTCAAGAATTTTCTTGCTTTTCTTATCACTTAGGAGAAAAGATCTAAAAATACACCAAAATACTAGATCATTGTTTGCATAGCAATTAATTTGGTATCTTTTGGCTCTGACAAGGACCACGATGAATGGGATACTTGGGGGTTTTAGCCACGCCACTTTTTTAGCCTCAATTTCAAAATTTTCAGGGGGTTCATTACCTGAGAATTCTCAGACCCCCTCCCCCTCAAAACTTTGCTCCACATTCCTGTCTGGGTCATTTGGTTCGTGTTGACTGTTAGTTGACAACTTGAAGTCTATGGATATGATGTAATTCAATGTTTCCCTATTTCAGACAATGTGTCATGTCATTCCCTTAAGTATTATTTCTATGCTTAATGAAACTCAAAGAAATAATCTTATTCTCAGGCGCTTCATAGTCCATTTCGTAATTAAAAGGTTTGACGGCTTTCGATAAACCACATTCCACCGTCCGCAGTCCTTCGTTCTGATTATAATTTTCCAACTTTCTTGGTTACGTAACATTTGATCTTACAACATAAAAAGTACGTCCTGTGGTGACATTCTCAAAATATAGAATTTCAAATGAAAATGCTGAATAAATCGCACAGGGAACCCGGCTTTGATACGTAGGCTTTAAAATATGTATGACATTATTAATTTATTGACGCGGGTTCCCTGTGTCTTTAGCTCAAGGAACAAGAGCGTACAAATGTCGCGTGTTTCCTGTGGTGTAAATTGAAACCTCAACGGCCGTGATCATTCTGTAACCGGATAGACCTCAACGACCATAATCATTCTGTAACCGGATAGCGGATTAACGTAATAGTGTAACGCACTCGTTTAGTAACAGTCAAATAGAGAGAAGGGATGAAACTAAATCGGGTAGTCAATTTAAAACCCCTGAAAGAAGGATTTAGAAAATTCGCTTATTGACAAAACCAATACCAAACGAGGTCCTAATAAATAACCTTTACGATAGGGCATAATTTTAGCTGAAAGTAAAAACTGCTTAGGAATAAAACGGTGATTTCTAAACGCTTGCTTTAAGAGTATGTGCACCGCTAGTTGATGGGACCGCTTGGCTTCCGGAAAACTTTCTTTAGTATCCGGCCGACCTCGCGCTCTTCGATTTTTCTTTGGTTTTCTTTATCAGACACATCTGTATTTGAAATATACATCTGAATGATTCTGGATGTTGGAATAGCAGCCCTTTACTTGGAAGTTTCTTAAAAGCCTAAATTGAAATGCTGATATTAGAATTTTTTTGAAAAATCAACGGCCGAAATTCAAATCAAAGCAACAGTTACTTACCATATCGTAAAATTTAAATTGTTGTTGCCAGTGAATTTCGTAGATTTCATAGGCTGGGCATTATGGGAAACATTTTCCAAGACGTTTTCCCTACTAACAACACTCATCATCATTATACGCTAAATAGCAAATTCGATTATAAGGTGGTCCCATCAACTGACGGTGCTCATGTAACGATAAAACTGGCTTAGTTTCATCCCTTCTCTCTATTTGACTGTTACTAAACGAGTGCGTTACACTATTACGTTAATCCGCTATCCGGTTACAGAATGATCACGGCCGTTGAGGTTTCAATTTACACCACAGGAAACATGCGACATTTGTACGCTCTTGTTCCTTGAGATAAAGACACAGGGAACCCGCGTCAATAAATTAATAATGTCATACATATTTTAAAGCCTACGTATCGAAGCCGGGTTCCCTGTGTAAATCGTCCATTTTGAGCATACTAATTGAGCTGTCAGTGCTTATTAGCATTCTGTTTGTAACTTGACACTGAAGCGTGAATAGTCGTAATTAATCTATTGGAAAACAATGATTACATGACTTTTTAGCTCAATGGAGTTTTCTGTTTTTATTTTTTCCGGTCCCAAGAGAAATCTGAGGTCCATAAAAAGAACATGGCTTCTAGCTTACATACAATTGTACTTCATGTTTTGATTCTATACATCTAGAAGTCAATAAATCTCATAAGGTCATCCGTAAGTTATTGATTAACAACCAATGAGCATATGAAGCGCTGAGTCATTGTAGTTCAACTTTTGAATATTCATTGCATCGGGACTTATTTGTTTGTTTATTAATCTTTTACCCTACGGTTTTTCCACCTCTAATTTTTGGAATTGAATAGTTTAGAGGTCACTAAAGTCACAAAAACTGACCATTGAAAACACAATAAAAAAGTTATAGTGCTTTGACCCTAAGGCTTTCCAGTGTCCGGGACTCCAAATGTCGCTGTTCGCATTGGATCTCTGCTTGGATTTGCTTAACTTCGTACTAAAAATTGTGCGATGGTGGGATAGATTCATCATGGTAAACTATAATCATTCTTAACGACTTACTGAGGTCCGTCCATGATTTACTGGGGTCTTGATCTTGTAATCGATGTATTAGAAATCAGGCAAGCAAAATGTACTCCACTGAGGAAGACTTTTTTGGAATCCGGCCTTTGTTTTGATGCACATGTGAACAAGGGTAGTGTTTTTACATTTTGTGCGCACCTGATTGGATAAAAACTTCTATCAAATAAATGACGTCAAAGTTCTTGCAAAGACGGACTACTAATATTAGCATGCCCTTATTTAGATCAGCCCAGAGGTTGTTTTAGGGTTCGACAAACTTGATGTTGGCTTTGAACACTATTCCTCCAAAACCCATCATTATGATGACTGAAAAATACCAGTAAATAATTCATAAAATAAGATTCCAACAAAATTATTATAAAAAAATACAATCCATCGTTTGACCTCGTTTGTGTCGCATCTTGGCCCGCAAGATTACCTGGGATCGAAAGAGCAATCTGAGCCTTGACATCTTGTTTTCGTCAGTCAGCGGAGTAACGCATGATAGATTTGCTTCACACGTGGATTTCTTCGGCTTCTGGTTCAACTCTCCATTTTGACCTCCAAAACAACTGATTTTTTAACAAACTTCTCGATAAGATAAAGCTTCTTTTCAGCTGCAAGCTCAAGTTTGGAACGTTTAGTGTATTATAATGGCTGCACAAGGGATGCCTTGGCCTTCAGCGGCTCAAAATCCTTCGCCATCGAATGACAGGTAAGCAAACCAAACACGACAAACACATCAAATTTTTAGACTATTTGCTTCAAGTATGTAGGGAATTATTGTTTGTTTGTCATGAAGAGTGCGGTTACTCTACAGGTTTCGATGTACTAGCGTCATCATTTTCGTTTTCGTAAAGAATTGTTGTTTTTCATGAGTTATTTTTTAAACTACAACAACCAAAATGGCCACCATGTGTGTTCATACACATGAGTGACAGATGCCGAAGTTTAAAGTGATGGAGGGTTATTGGACTTAAAACTGGGTATTTTATTAAGAATTTTGTTAAAATGAGGTGTTCTGCAAGAAAAAAAGAATGTATTATTTGTGAAAAGAGCAGTAAATCATCTGAGTTCGGTGTTGTCAAGGGAGATGGGTGCTCGCCTCTCACCTCTGGGGTCTCGGTTTTCGGTGAGCAGATCAGTTTTGTCAGGTCTCTCCCTTAATTCGAGGTTTTTCTATGGGTCCTCCAGTTTTCTTTCCTTTGCAAAACCAGCATGCTAAATTCCAATTCAGTCTCTAACTTAGCCGTGTCCTGACTTTGATCGGCCCAGAGGTTGTTTCAGTGTTCAATCTGTGAGTTACCTATGCCTAGACCCAGATCAGCCCAGAGGTTGTTTCAGGGTACAATCTGTGAGTTATCCGTGCCCTAACTTTGATCAGCCCAGAGGTTGTTTCAGGGTTCATTCTGTGAGATACGGTAGTCATACCTTGACTTAGATCATCCCAGAAGGTTTCAGTTTTCAATAACCAATTTCAATCCATTTTGTAGTATTCCTTTTTGGAATAGAGTGGCTTATCAAGATTTTTTTGGTATATTTTGTTGTAGTTACAACAGAGGTGGTGGCTACAAAGAAAGCTCTGGCTCATCATCAACTGGCTCTGTTCAAAGAGACAAAGTATATGTACAGAACATTCCCTTAACAATGCAAGAGGTAATATAAATATGTAAATATACACATTTAGGGTATTGCAAATGATTACATGTTCGCAGATTTTTATTCTTTTTATACACTCATTTTCCATATCATATTGCTCACTTGTTCATGGACTTGCTTGTTTCTAATATGATATGGAAGCTCATGAATAAGGAATGATTACTGTTTTTTTTTCAGGATAGTGTTGAGGCTCTTTTTGGTAAATGTGGACATGTTGTAGAAGTGAAACTCCTTCCAGCTAAAGATGGCAGAAACACATTAGCAGGGTGAGAAGATTTGATTTATAGAATGAGTTGAAAATATTTCCTTCCCTCCTTTCTCCCTTCCTTCCTCCATCCCTTTCTTCCTTCATTCTTGCTTTCATTCACTTTTCAATTTACTTTCGTCAATACTGATTATACACTATGTTTTGCTTTTCTTACCTAACTCATTCTCATTTCTGTTTTGTTCCTTTACCAGGTTCATTAGGTATGCCACAGAAGAAGCTGCACAAGAAGCCATCAACAAGATGTCCGGCTGTTCCATAGGTGAAGGGCCTTCATTACGTGTCATGTGGCCAAACACCAAAAGCAGTTCTTCCAATGCGCAAACAGGTACATGTACTGTAGATACACTTTGTATTATAAAGATATTGGACTTGATGATGGACTTTATCCCTATACCTACTATCATATGTCTACAGCTGAGGTGATTGTCAGTTTTCCTCTGCCCTTTAAGGTTTGAGGTTTTTCATCCTGGTTTTCCTGATTTATCCAATGAAATTGCAAACGTACAGCGACTAAGAATATAAAAGAATATATTATAATATTGAGTGAGTAATGTGATCATCTGGGTGAGTGTAGTCTTAAGAAAGACTGTTGTTGGTAGAGACTGACGTTTCGACAAGTACTGTACAGTACTGTACTCTGAAGATGACATCCGCTCAGGTTGTTGAACTGTACTCTGAAGATGACTTCCGCTCAGGTTGTCAAAACGTCAATCTCTACCAACAACAGTCTTTCTTAAGACTACACTCACCCGGACAATCACATTACTCACTCAACTACTACTCCTGGGTTCAAACCTAATATATAATATATATACACTTATTTGACATGGGAAACATGCATGGTACTGTATGTGCTGCTGATGGGCCCCATCTCAGTAATACAACCAGGGCTCAATTCTTGGGCTCTGTGTCATGTCAGTAGACAAGCTTGTTGTTCTCTCCTGTGCTTGTAGGGTTTTTCTCCCTATTTTCCAGTTTTCCTCCCTCTGCAAAAATTAACTTCTGAATTCCAATTTGATCCTGACAAAAAAAATTACAAATTAATTGCCATTTATGTTATTAATTTTTTTGGCAAAAGTGTCAATACAACAACAACAATAATTTTATTGTATCCATTAGATTTTTTTTCTTACAAATATTTCATGCTTCAGTATTACAAAGATAATATGAGGGTATTCACTTCAGAAATAACTAAGAAGCTAAAAATTCTTGAAAGCCGGTTACTATAAGTGAATTTTCTGAAGTCAGAAAATGTTCAGCCACCAAATTTGCAAAATACACTGTAAACGTGTTGCAAAAATTTCATGTAATAATATGTTTCTTTCAGATGGAAGACGAGGAGGTGGAGATAGAAGTAATAACCAAGGCTTCAACAGACCAAACTATGATGAAAGCCGAAGACAAGGTCAGGATAGGTCGACAGAGAGTCCATTTGGTAACTACTCCAATGGGCCAACACAACAGACAAGTCAATATGGTGAAAGACAAGCTGTGAAGAACAATTCATATTCCCCAAATTCGCAACCTGGTAACCATGGGAACCATAACTTTATGTCTCTTCTTGGGCGGGGTGAGAATAGGAATATGAATGGTTCTAAGCCGCCAGGGGGTCTGCAGAACTATGGAGAAAACAGACAACAAAGCAATAGTTATCCACCATTAGCACCTCTGAAAACATCTCCAAACTATCCAAAAACTGTGTCACAGGAAAATGGACACACAGAGATGCCTTCCAGACAGGGTTATGGCCAGGCAACACCTGCACAACAGTACCAGCAAGAGATGCCAAGCAATAACTATCAGCAGCAACAACCAGCACAAGGGTACCATTACCAGGGAGAATCACTAAGCAATGGTTACCAACAGACAGTACCTCCTGCCCCCCAAACACACTATTACCAGGAACAGCAACCCAGTGATGGTTTTCAACAACAAGGACCCCATTTTCATGAACAGAAATCCAGTGATCCTTACCAACAACAATCTGGTCCTGAACAAGGACACCATTTCCAGCAACAACAGCCCAATAGTTATGAACAACCTCCAGCTCCACCTCGAGGGTACAATTTCCAGGAACAATTTCCAAACAAAAACTTTCCAGCTCATCAAGAACCAAATCAAGGATACCCACAAAATAATCAACAGTACAATAGCTGGGGTGATTCACCAGATGGACAGACAAATAATGGTCCATTTGGTGGCCCTGGCCAGAATCATTCGTCATGGCAACCAAGAGAAGAACCCAGATCATCTGGAAGAGGTATGGTATTATTATCGAGATGGAACAGTTGTGACATGGAAATTATGCAATAGACTGCTGTCAATTATGTGTATTACGCGTTTTCCCGGTTTCCGGTACTTTAGCTGCCATGTTCTTTCGCTACCAGTATGTTCACTATGCTTTCATTACCATGTTGAAGTATGTTTACTTCTAAAAATAAAGGCAAACTAATAATGTAAATATAACTTAATCAACAGTGATTAAGTATTATGAAAACATTTGTTTGGCAGTTAAAATATTTTTTTGCTCATGCAATCACGACACGGTATGAGCAATGAAACAAAGATCAAATAATGATCAAGCATTGTACGTTCGCTACCATATCAAGTCCAATGGTATCAACTTCTGACTTCACTTCTATTTACCCAAATCAATGGAATCAGTTTGTTTAGAAGCTCTCACACAGCTTTATCATTTCTAACTTGCCAAAAATCAAACAAACATGTACATGTATGTATTCATTCATTGAAGAAATTCTTTCTTTTTGTTAGCAGACAGGACTTGTCATAACTGCAAAGAACCAGGTCATTTTTCCAGGGAATGTCCAAACCCCAGAACACAAGGTAAATGTCAAGTCAGTGTCCTGCACAATATCCAAAATGCTAAATTTCAATTCCATCTGTGAGCTACCTGTAGCCATGCATTGACTTCGATCAGCCCAGAGGTTGTTTCAGGGTTCTATCTGTGAGTTAGCCATGCCCTGACTTAGATCAGCCAAGAGGTTGTTTTGGGGTTCAGTCTGTGAGTTAGCCATGTCCTGACTTTGATCAGCCCAGAGGTTGTTTCAGGGTTCCATTTGTGAGTTAGCCATGCCCTGACTTAGATCAGCCCAGAGTTGTTTCAGGGTTTGATCTGTGTGTTAGCCATGCCCTGACTTAGATCAGCCCAGAGGTTGTTTCAGGGTTCTATCTGTGTGTTAGCCATACCCAGAATGAGGTCAGCCCAGAGGTGGTTTCAGGGTTCAATCTGTGAGTTAGCCTTGCCCTGACTTAGATCAGCCCAGAGATTGTTTCTGGGTTTAATCTGTGAGTTAGCCATGCCCTGACTTAGATCAACCCAGAGGTTGTTTCTGGTAAGCATATTTATGTGGGTATATATATATATCTGCTTTCGTTCGTTCAATAGGTTGGCAGACGTGTCATCGATGTGGAGAATCAGGTCACTTTGCTAGAGAATGCCCAACCTCATCTGGACCAAGTAAGTTCCAACGCTTCCAAAATTCTTAGTTTTCCTATAATCATGCTAGATAGATTCCAATTCTTCTTAGATCAATTTAGTCTAGTGGTTGTATTGCAATTTAGTTTGTTGTACAGGTAAAAAAAAAGGTCATTGTGAACATGAGGTAACCACTTGTTTCCTGTTATTTCATTCTAGGTGGTGATCAGTTGTGTCACAAGTGTGGCGAAGCAGGGCACTTTGCCAGAGATTGCACAAGTTCTTCCAGTAGAGGTAAGTTTTGGTTAAAAATATATTATATATTTGTTCTATATATTATGTTTGGTTTGATATACGGCATGGTGAGGTGTGGCGTGATGTGATGTTTTTTTCCTGTGCTATGTTAGAGCAGTTTTCAACTATGAATAACTTATGACATGGACTGTGCCTTACTGTGACCATGTCAGTGCCATGCTGTGCATGGAAACATTCGAAATTTGGTGCAGTATCTATGCTGTGCTGTAAATGTGCCATGTGCCTTGAATTTTCACACTCATACAAAATCTGCTTAATGTTAAGTAATGTCCTAATGTTATTCCATTTAGAATAGAAGAGCAAAGTATTATTTTTATGATTATTATTATCATCATCATTATTACATTATTTCAATCCAGGTGGCGATCAGTTATGTCACAAGTGCGGTGAAGCAGGGCACTTTGCCAGAGATTGTACAAGTTCTCCCAGTAGAGGTACATATACAGTACTGTAGGTTTTAGTTTTAAAAAATATATAATAGACCCTTTCACATGATGTCAAAGCAGCTCAATTTGGAGGACACAACAAAAGAATTTCAATCTCGTGAGAATTGAAACATGTTGTTTTGTCCTCCAAATTGAGCTGCATTCCCACGTGCTGCAAAGAGTCTATAGTAAAGATACATGTGCTGGGCTGTGCTATAATATATGCTGTGGTGTATTATGTTGTACTATGGTATACTGTATGTCAACTTAATGCTTTGCTCTATTATATATTATGTTCTAAAAATGTCCATATTAATATTAGTCAAATTAATATCATGCGCATTTGATCATATTTCAAATGTTAAAATGTGCAATATAAGTATTAAATATTAATATTATTAATTAATATTAGAAGCATTAGAAGAGCAAATTATTATTATCATTATCATTATTACTTTATTTCAATCCAGGTGGTGATCAGTTGTGTCACAAGTGTGGTGAAGCAGGACACTTTGCCAGAGATTGTACAAGTTCTTCCAGTAGAGGTAGGTGCAACCGAATAAACAGGGAGGTAAAAAAAAGGGGAGAGGAAGGAAGAAAAAGAAAGAAAGAAATAGTGATTAAGGGAAGAAAGAATGGATGGATGGTTGAATGAATAAATGGAGGAATGGATGGGTGGATGGATAAATGATTGAATGAGTGAAAGAATCAATGGACCAATAAATGATTAAGTGAATGATCGAATGAATAAATAAAATAAAAAGAAGAATAAAAGAAGAATAGAAAGAAAGAAGAAAGTATTGGTTATGTATTTGATCCATTGAGTACAGATTTCCATTGGTTCTCTCTCCTACGCACAAGTTAGATGCCAAAGAAATTACAATACAGAAATGCTCTAAACATGTTTTTTTTATTATTATTATTATTATTTTACTAAAGAATTTGGGGCAGGATTTTATCTAAGATAAAGAGAATGTATAATTGTGTTTTTATTATTTTGTTATGATTTCTTGATACTTGAAAAATCAGCTTCTAAATTCCAATTTGAATGCAGTGGAAGAAGAGCCAGTCTGTGGAATCCACTGTTAATTCTCAGTTATCTTATTTATTTATTTATTTAATTATTTTATTTTCTATTTCAGGAGGTGATTCAAGCTGTCACCGATGTGGTGAATCAGGACACTTTGCCAGGGAATGTTCTAATGCTCCTTCTAGAGGAAATGGTATGTCAATCTTTTAAAGATATGAGGACAGGGCAAAAGAATACTTTTTTAAAAGTATATTTAAACATAGGCTGTTTGCATGATGGTGTCGCAATGATGGCATCATTTGTCTACCCTAACAAAAATGTTTTGTGAATTTTCTTTCATTTTTTTCATTAACCACATTTTTTTATTTATTTTATTTTTTAACATTTAAAATGTATACATTCAAACAAAAAAAATACATTGCAAATAGTGATACATAAGAAAGTTAAATGGCTCAATAAGCTGAAATAGTAACATGATAACTTTGTACAAACTAACTTTGGGCATCATTTAAAATCCTTTAAAAGGTCTCGTAATTTTTCATACATTATTAATTGAGTGGATAATTTGGAGTTCTTTTCAGCAATAGTGTATTTTAGTTGCTCAAACTCTAATATTTTAAACTGATATTTGGAAGATCTCCTTTACATTTTGGTGAACTTTCTATCATATTCAACTTTGTATTTTCTGATGAGAATAGGATGACCCTTATGGGCCACCGTAACATCGCCATTAGATCCACATTCTATATCTTCTGCTTTAGGAATAAAGACTGGGATAATCCAGAGTTAAGGAAGTTTTAGGTTTATCGAACAAAAGATTTTCAATCTCCTTAGAATTGAAACCTATTGTTTTGTCCTCCAAATTGAGCTGCATTCCGACGTGCTGCAAAGAGTCTATACAGTTTCATCTCTACAGTAGTAAAGATATGTGCTGGGCGGTGCTAAAATATATGCTGTGGTGTGTTATGTTATGTTGTGCAATGGGATTCTGTATGTCAACGCAATGCTTTGCTCTATTATACATTATGTTATAATAGTGTCCTTTTTAATATTAGTCAAATTAATATTAGAAGCATTAGAAGAGCAAATTATTATTATTATCATTATCATTATTAATTTATTTCAATCCAGGTGGTGATCAGTTGTGTCACAAGTGTGGTGAAGCAGGACACTTTGCCAGAGATTGTACAAGTTCTTCCAGTAGAGGTAGGTGCAACTGAGTAAATAGGGAGGTAAAAAAGGGGAGAGGAAGGAAGAAAAAGAAAGAAAGAAATAGCGGGGAAGAAAGAATGGATGGATGGTTGAGTGAATGAATGAATAAATAAATGGAGGAATGGATAGGTGGATGGATAAATGATTGAATGAGTGAAAGAATCTATGGACTAATAAATGATTAAGTGAATGATCGAATGAATGAATAAAATAAAAGAAGAATAGAAAGAAAGAAGAAAGTATTGGTTATGTATTTGGTCCATTGAGTACAGATTTCCATTGGTTCTCTCTCCTACGCACAAGTTAGATGCCAAAAAGAAAATTTACAATACAGAAATGCTCTAATAATGTTTTTTATATATATATATATTTTGCTAAAGAATTTGGGGCAGGATTTTATCAAAGATAAAGAGAATGTATAATTGTGTTTTTATATTTGAAAAATCAGCTTCTAAATTCCAATTGGAATGCAGTGGAAGAAGAGCCAGTCTGTGGAATCCACTGTTAATTCTCATTTATCTCATTTATTTATTTTATTATTTTATTTTCTATTTCAGGGGGTGATTCAAGCTGTCACCGATGTGGTGAATCAGGACACTTTGCCAGGGAATGTTCTAATGCTCCTTCTAGAGGAAATGGTATGTCAATCTTTTAAAGATATGAGGACAGGTCAAAAGAATACTTTTTTAAAAGTATATTTAAACATAGGCTGTTTCCATGATGGTGTCGCAACGATGGCATCATTTGTCTACCCTAACAAAAATGTTTTGTGAATTTTCTTTCTTTTTTTTTTATTAACCACATTTTTTTATTCATTTTATTTTTTAACATTTAAAATGTATACATTCAAACAAAACAAAAATACATTGCAAATAGTAATACATAAGAAATTTAAATGGCTCAATAAGCTAAAATAGTAACATGATAACTTTGTACAAACTAACTTTGGCATCATTTAAGGTCCTTTAAAAGGTCTCGTAATTTTTCATACATTATTAATTGAGTGGATAATTTGGAGTTCTTTTCAGCAATACTGTATTTTAATTGCTCAAACTCTAATATTTTAATTGATATTTGGAAGCTCTCCTTTACATTTTGGTGAATTTTCTTTCATATTCAAATTTGTGTTTTCTCGTGAGATAGGATGTCCCTTATGGGCCACCGTAACATCGCCATAAGATCTACATACTATATTTTCTGCTTTAGAAATAAAGACTGGGATAATCCAGAGTTAAGGAAGTTTTAGGTTTATCGAACCTGTTCTAGTTGGAATAGTATTCAAATTGTTTATTACTTTTATTTCAATTCAAGCAGGAAGTTGTTTAAAGAGAGATTTACAATTGTATATGTAACCTACAAATATTCAAATTAAAGTTACAACTATTATAATTATAATAACAATTATAGTGAATATAGGTGAGTATTTATCGAGATTTACCTTATTCACTGAGCCTATATACTTGAAACAGATAGCGTTACAATATACAGTAGTTTGAAGAACTTGAATTTATTTTAATTTAGCGTCGGTAAATATTTCTCAAGTGTTTTCGCTTTCTTCCATCCCTACTTCTTGGAACCGGAACCCTCCAACCATCCTTCATATCCAGGTGGTATTTGTATTTCTTCTTCTCTAATATCCTTAAAGAAGTCAATCACATCTCCATCCTTATTTTCCTTGACTTCCTTGGTCTTCTCACTCTTTTTCTTGACGATTTCGTCGATGTGTTTCTGGGTCGTCAAAACCCATTCTGTAGGAATAGGCAGTTTGAGTTCGTTCGCCTTCTCTTTGCAAACTGGTTTCCCAACCTTTCTTCGTATTCTTTTTTCTGTTTCACGATACGGTGTAGTGTCAACCGCTCCAATCCGTAAAACAAA
Organism: Anthopleura xanthogrammica; assembly: GCA_964019055.1. Lineage (NCBI taxonomy): Eukaryota > Metazoa > Cnidaria > Anthozoa > Actiniaria > Actiniidae > Anthopleura > Anthopleura xanthogrammica. Next base: position 808,751 of record OZ025215.1, on the reverse strand, counting down.
AAAGGCTTTTGCATTACTATATTCCTTCATTACTTCCTTCTCTACTTGCTTCATTCTATTGTTTTCGTTTTCTTTCGTAGCACATTGAGTAAATCCAACTTTGCATAACTTCAGCTGCTTCTCCTTTTCCCCAAATAGCTTTTTGTCATTAATGACGACGCCATAAATATGAGGAGGGAATTTCTCTCGGCGAATGCAATCTTCTTGCTTACCCACGTCGTTTAGCTTTTTCATCAAGTCATTTCCATTGCGTCCCCTCCAGAACCATTGGAGAAACCTATCTTCATGTTCTTTGTTTTCAAAAAATGCACCATCTTCTTTTTCAACCGGACCTTTACCTTTCCTCGACATCATGGAAGTGTTGCTTGAGACGCTTGAAACGACGCAATGATTAATATGCAATACAAATTTAAAGCATTTGATTGGAGGAAAAAAAAATTATAAGGGGATTATAGATTTCCTGTTTTTCCTAGAAACATATAATGACGCATAACAGCTGTCTTGGTAAGTTTACATAGGGTCTGGAAAGGTATTCGCGGGATCCGGGACGAGGATAAAATATAACGCGGGAAACTAGAAAACTTTTTTACGTGATTCGGGATTTTGGCATCGGCCGTGACTCGGGAATTGCCGAATTCAATGTCCGAGATGCAAGATTTTGCTTTCTTAAAAAAATAAATATTCAAACGCCTTTCAATATGAACGTGTTCGTCGTTTTCAATTACTGGCTTTCAGTTATGGCAAGATGATGCGGGATTTTGTGAACAAATAGTTCGTATTTCAGACCCTGTTTACAAGCGTCACAAACACAATCTAATCTAGAATCCTAACCTCGAATCTAGCGCTGAAAAAAAAAATCACTTAGTCTTGCTAAGCGAAGCAGGACTTTTAGTTATATGCTGTATGTTAAGTATAAACTGTAATGTATATAAATAATGCATATAAGATTGTTAAAGGTCAGAAACTGCACTCTCTGCTCCCTGCGTTTAATAGGAATTCTAGATATACCTTAAGAAAAACGACTTTTTATTGAAGTTCATTATAAGACAAATCATTTCAGGAAATCGTTTATTCCATCGTCCATTCATAGATTGTAATACTCCTATTTATTTTTAGAAAAAACCTACTAATGGTCTATCACCAATTGAGCCCTGTGATTGGCTGAGCTACTAGGGGTCTATTAGTGATAGACCTCTAGTAGCGAAAAGCGCCGGTTTTGAAAACCAAAAAAATTATATTTAAAGCAAAATCCAAAACTTTTTGCATCCTTTTATTGGACCGATTAGTAGGTTTTTACTAAAACAATTAGACCTCGCGCTCTCATGGCCTACGAGTCAATTCGGACTCGAGGACTAATTGTTAAATAGCTTTTTAGTACTTTATCTTACATTTTTATTTAAAGTGTTTCAAAGTAATTATCACACCAATGTAATTCAGTTTTTGCAAACTTCAGTGTTGGTTGAAATAAACGGTTAAGGCCCCTTCCATACTAATGCGTTTCGAACGGTCCGTTTTCTCCTCACCCTAAAACGCATCAAAAGATTCGCGTTCATACTAATAAGATAGGCCTCAGTTATCAAATGTCTCCAGTCTGGGAAAAACACATCGTTTTAGTGTGGACGTAAAGCCAAAATGAGACAGGCTTAATTTTCAAATTACGGTGACTGGCTACTTTTGGAAAAAAATTTAAACTTTTTTTTAAAACTACAATTTCTCAAAGTTAAATTTAATGCTGATTCCGAATATGAAAACAAAAATGGGGTGTCCCGAGCTCGTTTTCGAGACAATCAGCATTTAATGGATGCCTACGCGCGAGTTTTTGAAGCAAAATTTGCGCCACCGGAAGTGATCAAAAACAAAAATTACTACTCATAAGATAATAGTTCTTGCAGACTATATCATTCACAAATGCTCGCTAGTGAATCATTATACGATACCACATGGATATTTTTGAATAAAAGCCCAAGAAATACCTTGATTTGTCATATTTCGTCCTTTCAGTTCTCTCAACAACAAAAAAGTGTAACAAAAATCCCTACTAAAAAATCTATTTTTTCATGCGTTAGAAAATTTTTTTTTTTTAAAAACATTGATATATCGTATATTTTTAGAAGTTCTTTGAATTAAGTTTATAAAAAGTATAGAGTCCCATGCAAAATGTTAGGGTTTTGCCCTGTTGAAGTTCAAAACGTGTATGGTTCATCAATAAAAATTCGTATTTTATTCAGTGGTTTTTGTGCGCGAGCACATCGTGGGCTCAAATCGAGCGTTAAAAAGTAGGCAGTCACCTTAATTCTGGGAAAACATTTTTGTCTGACCATACTTGGTGCATGTCGCATCAAACCTTGTCCCTGGCCTGATGCATCACACGGTTATTAAGATATATTTGCAGGCTTTAGGGTTGATGGATGGGTGGATGGATGAATAGTTGGATGGATGGGTTGCGATGGACGGATGAATGGATGTATAAATGGGTTAATGGATTGGCAAATGGAAATATAAAAAAGGCTAAATTTAATTATTTGTTGTCTTATTTTACCAAGATGCTTGCCACAAATGTGGTGAAGTTGGACATTTTGCAAGAGAATGCACAGCACTCCCCAGCAATAATTGTAAGTTAATACAGAATTCTCCCAGTAGTACATCTATCTTAAGCACCATTTTTCTTGAGGTAACTAATCAGTAGATTTCCAGGGCTCGAAATAGGGGCCTGCCAATGGCCAAAATGCAGGTCAAGTTTTACTACTGTCAGGCTAAAAAAATTTTAAACTGCAAAATGGAAAATAAAATGGGAGGGGAATTTTGCTCCAAAATTATTTATCCCCCCGAAAATAAGAAACTGTCTGGCCATTTATCTTTTCTATTTCGAGCCCTGATTTCATTTATATTTTTGACTGGCGGCAGTGAAAAACAAAATTCCTACTATCGAGTTGGCAGTATATTGAGAATCGCAGTAAGGCATAACCTTGTTTTCCTCTCTGTAGTAGACCCATCTAGACCAGCCCCTGTGACCTACATCCCTCAAGAGCTCCCTGAAGACATGGATTCATTGTTTCAAGACATGCCCCATACAGGAATCAACTTTGACAAGTACGACAACATCCCAGTGAAGTCCTCTGGCCATCAAGGCCAAGACGCTCCTCCCCCTGTCAACACATTTGATGAAGTCAACTTTGGCAGCCAGACGAAGGCGAATATTCATCGGGCTGGTTTTGTGAAACCAACACCAGTCCAGAAGCATGCATTTCCTATCGCTATGTCGGGGCTGGACCTCATGGCTTGTGCTCAAACTGGTTCTGGTAAAACGGTGAGTTGCAATGCTTAATATAGGTTTTGAGGGAATCAAGGGTGGTGTAGCGGTAGTGCACTCCACTCTCACCTCTGGGGTCTCAGATTTGATTGTTGGTTAGTTCTTCCCAGAGGTTGTTTCAGGGTTCTTTAAAATTAAGGTTTGATAAAAATGTTTCAGGTGGCCTATCTTCTTCCAACCCTCACCAGTATTATCAATGGCGGTCTTCAAACAGCATCGCGGTCTCCCCTGGTTATCTGCATGGCACCCACGCGAGAATTGGTTATGCAGATCTACAAAGAGGCGAAGAAGTTTGCAGATGGTACACCGGTTAAGGTTGGAGTGGCTTATGGTGGCGTGAGTGTCGCGTATCAAGCTCAGCAGTTGGAACGTGGCTGTCATTTTCTGGCTGCAACACCGGGAAGACTGCAAGACTTTGTTACCAGAGAAAGGGTTAGTATAGGAATGAATGAACTAATGAATGAACGAACAAATAGATGAATGATTGATTGGATGGATGGTGGATGGATGGATGGATGGATGGATGGATGGATAGATGAATGATTGAGTGGATGGATGGATAGATAAATGAATAGATGAATGGATGGATAGATGAATGGATGGATAAATGAATGAGTGAATGGATGGATAAATGTATAGATGAATGGATGGGTGGATAAATGAATGAGTGAATGGATGGATGGGTAAATGGATAGGTGAATGAACGAATGAATGAATGAACGACAAGAGTAATGAATGACAGAATCAGTGAATTCACGCTGTTGCTGTTTTGCCCCCACAACCATGAATCTTTGTGTTAAAACGAAAAAAAAAGTTTTTATGTGACGTCATAGTGAAATACAGCGATTGAATTCCTGACTGACAGACAAAAAGACGTACTGGTTGATGCGTAAATTAGATTCAAGAAAATATTTTCTCTACACATGTATAGGTTTATCTCGATGGTGTGAAGTACTTGATTCTAGACGAGGCAGACCGCATGTTAGATCTAGGGTTTGGACCTGCCATCCGCAAACTCGTAGAGCAATGCAGCATGACACCTAAAGAACAGAGACAGACACTCATGTTCAGCGCTACTTTCCCTAACGAGATCCAACGTCTCGCAGCGGATTTCCTAAAACAGGATTACATTTTCTTGGCCGTGGGATGTGTCGGAGGGACGAATCTCGATATTGAACAGCATATAATGATGGTTAACGGCAATGATAAGAGGAACAAGCTGTTTGATATTTTAAATGAATCTGGTAAGTGCTGTCAGTAGAACTTTTGAGCTTTTTCTTTCTTTCCCATTATTGTCTATTTTACTATTTCCCCTTTCTCTTGCACTTTCACTTTTTGAATTCTTTCAACAACAGCAGCAATATCATCACTATCATCATTATTATCACCATCATCATCATCGCCATCATCACCATCACAATCATCATCATCAGCATCATCATCACCAACATCATCTTCATCATCATCACCAACAACAACACCTTATTAATAAATAAAAGCAGCAGTGATAACAACAGTGTTAAAATATGCATGGATTAGATGTAGCTGATTTTCGTTTTTGTTTTCTTCTTAGGGACAGACAGAACTTTAGTTTTCGTTGAACTCAAGCGCGTTGCTGATTTCCTTGCATGTTTACTGTCTGAAAACAACTTTCCTACTACCAGCATCAGCAGGTGAGTGACACGTCTTCAGAAAGTGTTTGTGGGAAGCCTTGTCGATCTTGCTACTTTACCGATTTAACTCAGTGGAAGTTGATGGTTGTAAAATATAACTCAGTCGTATTTACGTTCGCGCAGTTGCATGGATATATCTGAAGAGGGAAAAATCAAGAACACTGAAGGGTTTTGTTACAAGAGATTTCGGACTGAACGTGGTTTTTTTTATTGGTTCTCTCACACAGTGACCGATCACAACAAGAACGCGAAGCAGCATTGCGTGACTTCCGTCACGGACGAGCCAATATCTTAGTGGCCACCTCAGTAGCAGCACGTGGGCTGGACATCCCGGATGTAAAACACGTCATCAACTACGATCTTCCTCAGGAGGTTGATGAATATGTCCATCGTATTGGTAGGACGGGGAGGATTGGAAACAAGGGAAAGGCTACCTCCTTCTTTGAGCAAGGACGAGACGAAAAGCTTGCACGAAGTCTGGTGAAAGTCTTAAGTGAGGTGAGTGAGGTTCGGGAAGTCATAGACCTCTTACAGCACATCGGAATGCAGCTCAATTTTGAGGACAAAACAATAGGTTCCAATTCACAGAAGAATGAAATTATTGTGTTTTTCCTCCAAATTGAGCTGCTTTGACTTCGCATGAAGAGTCTATTGGAGATGCGCACAAAAATTGTGCGTGCCGTCGTGCAAAATGTTTGGGTCGCAAGCTGCAGAACAAACAGATATAAACACTTCCGTCCAGGTACGGAATAGACCCTTTCACGTTAGGCGTAAGGTTTTCCCATTTCAGACCACATGTCATTCCCGAGAGTATCATTTCTTTGTTTAACGGTTGCGCATGAGAAGACACATGAATATGGATACAACTCAAACAAGGAAAGTTATTCTCAAGGGAATGACACAGTCTGAAATGGGAAAACATTACACCCAAACTAAAGAGGTCTATTGCCATCCTTGCTTAGGTCATTACTTATCCAACCGACACGAGTTAAAAACGCACTGCGCATGCTCGGAAGTTCGTCGTGTTTACAAAGAAAACCATTGGAGATTTACCGGCGTTTAGTAAATCTCTAAAGTTAAGGCCGTTCGTGGAAAGTTAGTGCTTATTTTTTCCTGACACATTAGTTTGGTAGTTTTCTTTCCCTGGTCAAATAATACAAGAGAAATTCGCATAATACAAGACATGTAAATCTCCAATGGTTTTCTTCGTAAACACGACTCGTCTATGAATTGTCTGCCGAACTTCCGAGTATGCGCAGTGCGTTTTTCACTCGTGTCTATCCAACCCAAATGCTTGGACCCGGAAACGTCACGATCATGCATATCCTAACCTAGAGTTTTTCTTAGTTTTGATTTTTGGCAGTGTATTGACAAACCTCTTTGAGAAACGTAGACTAAGGTCAATCGTCAATCTTCTCGTGAGCCGAACTTTATGACATCAAATAATACCGCTATTTTATCCATTGTTTTCAATGCGTTCGGCTCATGTGAAGTTCGACGCTTGACCCTAGCCTTATAGTTCAAGGATGTATTTAAATGTTTTTGTAGGCGTTCCAAGATGTTCCAGCATGGTTAGAGCAAGCAGCCGAGGATGCTATTGGATCAAGCTATGGACCCGCAGGAGGACGTTTCGCCTCTAAAGATCACCGTCAGGTAACAAACAAAATACTGAATATTGAAATAGTCTTTAAGGATTGGGCTGATGGACAGATGGGTGGTTAATGGAAGGATGGATGGGTGGTTTGATGGATGATTGAGTGGATGGTGGTAGAATGGATGGATGTGTGGGTGGTGGACATACGGACGGATGGGTGGTTAATGGAAGGATGGATGGGTGGTTTGATGGATGATTGAGTGGATGGTAACATGGATGATAGGTGGATGGTGAAAGGAAGGAGGGATGGGTCAACGGTCAGTGATGGTTTGGTGAATGGATGTTGGATGAATGGATGGATAAAGGATAGATGTGTGGGCGGACGGACTGACTGAAGGACGGATGAATGGATGGATGGGTGGTTTGATGGATAATTGAGTGGATGGTGGCAGGATGGACGGACAGAAAATAGAATTCCTCGAACGAATATACATTATCGAATGACTAAACAAACAAATAAATGACGGAATTAATAAAAAGAAAAAGCAAAAGAAAGGAAGAAATTTACGAATGAGTGGATAAATCTATGTTTGCGAATAAGCGAACGATGAAATGAATAAAGAAAGAATAAAAAAGAATGGTATGAAAGTCATTCCCGCATGTTCCCAGTGTCTCAGGTAAATTATTTGGTCGGTAAATTTAAACTAAGTGCGATGTTTTCAACTTGAACAGGGCGGCGGACGAGGCAGAAGGAGAGACGACGACCAATACATCAACAACGCCATGTCGAATCTAAACATGCAAAACGACCCAAGCTCCAACTTCGGCTCTCAGCCATACCGTCAAGACAACCAAACCGCTGACTACACCAACAACAGCATGCAGGATGGGTCTGCTTACAAATTTCCACCACAGGGACCCCGGCAAGGAGTGCCGCCCCAGGGAGGTGGGGGTAGGGGTACAGGAGATAGTGATGATGATTGGGATTAGTTTAGCTTAGAACTGCTATAGAACCTTGGTGGCGTACTTCGGTACTTGAATGACTGGAATCCGTTTCGATTTGTTTCGACACGTGCATACAATATGGCATTGTTCTGTCGTTTCAATTCCTTCCGTTACAAATGTTCGTTTATTCGCAAAGAGCAAAAACAGCATAAGCTTCTGAAAAAGAGTCCTTATGCTTTCATTTGTTGGACGTTATCAGTGGGCTGAAAAAGATACCCTTAAATCAGCTTAAAATCCAAATATACGAAAACTTTGATGCAGCGGGCTAAAAAAGTTACTCTAAAATTGGTGTAAAACCCAAATGTATGAAATATTTAATGCATCGAAAGACCTTGCAATCTTGTTTCCACAACTTCGGTTGCTGACAATGAGGAACGCAGGCTCGAGGATCAAGATTTAGTACTTCATTACAAGAAAGCAATTTGTCTGCCAAGCTACAAATACACGCTGCAATTGTTTCATTTCGCAGGCTATGCAGTTTTGACAATCACTTTGTATTGCATTGCCAGGGTGAGGTGAGGGAAATTGCTGTTATATCATGTGTCGAAACACTGTCTCTTGACAACAAAAAATGCTGCAGAAGTGTTAAATATTTGAATTATTTCCTGCAACATTTTGAAGGGCATGATAAACGATACCGTTTTTCACTGCAACAAAATATATAATGGCGCTGCCATGGCGATAAAAATTTGTACAGTTTATTGGCAGCTATATTTTGGAAAATTTAACAATATTCCATATTTCTCAAAATCAATACGCTTGCAAGACAAAATTGCGTGTGAAGAAGTATGCGAATTTCATTTGGAATAGGCGCTGTAAATAGTTATATGCGTTACGATTTGTTAATGTTGCGTTTTAGCTCGAGTTTTGAGTTGAACGACTTTCTGGAATAACCAATTTTTCAGAAATACCGAACTGTTTTTCGAAAAAAATGGAAAATCCTCGTAGAACTATTGTTCGGAATTCAGAATGCTGTTGTTCTGTTCTTCGGCCGTTTTTGTATTTTAAAAAGCATGTTAGTATCTCAAAAAAACGTTTTGATTTCAAGGGCGGATAATGTTTTGACGTCTACGACTATTTACCATTTGCTCCATCGTTATCTTTTTGTTCCCATTTCATTTTTCCTTTTCTTCTTTTGATTTCTTTTTCTCTTTTTTTTTTTTTTAATTACCTTTTTTACTATAATTCCTTTCTCTTTTGCTTTGTTTTTCGTTTTCTTCTTTCCTTTCCTTCTCCAATATGAAATGGTATAACTAAGAACGAAATGAGATTCCATTGTTGTTCATACAAATATATATTTCCCAAAGAAAATTTATTTTCCATTTAAGTAATTTTTAATTAAATCCATAATTCGAACATGAACTATAGCGAGTTCAACCAATCAATAAATAAAGACAAAAAATGAATAAAAACCTGACAAAGTTTTTCAAATTAATCTAAAAGATATATATTTAGGTACACAGGTATATATAAATTAGATAAATTTAATCTGACATTTGTAGGAGAAATTGTTTGACATGATCACACGAGTCCCGCACCTGGCTTAACATTTTCTAACTGGCATATTTTCGAGTTTGAGTCGTGGAGTTTTTATACCATGGAAAATTCCTAGAACAACATAATTTTTCAAAAGTACGAACCTTGTTAAGAAAAAATCGACGGCTTTCTTCACCGTTTCAAAAATAAAAATCAATATTCAGTGGATGTAGAGCCACTGTTAAATGTTACTTAATTCCCAACTGATTTGTTTTGAAGTTATGAATCGTGCTTTTCCTTGTCACTGTATGTCAAGATTAGCGAATGTAAATCGCACCACCAGGATTGGGTACATTGGTCAGGTGATTGCCAGCAGATGTGGTACCACAAGGATCATGTACAGGCCAACAATGGTCGGTTCTTCCCTCTAAATAAATGTAGTGCCCTCTATCATGATTGGGATTAAACAAACCTGGTCCACAAGATGCATAAATCCTAATCTTTTTTGGAACGACAGTGGTACAGGTTGGGGTAATTGCTTTGACAACTCTACAGGTAAGGCTTCCTGACACCCAGTTCACAAGACTTCCGGTTCCTTCTACACATGCTACCCAATTCGTGATATTTGACCTGATGAAAAACTCGTTGCCAATTTTCTTCCAAAGGCCAAAATCCATGGCCGAGCGAGAAGACTCACTGAGTGGGATTGTCGTTGACTGTGGCACCCATGTTCCAGAAGACTTGTCCGCAGGCCAGTTTGGTATTGGAGTGACTGCGTTTACTCCTGAAGAAAACGGATTGTACTGAGTAAATGTATAGCTGTAGACAAGGGTCCAGCCTCCTCCATCGGTGGTCATGTCACAGAACACTTGGATTGGCGCAGAGGATGGCTCATTGAACTTCATCCAGTAAACACCTGACTTTGCCTGGTTGTCATCCTCCTCAAGCTTCTTACAAGATTTGATTGGTATATCTGGTCTCGAACCTGGAGCAGCGTTATCATCCCGTATCTCAATGTAGATGGTGTTTGATTGACTAACAGTCTTCTCTGGGTGTCTGTTCTTTGTAGAGTACTTCAGTTCACACGTCTTGTCCATCAGGTTCATGTTGATGCTTGCACAAAGCTTGTTCTTCTCACACTTTCTGTAACAGTCAGAGTTTTCGTCTACCTTGGACGATTCAAGAGTGAATCCCTGCAAGTACACGTTGACCTCAGAATATTTTTGCGTATGGCACATGGAAGCAAAGGTGACTCTGTGCTTGAGAAGGAACAGCAGAAAGACAAACACAAAATGTTGCTTCATATTTGCTCACCAACTCACAAGCAGGTCGCAGTGGAAGAGTTCCAAATTTAAACATCTATTTAAGAAACTTTATTGCAAATGAGGTCGAGCTCTATTGTGCTTTCAGAAATCTGCATAACAATATTCGAAGAAGGCCTGCTGGTGGGCAGCTTGCCTCATCTCCGCTTTTAGAATCTTGCAGGGTTCTCAGTATGAAACACCTAAGCAGACTCTAGAACAGTTCGTCTCCGACAAAGTAAAAAAAAGTATTTTAACTGTTAACATCGTTTATGGCGAATCTAAAGAATTTTAATGATTATTGCCATCAACGCCACTCTTAAACTCTTGAATTAAAACTTGAGATTTTGCACCAATTAGTTTAATTATTGATTTCCGAAATATTAAACGACAAAAATTTTCCCATATTTTTCTCGTATAAGTAAAAGTATAAATGTCCGTGAGTAGTCGTGTAGTATAGTTGTTTCTTATCAAATTGTATGCCCACAGATACACATGAGTACTACCAGGTAATATCGTGTTCTCTAATCCTGTTGTTTTGGCGCAACACGTAACTGACAGCCCTGTGTTTTTCCTTTGCATATTATTATAAAAGAAATAATGTTTCGGATCGAAGGTTGTTGTATCATGATTGTAATGCATCTAACTGGGTACGAAATGAGTGTTTTTAACCTTGAGAGTTAGGGACGGACCATTACATAAGTGATTGGGGGGGGGGGGGGGGGGGGTACGTACTGAATCCCTAAGCTCAATAACTCCTTGGAGCCACCTTCAAATCATAGCTCACAATCACAATTCATTTCGGTCCATGTTGGATGATAAAACAGAGATACTAATGACACATGCATCTTTTAATAAAAATTCAACTATGATGTTGGCTATAAAATCCACAAATTACTAGAAATGTTTTCGAACGGTTCTGTTAAAATATTTTGTTCTAAGACAAACAGAACAAAATAAAAGAATAAACAATGAATGGCAAAATGTTAAACTTTTTAAATATTTATAATATTCTATAACTCAGCTTGTGAATAATTATAAGTTACTAGAAGGAAAATATCAAAAGGTTTTGCGCCTTTTTCTCAATTTCAACAACCAAACTCCTCACCCCAAGGATTCCTTTGCAAAGTAGTCATTGCTTTCAGAATGTTAACATTTTGGACAATTAGATAAACTTTTTTATCAATGAGGAATTTTGATTAATTGGCTTAATTTTAGATCTCTATAGACAATGTCAAACTAGTGTTTTGAAAATAGACACCAAGTATGCCATTGAAACCAGGAATGTAATCACGTAATATCATATCTGTATAATTTTCTTCGTGCTCCTTGTAGATTGTTGGTTATTTAAGTGGTAAAAAAAAACTTCAAAGCAAAGGTGGTGTCTGTTGTCCGTTCTTAACAATAAAAAATTACCAATGGTATTTTATTGTCGGCGTCCGCTTACAGTCAAAACGGCTCAAGCGTACCCCCCTCAAATCCATTAATGAATTAATTATTCGGTGAATATCGAGTTCATTATTCACTCTGACTCCAAGCTTGAAAATAGATTATCTACTTCAGTTTTTATTCGATTCTTCAACAATTGTTATTCCAAGGTAGAAAATCTCCCCAGAAAAGCCATCCCCTAAAATTTTAGTTTGGAGTCTTCGATTTATTAATGAAAACTCAGAATGAATAATCAACTCAATGTTCGAACAATGAAATCAATAATGGAGCCTTGGGGGGTACGCTTGAGTTTTGAATTTAATAGAGGCGTCCTCTAAAGATTGTTTTACAGTAAATATATGAAGAAAAATTTTTGACCGTGAAACTAGCTGTCCGTGAAATAAAGAGTGTTCGCTTAATAAAAGGCTGTATACTTTATTGCTCTAAAATGCCAATTCCTTATTTCGGCTTCTCAAATATTTTCATGGTAACCTATTGTACATGAAAACCTCAAATTTTGAAATAATTGCTATTCAATGCCAGATGACGATGCAGTGACTTTACTCTAACGGTGGAAGAAAAAAAAACCCACTGAAAAGAGAAAAATGAGTTCAGCGTTTGCAAAAAGACGCCAAGAAAACAATCTTGCAAAAATGAGGTGGTTTTAATTAGACTGAAGTTTTAATTTTTCAGTGTTATTTGCTTTGCATTGGAAGGAACTACAACCAGTTATCCCAACCGAAATTTCCGGATATTTTTTGTAAATTGTAAGCACCCACGAGCACATGGTCGAAAACTTTGGAATTTCACGGATTTTCACTGGAACACGTGAATATTTTACATAAAATATTATAGAATGACCCCTTATCTGCTTCCTTGTGCGTTTAGGTGGATTGTAAACTCTGAGATATTTTGGCAAGTCTAAATCATAAACCCCCAGTCCACATCTATATAAATAGAAAGTTAATATCCACGAATTGTCGCCTCAAGGACAGTAGCAAAAGCTTGAAGGAAATAAGCCTAGACTTGTAATGATCACAAATGTAACAAATGCAACCATAGTTAATGGAGTGGAATGGTTTGGAAACCTATTGTTCTAGGTTTTTGTTTGGCGAGCGATGTTGAAACGTACCATCACGTGTTATTGACCGTGCACAATGAACCAAAGCAAGTATGGCTGAAAATACTAGTTTCTGTACTATTTTCATGTACGATCATTTTGAAAGTGTAAAATTTTCATTCTAAGATTACAAAGAAGAGGATAAATAATTCCGCGCAGATACAGTTAAGTTACTAGATGATAGATAAGAAAGCGTTCAAAAAGGTGATTACCCTTTTCAGTAAACAATTAATTTTTATCATATAGAATTAATTAAGAAATATCTCCTATTTTAGAACATTTTTGAGGAAAAAACGTCTATGTTCTCTAATTTACGATGAACAAACGCTGCAACTTTTTCTTCTCTGTGCACGGTCAACGTCATATAACAATAGAAAAGGTTGAACAAAAACCTAGAACAATAGGTTTCCAAACCATTCCACTCCATTAACTATGATGCAACCAAACGATAAGATGTTTCTACTTTTTTTTGGTAAAATTAAAAACGCAGTGGCACTACCCCCATGAGATTGCCCTGGATCTTAACTCCATTTACATTTATAGTGAGACCACAGGTCATTCCCTTGAGAATAATTGCTTGCTTCTCCGTTGAAAAAACTTGAAAAAATGGTACAAATCTACGGATTTAAAAAAACTTTGTATTGCGCACCAAGATTCAACATCAGCAAGCACCGACTGTTGAATTTTTGGGTCAATACTTTATATAGATTCAATTACAGAAAAATGACACGTAGAACTGGTTTTTGTTCAAAAAAAATTATCGAACAACAAACAGAGCACGAAGAAAATAATACAGATATAATATCACGTGATTACATTCCTGGTTTCCATGGCATACTTGGTGTCTATTAATAACTAAGAATAAATATTCAAACTAGCTCGAATGCTGAAGTCAAGACACTAGTTTGACATCGTATATAGAGATCTAAAATTAAGCCAATTAATCAAAATTCCTCATTGATAAAAAAGTTTAACTAATTGTCCAAAATGTTAACATTCTGAAAGCAATGACTACTTTGCAAAGGAATCCTTGGGGTGAGGAGTTTGGTTGTTGAAATTGAGAAAAAGGCGCAAAACCTTTTGATATTTTCCTTCTAGTAACTTATAATTATTCACAAGCTGAGTTATAGAATATTATAAATATTTAAATAAAGTTTAAAATTTTGCCATTCATTGTTTATTCTTTTATTTTGATCTGTTTGTCTTAGACCAAAATATTTTAACAGAACCGTTTGAAAACATATCTAGTAATTTGTGGATTTTATAGCCAACATCATAGTTGAATTTTTATTAAAAGATGCATGGGTCATTTGTATCTCTGTTTTATCATCCAACATGGACCGAAATGAATTGTGATTGTGAGCTATGATTTTAAGGTGGCTCCAAAGAGTTATTGAGCTTAGGGATTCAGTATGCACCCCCTATCACTTATGTAATGGTCCGTCCCTAACTCTAAAGGTTAAAATCACTCATTTCGTACCCAGTTAGATGCATTACAATCATGATACAACAACCTTCGATCCGAAACATTATTGCTTTTATAATAATATGCAAAGGAAAAGAAAAAAGGTCTGTCAGTTACGTGTTGCGCCAAAACAACAGGATTAGAGAACACGATATTACCTGGTAGTACTCATATGTGTATCTGTGGGCATACAATTTGATAAGAAACAACTATACTACACGACTACTCACGGACATTTATACTTTTACTTATACGAGAAAAATATGGGAAAGTTTTTATTTTTTTCGTTTAATATTTCGGAAATCAATAATTAAACTAATTGGTGCAAAATCTCAAGTTTTTAATTCAAGAGTTTAAAAGTGGCGTTGATTAACCTGCTACTTGAGATATGATGGCATTAATTATTAAAATTCTTTAGGTTAGCCATAAACGACGTTTACAGTTAAAATACTTTTTTTACTTTGTCGGAGACGAACTGTTCTAGAGTCTGCTTAGGTGTTTCATACTGAGAACCCTGCAAGTTTCTAAAAACAGAGATGAGGCAAAAATCGGTACGAATGGCCGTTGGGAAGTAGCCCGCCTGCAGCCCTTCTTCGAATATTGTTATGCAAATTTCTGAAAGCACAATAGAGCTCGACCTCATTTGCAATAAAGTTTCTTAATAGCTGTTTAAATGTGGAACTCTTCCACTGCGACCAGCTTGTGAGTTGGTGAGCAAATATGAAGCGACAGTTTGTGTTTGTCTTTGTGCTGTTCCTTCTCAAGCACAAAGTCACCTTTGCTTCCATGTGCCATAAGCAAAAATATTCTGAGGTCAACGTGTACTTGCAAGGATTCTCTCTTCAATCGTCCAAAGTAGAAACAATCTTTGAATGTTACAGAAAGTGTGAGGAGAACAAGCTTTGTGCAAGCGTCAACATGAACCTGATGGACAAGACATGTCAACAGAAGTACTCCACCGAGACCAGACACCCAGAGAAGACTGTTAATCAATCAAACACCATCTACATTGAGATACGGGATGATAACGCTGCTCCAGGGTCGAGACCAGATATACCAATCACATCTTGTAAGAAACTCAAGGAGAATGACAGCCAGGCAAAGTCAGGTGTTTACTGGATGAAGTTCATTGAGCCATCTTCTGCGTCATTTCAAGTGTTCTGTGACATGACCACTGATGGAGGAGGCTGGACGCTTGTCTACAGCTATAAAACTCTCCAACAAAGCAACTTTAATACCGGCAGTAACGCAGTAACTCCAGTCCCAAACTGGCCAACTGCATGGACCCCTTCTGGATACACACCACAATCAAAAACAACCCCGCTCAGTGAGACTTCCTACTCGGCCATGGATTTTGCTCTGTGGAAGAAGATTGGCAACGAAATCCTTCTCAAGCCTAATATCAGTAACTGGGTTGCCTGTGTAGAAGGAACCGGAAGTCTTGTGAACTGGGTGGCAGGAAGTGTGACCTGTAGAATTGTCAAGGCTATTACACCTATCTGTAGAAATATCGTGCCGACTGATTTGAAATTGTATTATTCTCGCGGGGCTGCTACTCTTTATTTAGGTAAAAAAGTCTACATTCATCTAGTGAGCAGTACGACTATCAATTGGCCTTGTCATGATCCTTGTGGTACAACCGCCATGAATCACTTGACAAACATACCAAACCCTGGCGGGGTGTTGTACATTCGTTAAAGTTTGAAAGGACGGACAGACGGATGCATGTATGCATGCAGGCTTTGTCCAGTTTTACGAACGCCAGTCGGTGTTCACTGCATGTTGCACTCATAACAATTGACATCAAAAACTAAACTATTGCAAACGAAAAGATTGTTGATTCTCAGTCGCCGTAAAAGCGAGCTTTAGTGTACTTGCTTCAAAGCGTTGATGCAAGGACTGAAATGTAATCTTTTGTTAAACGTTAAACAAAACTCGTTCATTTTCTGTCATGATCGTTTGGTTTGCTTTCATCGTGGATGTCGTGGATATTCCTGGTCCAATCAATTATTATTCACTGGGATTTTTCGATCTGTTATTTTAAACGGTCAAGGGATTTTATTCATTTGCTTAGCCTTCAAACATGGTCGCCGTCAAGCGATGGTGAAAAACCTCCATTAAGAAATATAAAACAGCTTAATTTTCGGCTCAAGATACAAGGCGAAGCTTAGCCAATCACATTTCAGATTTGCGTTTTCAACCACGCGGTTTTTTTTGGTGCCAGAAACGTTTTTCGATGCCAAGCAAAAAATAGTCCTTATGATAATGTAGAGCTATGAATAATACAACTATGAGCAAAATATTTAAGCATGAGGACATTTCTCAAACGAGCTATGGGCGAATGAAGTTTCCGAATTTTTAGTGTAAATCGTTGGTTGACATCTGATGTCAAACAAGATGGCGGCCAAAATTAAAAAAAAAAAATTTCATACCACTTTAGACGTGTATAAATCGAATTTACAAACATGTACAACACTGAAAATGTTTTGTTCAGCGTAAGGTCAGAATTACGTGACGAAAATTAAATTTGTACCACTTGGAAACAAAACGGTGAAACGATCATAGTTCTTTAAAACACATCAAAGGTCAAGTTTATATCATTCATAATCAATTTCAAGTTATTGTTTTCTTGGTCTATGACGTCACTCGTGAAAAAAGATTGGCCCACAATGTAACTTGTACCAAGTAGTGTCAAGGATGATAACAGAACAGACGAGAAAGTTGCCAACAACAAGGCAAGCTTCGATGTGCAAGGTAAGAACAAATTTCATTACTCGTTCCCAAATTTTTTTTAGCTGAGTCAGTGACAGTCGCGCAGTATAACTAGTTAATAGTTTTAAATCTGTAAGTGCTCTCTGAAATTATCTAGAAGTTCATAGACCACCGTACCAGGAGTAGAGAAATTGTTAAAAAATACATTCTTAATTTTGAACGAAATTAATTACAGCTGTAAATGAACCGTAGTGGCGGCCCTCTAACTTCAAGTGTCTTGGATTCGGTTTCGGAACTTGGAATTACAAATGAGCATAGTTTATTGGTTCTTTCCCGCCCTTGATTCGAGGGATTTTCTTCAGGTTTTCCGGTTTTCTTTCCTCCACAAAACACGATCCTAATTCTAGAACATTCTTTAGAGCACAGTGTTTTAAAGGTTCCATTAATGTATTATGTGGTAAAACGTTTTTAAAGCGAATGAAGTCAGGTTAAGGTTGGAAAAACAAACGGGAACAAGAATAAAATAAAACGAAACGAGTAAAGCAAGAAAAAGCGAGGAAAATCTTCATTTCAGTATAAGTGAATGATTTGATTTTTGGAATTTTAATGAAAATCTTTAATAATGAATGGCCATGAACAAAATATTATTATATTCGGTAAGGCGGATGTTCTAGTTACTCATTTCACGCCACGTAGCTGTACCAATGTTGCTTCAAACTAGTTTAGGAAAAATTCTCGTGGAACAGTATTGTTTCTTTAAAATAGCAAAACGCCACGGGGCACTACATATATAGACCCCTTGCAGCACTTCTTAAAGCAGCTCACTTTGGAAGACAAAACAATAGGTTTCCAATTCTCAGGAGATTGGAATTATTTTGATTTGTCCTCCAAATTGAGCTGCTCTGACGTCACGTGCAAGTGCAAGACGTCTAAATTTAGATGGAAGAACACATAATTTTCATCCAATCCCTGATCCTTGTAGTACCAGGTCTAACTAATGTAGATTCGCTGAAATTTGGAATTTACATAGAGTATCATAATACAATTTCTTTGGAATTCGTACATTATCACTTTATTTCTTGATTACAGAATCGTTTACTCGGGCTATGCCTCAATTTCAGTACCATAATACTCAAAAATACACGTTAAATCAAAAAATGCAAAACTTCAACAATTTGAAATTTCGTGGACCTTCACTGGAACACATGAATATTATACACAAAAGAGTTATCTAATATCAACGATAACTACATTGTTTCGATAACTTTGGATATTGTGAAGTTTTGATAACTTTGCTAGTATTATATCTACAAAAAAGAGCGGTGTAATTTTAACATTAATTTCACAGTTTTGATAACTATTTCGATGACTCTCTAGATAGATATTTTTCATCATTTGTAAAACGCTTTCGTTAGACCACTTTTCATGTTTCTGCGACCAAAACAACTCCAGGCGCGGCACAGGTTTTCTGTACGGGAGTTTTGGCTTCCATCCATGGAATTTTCACCTGTCACTAAGTAAGTAAATTTATTGACTGAAGTAAAAATTCAAGATTTCTATGATAAGTTGAGTTTCCCATTTTTCGATATTTTAATAAAAGAGATTTTGAGCCTTGTAAATATCGACCAGTGAGGTATAGAAAATGAAAAAAAAAACACGATTTTTTTAAAACTTGGTAAAATACAGGTTAGAAGGATTTATTCATGTAAATAATTCATGGCTTCAACTCCCCTTATTTTCTGTTACTATTGTCCCACAAGCTCAGAAAATTAGCTAGAATATCTCAGAAGTTAAACTCATAAAGCTGAAAATTGTTTCCGTTATATACCATTTTTTAAAGAAAAATTGAGTGAAATTTGTCTCGTAATCATTGTAGTACTCATTAAAACAGATACTGTGTAGTTGTTTGTGGGACACGCGCGACTTTAATTCCAAAACTGCTAGTTGCAACGGTGATTGGTTCGCTATTGTCAAAACTATAAATACCCTTAGTTTAGATATTTTTTATGACGTACGGCAGCCGTTTTGACTCAGTTTCAGAGCCTCTTGTGAGAGACGACCAAAACTCGCCAGTCACAACAAGACTCGACTAGCACTAGACAGTTTAAGATCGTAGTAAGGACTAAGATTAGTATTTAGAAACATAATATACTACTATACATCCTGAAGCGTGGTAAACTACTAATAAAATGTGGATACTTTTAAGATTTTTACACTTTTATACTATTTTGGCGATTTTTCACTCATCAAAAATGACCAAATTTCGATGATAAAAATTGGCTCAAATCGGGCATTAAGTAGTAGCCCGCGCGCGAAAAAAAAGACATGAGCGCTTTAGATATTCTCATCTAAAATAGCATTTCGACCAATTAGAGCGAATGTTAGAACTCAGTTATTTCATAAAATTTCATCGTGCGACTACCAAAAAAATTGAAAGATTTCGATAAGAAAAATCGAAGAAGATTTGGCATTAGGAACAAAATATTAAGCAATATCATCCTTTTGTTTCCAAACAGATTAAAAATGTTCAGCATGAAGAGACAGCTGGTGTTTGTCTTCATACTATTCCTTCTCAAGCACAAAGTCACCTACGGTTCGATGTGGCCGAACCAAAGATATTCAGAGCTCAACGTGTACTTGCAAGGATTCACTCTTGAATCATCTGAGGTAAACACAATCTTTGAATGTTACAGAAAGTGTGAAGACAACATTCACTGTGCAAGTATCAACATGAACCTGATGAACAAGACATGTGAGCTGAAGTATTCTATCAAGATCAAACACCCGTCGAAGACTGTTAAGCAGCAAAATATGATCTACATGGAGATACGGGATCACTTCATGCCAGGCTTGGAACCTCACAATCCAATAGTATCCTGCAAACACCTCAAGCACAATCACTACTACGCAAAGTCAGGTGTTTACTGGATGAAGTTCAATGAGCCATCCTCTGTGCCATTCCAAGTGTTCTGTGACATGACCACCGATGGAGGAGGCTGGACCCTTGTATACAGCTATACATTTACTCAGTACAATCAGTTTGGATCACTGTCAAACGCAGTCACTCCAATACCAAACTGGCCTGTGGACAGGTCCTCTGGAACATGGGTGCCACAGTCAACGACAACCCCGCTCAGTGAGTCTTCTCACTCGTCCATGGATTTTGCTCTGTGGAAGAAGATTGGTAACGAGTTCCTTTTCAAGCCTAATATCACTAACTGGGTAGCCTGTGTAGAAGGAACCGGAAGTTTTGTGAACTGGGTGGCAGGAAGTCTGACCTGTAGAGTTGTCAAGGCCATTACACATACCTGTACCACTGTTGCTCCGAACTTGTTTGAAACGAATCCTTGTGGGCCGGTTTTGTTTCTTAATAGCAACACGGGGCACTACATTTATTTGGATGGAAAAACGGACGTGTGCCGTACAATCCATGATTCTTGTGGTACCAGGTCTACAACCAATCAACTGAACAATGTACCCAATCCTGGTGGATCACTGTACGTTCGCTGAAAATGAAGACCTATAAAGTATCATGATACTTCATTGGGATTCGTACATCGTACGTCTTGTTTCTTGATTGCAGAATCATTTACTCAGCTTCAGCTCATTTCAGCATCAAAATAGAGGCTTTGCACCATTACGTGATGGCAACCGTGTCAGGAGGAAGGAACAATAGCACATTTGAGAGTTACACTCCATTGCCTTCAAACAATCGTTTTTAGTCGTAGAATTTGAGTCAGTTTCTATACAATTACTGTACTGACCCAAATGCCTCGACCTGAAACAATTTTTTAACGATACCTAACCCAAGTTTGCTGTTAGATTATTTATTGTACAGACTGTGTTTATCATACAAGCATATTCCTAATAGCTGATTCAGTATCACACTAGCAATTTTCGTAATTTTCCGACTCCTTACGACTTTTTATCGATCGTTACGTTTGAGATACGTCATGTGGTTTCAGTGCATTCACCATGTTTGTGCTGAATTTTGTAGTTTTTTTTAGAACAAAATAGGCTTTGGCTCCATCAACTGCGTCAAGAGTTGTTTTTAGTCCAGAGGCGTAGCCAGATAACAATAAGAATGGATTGTAAAATATTTTGTCAAATTCTTCCAACATGGCCGCTATGACGTCATGTGCAAACGAAGAATATTTTGTAAGGGTGTTATCATCAAATATGATATATATATATATATATATATATATATATATATATATATATATATATATATATATATATATATATATATATATATATATTATATATATATATATCTTTTTAAATAACTAATAACCACTGTATATGGCTTATACATGTTAAAAATTTAATAATTTCAAGAATTTTCTACATGCATCACAATATACAAATTTTAGCTATTACTTGCTGATAGTCCATATAACAACACCGCCAATTTTCATTTATTGCTATTCACTGATCGCGACATATTCCAACAGGAGCGGCGGATGGGCGGGTGGCGGGACACTGGCCCCTCAAATAATTTTGGTGCGCGGCCTGCCCCCCCCCCCCCCCCCACCCCCATCCAAAGCGATACACTACTGTCAATCAAATATATCATTCCTATGTAACTTTACATTATATCAATGGGTTGCAAGCACGACCTTCAAAAAAATGTTTGAGGAACCATACACGTCTTGATCTTCAACGCGGCAAAAACCTGGAATTTGCACGGGACTCTTTTGAGAAAGTTTGAGAAAAACTTAAATTATTACAAATTATAAAAAAAAGTGCTTTATGTGTTTTTGTTGTCATCATTTGAGTATGATTTTCGGTTCACTGAGCTAACGAGATGCTAGATCTTGAGCTTATTTTCAAGACTTTCTTCAAATATTTTTAGTTAGTCTTCGAAAATAATATTTAAAGTAGATGTCCTGAGAAAATTGCTTCTAGAGCTTTTCTAATTTTTGAGTTATGAATTTGTGTGTGCAAACCAGCTGAGTTGACCAGGGCAAACTCAAGGTCAACCAATCAGAATTGAGGATTCGATATCGTATTTTGATTAGCATTTCTCGTTATTCTGCCAAGAGAATTTATGAAATACGAGTTCTTCCTTCTTTAAATTGATCGTAAACGCTAGTCGAACTCATGGCGGAATTATATTTCAATCAACAAGAAAAGTCTACATTGTATACTTGGAAATGCTTAAAAAATGCTAACTAAAAATAGTGACCAATAATTCCTTTCGGGGAAGGCGATCAACTAAGCTGGAGCTTGATTTCCGCCATATTTCTTTCGAAAATTTGTCAATATGGTCATATACAACACTCATTATCTCGAAAACTAGCTCGGGAAACACCATTTTTCTTTTCATTTTTGGAATCAGCGTTAAATTCTGTGTAAAATATCTTTCTAAGAACATTTTGTAATTACTCCTTGCTAAAGTAGTCAGTCACGTTAACAATGGATGCTAATGAGAAATCTTTTGTTAAATGGCACCAACGCTCCCCCGAGAGGCCGCGATGACGTAACGTGCAATCAAAGAATAAAGCAGCAGACGCGTGCCTAATAGGCGCCTATTTTTTTAATTTTGTGACCTTGTAATTCACTAAACAAACAACTCCTAATAACGCTATTATTCATACCCATTCCTAAATTTGATATTAAATGATTTATTTATTGGCGTCAATTCCAATTTCTACTTCCTAAATTACAATATTTTGAAGATACTGTTATTGAAATTGATATTGAAAGTTATATTCGCTGTAAATCGTACCTTGTAAATAGTAAATCGTACAACTAAGTGTATATTTTTATTGTTCTTTCGGATATTGCCACTACTTTTCGCCTCATCTCATCCAAATTACCTGTCCGTCGACTGAGATATTTTCAGTATTCTGATATTTTGATTAAAAAAGTATGATTAGGAGAAGTGAAAACAATCTAATTATAAAGATATTGAAAATACCTTTTAAATTACTTCTCAGTGCTTATAATCACAGTACGTGCTACGAGGTGCAGAGAGAATACGACACAGCGATTCCTATCCGTATTCTATAGTTCGGCTTAAAGTCACCCAAAGGTACGTGAATTCCATTTGAAAAAAAATATCAATGTCAGCCTCATCGATCGGGAATCGAAACAGCCAAAACTGGAATATTTCAGTGGGGTAATTGTTTAGTTTTGTGTACAGTGTATTCAGGGCATTAACAGATTCAAAGATTAAAGTTTGTGATAATGTGTTGTGATATACGAGACACATTGCGTATATCATTTGAAGCAAGTTGGCCTTGGCGAGTTTTCACCCTCGCTACAATTTACGCGGTAGTGTCCTCTCACTGCGCGAAAAGGAGAATTTTCAAGAGTTTACAGGTACCGAAAACTCTTTCCTGATTTTGAGTTTTCAAGAGTATTCGCGTCGCAGTAAAAACGTCACGTCAACCTAGAATATTCACATCGAATACTTAAGAAAACCTCGAGTCCTGCATCACACTAGAATATACGGGAGCGTATACCTAGTGTTTAGGGTACGTCTCTAGGGTGACGATAACATGCAAAGTACACGGGCATCATTCAATATAGCTTTTAAATTACTTTGACTAATCTGTGCATACACTCCTGACAATCTAGCAATCTCTAGCGCTTTTCTCAGTCACCTAAATGTAAAATGATATGTCAGGAACGAGGTTTGGATTTCAAACTAAATTTTATCAGTTTGAAATTTTGAAGTTATTCATTTTCTTTTATATATACTGAGATTTTCTAGTTGCTTTTTTGGTCATGAAATACCGTTGTGAATTTTTTCTTTTTTTTTTTCCTGATTCTTCCCCGAAATGGATCAATTACGCAGTAGTAACCAGGGGTATTCAGGACCTTAACCAAAGAGACCTTTGCGGGCATCTGCTATAGGGTTCCCGTCTAGAGTCCGATCAATTAGCATATGCCAGTTGTTAATCAGCGTTGCCAAGTGATTAAGAGAGGGCGGAACTTGCGTGACGAAAATTGATGTCTGCGCATTAGACTAAGCCGAGTCAGAATTTTCAATTTACTCGTAAACAAAGACTAAGTTACATTTGGTAAAACTATGGCGCAGGGAATTGTGAAGGCAACTATCATGCTATTTGGGTAATTATAGGCTTTCAAGCACCGACCAAATCTCTAAATCAGTCCTGTGTGGCTTGATGGTTGAGATTCCTCGCCGTTCTTTCTCCCAAGGAACGAATTTAAAGTCATTTAATTCTTTTTGGGGAATTTCTTTGAATTTTCTAGCTTTGTTCTTCTCTTTTAGGGACTCAGTCAATAAACCAACATCTCATGATGATGAAGACACAGCTTGTGTTTGTCTTTCTGCTGTTCCTTCTCAAGCACAAAGTCACTTATGCTTCCATGTGGCCGACTCAAAGATATTCAGAGCTCAACGTGTACTTGCAAGGATTCACTCTTGAATCGTCCAAGGTAAACACAATCTTTGAATGTTACAGAAAGTGTGAGGAGAACATACATTGTGCAAGCATCAACATGAACCTGATGGACAAGACATGTGAACTGAAATACTCGATCAAGACCAGATACCCTGAGAAGACTGTTAATCAATCAAACACGATCTACATGGAGATACGGGATCACTTCATGCCAGGCTTGGAACCTCACAGTCCAATAGTATCCTGCAAACACCTCAAGCACAATCACTACCATGCAAAGTCAGGTGTTTACTGGATGAAGTTCAGTGAGTCATCCTCTGCGCCATTCCAAGTGTTCTGTGACATGACCACCGATGGAGGAGGCTGGACCCTTGTATACAGCTATACATTTACTCAGTACAGTAACTTTGGAGCATTGTCAAACGCAGTCACTCCAATACCAAACTGGCCTGTTGACAGGTCTATTCATAGATGGGTGTCACAGTCAACGACAACCCCGCTCAGTGAGTCTTCTCGGTCGGCCATGGATTTTGTCCTGTGGAAGAAGATTGGTAACGAGTTCCTTCTCAAGCCTAATATCACTAACTGGGTAGCCTGTGTAGAAGGAACCGGAAGTTTTGTGAACTGGGTGGCAGGCACTGTGACCTGTAGAGTTGTCAAGGCCATTACACCAACCTGTACCACTGTCGCTCCGAACTTGTTTGGAACGAATCCTTGTGGGCCGGTTTTGTTTCTTAATAGCAACACGGGGCACTACATTTATTTGGATGGAAAAATGGGCGTGTGTCGTACAATTCATGATCCTTGTGGTACCAGGTCTTCAGCCAATCAACTGAACAACGTACCCAATCCTGGTGGATCGCTGTACATTCGCTGAAAATGAAGTTACATGAAGTATCATGATACGAAAACAACTTCTTTGGGATTCGTACATTACCGTTTTGTTTCTTGATTGTAAAATCTTTTATTCGGCGCTCATTTCAACATCCCAATAGCCGAGGCTTTGCTTCCATCACGTGATGGCAGCCATGACAAGGAGGCAGGCTCTTCCGGTTTCATTATTAGTTGGTAATAGAGTTCACGAAGATCTGGAGACAAGAGCACCGGACTTTCTACCTTTGCTCAACCTCCACATTTTTTTCGAAAGATACGTCGATGATATTAGTAGACTGTCTCCCATTAATCATTTAGCCATGTATCTACCATCGTATAGATTGTGTTTAACAGAGACTGTGTGGACTGTCTCCCATTAATCATTTAGCCATGTATCTACCATCGTATAGATTGTGTTTAACAGAGACTGTGTGGACTGTCTCCCATTAATCATTTAGCCATGTATCTACTTAGCTATATATTTCCGCGCGTCACGTCTTCTTTGTAATGGTTCCATAAACAAAACATTTTATTCCTGCCTATATTTTTTTTTTCTGTAACTTTTTTCTACGGGTAGAGGTCAGATGATATCTTTAATTGTGGCTTCTATTTACAGCGTGGCGTGTGCTACCAATGCCCATACTATCTAAATTAATATTTATTAGCACGATAGTCCATCAGAGATCTTTCTTTTAGATATCATTACGACTGACTTTGGTTTTTCTTCGACTTGTAAACAGGGGTTAGGTCTATCAAAGCAAGTTTAATTTCACTGATTTCTAACTTGCCAACTTGGCGAACGTGCAGGAAAATTAATCACTTGTTGAACTACGGAAACTGGTACGGAAGCAACCAACGGGGTACACTAGCTCCGTAGTCGCTTTTAAACTAAAGTATAAGTTATATATAGTATAAACAAGTGACAGGAAAGGAACTTGATTTCCTTTTGGCTATAGCCTTCTTTCCTTTGGCCCTTGATTACACCAAGACACTTGTATGAATGAATGAAAATTGTAATTAAGATTAAAATTTCGAAATTTCAGGGACAGTATCATTGTGCCTTAGTCGATATACCTCGGCTCTTCCCTGAACGTTATGCCTTACAATTTGTATGAATGCAGGCCATCTGATTTGAAATGGGAAGGGGGGACAAGTTGTTTTGTGTAGTGAGTGGTGGTGGTGGGGGTGGGGGGTGCGGTAAGTGGTAGTGGGAGGGGGATGTAGGGATGGAGATGGGAGTGAAGGACGGTTCATTTGATACAAGTTGTCTTATGACAAGGGGAGAGAGACGTGAAGGTAGGGGTTTTCATTTTGGAGGTATAATCTATATAGGAGGTTTTAAAAGGTTATACGAAAGAGGATCAGTGAGAGGGGGAGATGGGATGATAAGATTGTTGATGGACTGTGATATGTCTGCATCACGTGGATCTAGATTTAAAGATTACGATGAGGACACTCGAACCGTGAACACTTTGAGGTTTTTTCATACTTTTTTTCTCCTTTATCCCTTGTGTGAATCGATTGGAAATATGATTTATTTTTAACAATAAGATTATTTGAGTTCAGTGCTTCATTTTCAGAAGGTTTGAAGCAGTAGAAAGTTCATAAAATAAAAAAATATAAAAATATCAAGTGTTCATGGTTCGAGTGTCCTCACTGTAACACATATCAAATTAGAGGCGATTTAGAAGTTTACGTACAATATTTTTTATTTCGTTTCAAAACTTTAATTTCTGAAATGAATAGAAATCATTTACTGTTTACAACACCATTTCTTGGAAATGTTGACATTTGTATGACCTATAATATTTCTATAACTAACAATATTCTTTTATAAAGAATACATATTAGGTCTCACTGAATAGCTCTTATATCATATAAGAAAATACAGATTTTTCTGACGAAATTGAGTTTAACATTTACATCCACATCCAGTAACCAGTTTTTGGAAATTGATCATCTCTACTTGTTCTACGCAAATTTTAGATTCGCAGCTCAAAGCTGCTTTTTTACATTCATACTCCGATCTCCCGAAACGTCCGATCCAAGTTCGATTGATGCAAACTCTACAGTTTGTACAACACGGTTCTGCATATACTTGATTGAAACAGGGGGCAAGGTACAGGACCAAACTTGCGACGATAAGAGATAATGCCTGAAGAGGGGAGAAAACAAAAGGATTATTGGAAAACACTGCAACAATCCGAAAGAAACTTTGTGCTGATCTAAGTCAGGGCATGTCTAACTCACAGATTGAACCCTGAAACAAACTTACAATACAATACAATACAATAAAGATTTATTCCAGATGCAGCTAAGTAGATACATATACAAAATATGAAAGCTGAATAGAGCAGGCGAAACACTACAAAAATAACTAAAAAAAAAGGGCATCCAGAAAGGAAGTTAAGAGGTTATCCCTATGTAAAAACTCCCTAAAATGACAAACAAATAGACGAGCAAAGCTACAAATATACGAATAAATGGATAAATATATAGTAGAAAGATAAGAAAATATATAAATAAATGGATATATCAGTCAATAAATAAATATATGAGTATGTAATATGTAAGTAGAGCAAACGCATTAAAACCATGAAATAAATGCAAAATGGGCACAAACAAGCAGCAGCCATTTAGTGACAATTAGTCACTATTACTCATCCAGAACACCCATCACACAAAGAATAAAGTGAACTTTGTGCTGATCTAAATCAGGGCATGTCTAACTCACAGATTGAGCCCTGAAACAAACTTTGGGCTAATCAGAGGCAGGGCACCGCTAACTCACAGATCGAATTGGAATTTAGCACGTAATTGTTGAGTTTTGCAGAGGAAGGAAAACCAGCAAAAATGGGGGGAAATGCCCCACTATTTGAATCAGAGGATTCTTCCAAAACAATTTTGGGTCAACAATACAGTAAATGTATAGAAACTGACCCAAATGCCACGACTTAAAGCAATTGTTTGAAGGTGATGGAATGTAATTCTGATATCTTCTTCTACCAGAGCCGCATAGCCGAGTAACGTTCAAGAAATATTTCATTTGAATCTTGGGAGGTTATAAATTATAAGCTGTAGTCATAATCTTAAAAACTGCAATTTCATATGAACTTTTAAAACAAATTGCATTTATTTATTTTTATTTATTTATCTGCTTTACAACTTTGATTTGAAACCAGTTGAAGGCATGATCAACAGGACAAGAAGTCCCATGCTAAGACCAGCCTAACAATGCATTCTGCAGAGAACGCCATTCGAAGCAAATGATACAAAATATTATAGAAAAAATTGGAAAAATATTCCAAAACATTAACAACTTACAGTAAAACTTTCCTTCGCTACTTACCAGTTTCATCATGTTGATATTCTTAATTTTCTTTTTAAGTCTTCTCAAAGTTCAAATGTATCAGGCTTAGTCGTCACTTATAATTTGGAAAAGTTTAATATCGCCCCTTTTATAAAAGACCGTTTGGTACGCTCATACTGTAAAGTAAACTTATGTAATGTTTATTTTTATATATTGAATAATTTTACTAGGTTAGAAAGATTTAGTTGTGCCAGGATATCTGGAAAGGAACTGATTGTCTTCTGCCGGTCGCTGTGAAGTTGGCGTTAAGGGGCCTCGATGCCTCCAGTAGGTAAAATAAATAAGTTAGTTGCTCTGGTTATAGTATTACGTATGATAACCTAGGTGCACCTTACTTTCTAGCATTCACTCCGAAACACGCGAATGGAAATTCTGTTCTACATAAAATACTACAAAATAGCACAGACTATAGCTCTTTATTGCATGGATGTAGTATATCATTCCATATTTCGTTTCGTGTTGAAAACGGAACCACCTACGGAGAGGAAATGACATACAAACACTGACCCGCACATCATTTACGATTTTGTTCCTTTACTTGGGGCACGTATGAGATGAATGAATGAAAATTTGGTAGAATCTTGTCAAGCATTTTGTTTCTCTTTTCATTACTGTCCTATTCTTTCTCTCTTTACCTCTCATTTTCTCTTTTTCAGTTTATTATTATTTGTTTTGTCTTTTTTCTGTGACTATTTATAACAATCATTTCTTATGATCAATTTCCTTTCTTACTTGTTCATTGCTCATTTCTTTTTTATTGTTTTTTTGTTTTGTCTATTTTTTCTGTGATTAATTAATTATTTATTGATTATGTTACATAATCATCATAGTTATGACCAAATTCCTTTCTTCAGTACTTGCTCATTGCTCTGTTCACAATTATATTTTATTTTTATATTTCAATTATATTTTTATTATATATATTTTATATATTTCAAGGCGTCGAAGAGGGAACTTTTGTTAAACTTTGATCAAATTTTGTAATAATTTGGTCCTTTGTTCTTGTGGGATTTTTCTAGTATCCTTATAAGTACCGAGTTTCAACGACACAGTGAGTTGGGGGAGCTTTAGTCTTTATTGAGTTTGTAACAGCAGACATCCATCACCAGGTATTTAGAGGATCTCTTCCGTATAGTATTACCAATTATAATAAAAGTTTCTTCCTGCTTTGAAGTTCGGTTGAAGGGTAAAACACTAAACGCAAGTATTGATATTTATAACACATGTTACGTGACCCGGATGTCCGCTTCAGCAATAACTACTTTCAGTTAACAAGGAAAATAAGTTCACTAGCTATTGTTCTGAGTTTGTTAAACGATCATTTTATAGAAATATCCTGGGTCGTTTAATTTAAAGCAGAATTTCAATCAAAAATAATTCACATTTTTGGAGGAAAGATAAAATTGAAATCTTTTGTACTCTGGTCGAGTAGGACGTCTCGGGAACCACCGGTATCAGTCATTGAAACCGTTTCATTTATTGATGTTGCTAGTGAGTCTCACAGACGATTTTGACAAAGGAATCTATTCTATGAGAAGCTACTACCAAAACAGGTAGAGACAATCAGGCTTGAGAAAAACCAGTTGCGACTAGCGTTAAAGCTAGACACTTTTGATAAAATTCCTGAGCCCTGAGCTGCTAGTTAACTTTGAAGTTCACGGTGGAATTTGGCCATTACTTCTACTTGGATGGCATGTTCAAAGCTATAATTCCCCGCTCAGGGCTCAGGAATGTTATCAAAATTGTCTAGTTTTAATGCTAGTCACAACTGGTTTTTCTCGAGCCCGATTGTCACTCTACCTGTTTTGGTAGTAAGAAAAAGCTCAGACAGTTAGTCGACCCTTAGTCTAGCAATTGACGATTCCATCTGATCATTTATCCCTACTTTCTACGTTTGAAAACCGTAAAAACGTTACTATAGTCTATCGCAGGTGAAAGCCTCAAAAGTACTATCCCTCATTCTTCTACGATAATTTACAATAGATCTTCTTTGATTGACAACTTGTTTGGTGGAAGATTTGCTAGTAATAATTTATTCATTCATTCATTCATTCATTCATTCATCCATCCATTCATTCATTCATTCATTCATTCATTCATTCATTCATTCATTCATTCATTCATTCATTCATTCATTCATTCATTCATTCATTCATTCATTCATTCATTCATTCATTCATTCATTCATTCATTCATTCATTCATTCATTCATTCATTCATTCATTCATTCATTCATTCATTCATTCATTCATTCATTCATTCATTCATTCATTCATTCATTCATTCATTCATTCATTCATTCATTCATTCATTCATTCATTCATTCATTCATTCATTCATTCATTCATTCATTCATTCATTCATTCATTCATTCTCTCATTCATTCATTCATTCATTCATTCATTCATTCATTCATTCATTCATTCATTCATTCATTCATTCATTCATTCATTCATTCATTCATTCATTCATTCATTCATTCATTCATTCATTCATTCATTCATTCATTCATTCATTCATTCATTCATTCATTCATTCATTCATTCATTCATCCATTCATATAGTATATGAATGCGGAATGAATGGATGGATGAATGAATGAATGAACACATTTTTACAAATACACAAATATGTAATGAAATGGAAAAACATGAAAATTTCAAAGTGCAATTAACCCTTTTTCAGAGGGACTTTTAATCAAAAATACAAAATAATAGAAGACAAAAAAGTCGGATTTAAAATTCTGCTTGAATCGCCGCGTCAGAGTCCTATGAGAAAATTGGAAAACTAAATTGAGTGGCGTATAATTAGGGAGGTTAGCCGTGACTCCTATGCACTTCTATACACTAAACCCCTGAAACAAATACTCTAATTTGAGTACTAAATATCACCAAATTAAACAATAGAAAACAAAGGCTTTTGGGCTATCGTTCTGTTTAGTTACTAATTATGGTTCACGGTTTTAGCGCGATTATTCTATCACGGAAACACTAAAGCTTTTTTCCTATGGCACATGTTCAGCTATTTTGACTATGAGTTGTGGTCTGACGTCAAGATTTATTTGATATTTGAATTAAATTTCTCAGTCTAGCCGACGTAGACAGAAGGAAGGTCAAGCAAATCTGACTCTAATTGCGTACATTGACCTCATTAAAAGAGAACGGATAAAGCTAAGTATGTGATCTTTAAGCAAATATATGAGTTTGAATAAATAATAAATATCCGGACACCCCAGAACCGCATGTATTAGATGCGTCTTGAGTCCAAGTAAGGCATAAAAATAATTTAGTTTATTTTCCAAGGATGCACGGTCATATTTTAGGACTTTTCAATCTTTGCATTCATATATACATATAATACTCACGAAAAATGAGAAAACACAGTGATTTTTTACAACAAACATTCTTCAAAATCTTCATCTATCTGCACAATACGATTATATATTTAACAGAAGTGAAGATAGTTTGTTTTTTGAAAAACACCTAATATATTTCGACCATATTCAACGGCCTTCTTCGGGCTGTATGACAAGATGGTTTACAAACAGAAACTATGGTGTACACAAATCAAACAAAACGCGAGACTATGAACGACAAATGCGTGCGCTAAATATTACAACGGTCATTGAAAAGATAGGGCGTGCTACTACTAGTTGAATATATTAGTGCTGCGTTCTAGATCTAGAGTTCTGTATATAAAAAAATCATCTTCATTAAGACCCTTATAATTAGGGGAAATGGTTTGTAATTTAATGTATGTCCATTGTCCATATATATATAGTGAAGAAGTGAAGAAGCAGAACTGAAGAACTGGGGAGAATTCTTATTAATTAAGCTTCTCTAATTGGAAATAATCCTTTGAGCACTAATTATTAACTTCTTTTTATCGGAGTCAATAACAATGCTCATTGGTCATTAAATATTTTGGTAATGTGAGCAACGTACATGCAGGAGCTTAGCCAATCAGATTGCAGAATTCGCAAATTGCGATTAGTACAAACGATAAAGCATAGTTAAACTACAATAATCTTGATTGTTATAAAGACATTTTTTATTTCGATGCTGTTCGGTTTATAAACGATAATAACATAACAGACCAGCCACAAGATTCTCTTCAACAGGATGAGAAACCCTAAAAGGTAAGAAACATCTTCATGAACGTTTGTCATAAAGTTTTCAAATCGCTGAGCGCCATAACTCATTATACTTAGGCGTAGGTGTAGGTGTCGAGTGGTGCACGGCTCATATATTCAGTTGTTCACCTCTGGGATCTTGGGTTTGGTATCTGGACCCAGATTCACAATCCCTTGATCTCAAAGTCACTTGTAGCTATTAGCCGTGTCCTGACTTAAATACCCTCAGAGGATAACTTGCCGGTTTTAGGGTTCGATCTGTGCATTAGCTGTGCCCTGACTTTCATCAACATAGAGGTTGTTTCATGCAGGGTTCGATCTGTGAGTTAGCCGTCCCCTGATTTAGATCAGCCCAGAGATTGTTTCAGGGTTCAATCTGTGAGTTAGCCATGCCCTGACTTAGATCAGCCCAGAGGTTGTTTCAGGGTTTGATCTGTGAGTTAGCCATCCCCTGACTTAGATCAGCCCAGAGGTTGTTTCAGGGTTTGATCTGTGAGTTAGCCATGCCCTGACTTAGATCAGCCCAGAGGTTGTTTCAGGGTTCCATCTGTGAGTTAGCCACGCCCTGACTTAGATCAGCCCAGAGATTGTTTCAGGGTTCAATCTGTGAGTTAGCCATACCCTGACTTTGATCAGCCCAGAGGTTGTTTCAGGGTTCTATCTGTGAGTTAGCCGTCCCCTGATTTAGATCAGCCCAGAGGTTGTTTCAGGGTTCAATCTGTGAGTTAGCCATACCCTGACTTTGATCAGCCCAGAGGTTGTTTCAGGGTTCGATCTGTGAGTTAGCCGTCCCCTGATTTAGATCAGCCCAGAGGTTGTTTCAGGGTTCAATCTGTGAGTTAGCCATGCCCTGACTTAGATCAGCCCAGAGGTTGTTTCAGGGTTTGATCTGTGAGTTAGCCATCCCCTGACTTAGATCAGCCCAGAGGTTGTTTCAGGGTTTGATCTGTGAGTTAGCCATACCCTGACTTAGATCAGCCCAGAGGTTGTTTCAGGGTTCCATCTGTGAGTTAGCCACGCCCTGACTTAGATCAGCCCAGAGGTTGTTTCAGGGTTCAATCTGTGAGTTAGCCATACCCTGACTTTGATCAGCCCAGAGGTTGTTTCAGGGTTCTATCTGTGAGTTAGCCATGCCCTGACTTAGATCAGCCCAGAGGTTGTTTCAAGGTTCTATCTGTGAGTTAGCCATACCCTGACTTTGATCAGCCCAGAGGTTGTTTCAGGGTTCAATCTGTGGGTTAGAGCTGTGCCCTGACTTAGATCAGCCCAGAGGTTGTTTCAGGGTTCCATCTGTGAGTTAGCCGTGCCCTGACTTAGATCAGCCCAGAGGTTGTTTTAAAAAAGGAAAACAAAAGAAATACCCTTATGATCCTCATATCGCATCAGAGGTTGTAGAACTACAAGGAGAGCACAGCAAGCGACGGCATAACTTTTAGTTTACATTTTGGCAAAGATGACCGAAACAATTTTTAAGACACGTAAACAGCTATTTTAAAAAAATGTTGCATGTCGTTGCATGTTATATTTACCAATCTTCATCTCTCAAGCTTAAAATGTAACATATTCATATGTAAATATTAATGTCAGCACAGAAAAAAATATACCGGGAAAAAGTGCAGAGAAACTTTGGTAAAATACCGTATCACTGTGGCCTTTCGCTGATCGTATTCGCAACGCCCGTTAACCAACCAAACTTTTCTCAAAATAGCTGTATATCAGAGTAAGGAATCTAGTTACCTCACCTGGTGATGTTATACTATTGATAAGGCAAACATCAATAGAGGCTCATTATCTCAGAAGCATATAAAGCTCGTCAAAATCCAACAATTTATCTCCAAAAAAAAAATGATAATTAGCAAGTAAAGTCAGAAAAAGCTTGGAAAAACAAATGGAGACAATTAGAAAATATGACGAAAGAAAAATAAGCGAGAAAAAAATCGATAAAAACAACTAAGAAAAAATTTTGAACTACGGTCCTAAATTTTTGAAAATCATTAATTATTCAACCTTAATGAAGAGATTATTCATTAGCTTCCATACATCACTGTTCACCAGTCAAATAAAGAAAGCATTTAACGGACGATGCTTACGTGAATCTTGCAGCCCAGACTGAAGTGTTGGACTCACTAGTGAACCTATATGGAAAGTGGTGAATCAGTGGTTTTCTGTTACACAAATAGTCTAAAAGGTTTCTCTTGCTGGTACTTGCCATATTATTTCTTTTACTGCTGCACTTGAAAAGTCTCAAGAGCTCGTTTTTAATGAGTTAAAAACAGTTGACAATCAAAGATCTAGAATAAATAATTACTGAGATAGAATTCGCAGGTGGCCGAATATTTATGACATTCAAGTATATACGCGTCTACTAGGAAAAAATATTTTAAAGAATAGTTTAAAATTGTTGTACGAGGGTAGCCAGTTACTAAAAAACCTATGGCCCTCATCAGTCTATGAACAAAATGGAATTTAATAGTTTCATGATTTTTTAGCTTAAGTTGAAGAAAAGCTGATATATAAAAGTAGCGTAAATATGCATGAGAAATTTCGAGTTCATTGTACAGTGTGTACTTTAGTGTAAACACAATACACGAACCTTTAAGCCTCTAACCCTTTTAGAAAAAATATCTTTAGTAAATAAACATAGCTGCATTAGTTAAATACATCGTAGAAACTGAATGGAAATAAATTCGAATCATCGGCTTTTACTAACAAAGGTCAAACGTCGAACTTCACATGAGCCGAACGCATTGAAAACCATGGATCAATAAAGCGGTCTTCTTTGATGTCATTAGGTTCGGCTCATATGTAAAGCTAGAAGTTTGATCTTAGTCTAACGTCCTAAGTTACTAAAGCTGTGTTTTCGGTCATCAAAACATTGCCAAAAAAATAACACAAAAATTAAATTTTATTGTTTTTTGATCCGGTCAAAGGCATTGAAACTATCACCACCATACATCAGCAACCACTGAACTTAGCCAATCGAATGGCAGTCTTCTTCCTGGAATCAATCGTGACTAATATAACCCCTTGATATTATTGCACAACAGGTGCAGAATGATGAAGGCACAGCTTGTGTTTGTCTTTCTGGTGTTCCTTCTCAAGCACAAAGTCACCTACGCTTCCATGTGGCCGACTCAAAGATATTCAGAGCTCAACGTGTACTTGCAAGGATTCACTCTTGAATCGTCCAAGGTAAACACAATCTTTGAATGTTACAGAAAGTGTGAGGAGAATATACATTGTGCAAGCATCAACATGAACCTGATAGACAAGACATGTGAACTGAAGCACTCTACCAAGACCAGACACCCAGAGAAGATTGTTAATCAGCAAAATATGATCTACATGGAGATACGGGATCACTTCATGCCAGGCTTGGAGCCTCATAATCCAATAGTATCCTGCAAACACCTCAAGCAGAATCACTACCATGCAAAGTCAGGTGTTTACTGGATGAAGTTCAATGAGCCACCCTCTGCGCCATTCCAAGTGTTCTGTGACATGACCACCGATGGAGGAGGCTGGACCCTTGTCTACAGCTATACATTTACTCGGTATAATCAGTTTGGTTCAGAAGAAAACGCAGTCACTCCAATACCAAACTGGCCTGTCAATTGGAAACGTAACAATACGGTTCCACGGTCAACAACAATCCCGCTCAGTGAGTCTTCTCGCTCGGCCATGGATTTTGCTTTGTGGAAGAAGATTGGTAACGAGGTCCTTCTCAAGCCCAATATCACTAACTGGGTATCCTGTGTAGAGGGAACCGGAAGTCTTGTGAACTGGGTGGCAGGAAATGTAACCTGTAGAGTTGTCAAGGCCATTACACAAACCTGTACTACTGTTGCTCCAAACACAGTTGTTACAAGACTTTGTGGACTCGGTTTTTTCCTCGATGAAATTCATTACATCTATTTAGAAGGAAAAATTGACAGGTGTTTTGCAATCCATGATCCTTGTGGTACCAAGTCTACAACCAATCACCTGACCAATGTAACCGATCCTGGTGGCGCTATATACATTCGCTGAGGATTGGATGTCACATGAATCATGATATGAAAAGATTCCAGGGACAAGGAACTCAAGTTTGAAAGAACTCATTAAGATATATTCGAAACCTAATAGATAATAGAGGCTTTGCACCATCACGTGATGGCAGCCATGACAGGAGGCAGGAACGATGGACTACTTCGACGATGCGGCGGCCATCTTGAATCTGAATTAATGAAAAGAACTGTATAAGAGATGCCGGGGGTATACGTAGGATCTGATGAAGAAAAAACAAATCCTGGGTTTCTCTGGTCCTATCATGCTGGTTTAGTGACAAGCATTTCATTTTTCTATGTAGTATCAGTCATTATTTTCAAATCTTGAATCGCAAGGCATTATGGGGCGTCCAGGGGGCAAAAGAAAACAAAAATGTCGGATAAAATAGAGAGATTCGTTTATTTGTCTTTCTTTCATCTCCATCTTCTTAATAAATCTCTGACTCATTTGCTATAATACTTATTCTACCTACTGTAATTTGAATCATATCAACTTTGGTCAGTTGCTGACGAGTTCCAATTAGAATAAATTCAGTTTTATCATTATTCAGTTTTAGTTTATCTACTGTCACCCATGTTCTAATGTCTTGCACACATATTTCCATAGCACAAACAACAGCTATCCACTTCACTAACATCAGAGTTAGATAGGTTCGAAGGACAGATACAATTGCGTACCGTCTGCATAAGCATGTACATCTGGTAATTGAGCTCTAATAACGTCAAAAAGCTTGCTGGTATATATTGTGAATAGCAAAGGACCTAAACAGGAACCTTGCGAAACGCCTGAGGTTAGAGCTATCTCGTCTGAGTAGTGACCAACACTATGGGATCTTCCAGACAAGTACGAATCAAACTTCTCTTTATCTTTATCTTTATCACCGTGTTTTTAGGTAGTAATCAGCAATTGCATTAGCATAACTTTCTACTAAATACACCAAATTATCTTTATCTGACATGCGTCACCGTGTTTACAGGTGGTTATCAGCAATTGCATTGGCACCACTTTCTACTATACGAACGTAAAGCTCTTCTACTGTCATGTCCCCACAGTGATCGTTGAGGATGGACAACACGGGGTTCTCTACTCTTTTGTCGTAAAACCCGATTCTGTCATTTGATACTCCTACGTTTTCAGCAAACACTTTCCATTGATCTCCCGCTAAAGAAGCAAGAGATAAACAAACAAATTTATCTAAACAGGTAAAATATTATCCAGCACTACCATGCAGCATAATGTTCGCACTATTCCAGCCGTTATTACAACGTAACCACCATCATATGTATTTTCTGCATCATTAGAACCATCATGACAATGACCATCTACTACGAGGTCTGCTACTACTTTTGTGCCATTCAAAATCATAATGATTATCATTAGTTGCTACCATTTTTGCACCATTTGTGCCATCATCATCAGGCATAATTTAAAAGTAAGATATATGAAATATACTGATGAAATTGTTATATGTAAATTGAATTATATCATTTCGTTGGGTTGAGTCGACACCATTTGCACCATCATCATCTACACCACCATCATCTGCACCACCATCAACCTCACCACCATCAACTACGCCACCATCATCTACACCACCATCATCTACACCCCCATCATCTACACCACCATCATCTACACCCCCATCATCTACACCACCATCATCTACACCACCATCATCTACACCACAATCATCTACACCACCATCATCTACACCACCATCTACACCACCATCATCTACACCACCATCATCTACACCACAATCATCTACACCACCATCATCTACACCACCATAATCTACACCACCATCATCTACACCACCATCAACTACACCACCATCATCTACACCACCATCATCTACACCACCATCATCTACACCACCATCATCTACACCACCATCATCTACACCACCATCATCTACACCCCCATCATCTACACCACCATCATCTACACCACCATCATCTACACCAGTATCATCTACACCAGTATCATCTACACCACCATCATCTACACCAGTATCATCTACACCAGTATCATCTACACCACCATCATCTACACCACCATCATCTACACCACCATCATCTACACCACCATCATCAACACCACCATCATCTACACCAGTATCATCTACACCAGTATCATCTACACCACCATCATCTACACCACCATCATCTACACCACCATCATCTACACCACCATCATCTACACCACCATCATCTACACCAGTATCATCTACACCACCATCATCTACACCACCATCATCTACACCAGTATCATCTACACCAGTATCATCTACACCACCATCATCTACACCACAATCATCTACACCACCATCATCTACACCACCATCATCTACACCAGTATCATCTACACCACCATCATCTACACCACAATCATCTACACCACCATCATCTACACCACCATCATCTACACCACCATAATCTACACCACCATCATCTACACCACCATCATCTACACCACCATCATCTACACCACCATCATCTACACCACCATCATCTA
This sequence comes from Anthopleura xanthogrammica, assembly GCA_964019055.1. Taxonomy (NCBI): domain Eukaryota; kingdom Metazoa; phylum Cnidaria; class Anthozoa; order Actiniaria; family Actiniidae; genus Anthopleura; species Anthopleura xanthogrammica. The sequence goes on along the minus strand of OZ025215.1, from coordinate 769,349 downwards.
CACCACCATCATCTACACCACCATCATCTACACCATAATCATCTACACCACCATCATCTACACCACCATCATCTACACCACAATCATCTACACCACCATCATCTACACCACCATCATCTACACCAGTATCATCTACACCACCATCATCTACACCAGTATCATCTACACCAGTATCATCTACACCACCATCATCTACACCACAATCATCTACACCACCATCATCTACACCACCATCATCTACACCAGTATCATCTACACCACCATCATCTACACCACAATCATCTACACCACCATCATCTACACCACCATAATCTACACCACCATCATCTACACCACCATCATCTACACCACCATCATCTACACCACCATCATCTACACCACCATCATCTACACCACCATCATCTACACCACCATCATCTACACCACCATCATCTACACCATAATCATCTACACCACCATCATCTACACCACCATCATCTACACCACCATCATCTACACCACTATCATCTACACCACCATCATCTACACCATAATCATCTACACCACCATCATCTACACCACCATCATCTACACCACCATCATCTACACCACCATCATCTACACCACCATCATCTACACCACCATCATCTACACCACCATCATCTACACCACCATCATCTACACCACCATCATCTACACCACCATCATCTACACCACCATCATCTACACCACCATCATCTACACCACCATCATCTACACCACCATCATCTACACCAGTATCATCTACACCAGTATCATCTACACCACCATCATCTACACCACCATCATCTACACCACCATCATCTACACCACCATCATCTACACCAGTATCATCTACACCACCATCATCTACACCCCCATCATCTACACCCCCATCATCTACACCACCATCATCTACACCACCATCATCTACACCAGTATCATCTACACCACCATCATCTACACCACCATCATCTACACCCCCATCATCTACACCACCATCATCTACACCACCATCAACTACACCACCACCATCTACACCACCATCATCTACACCACCATCATCTACACCACCATCAACTACACCACCATCATCTACACCACCATCATCTACACCACCATCATCTACACCACCATCATCTACACCACCATCATCTACACCACCATCATCTACACCACCATCATCTACACCACCATCAACTACACCACCATCATCTACACCACCATCATCTACACCACCATCATCTACACCAGTATCTTATGGACTACGATCTTCACCACCATTATTTGCACCAAAATCCTTATACAATAATCTACGGCATTTGGTTCAAAAGGTGAATTACCTGCAATCAAAGCCCATGATATTTGTTTTTTAGTCCTGTAATCCATGTCTTTAACTAATAAATTGCCATCACCAAGAGGACCTTAGAGACAGGTTCAGAAACAAGTTAATGACAATGAATTCTCAGGAGACCAGGGGACTCTGGAAAGTTGTCTCTCCACGACATACAACGAGACATCAAAGAGAGAAAAAGAGAGAAAGAGAGAAAACATGCCTTCTGTCACACTAACCTGTCATTCCACTTGGAAGCAAACCCCTTACTTGCTTTACAATATCCTCTCTCTCTTTGCTTTTCAAGTAAAAGCAGAGTTCTCTACATTTCACCATAATGTCATCAGGTGGATCATCCAATGAAATCTTGTCCTGCTTGAGAAAATCTGCAAGTTTTGAAGCCGCTTCTTTGAAGTCAATAGTTGCAATACTTTTATCTCCAAAACAAATCTCCACATCTTTGCAAGAAGCAGCTAAAATTAAACAAAAATGCAGACAAAAATGTAGAATAGAAGAAAGAGAGAGAAAAAAAGGAAGGCAGGAAGAGGAAAAGTTATGAAGCAAGTTAGTGGGTGGGTAGACCAGGGGTTTTAAAAGTAGTACTTAAAATAATTAAGAAAAATCAAGATTATTTTCGGATACCTTCAGAAGTAGAGGTCCTCCTAATGGGGCGTTTTATAGTTTCACTGCTACACAAACCTGTATATATTTTTCATTTTCGGAAAAAGATAGAAAAATAGAAAGTAAAGAAAAAGATACAAATGAAAAGGGAGAGTATCCCGTAACAATGCTATATGCATGTCCGGGTATTGGTGGCCTCCTTGTAACGGTGCTTTAGGCTACAGCAGTTTACAAGAGTAGAGAGCTGACTTGAGAAGAGTATTTAATTTTTGATAAATGTTTAGGTAATCATATCATAATCTGGAATTAATTTTCACTCGTGTTTTTCTTTCAAAGAGCTTTAAAATAGCACGAGTGTTATTTGACCTCTTTAAAAAAATTAATCCAACAAGAAATCATTTGATTACTAATTATCTAATGATATGCATTGTCCCCCAAATTGAGCTGCTTTGATATCACGTGAAAGTCTATAGTATTCGATGAGTTATTTAGCCAAGCGCAAGCACTGTGGTTGCCTAGTATTAGATTAGAAGAAATGTAGACGAAGCCCACAATTTATATATTATATATATTTCTTACGTCAACTCTTTTCATCCTGCCTTAGAATTTACTTGGGAAATCAGCGATACGTCAGTTACTTTCCTTGACATCTTAATTAGCATTACTGACAATCATCTTAGTACTAGTGTTCATTATAAACCCACTGATTCCCACTCTTATTTACTTTATTCTTCCTCTCATCCTAAGCATACTCTAAATGCCATTCCTTTTTCACAATTTCTTCGTCTCCGTCGTTTCTCAAACAAATGCATTGAGATGCGTTCTTTTTTTCTTAATCGTAACTATCCTGCTCTTGTTATCGATCAAGCTCTTCGTAAAGTCTCTAATATTGATCGTAACACCGCATTCACTCCTAATACTCGTGCTTCTAATAGTCGCACTCCCTTCACACTTACTTATCATCCTATCAATAACTCTTATTTAAGGGGATTCTTCCTTCTAATAAGGATCCTGGCACTTTTCGTTGTTCTCGTAACCGTTGTTATACTTGTCCGCATATTGTTTCTCACACTTCTATTGTTGGTCCCAAATCGTCACTCAAAATCACTTTCAATGTCATCTACTGCATTAAATGTTCTCGCTGTAATCTTTTATATGTTGGTGAAACTGGCCGTCGTTTTGGTGTTCGTATCCGCGACCATCTTTATTGTATTCGTAAGAACAATCAAACCAAACCAGTTTTCCGCCATTTTAATTTGCCTAATCATTCACTTTCCGACTTCATTGTTTTCGGTTTGTCTTTGGTTAGCGGCAACAATGATTGTCGCAAAACCAAAGAGATGCGGCTCATTCACCTATTGGGTACTCATAATCCCAATGGGATGAATGAACGCTTCGCTTTTAATTAATCTATTCTTTTGTCTTTTTATTATTTCTTATTGTTTTTTTCTTGTAACCTTGCCTACCTTGCTCTCATTGGTTATCTATTTTCTATCTTTATCATATATACACTACCTTCCACTCTTATTCTCTCTTTTACTCTGACGAAGGACTAGCGTCCGAAACGAAAGTAAGTGATCTTTCTTATTTTTTACGGTGTAAAATTTACCTTTTTATCACAAAAGTTCTTGTTTAGTTTGTTCCACTTCGATGAATTAACTTAGTTCTATTACGATTGTTTTAAAAAACTACTTAGAAACATTTAAAATCAGTGCTTGAACTTCTGTTACATCGGTCTGAAGGGTCTTTAAAGTTCTTTGTGTAAAAAAAAATAGCAGTTTTCTGATGTAATAACGCAAGATTTGACAGTTTGACTTTATGTGTTTTGCTAGTTGGAAACGATCGATACCTGGCCAATCGATATTCGCGCGATACCGAAAGTTCGCGTGTTTTTTATCGACGCAGCTAAAAAACCCAGCCATATAATAAACGATTTATTAACCTCGCTTGCTCGGTCTTTACGAGAAAATATCAGACCTCGGTCTTTTTTGTACGGACCTCGCTTGCTCGGTTAATAATCCTTTAATATCTTTTACGTGTGTCATTAATGATAAATAAAACGGTACGAAGTACATTAATTTTTTTTATAGGAGGCTATGATTTCAAGAATTGATGATTTGAAAAAAGCTCAAACTTAATGCAGTACCAAAATTGATTCTGAGTGTGAAAACACTACTTTTATAATTGCACATATAGCTACTTTACCTGAAGGTCCCGGAGGAACGCTTTCCAGTCCAACGGTCTCTACGTTTTGAACCTTGAATGGTCAAACAAACAAACAAAACACAACAACAAAAAGAAAAACAAAAAAGAAAAGTAAACATTTTTCCTTAATTTAAGGAAAGAATAGAAGCTAATTACATGAAGAATCAATATATATTCTTGAAACGAATCAACGAATCTTACCCCCAAACGACGGGTGTTATATAAGTGCTGGGACATAAAATGTGTTAGATTGCAATAAATAAGTCTTACCTCAGGAGAAGGTTCTTTCTCGATTAGTTTTGGAACAATTTGTGTATCGTCAATGCAAAATGTGCATAACTTATGTTTATCAACACCATCTTTCTTTTTCAGTAAGGAAATGACCAGTTCTGTACTAGTATCGCTGTCGGCACTCGTTTCTTCCTTACTGGTTTTCCTGAGAAGGGGAAGCTCTTTTCTGCAAATGTCGTTTTTGATGAACCTAAAAACGATGAAGATTAGGACATGGAAATAAGTGATCAATATTATAGTAATCTTTCAATACTGACACTACCGACGAAGTTGCTCCTTTGTACAATATTATGTACTGACTTAAGGAGGCTCCCTAGAGTTTACTCTTCCTCCATCGACGTCCAGAGGCAAAGCACCAAGAGTCACAAAAACTACTCGCATTTTGTCCAGAATTATCAATCATTTCAAACCAGTAGCAACAGAAGCAGCAGCAAATAAAGCTCCGTGAAATCTACCCTTGTGTTTAGTGATTTTTATACGACTTTGACAAACTTGCACGTTCAAAACAGTTCATTTATTCAGAATGCAATGAGCATGCTTGCGCATGCGCAACTACTAAACTTGAAGAATTTTTATTTTGCGTACGTTAATTTTCAAAATGAAATTAACTCAAAATTACACGGTGAAATGTTCCCAAACGTATACAGTTTTTTCACAATGTTGTAAAAAGGCAACTGACAAAATGCTACTGAAATCCTGACATCAGATTTTTTTTTAATCCAGGAAAATCGAAATTTCTCAATATCTCACGTTCTGATGTCAAGATTTTTTTAAGCCGCAGTTATATTATAAAAAACCCAACGGGGTTTTATATTATGTATTTAGAAGAATATTGACCGTGGAAAATTCGAGTTATTATTTTTTTAATGTTAAAAATAGGCCTTTTTATGACAGATGCAGCGTTGCTATGGTAACATTGTACGTGATCATTACTACCAAAAACAAATCCTAAACTCATAATCTTTAATATAGTTGGTCTATCAGGCATCGATATGCAGATATGCCTTTGCTATAAAAGGATTTCTCTTATAGCTCCAAATACCTGTAAACTCTAGGGAGCCTCCTTAAGTTAACCGGTAAAATTTTAAGCATTCCTTATATGAGTTAATAGACAAGTGCGAAAACTGTGAAAATAATATCTTCTACAATCTATCAGTATACTTACTATCTCAGAGGTTAAATAATAACGACTAAAAGATCATTCTGATCATTTTTTATTCCTTCCGTATTTTGGATAGTCATTTTCACTAGAATATTTCGATCAATCACTAGTGATCATCATTTGCACTGGAATTTTAAATTTGCAAAATTACTTATACTAACAAATTATAGGTCTGATCATTAATATAATCTTACTTAAGAAAAATGTCTCCTTCTAACTTCTTCTTGTAGCATCCTTCTACTTTCGTGTAGGCTTTGTCATCTGGTCGCATTTTCTTGTTTCCAGTAGAGGACCTAAGTTTCGTGTAGCCTTCCTCTTCATAGTGGGAAAAAGAAAAATAGAAAATACATTATCATCATTGGAAAGATAATTATGAACTGCGACCATTCACGAATTATTTTTGTTTCAGTTAGTAATGGCGAAGCAACATTATACACAGCTATTTCAAAAAATGTTGGCGAAGGTTTTGTTGCTTACTAAGCATGAAAAGTATTATATTCATATGTCAATGTTTGTTTGTTTGTTTGTTTTTAACTCTTACTTTCCATTTTATCTATTATTTCGAACTGTTCGTGGTTTGGTACACAAACCAAAGTCATGGTGAGGGATACATCGCTGCATACTTTAGTGTCTTTAAAGACTGCAAAGCAAACCTCTCGGGGAGCTTTAAACAAGTGCTGAGACAACGAAGATGCCACTGTTGAGGGAGCCTTACATATCCAGGCCCACAACCTTAAAAAAATAGGAATATAGAACCAATTTAGTTATTAAGTGTAAGATTTTTTAGAAGTTCAACGTGTACTGCAAGGGGTCGGGTCTGTCTATGCAAAATTTCCATCCACGCTGTCTGGTTGAGTTCATTGATTTGCCACGTACTTTGATTGAAGTTGAGTTTTTTCAATAGCTCTAGAAAAACGTAACCTGAAAAACAGGCTAATCTATATGAACACTTTTTTAAAGCACCTCGACAATTTTTTCATTTTTAACATGTATGAAAACATTTTGGGATCACGTAAACATAATATGATCCATTGATCCATTTATATTCACTGATGGTATCAAGAAGCAACTAGTCTTTTTTAGAACGAGAGGCTATCGCTGAATAGAGGGCGAGACCATCACTGACTTACCCCGAAAAGTGGCTCACTTCCAGTTCAATGAATGATTCGTTTTCAACACAATGGACTTCATCTGTGATATCCTTCCACTCATGCGGAGCGTCCATAGTCAGAAGACGAACATTTCCAGACGACGGATATCCCGCGGGATGCGGGTGTGGTAGTCTAATCTTTACGGGGATTTTAAAACTAACACCTTCAAAGCCATCCATTAAAAGCATTGGACAAGGATAAGCAGTTATGCCATCAAGGATGTCAATGTGATCTGGCATCATCAACAACTGAAAAAAATACACAGACTGTCTTATAACTGTTTCTCCAGGAAACGTAATAGCCCACTTTCGGTATTCTGGTTGAAAGCAGAAAGCATGCGATTCAAGGCGAGGAAATAAAAGAATATATTAGGATTACTGAATTTTTTGCCCGGAGCCTCAGTTTGAATTGCTTTGTTTGATCTCTCAACCAGAACATCGAAATTGGGCTATTGTAACGACATCATAAGAGGCATAAGACATGACTTTCCAAAGCTTCATGGATCAAATGTGTCATCGACAGTTCCGTCAAGAAACTTACAAACCTTCATGGATCCACTGCATTTCTTGTCAACAGCTCCTTCAGGAAACTCCACTGTCACAGCGCCACATACAGAAGACCTGACAACGCATCCTTTGTCTGTGACTTTAAAGGTATCTGTGATGAGTCTGGTAACCACCGCAAGAGCTGTCCACTCACTGATCTCTACCTCAATGAACCCTGATTCAAAGTGCTCTCGTGCAAGCAGGGTGTCTTCTTGTATTTCTAATGATTTGTAATGACAAAAGTGTTAATTTTCACTGTAGTGCTACCAAATGCTACCAAATTCATGCTAAATTAGTTTAAACCCAGCGGAATTGCAATACTTGTTATTTGGCAATTAGCAAGAAAAGACTGAAAGCATCAACAGAACGGCCACTTTACGGTTGTTCAAGTCACTTTGCACGAACGTTGAAGCTGGAAAGACTTTTTTGAAGAAGAAAAAAAAGATGCTAAACAAGAACGTTCAGTTGCTTTATCCGTCAAATTAAAGGTAAATCAAACTTTTGTGCAATGATAGTAGTTGTGTTTGGTTGAGGGTGCCAGAGGGGGTACCCGATTGTTGTCAGTTAACTACTAATTTTGGGCCAATTGTCAGTTAACTGTAAACCCCATTGACACCCTCTTGGTTGTATAAATTAATTGTTTTGCAAACAAATATTTGTCAACATTTATCTTTTTTTGCTCTCCCAGTGATTTGGAATCTACGCGTGCAATGCATTGTTTGTCACAGCGAAAATTTCCCAGCATTTTCTATATCTCTTTTCAAAATGAAATTCCACCAACAACGACAAAATATGTTATTTCTAAAAGATATATGCACGGATGAGTTGTATTTTCTTTATTTTCGAGCAAAAGCTGTTATAAATTGAGCCGAAAACCTGGAACTAGGAAACATTGAGCTACGAGCAAAATGTTCGCTGATTGGCTAATTCCTTCGGCCTGAGAGAAGCGAAATCTTATTTGGTTTAAATTTTTCATGTCAATAAGTAATAATATACTTCCTCGTTCAATTTGGAATAATTCAAGCTTGTACGAGTTCGTTTGTTTTTGAAACAGTCCAAATTGCAATTACGGGCTCTTTCAAAAATAAACCGATGCAAATTAATTCCAAATTGCACTTGAAACTAAACTAGTAGTAATAAAAATATATATATAATGAATCTATCTTTAATCATAATAAAATAACCTTGTATTTGTTTCCAATTGTTTTCCTTCCATGCCTTCACTATCGTTTCGTATCCTTCTTTCTTGCTTGGACCAGAATGTTTTAGTGTCACAATTATGGGTTTTTGTAGTCGTGGTGCAGAAATTGAGTAAATTCTAACACAGTAACTCACTAGTGTTTCATTTTCTTCTGTCGGAAAATACTTGTTTGTAGAAATTTTAACACATAGAATTTTTGTAGGACGGGTGACAGCATTTGGTGGGATTTGGAGAAGAACACCAAGCGAAGAAAGATCGTGGAAACCTCCTTTAACCCCTCTGTCAAAAGAGAACCAAGGAATTAAATTTGAAGGAGTGGAGAGGAGTGTTTGCTATGCTATCTGTGGACCAAGTTCTAGTTTTGTGATTAACGAAATTGTATAAGATGCTACTTACATTCTGACATATTTGGAGTCTAAAATGGTGCAGTCAGATGCAAGTTTCTCTGAAACATAAAAGACATTTTTTTTTTCATTTGTAGCCTGCATACGCGTCGTGGTTTCCTACGCTTCTCTCGTGTTCTTTCAGCATCCCGCGTATTTAGATCAGGGTATCTTAAACGGAAAACTATTTTATATTTAATTTCTTAAATCCAGGTCTGAAATTAATACATACCTAAAGAAGCACGGCCATCAGCTCCTCCGTTACCTGAAATGTCCAAAAAAACTGATGTTATCAAGACCGGAGATTTTATGATTGAAGTAGCAATCTATTCAACTTTCTGTTTTTTACATTCATTTTGCAAAGCTTCCGACCTACACGGCCATCTTGAGGGCAGATTTGAACATGTGAAAAACACAAGAAAACGTTAGCAAATAGCGTAGAGCGCGCGCATTATACACGTACTGAAAAACAAACGATCAAATGAGTGAGATCATTGGATGATATTTTTAGAATCGATTCTAAAAATAGCATCAAAGAATGCTCATTGTAGGGCACGGGGATTCCTTCTCTTAGTTCATATTCTCTTGACTCGAACCTATATTTCTTTTAAAGAGAGCGTTCCAGATTTTGGTTTTTGTATTCAATGTAATGCAGCTAGTACTCTTGTGATTACAGTCATGTTTTTCAAATTCCTTACCAGTGATGCGTTCTTCTAATGCTGACGATCCTGAAAGGAAAATATTTTAAGTCTCTAAGAGCCTCTTTACAAGGAGGTACGGTAACCCTAGCACTATACTGACTACGAAAAAGAGGACAAAGCAGACTGAGGAGTTTTATGCATTTAAGTACACAGCTTAGACAAAGCTCAAACTTTCATGGTCCAGCTAAAAACATTATATTCCGTAGAATGTCTTCGAAAAGTCAAGGTTCGAAGAGAGCTGAAATCCAAGAAGCGAACATTAAGAAGGGATGTACAGGGAAGCCATGAGCAGGAAGGGGAGACGTTTTTAATTATCACCCTTTTGAGTTTAAAGTCATGTTTGTAATAATTCCTTACCAACATCACGTGTAGCTGAAAACCTCGAAGCTGAAATTTATGTGGGGGGAAAAGAAAGAAAGAAAAAACATTTTTAGTCTATGAGAAGTAACAAAGACACGCTCTTGATACATCAGACGACGATAGTATAACCGTCATCACCAGGACAACCATACAGTGCCAGAGAAAACTAGAAATCATTGGATTTAGACTGGTAGGGGTAGATAAGTATCACTCCCTACCCACAACCCCGCTGCTTATCATTTTCTTTTGGCAGAAGTGTATGGTACTTGTAGGGTGGGGGGGAGGTAAATTTTTTCGATGGGCATAAGGGCGGCGATTTTGTTTTCGTTTTTCTTAACTTTCCTCCAGCCCCACTGCATGGAGCGTCCAATGGCTTGGACGTTGAGGCTTACGTTGACTTAAAGCTACCAAACCCCACTGCCCATCCCGGCACCACCACCTTCCCTCCTATCTCCCATCCTTCCCACGACACATCATTGCTCCAGATAATCAAACCAAAACAAGTAACGTACCTTCTACTTTGGAGGAAGTCTTCCCTAATTCCTTTACTTTCTTTTCAAATTGAAACAATTTCTCAAGTAAGTCGCGTCTTTCGATGGTCTGAAATAGCTCTCTTAACAGTTTTAAATTATCTTCAGCCAGATGTCCTTCTTCTTGTAGCTTTTTAAGTAACTCCTGCCCTGAATTACTTCGGCTATCAATATCATCCCACACTGAAGTAGGAAGCCTTTTTTTAAGTAGGTCTTTGAAGCTCTCAACATCACGTGGTTGGAGTTCGTGTCCAATTTCAGTCAATAATTCTTGAAACTTCTTTGACCGCAGTTCTTTTTGTCCGTCCATCTCACAATTAACGTCGCGTCAATCAATAGCTTTGGTTATAACTGAAAAATACCAAAACATAATAGCTGTTGTACGATCAAGAGAACATATATTAATGGTCACTTAATCATGACTCTAGGAAAAAATTTAAACAATCACAGGCTGTGCCATCCCTTTTTCGTGGACTGTAGAAGCAGTTTAACTGCGAGAGAAAACGTTTGGGATTTTAGGTATGTAGGTACAGTATATCATGTAATGTGTACTGAAACACCTGTTTATTGTCAATGTTGCTTCTGCTGTTAACATTGTTGCGGTTGTTGTTGTTGCAATTATTTCAATATGCCATTTCGTCATAAGCGCGCCAAAACAAACATGCCCGGCAAATTTCATCCAAATCGGTGATCCTACGTAATCGGCCGGGGTTCGATTCTACCAGGCTGTGACCGTTGAGGCCATGACAACATTTGATCCAACCTTTCAGCCAACACTCATTTTTGGGGATCAATGTTGTGATCATGGTCTGCCAACAATGTTAGAATGTGATGATGCATGAACATCGAAAGTTTCAGAGTTCATGCATCTTCACATCCTGAAATTGTTCGCAGACCATGATCCCGGCCAACATTGATTGGCGTAAGAATTGACTATTCTGGGAGAGCGATGCGCCTTAGGACGCTTTTCATTCGATGAATAATTCCGGGTCGAATAGCTGATATTATAGTTACACTCGATTGCCTTCAAAGAAATATTGTTTCAAGTCGAGGCATTTGGTTCAACAATACAGTAAAGTAAGAGTTAGTTATCGAGAATGGAGGAATTAAGCTGTATATAGCCCGAGGGCCGACGTGCGAGGTAACTATAGCTCTTACCGGCTGAATTCCCAATTCAAGTGGTTTTCGCAAAATTTGAATAGACCGAATTAATTCTATTTTAGTTGGAGGACAAACAATAGAATTTTGACCTCCTAAGAATGTTTCTCGGATGGTTGGAAGACCATAGAAAATATGTGTACTGTTGGTCAAAACAATGAGGTACTTGAACCCATTCATATGAAACCGTGCAATTGGAATTTGAATAAAGTTAAATATTCAGAATGAGATATTTTCAACTTAACAAACAGCGAGCAGCGACGATGATCTGTTTAAAATACGTTCAGCAACGTTTCTATACCGAGCTTCGATATTGACGATTTGTTGCCCGATTTGGAGTAACCTGCTGCTTGTGCTACTATTGATACCGATGACAAATCTTTTGAAGGGAAAACAGGAGAAACATTACAGTGGAACAAAATGGAGCACAACTTGGAGTGTTATCACTGTTACATGATAAGTACTCTGTATTGCATTTTGTTGAATTTGAGTTCATGTTAGTATAATTCAAATTACGCAGAGTTGCCTTCGTTTTGTATTTGGGTAACTTAACTTAGTGTATTTTAAATTTTGTAGGAAAAAGTGAGGTTGATGAATTGAATTGAATAATTCATTATAAATTCACCGGGCTATATATGTGTGATCCGGGTCACTCATAGTACAGCTATTTAAAAAAACGTTGAATACTGAATACCGCATACTGAATATCACAAAACAAACCTTCAAAAGGTTCAATCAAAACAAAATCATATAATTCGTTTAATATTCTTTGCCACACTCTATGGCAAAGATACAGCAAGTGCAAAACCTCTACTAAATTTATTAGATATCCTGTCAGTAGAAAACATCTACTGCTTGCACGTCTTGAAATTTGTGCATTCCTGGCATAATGATTTATTACCTAGTATTTTTAACGACATGTTTAAACATGCGAGAAACGTGCACAAATATAATACAAGGTATGCAAGCAGGCAAAATCTTCACAAGACAAAAGTAAGAACCAACATTGGCAAACAGGCAATCTCTTTCATGGCAATCGATCTTTGGTCAAATCTTCCATTGCAACTTAAATCACTTAGTAAGTTCTCATTTCCAAAACAACTTAAAATGTTTCTACTCCTAAAACAGCATTCTGAGTAAATACTAGCTTTTTACTCTCTAAAAAAAAAAACATAAATTAACACTACCTGATATTTTTGTATTTTTTTCTTATTTAATTAACTTGTATATTTCCTTAGCTTATACAATAAATTAGCAACATAAAGACTGGGGGCTAACTAGAAAACTTACCAGTTAATTTAGCCCTCAGGCTCAACTTATATATATACAATTGTAAAAAACTATTTATATATACATGGTAACTAATTTGTTGTATTTTTTCTTACTATAAAATTGTCAAACTGTTAATTTAATGAGCAATAAATTTTGATTGATTGATTTGATTGATTGATTGACCGCATACTGAATAGCGCATTCCAAGACCGAAATGCATTTTGGGTCATGTAAAGTAAAATAAATAATTATTAATTATTTTATTTTTAGTACATTCCATTCGAAACAATATACTAGCTTCATATAGAGAGCAAATCGCTGTATATTTACTTTTTATTTCAAATTAATGAGACCCACAATGCCCTTTGGTCTTGGAATGCACTATTCAGTATTCAGTATTCAACGTTTTTTGAAATAGCAGTATAGCCCGGTGAATTAATAATGAGTATTCAATTCCATTCATCAACCCCACTTTTTCCTGCTGAATATCAAATCCCTCAGCGGCTTTAAATTACTCTATTGGAACTAATTTTCTTGTTCCACTGAATTTGAAACCAAAACTACCAGGAGTTTAAAATTGAATGGAAAGCACCCTTACTCGAGTCGTATAATTCGCTCGAGCAACCTCAAGTTTGTCCGCCGTTTTGAGGCCTTAGTATATCGGATATCTTCTGAAAACGGCACGTGGTATCCCCAGTTCGATCCAGGGTCATCCAGTGCGAACCGGCGAATCTGGATTTTAATACTAGTTACCACTTTAACTTCCGGCTTCATACCGGATCGTGCCGTTCATATTGAATTCCAATCGGCACAAAAACCTATCCGATACAAAGTGTATCACTTTTGAAACTAGAGCAGAACAACATCTATTCGGAGCAAGAATTGAGCCGATAACTGAAAAGCATTCCGTGCGTGAACAGAAGGTCTATCCGGTATACTTTTAGATCCGGTATAGTGTAAACATAGTCTGAATCGAGTTATGCTCATTAAGTATGCGCATAAATATTGAGAAAATATTACAGGTCACATCAACAAAATAAACATGTTTCATCACATAAATTACCGTTTGAACAAAGAAGCAGCTTCCTAAGACTTGTTATCTTACCTTTAATACCTTATTTTCCACAGTCAATCCGAGTTTTATTGAGTTTCAGTTCGAAGTATTCGTTCACAAGCAGCTCAGACAATGTTCCTGTACAAGAATTATAAGAGAATTTACGTATGGGATGTACGATAGATACAGCATTTCTCAGAATAGATTGCAATAAAACATCTTTGAGTCATAGTTTGTACCTTCAGTAATCTGCTGGCAATGTTTCAGTGCGATCTGAGTCTTTAAATAGGTTTTTTAAAGATTTTGATAACAGGAACTATAGGAAACTGAGCACCGATTCTCGACCACCTCACGCTAGAAAATCTCAAAAATATCCTGTTTTCGCGATTGGATCGCCCCAAAATATCCAAAACATCGAACAAGCGATAATTTCTCTATCAGGAAATGTTTTTAAATTGTCACTAAGCCAAGTATTTCCATACGAAATTCTCGCTTAAGATCGAAATTTTGATTTCTTCCTTAGCTTGCCATTGATTAGCCCCTCCGACGCAGAGGCTCTTATGGGGAGTAAAACTTTGCGTGACGACGTGACGACGTGACGAAACTAAGGACGTCTGCGAAGGAGGCTAGTGATCAATCGTTTAGGTGGAAAAGGTGGAAATAATAGGATATTTTGAGGATTTTCTAGCGAGAGGTGGTCGAGAGTCGGTCCTCAGTTTCCGGCCTTCCCTTTATTTAAGAAGGTTAATTTTAAACATTAAAAGCCTCAGATCGCACTGAAACTTTGCCAGCAAATTAATGAAGATACAAACTATGACTTAAAGATCTTTTATTGCATTTATTCAGAGAAATGATTCCTTAATAAGTTCTATCCATCATTCTAAATCCTGCACAAGAACATTGTTTGGGCTGTCTGTGAAATTAATTTGCTATCTTCTGTCAAGAGATTCATGCTCCTCGTTCAAACGCATTAAGAATGCGCATATTACAGACCACATCAAACAAAATAGATCTGTTTCATCGAATGAATAACAGTTTGGATAAAGAAGGACCCTTAAATAGAACGGTTATCTTACCTTTAACACTTATAGTCTTCAGTCATTCGAGTTTTATCGAGTTTCAGTTTCGAAGTATTCGTTCCACTTCGATAAAGATTACAAAGGAAGTGTTTCAAAGGCGAATGGCGTCTTCATTTCTGTCTGAAAATCCTTGCATTGTGAACCACTGCATCTGCCTGGTTACTCTTATTCCACAGACACAAATATATTACAGTGAAAAGATTGTTTTATGCCACTTTTTTGAGCATAATTACAAGGGTAAACTAAGGAGTTTCAGGATGAACTGAAATCTTGGAATAAGTGAGGGGGTTCCCGTTAATAGTAATTAAGGGTAGATTGGCGGTTGGGGAGGGGGGGGGGAGGGAGGGATAGTCACGTGACCAGTTTTTCAATATATCCTCTTAAGGTACTAGGACTGTTTCGCGGTTGAAAAAAAATATTCAGTCACTGCCGTGGTTGTTGTGAAGTAGTTATTACTTTTTGAACAAACACATTATTGTTATAGGCCATCGGTAAAGAAAATTCATGTTCATGTTCAGTTCTAGTTACGAAACAAGAGACATATAAGAGTAATATTCGTGCCAGCCATGCAATAAACAGTGTACTTTCTTGTTAGTTAATTTTCTTTCAGTGGAATTCGGGGAAACCACTAGGTCAGGTTGTTTGGGTTGATAAATATTATTCTGGTGTCAGACACAAGGTAAAAACATTTACGAATGCAGCCATTATTTAAGTACGTTTTCCAAGAATTCAAGAGCGTTTCACACTGCGGGTGGTTTTATCGAGTAAAATAAATTTCGCATAATAACAATAACAATAATAACACGCAAGCTCAATGAAAACAATATCAATTTCAATTCATCAAATGAAAATAGGCCTTTAAAAATTCCCAACAATTAAAAAATTAAGTTAACATGGAAATAGCACCATTTTAAAAGTCCTGTTGCAAAAATGCAGGAAAATTTTATGCTATCGCTCAAGGAAGAAAAATTGTAAAAAGGGTATGAATTTTCAATATTTAAAATTGTTTATAAAAGATGGAAATAGCACCTTTTTGACGAGCTTTGAGAAAAATTGCCTGAGAAATTTCAAGTTATTAAATGGAGTAAAAAAAAGGAAAAAAGACAAGAAAATGTGAATTTCAAAAAGTAAAACAAAATTTGAAATTTAGAAAATAGCTGAATTTAGAATATCAATAATCTATTTTTGGTAAAAACCCGGCAATTGCCACTTTCTTTCACTGATTGATATGCTTGATATAGTTTGGAAAATATCATATAATGTATAAGTGCATAATTGTAGTATACATTTATACATTACGTTCAATAATTTGTTGATCAAGTAAATACGGTTTTAGATTTTTGAGAAAAAATATGTTTTCTTACAAGACTTAAGTTCAATGGGAATACTGTTCCAAATATCGATTGCCATAAACGAAATCGATTTTTCAATATTTGTCCTAACTTTCGATTTATATAAGTTACGGTCACTTGCACATCTTGTATTGTAATTGTGCATATCTCCAGCATATTTAAACATAGTGTTAAAGATGCTAGGGAGCGCCCCAATAATTGCCATAAGTGCATAAATTTTAGTACATGTAAGTAGTAAACGTTTTTTTACTGTAAGAATATCCAGCAAGTTCATCAAAGGCTTAGCACTTGGTGTATCTTTACCGTAAAGTGTGGTAAAAAAGATTAAGCGTATGATGTGATTTTGCTTTGTCTGGATTTTCGTAAGATGTGTTGTGTATGTGCTTCCCCAAGCCATGATAGCGTAGGATATATAGGGATAAATAAGGTTGTAATATATCTGCTTTAGCTGTTTAACTGAAAGATAGTGCCTTAATTTTGCAATAATCCCCGTATTACGGGATATGCGTGAGCATAAGTACGAAATGTGATGTTTCCAACTCATTGAATCGTCTATCATAACACCCAAATATCTTATAAAGTTTTTCCTCTCAATGGGCATTTCCACTCCATTGTTTATAGGGATTTTTATATCAATTTGGTGATCTTTTTTCCGTGGAGACTTAACTATCATAAAATTCGTTTTTGCTGTGTTTATTGATAGTTTGTTTGTATCGCACCATTCTTTGACTTTGTCTAGCTCCTGATTCATAATATTTGCTAATGAGTCAAGGTCTTTTGCAGTCGCAAATAAATTTGTATCATCAGCAAAGATTTTGAACTGGATTTTATCCGTACTTTGTGGAAGATCGTTTATATAAATTAGAAACAAAAGCGGGCCAAGTACACTACCCAGTAAATATTCAATGAATAATATTCTGGTGTCAGACACAAGGTAAAAACATTTACGAATGCAGCCATTATTTAAGTACGTTTTCCAAGAATTCAATAGCGTTTCACACTGCGGGTGGTTTTATCGAGTAAAATAAATTTCCTTTTTCTCCAAGAGTATACAAAACATTTCATGACTTTTGTGATATCAACATACTGAATTAACAAAGAAAAAGTGAAAGATTTAGCTTTAAAGTTTTAAGAACTGACTAATGTCTATATCTGTCAGATAAGTTCGCAAGTCAAATTTGCATATTCATATAAACTTGAATCATTTCCAAACGGATCAGTGAGCAAAGTTCAGATTTTTTTCACTCGGTTGCTGATGTCGTGTCTGTAGCTTGGTCTTATTTCTGTTTCGCTTCAGTCCAAGCTCTTCTGTTTTGGCATTTTGTAATGTCTATATTTGTCAGATACGCCTCATTGCAAGAACGTTGTCATATAAAAATAACAAAATAACAAAATTAGGAATTAATTAGAAATATATTTATTTTGATTCTAAAGCCCCCTAGATTGATGAGAGTAACTGTTTTAATATAAACAAACAAGAGTATCTCAAAAATATCAGTCTATACCTTCAAAACAGTTAAATAATTAGGGACCAGTCATTATTTATGTGAGGGGGGGGGGGGGGGGATTTTTTTGTCTGCATTAAATCATTTTTCCCTGGCCCACCCCTTGAAGTATTAAATTTAATTTTTGACCCACCCCATATGGAATTCATTTCAGAGGTATCTTTTCTCGATTCTGTATATATCATACCATTCATTATACAGTCGTTAAAAAATTACACATCTCTTAAACAACCTCTCTCCCCCTCCCCAACAACCCTCCCTCATTCCATAGCTTGGGTCCGAATACCTGTTTTTCCTTGAATATATTCTTGTACATTTACATTTGCTTAAATATTTTCTTGCATTTTTACAACTGAAATTTTATTTTGACCCACCCCTTTCTTTGAAAAATATAAGCCTGACCCCCTCTTGATTTCTCCCCCCACCCCAACCCCCCCCCCCCCCCCCCCCACATAAATAATGACCGGTCCCTTACACCTGTTTTGCAAAAATAATTAATTCCTATTTGTTATTTGTTACTTTTATATGACAACATTCTTGCAATTAGGTGTATGTTCGCAAGTCAAATTTGCATATTTATATAGCAAAACTTGAATCATTTCCAAACGGATCAGTGAGGAAAGTTCAGATTTTTTTCACTCGGTTGCTGATGTCGTGTCTGTAGCTTGGTCTTATTTCTGTTTCGCTTCAGTCCAAGCTCTTCTGTTATTTTTCTATAGCCACACAACCAGGTATGATTTACTGTAACGCAGAAAAACCGGTTTTCCAATGGAAAACTACAGCAAGGAATTTTTCCTTGTCAAGGAAAACTCGTTCATTTTACTCCATCTATATGGCTTTATTTCAATAAATTGCGACAAAATGTTTCCTTAACTTAACCAGGTAATGCTATAATTTACGAATATCAATTAGATATCTCTATTTCACATCTTTATAGTTCTTGGATTGAGATTCATTGTAGTAAATGGTAGAATGGGGCACTCAGCCGAGCTCTTATTAGCATCTCCTGTAGTTTGTTTAAAACTGCTTCGTAGAATTCGCTTCATCTCTCAAAAAAACTACGAATTCTTGTGTCAAATTCTAAGCAAATGTCTAAGAGATTATACGTAATTCTTGTAACATACAGTCTGGGTTACATAGTAATAACATCACGGTTTAGCGAGCTTTTTTTCGTTACAGTCAACCGATGTTTTGTTTATTTTGTCAGGAAGTTCTTCCTTTTCGAGGTTTTGAAAAATTATTCAAATTTATCCCATTTTTCTGTATATTTTACGGTGAGTTTTTAGCTCACTGCATTGGATAACCCCTTCTACCTGTAAAGTAATCTACCTTGACTTTTAGCTGTTGACTTGAAATTAAGCAAATGTTCTGCTGTAGGGGCAAATTTGGAAAAGGCTGAGTCATTACAAAATTTCTAATATCTTAATTTTTCGGCTAGTTGGGAGAAAATGTATTCCATTGTAATTTGTCCAAAGCCGTCAATATAAACCGGTATATAAGAAGCTCAGAATCGCAATGTTTGTATCGCGATTCTCCTATTTTTCCTTTTAAAGACAGATTAAGGAAAAAGCAAGGAAAGCGATCAGTCCTGATTTGTTTGAAATTCTCGCTACCTAACAATGGTATCCCAAGCAACGGTTTTTGGAAAGTTCGGGGAAATGGATGTGCGGCGTTTTTGAAAAGTTTCTTACTATCAAAATTGCGATAAATACCTTTTCAATAACTTTTTTTCATGAGGAAGAAAAAATTATAACAGGTGAACGGACTCTGATTATATTTTTATTTTAGATCATGGATGAAGCTGAAGATGATGACAATAAGGAAGATGAAGATGGCAACAAGGACGATGCAGATGAGATAAGCATCAACGAGGATGAGGAGGATGGCAACAAGGAAGATGCAGATGAGATAAGCATCAAGGAGGATGAGGATGATGGCAACAAGGACGATGCAGATGAGATAAGCATCAACGAGGATGAGGATGATGGCAACAAGGAAGATGCAGATGAGATAAGCATCAACGAGGATGAGGATGATGGCAACAAGGAAGATGCAGATGAGATAAGCATCAACGAGGATGAGGATGATGGCAAGAAGGACGATGTAGATGAGATAAGCATCAACGAGGATGAGGATGATGGCAACAAGGAAGATGCAGATGAGATAAGCAACAACGAGGATGAGGAGGATGGCAAGAAGGACGATGTAGATGAGATAAGCATCAACAAGGATGAGGATGATGGCAACAAGGAAGATGCAGATAAGATAAGCAACAACGAGGATGAGGAGGATGGCAACAAGGAAGATGCAGATGAGATAAGCAACAACGAGGATGAGGAGGATGGCAAGAAGGACGATGTAGATGAGATAAGCATCAACGAGGATGAGGATGATGGCAACAAGGAAGATGCAGATAAGATAAGCAACAACGAGGATGAGGAGGATGGCAAGAAGGACGATGCAGATGAGATAAGCATCAACGAGGATGAGGATGATGGCAAGAAGGACGATGTAGATGAGATAAGCATCAACGAGGATGAGGAGGATGGCAAGAAGGACGATGCAGATGAGATAAGCATCAACCTGGCCCTAAGTATTCAATGCTACGAAGAAGGCCAATATGAAGAAGCTATTATCAATGGTAAGAAATGCCTGCAAATGGCAATCGAGAATGGTAACAAGTATGCGGTAATGAATGCCTGTTTGGTTATCGGAGAGAGTGAGATAGCGTTGAAAGAGTACGAAAATGCTGTATTGTACTGCATGAGATCCATGAAGATTGCATCGAAAAATGGTGATAAAGTGGCCGATGTGAAAGCGGGTTTGGCTTTCGGAGAGGCCCATTGCGCCTTGGGACACCACGATGAAGCACTTATGTACGCTTTGAGGTCCATTAAGATTGTTGACGATGCAGAGACCTACTGCGTTTTAGGAGAATACGATGACGTCATTTCTTATTGCATGAGAGCCTTTAGCATGACAAAACAAATTGGAGACAAGCATGTTGAAATGAAGCCTTGCTTGGTTATCGCTAAGGCTTATAGAACCTTTAAAAAATACGATGAAGCTATTGAGTACGCTTGGAGGTGCATCGACATTGCAAAGGAAACTGCTGACAAGCATGTCGAGATGGAAGCTTGCTTGTTTTTAACAGAGACTTACAAGGCTTCAGGAGACTGCAAAAATACTATTCAGTGTGCTTTAATGTTACATGTTCTTGCAAAGGAGACTGATGACAAAAAGAACGAGATGGAAGCTTGTTATGTCATCATGAAGACCTACCAGTCACTAAAACAATATAACGAAGCTGTTCAGTATGCCGAGATGTATCTCGAGGTTGCCAAGGAGACGGCAGATAAACTTGAAGAGATTTATACTTGCTCTTTTATCGCAGAAACCCAACTTGCAGCATGTAACTACACTGAAGCTGTTAAATATGGATTGATGTTTGCTGACGTTGCCAAAGAAATTGGTGACAAGGTTTCCGAAATTTATGCTTCTTGGCAAATCGGATTGGCTGGTAAAGCCTTAGGGTCGTACAATGACATCATTCAATATGCTACAAAGCGCATCGAGCACGAGACTGATGATCAAGGAAATAAGAAGATTGGATGTTTCTTGTTAGGACTCGTGGATTTTATTTTGGAAAAATACGAAAAGGTTGTTCCTAATTATAGAAAAGCAAGTGATCATGCGAAGAAGGAGGACGATGAATATGGAGAAATGATAATTTGCTATTGCTTAGGACAGACATATATGCGTTTGGATAAACTTGGTGATGCTATTTCACGTTACGAGAGATCCTCCCAAATTGCAAAGAAGATTGGTCATAATTATTGGGTAATGACATTTTCTCTGAAATTATCAGAATTTTATGCAATGGTTAATAGAAGCGATGAAGTCGAGTCTTACGCCACTATTGCCCTTCAAATCTCAAAAGATTTGGGCGACAAAGAAGCCCAGAAGAGAGCAAATTACTTTCTTTGTGACTCGTACCGGAATTTAGGCCAGGATGGTAAAGCCAATGCTTGTTTAAATGAATGTGTTGACATTTCAAGAGAAACAGGTGATGTTTTAACCGAGATGCTTGCACATTCACTTTCCTCACATCCAATCAATGCGAATACGTTATTTAAACTGTTTGTTCAAACAACTGACAGCTCTGATTTATCGGTTTTTTCTAAATCTTATATGGCCTTCTTACGTGATGCATTGATATTTTTCCTGACTATGCCAAACGCTCTAGCCGTTTTGCGCTCCGTCCCTCATAATCCGTTTTTGTTTGGGTTATTAAAAAAATGTATAGGTAGTCAAGCTTCCAAACCTGAAGAAAAAGAAGAGTTCGGAAAAGTAATTCAAATGGTGTTAGCAAATTTAGAATCATTTGAAGGATTTCTCGAGGTCTTATCTAACGGCATCGTCCAGTCTTTTTGGGGTGATGGCATGGATCCTCTCAATTATTCTTGTGCTGGTATTTCTCATTATTTACTTGGAAATTTTCCAAATGCTAAAGCATCACTTATGGAAGCAGTTAAGTGCTTTGAATTCTTATTTGACGGTCTTCATGGTATCGATAAATCCAAGATATCCATTGTTGACAGGTATGTCGACACGTACAAGCTGTTGTCAAAAATTCTCATCGAAGAAGGCAACACCGAAGAAGCTCTTTTAGTCGCAGAACGTTGTCGTGCAAAAGCACTGAAAGATGCTTTAGTTTTACAGTATGGATTGACTAAGGACGTAGTTCAAGAAGGTCAAATTGAAGTCAATGACATTTTCCCTGTTCTCAAGACCCACAAGGCCTCTATATTATTTTACACGGTGCTCTTTTTTGATTTACACAAATTTGTCATAGAATATGGAAAGGATCTTCATTTCTCAAACCAACCTCTAGCTGTTGAAAATTGGAGGTTAAAAACGCTCGTCAAAAACGTGTATGAAGAGCTAGAGGTTGGGTCTGCCCTCCGCTTCGAAAACTGTTTGATGCGTCCTTTTGGAACTGCATTTCTAGATCTGAAAATTGACGCCCAATTAGAAGAAATATTTCAAGAGGAAATAGGAAAAAATCTCGAACATCTCTCTTTAAAAGATACTGATGTCGGTTTTTTTGACAATTTGGGATGTTTTATTGAGGTCTCTGGAAATAGCCAGACCAAAAAAACTAGTCTATCTCCTCAAAAATCCTCTTGTTTTAACGCAAGAGAAGGCAGTTCCACAAGTGCACAGGAAGCGTTATCTCAAATGTTATTGGATAATGTATCTCTTGAGCAAGAGGAGGTGGTCATCATTCCTGATGGACTGTTGTCCATAGTGCCTTTTGCTGCCCTAACGAACCCAGCCACAGGTCGGTATTTGTCAGAAGATAAGAAGATCAGATTTGCACCTTCACTCTCAACCCTTAAGGTGCTCAGCGAGAGTAGAGAGGATTTTCACACGTTGAAAGGCGCCATTTTTATCGGAGACCCAGACGTTAGTAAAGTGCTATGTAATGGAAAACCTGTTGGTCGACTACACTATGCGAAAATAGAAGCAACAGCAATCGCTAATAAGTTTAACGTTACCCCTCTAACTGGAGCACAAGCTACAAAACGCGTTGTCCTAGAGAAACTGCATGAAGGAGCGTCTGTTGTTCACATTGCTGCACATGGAGACCTCAATAAAGCAACGATACTTCTTGCACCAAACCCCGAGGTAGTAGGAGTACCCAAAGAAGAGGATTACATGCTGACCATGGCTGAAGTACAGCAGGCTAGAGTACGTGCACAGTTAGTTGTGTTAAGCTGCTGTCACAGTGGACGTGGTGAAATCAGAGCTGAAGGAGTAGTTGGCATGTGTCGAGCCTTTCTCGCATCAGGAGCTCGTGCAGTGGTGGCGTCTCTGTGGACCATCGATGACGAAGCAACTCTTCAATTCATGTTTGAATTTTACGATCGTTTACAAGATGGTGAGAGCGTCAGCACCAGTCTACAGATGGCAATGAAGGAGATGAGGGACATATACAAAGAGCCAAAGTACTGGGCACCTTTCTTTCTGATGGGAGATGATGTCAACATTAAATTTTAAGAAAAGTACCTGTGAACTATAATCTTGACAATGTACTCTGTGACCGCAAAAACGGCCAATTTACAGTTGCAAAGATGATTAGTATAGGAAATACCAGCGCGGTTCGAGAAGAATTAATGAAATATACCACGCGTATTTGATGAAAGCTGCTTAATACCACGAGCGCGTAGCACGAGTGATATTAAGCAACTTTCATCAAATACAAGTGGTATTTTTCACTAATTCTTCGAGAACTTAGGTGGTATTTCCTTTTAGTGATACATCTACATAAAATACTTGTTTCTCAACAACAACACATAGTATAAAGTTCCCGGATGTGTGCAATTAATTAATTGCACGGATTATGAGAAAATTCACAATTAATCAGCCAATCAGAAACGAGTATTTTATGTAAATGTGCTATTAGGTAAAGTAAACTTCTAACTTTAAACTTTAAACTTTATAAACTGTGAAAAGTCACGTCATATGTATTAGACGTTAACCACATTCACTGAGCCAATCAAAAAGCGCTAGATCTCAGTTCGTCCAATCAGATGTTAGAACACAGTACTATCATACATGAAACGGTCAGGGAGGTGTGACCTGGTAGACCCATTTCATCCTGGATAGAGAAGACTCGGTTTGCGGGCAGATATGCGATAAGGGCAGACATGCCTGTAAAAGGTACTAGTACGAATACCTAACCTAGCGATGGTGCATGGATAGACGGTAGGGATAGGTTACAACAAACACTTTGACTATGATGTAGGACAAGTGTAAAGGCTAAAGACAAGTTTGTTAAGCTTAGTTTTCACTTTGGACGCAAGCATCATGAACATAGCAACATACGAAAGCACAGACCGCAATGCACTAGGCTTGGGTGACTGCGTTGTTTCCCTCGAATATAAAGTACTACATTAACTATGGAGAACTATCTGGGCTTTTGTATGTTGGTAACCTTATGCTGTGTCACCAGAACTTGTTAAGCAAACACGGTTAACATAAAAAAAATTGAGACATTATTAGTTTAGGGGGAAGTTTTCAGGTGTCCTAGTTGAGTAGGTTGGTTATCCGCTACTCAATAGTCCTTATTCGTCTTGGCGTAATGTTTTCCTACTATACAGACCACGTTTCATTCCGTAGAGAATAAGATTCTTTGTTAGATTTGTATCCACATTCATGTGTCTTCTCATGAGCAACAGTTAAACAAAGAAATGATACTCAAGGGATTGACACGTGGTCTGTAATAGGGAACATTGCACCAAGACGATCAAATGAGGTTTATTATCAAATTAGCAAACATCAGTTACGAATATATTCTTAAGTTGTTGATATATCATTGTATATAGAAAATACTATTAATCACCGTTACAAGTATGGACCTTTTGCAAAAAGTTGTTCTTAATTCGCGTAAATCAAAATCTTCGTGAATTGGATGATTATTTTGTTGCCAAGTGAGAGATCATGACTGAATCAGAAGTAGAAAATTTCAAATTTCAAATTAATAAGGGAAAGATATAGAAATTTATAAGAATCTAAAATTCGACAACAAAATGAATTAGCGAGGCTGGTTATGTCTTGGCTTTTTTTCATCAGTACAAACATTTCAAAATGCTATAACTTTTCAGGTATTCATGCTAGAACACTGGAATTGTGCTCTATGCCATGTCAAATGTTATTTGCTATAACTTCCGAAATACATTGGAAACACGTATTCCATGGTCCATGGCTTGCTGCAAAGGGTCCATAGCTATATTCAAGGTTTACAAACATTGACGTCCCGTACCTTTTCTTATTCAATTTTACCAACCAATGAACAGTTCAGTTCTTCAGGGTAGCCAGTAGACCTCTGGTTGTAACATTAGTATTAGTAGGTGACGTCAGTGTGAAATATGCTATATCTAGAATTCTTTATGTCATGAACATTTCAATCTAGACAGTTTGTTGCTTATACATCCAAAGTTTTTTGATTAATCTAGTTTTATTTGAAAAAAATATATATAGGCTTAAGTAAAAGTTAATTGTTAAAAGATTTGAATGTTTTCGAAGAGTGTCATCTTCAGAAATCTAGTTTTAGTATTGCTACGCATGCGCATGTGTTTATCAGTATGGAATAATGTAAGAATAATTACTAGCTGCCAATACGCATGCTCCAATTTGCCGGATGTTTCCTATTGCTTGGTTTCATTTGACGTCATTTCCTGTCTGGTGCGGAACGTTCATTAGCTGAATCACAAGTTTTCAATATTATTCTTTCTAGTTGACACATGGTGGTTAGTGTTTGACTAACATTTGGAGCTGATTGAAACCCAGCAATAAGAATACATTTTTTTGACAAACCGACCATCTATCTAAAATAGATAGAAATAATGAGTATAAAATTGTAGTACAGGAATGTAAAATAGAAATTAATTCTTGTCAAATATAACGCATTATTATAAGTACGTTGAAACCCCAGACAAGTTCAATTTTTCTTCGTAAATGGAATTTTCAAAAACCGGTTCTAGATAGCTCTGTTCATCAGCTAAATATAGTAATGGCTTGCTTGATCGAATTCATAAAAGAGCAGAACGAAGACAGGGTAGCAATAAGGTGGATACAGGGTGGAGGGGAACGAGTGGAACAAGGCTAAACAGGGCAAGGGGGATACATAGAGGATGAAACGTGGTACAGGATAATAGGTGAGTACAGGGTATAGGGGAACAAGGGTAAACAGGGCAAGGGGGTACCAACAGGTTGAAAGGTGGTACAGGATAATAGGTGAGTACAGGGTATAGGGGAACAAGGGTAAACAGGGCAAGGAGGTACCAACAGGTTGAAAGGTGGTACAGGATGATAGGTGAGTACAGGGTATAGGGGAACAAGGGTAAACAGGGCAAGGGGGTACCAACAGGTTGAAAGGTGGTATAGGATGATAGGTGAGTATAGGGGAACAAGGGTAAACAGGGCAAGGGGGTACCAACAGGTCGAAAGGTGGTACAGGATGATAGGTGAGTACAGGGTATAGGGGAACAAGGCTAAACAGGGCAATGGGTGTGCATACAGGATAAAAGGTGGTACAGGAAGGAAGGAAGGAGTGAAAGGATTTATTACAACAGCAGTTGTTTCTGTGGTTTCATAACCAGGATATCGAATAAATAAACACGGGAAAAGTCCCTTCTTTGTATTCAGCCAAAAAAAGTATTTAAAGATAAAAAAAACTAAAATCCATGTATCAAACACTCGGCGAATACCAAGTAAAGGATATTTTTAAGACAGCATCAAATACAAATTTAATGTACTGGAGTTTCTAGAATGTTATCGCTAAATTTCTTGGAAGTTTTATGTGGACTTGTTTTCCACCTTGGGTCGAGTTTCGCTTTCGCTAGACTATTTGTTTAGCTTGATATGCAAAAATGGGCTCAGGCTTGTACCTTCAAACTATAGCAGTGTGTTTACTAGAGGCTTAAACTGAAATTTATGTCAACTCATTTTTATTTTTTCCAACTTGGGTCGAGTTTCGCTTTCGCTGGATTATTTCTTTAGCGGTTTGATTTGCAAAAATGGGCTCAGGCTTGTACCTTCCAACTATAGCAGTGTTTTCACTATTTTAGAATAGGCTGTCATTACTTAGCAGTCAGATCAGAGGATATTTCAAAAGTAAAGTTATAGGATTTTTTTCGAGAAATATATTCAAACGAGGCGATTCCGCTTTTCAAGTTTGTCACGCAGTCTCATCTTTTCCCATCTTCAAGGGAAAAAAAACAAGGTCAATGACGTCAACCAGAGTGAAGATTAAATTCCTTGGTTGTTTGTGTTGTGATCTGTGATCCGAACTCATTTGATCGTTTCTCTTCAGCTCGATCAACATCCTCTGGTTTGTACAGCCCACAAAACCAGGTAATGCTATAATTTACGAATTATACATATCTTTTACACATCTTTTTATATTCTTGGATTGAAACTCACTGTAGTAAATGGTAGAATGGGGCAACTGTATTAGCAGCCTCGCGCTTTCATAACTAGCATCTGTTGTTTGTTTAATGAACTGCTTCTTGGAATTCGCTTTCTCTCCCAAAACAAAATTAGGGGATCTTGCAGTGAATCATTTAAAAAATGGTCTAAATAAGAAATCGCACGTATTGTGTAACTGACGTAACAGAAAGCCCGGGGAGAGAGTAATAGAATTTAGCGACATTTTCGTTGAGGTCCACTAAAAGTTTTATTTGTTTAGGCAGCAAATTCTTCCTTTTCAAGGTTTTTAAAAACATATCCAAATATTTAATATTTTCTGTGTTTAACGGTAAAGCTGCCGATACAAGCTGCAATTTTTTCTCTCGTTGGTAATGCAATTTTAAATTTTTTGTTGCTTTGGCATGCAGCACGAGACACAATTTCAGCGCGGTGTATCATGCCCCGCGACGTTGACGGCAACGTGGTCTCGCAATACAAAATGTTGCAGAAAATCAAAACGTTTGAACTTTTCCCTGCAACATTTTAAGAATTGAACGCCTTAAAAATAGCTAAAACTGAATGTTGCAGCGTCTATCACCCATGTTCACTCGCAATGCAATAATCCTCTTCAGACTAGCCAAACAGGATATAATATATATTTTGACCCAGAAACTTTCTTCGTAAGATAGACGTTGCAATAATTTGTTGCAACAAACATCAGAAATTGCGTTGCGAGCGCAAGAAAGAACATTTCAGCGTGTATCAGGAGCTTAAGTTATTGGCAAGCCGCATTTGAGAACCTTTTTTTACCTTAAAAGCAATGCCTTGGCCGGGTTGAAATTGAGCAGGAAATAACTATATAGGCAAATTTTCTACGCGATCTCTCGTCTCTAGTATCATAACTTGGGGCTGTCTTTTATGTTTTTTAACGATTTCACTCCTTTGAGGCAGCAAACATTGACATATTTAACTTTTGCATCATTTAATAATTTTTATATTGAAATAACTGGACTTTCATGAAATTTTAATATTGATCTTTAAAATTAAGATTTTGCCATATAGCTAATCGGTGTTGTCAAACTGTGTGTCGGTTTTTGATGAGTAATGACGTCAATGGATTTCGGCCGTAAAACCTGAAGGTTGTTTGTGCTTTTTGTTTCTTTTAGTTTTGTTTTTCCTTCCTTTCTTCATTCACTTTCCTTCCCATTTTATTGTTATCTTAAAAGAATTATAAATAAGGTTAATGACGTCAACGGAATTTCGGGGAAACCCCGAATTTGTTTTTTGCGTTGGTACATATTCTGGTGTTTGCTGCTGGAGGTCATTTCATGGTTTTGCTTCAGTCCAACCGCTTCTGCATGGTTTCTACAGCCCACAAAAAACTGGTAATGCTATAATATACGAATTAGATATGGCTATGATATACTTTTGATATCTTGGAAGGAATTTACTTATTTACTTATAATTTAAGAGTACGCGAATATAAAAGTTTAGCGACTTTTGTGCACATTTTCTCGTTATAGTTCACCATTTTTGTTTACTTTGGCTGCGAGTTCTTCCTATTCAAAGTTAGCTTAGTTTTCTGTATTTTGTTTTAAGTTCAGATGGGCTCACTGCTTTGGATAAGCTTTATAGTCTTTTTTACCTTTAAAGCAATGGCGGCTAGACTTGATTTAGAAGGAGTGACTCGGTGAATTTTCCGCTTCATAGTTAGGGAATTGGGGAAGGCTGAGTTATCCAAGAAATGTAATCTTTCGATGCTATATATAGGTCGGCAGACGCAACGTTACGACCTTTCGAAACGTGATGAAAAGATAATATTAGTCTGCCAGTTACTTTGACATTAGGCATTGTCATCTTGCTTTGTTGAATTTTCTTAAAGATTTCTGGTTGGATATGTAAGTGGTAATCAACCAAATCATAATAGACCATTTTCGTTCGAAGATACACTTAGCAACGCAAAAGATAAAAGCGTTCTTGGTCTCGCTTGGCCTTCGACGGTTTGTTTATAAAACTGGTATATTTATTCGTCAAATACAGAACTTCTCATGAAAGCTTTTATATGTCACGGGAGATTCTTTTGGAGTTTTGCTACACAATCCGTTGTGAAGAAATATTTCAATGATTTCAAAAATAAAAAATAAAAAAACATGTTATCTCTATTTTAGGTCATGGACGAGCCTAAAGAGGATGGCAACAAGGACGATGACATAAGCATCAACCTGTGCCTAAGTGTTCAATGCTACGAAGACGGCCATTATGAAGAAGCTATTCGCAATGGTAAGAAATGCCTTCAAATGGCAACCGAGAATGGCAACAGATATGCTGAAATGAATACCTGTTTGGTTATCGGAGATAGTGAGTTGAAGCTGAAAGAGTACATGAGATCTTTTAGGATGGAAATGAAAAATGATGGTGTTGAAGAGCTTGAAATGAAAGATGCTTTGGCTTATGGAGATACCCTGGTTACCTTGGGAGACTGTGATAAAGAATTTAAGTACGCTTGGTGGAGCGTTATCATTGGTGACAAACCTTGTGAGGCAGAGACCAACAGCGCCTTAGGAGAATACGAAGACATAATTTCTTATTGCATGAGAGCTCTTAACATTGCGAAAGAGATGGGAGACAAGCATGCTGAAATGAAGTCTTGTTTGGTTATCTCTAAGGCTTATAGGGCCTTAAGAAATTACGATGAAGCTATTGAGTACTCTTGGAGGTGTATCGACGTCGCAAAGGAGATTGCTGACAAGCATGTCGAAATGGAAGCTTGCTTGTTTCTAACAGAAACTTACAAGATTTCAGGAGACTGCAAAAATACTATTCAGTGTGCTTTAATGTTACGTGTTCTGGCAAAAGAGAATGATGACAAAAATATCGAGATGGAAGCTTGTTTTGTCATCATGAAAAACTACCAGTCACTAAAACAATACAAAGACGCTGTTAAGTATGCCAAGATGTATCTTGAGGATGCCAAGGAGACGGGAGATAAACGTACAGAGATGGAAACTTGCGTTTTTATCGCAAATGCCCAACGTACATTAACTAACTACACTGAAGCTGTTAAGTACGCCAAGATGAATCTTGAGTTTGCCAAGGACAAGGGAGATAAACATGAAGAGATGAAATTTTACCTTTTTATCTCAAATACCCAGTTTGAAGCAAGTAACTACACTAAAGCTGTTAAATATGGATTGATGTATGCTGACGCTGCCAAAGAAATTGGTGATAAGCGTTCCGAAATTCATGCTTGTGTGTTAATCTGGTTGGCCAGTAGAACCTTGGAGTCGTATGATGACGTCATTCAATATGCTACGAAGCGCATCGAACAGGAAACTGATGATCAAGGAAATAAGAAGATTGGATGCTTCTTGTTAGGACACGTGGATTGTAATCTGAAAAAATACGATAAGGCTGTTTCCCAATTTAGAAAAGCACTTGATCATGCGGAGAAGGAGGGTGATGAGTATGGAGAAATGGTGATTTGCTATTGCCTAGGAGAAGCGTATATGCTTTTGAATCAACTTGACGATGCTATTTCATGTTGCGAAAGTTCCTTCCAAACTGCAAAGAAGATTGGCGACAAAGAGAACGAAATGAATTGTTCTCTGAAATTATCAGGTTGGTATGCTATGCTCAATAGAAGCGATGAAGTCGAGTCTTACGCCACTAATGCAAAAGAAATCGCAAAAGAATTGGATGACAAAGAAGGCCAAAAGAAGGCAAATATCTTTCTTGGTAACGTTTACCATAAATCAAATCAGGAAGGTAAAGCCACTGCTTGTTTAAATGAGTGTGCTGACATATCAAAGGAATCAGGTGATGTTTTAACAGAGCTTTTTGCATCTATGATGGTCCCATTTTCGAACCTTAGTGACGCGAAGAAACTGATCGAAAAAGAACAAGAAATGATGAACAGGTTTTCAATGCTTCATCCTTCAACACTAACTTGTTATGAAACTATTCTTCCCTTACATTGTTCAATACACGATTCGTTGATGTCCTTTACTAAAATTTCTTCAGCTGCATTTGCAAGAGAAGCAATGAACTATGCAATACAATGTATGGAGATTCCGCAAACTAACAGTTTGCAATTTCCACTTCAGCCTCTGATTCATTCTTTAGAACAACTGATTAATGAACAACTTTTCATAACTGAAGAAAAAGCAGCGATGAGAAAACTACTTCAATTTTTAACAAAGCGCGAACAGTCTGGAATGAAATTTCATTCATTTGAGGAATATCTGATAAATATAACAGAGGTTTATAATACTATCTCGAATATACTAAAGGATTTTCTCAGTTTACACAGTTTGCAAGCCATCCTTCATTCTTGTAAAGGTATAGCGTATTATTTGCTTGAAGATATCCCAAATGCTAAGGCATCATTTGAGAAAGCGATAAGGGACTTTGAATCCCTATTTGACAATCTTCATAATGTGGATAAATCCAAGATATCCACCGTTGACAGGTATGTCGAAACCTACAAGCTGTTGTCAAAAATTCTGATCGAAGAAGGCAACACCGAAGAAGCTCTTTTAGTAGCAGAACGTTGTCGAGGAAGAGCACTGAAAGATATTTTGTTTTTGCAGTATGGATTGACTAAGGAAGTTCTTCAAGAAGGTTATACTGAACTTGATGACATTTTGCCTATTCTAAAAACCCACAAGTTCACTTTACTATTTTACACGGTGTCTTTCAATGAGATACACAAATTTGTCATGGAAGATGGAAAGAGTCTTCATTTCTCAGTCCAACTTCTAATTCTTCTGGATTGGAGATTTAAAAAGCTCATCCAAGAAATTTACGAAGAGTTAGACGTTACGTCTGACTTCCGCTGTCAAAGCGCTTCGTGGCCTTTTTCTCTTGCACCCCAATTATTTAAATCTGACGAATTCAAAGAAATGACGACAGAAATGCTCAGACACTTTTTCGGAAAGAAGAATGCTCTGAAAGAGGGGACGATACCAGAGATAAGCGACTGGAACGGCTTTGAACTTCAAGATGTTGATGTTGATGAGGGAATATGGAACGAGGTTGCGTCTCTTTTCGAGGGCCCAGGAAATATCAAGGCCAAAGATACAAGTGTATCACCCCACGCATCTTCTTGCTTTGATTTATATACCATAGAAGGAGAAAGCAGTTCAACAAGTGCACTGGAAACATTATCTCAAATGTTATTGGGTAATGTATCTCTTGAGCAAGACGAGGTGGTCATCATTCCTGATGGCCTGCTGTCCATAGTGCCTTTTGCTGCCCTAACGAACCCAGCCACAGGTCGCTATTTGTCAGAAGATAAGAAGATCAGATTTGCACCTTCACTCTCAACCCTAAAGCTTCTCAGCGAGAGTAGAGAGGATTTTCACACGTTGAAAGGCGCCATTTTTATCGGAGATCCAGACGTTAGTAGAGTGCTATATAATGGAAAACCTGTTGGTCAACTACAAAATGCGAGAATAGAAGCAACAGCAATCGCTAGCAAATTTAATGTCACGCCTCTAATTGAAGAACAAGCTACCAAAGACAGTGTTCGGGAGAAACTGCGTGAAGGAGCGTCTGTTGTTCACATTGCTGCACACGGAGACCTCAATAAAGCAACGATACTTCTTGCACCAGACCCCGAGGTAGTAGGAGTACCCAAAGAAGAAGATTACGTGCTCACCATGGCTGAGGTACAGCAGGATAAAGTACGTGCACAGTTGGTTGTGTTAAGCTGCTGTCACAGTGGACGTGGTGAAATCAGAGCTGAAGGAGTAGTTGGTATGTGTCGAGCTTTTCTAGCATCAGGTGCTCGTGCAGTGGTAGCGTCTTTGTGGGCCGTTAGCGACGAGGCAACTCTTGAATTCATGTTAGAATTTTACGATCGTTTACAAGATGGTGAGAGCGCCAGCACCAGTCTACAAATGGCAATGAATTATTTGAGAGAGACATTCGGTGAGCCCAAGTACTGGGCACCTTTCATTCTGATGGGAGATGATGTCAAGATTACATTTTAAGAAAGTACCGGTAAACTACGATAAACAATAAACTTGACAATAAACTCTGTGACTGCAAAAACGGTCAGTTTACAGTTGCAAATATGATTAGGTGAAGTAAACTTCCAAGTTTAAACTTTAAACTTTATAAACTGTGAAAAGTCACATCATAAGTAACCGACATTGTTAATGACATTCATTGAGCCAATCAAAAAGCGTGAAAACTCAGTTCAACTAATCAGATGTTAGAAAACGGTAATATCGGTCATGGAACTGTCAGGGAGATTGGACCAGGTTACACCGTTACAAGTATGGACCTTTTGCAAAAAGTTGTTCTTAATTCGCGTAAATCAAAATCTTCGTGAATCGGATGATTATTTTGTTCCCAAGTGAGAGATCATGACTGAATTAGAAGTAGAAAATTTCAAATTTCATATTGTTAAGGGAAAGATATAGAAATTTACAAGAATCTAAAATTCGACAACAAAATGAATTAGCGAGGCTGGTCATGTCTTGGCCTTTTTTCATCAGTACAAAAACTTGTAATTTCAAAATGCTGTAACTTTTCAGGTATGTCATGCTAGAACACTGGAATTGTGCTCTATGCCATGTCAAATGTTGTTTGCTATAACTTCCGAAATACATTGTAAACACGTATTCCTTGGTCCATGGCTTGTTGCAAAGGGTCCATAGCTATATTCAAGGTTTACAAACATTGACGTCAGGCACCTTTTCTTATTCAATGTTACCAACCAATGAACAGTTCAGTTCTTCAGGGTAGCCAGTAGACATCTGGTTGGAACATTAGTATTAGTAGGTGACGTCAGTGTGAAATATGCTATATCTGGAATTCTTTATGTCATGAACATTTCAATCTAGACAGTTTGTTGCTTATACATCCCAAGTTTCTTGATTAATCTAGTTTTATTTGAAAAAAATATATATAGGCAAAAGTAAAAGTTAATTGTTAAAAGGTTTGAACGTTTTCGACGAGTGTCATCTTCAGAAATCTAGTTTTAGTATTGCTACGCATGCGCATGTGTTTATCAGTATGGAATAATGTAAGAATAATTACTAGCTGCCAATACGCATGCTCCAATTTGCCGGATGTTTCCTATTGCTTGGTTTCATTTGACGTCATTTCCTGGCTGAATCGCAAGTTTTCAATATTATTCTTTCTATTTGACACATGGTGGTCATAGTTTGACCAACATGTGGAGCTGATTGAAACCCAGCAATAAGAATGCATTTTTTTGACAAACTGACCATCTATCTAAAAAAGATAGAAATAATGAGTATAAAATTGTAGTACAGGAATGTAAAATAGAAATTAATTCTTGTCAAATATAACGCATTATTATAAGTACGTTGAAACCCCAGACAAGTTCATTTTTTCTTCGTAGATGGA
Source organism: Anthopleura xanthogrammica (assembly GCA_964019055.1). Classification (NCBI taxonomy): domain Eukaryota; kingdom Metazoa; phylum Cnidaria; class Anthozoa; order Actiniaria; family Actiniidae; genus Anthopleura; species Anthopleura xanthogrammica. The sequence continues at coordinate 734,094 of OZ025215.1, read as the reverse complement.
ATTTTCAAAAACCGGTTCTAGATAGCTCTGTTCATCAGCTAGATATAGTAATGGTTTGCTGGAGGGAATAAATGAAAGAGCAGAATGAAGACCGGGTAGTAACAGGTGGATACAGGGTGGAGAGAAAGGAGTGGTAGAGGATAATAGGTGGGTATTGGCTAAACAGGTCAAGGGCGGCACATACAGGATGAAAGGGGTTGGTACAGGATAATAGGTGAGTACAGGGTATAGGGGAACAAGGGGGAAACAGGGCAAGGGGGTACCAACAGGTTGAAAGGTGGTACAGGATGATAGGTGAGTACAGGGTATAGGGGAACAAGGGGAAACAGGGCAAGGGGGTACCAACAGGTTGAAAGGTGATACAGGATGATAGGTGGGTACAGGGTATAGGGAAACAAGGGGGAAACAGGGCAAGGGGGTACCAACAGGTAGAAAGGTGAAACAGGGTCATAGGAAACTAGATAACGTTATGATATAGTCAAGGGATACAGTGGAACCAGCGGTGAGGCCTCTCTTGATGTGAAAAGAAATGGGGAAGGGAGGAGGAAGGTATAAAAGATTCAATGTAGCAGGATAAGATAGTTCAGGGCAAGGGTGATGAGATCGTTCCATGGAATAAAGGAATTAAGAGAATATACACGTCAACAGTAAGTAGGATAAGGAAATATATTGGATTAATACATTTATTATGCCTCTTGGTACCTACCTTTCTAACACATTCCTCTTGTCTTCCTTACCATGCTTCTACCATGTACTATCTACCATACACAATCTAATACATGCATGTAACCAATTATAACCTTAACACCGTGCAATACATATTGAAGAGCGCAGATTTCGTATGGTTGTGAAAAGTTGAGTGCCGTACGTGTGCGTGCCTTGACGCGACCGCAGATATCGTGGTGTTTTTTCTTGCGCAATGTGATTGGTCTGGTCGTGATCTTACCATGACCGTGTCTACGTCATGTTTCGTGCATTTGATTGGATGAAGAGTACGTGCCTTGCCGCGACCGTGATGTTTTCTAGTAATTCTAGATTTTTGATTGGCTTACTTTTTGTCGCCACAGCTTTCGTGCCGTTATCGTTATGCTTTTCACAGTCATACGAAATCTGCTATATATTAAGTTTAACACTACTTGTACACATGCAATACTTCTAATTCTAACATTACCATGTGCACGTGCAATACTTCTAATTCTAACATTACCATGTGCACGTGCAATACTTCTAATTCTAACATTACCATGTGCACGTGCAATACTTCTAATTCTAACACTACCATGTGCACGTGCAATACTTCTAATTCTAACACTACTTGTGCACGTGCAATACTTCTAATTCTAACATTACCATGTGCACGTGCAATACTTCTAATTCTAACATTACCATGTGCACGTGCAATACTTCTAATTCTAACATTACCATGTGCACGTGCAATACTTCTAATTCTAACACTACCATGTGCACGTGCAATACTTCTAATTCTAACACTACTTGTGCGGATTATATTCAATAAGAAAATATGAGCCAATTCGCTGATGACAAATATATCCCATTCATTATATAAAATGTAATAAATATGCTGATAGAAAGTGTTGATGGGTGGCTTAAGATTCTGCCATGACAGCAAGTGGGACACCTCGGTTGGGAACGTAGGGCGTTGGCCTGGTAACCATCTTGATACAGTCTGTGGAGAAAAAGCCAAGCATAAGAACTACATTATTTACTAGCTTAAAGTGGGCTGAGTAAAATATCCTGCCTTCCGGTTGGTTCAGTTGGTCAGTCTGTTATGCGGGAGGTCGTGGTTCCAGTCCAGGCCAAACCAACACTCAGGGTCTTAAAATATCTGAGTAGGAGGTGCTACCTTCGTAATAACATCTACAAATGGTTAGACCTTTGCCATCGGACGCCAACTTAAAATGATGGTCCTGAGGGCCACAAGTTAACCCGGAGGAAACCGTACGAGTCGAGGAAGACACCCAACAAAGTGAAACTCGAATGCGATGCACAATCCACGAATCGAATCCGGGTCCTCAGAGGTGAGAGGAGAGTGCACCACAACTACACTACTCTGGATTTTCGTGGTCAAAAAGACTACAGAAAAGGAATATGGCTTCTTTTAGGCACTTTTAGGCAAGGAAAAATACTTCAAAATCCTGAGAACATTCCATAAACTTTCAAGAAAAGAAAGACACCCACCTATGATAGGACAGACACTAACACACAACGTACACCCAGTACAGTCATCGGTCACGCGTGGCAGGTGGGTCAATGGGTCAAACTCAATGGCCTGGTAGCCAGAATCATTGCAGGTCATGTAGCATTTGCCACAGTTGATGCACATTTCTTCATCAATCATCGCTATTACTTGTTGTTTGTTGTCCAGGTCGCCATAGTTACCAATCTTGTCAAGTGCCATTCCAACAATGTCCTGTTGGGAGCGAAGGTAAGAAAGAATTTGGGATTTCATTTGCCATTTGTATGATTACATACCCTCTCTTCCCCCATACTCAAAGTATTACCCATATCTCCATCTGTCCCATAGTCCCCTACCCTTCCTTCCTAAGTTCCATGATAACATTACCTTAACTGACGGTGTTGGTTTTGACTGTTTGACTAATGTTCTTGTCTTTGCTGGTGGGGGGACCCCCTCGATCAGGATATTGCCCTCTCGTTTGTTCTTAGCGATGACTTCTTTTCGTTCTTTTAAGAACGGTCCAAAGTTAGGAAGACCCTAAGAAAGAATGATAACAGCAAAATTCAATGTCTGAACAATTTGATTTAAGAGATGCAATTAAATAATATTAACTGGTATATTCATCTCCCCTCTTGCCATAGGAAGCCATGGTAATGTCATGACTCCATAATTTCGCACAATACGATAGATGCCTAAAAGATACCCAGTAGTTCTTTGCGGGCTCACAGGTGAAGCTTCATTTCAACGTTAATTATTTCTTTTCAATGTATTCAAGGCTATTATCTAAAGCGATATTGTATGATCATAGGATGGCAGCCATCTTGGGTGACTATTATTACCCAGGGGGCTTGGGCTTCCGAGCTTGGGGCCTGAAGCTTCATTTCAGTATTACTTGTTTTCATCCAAAATATTCAATAAGGTCATTATTCATGAAAGAGATTTTATCATTCTACCTAACATAGCGCCGTCGTCTGCAATAAGACCAGCTTACCTTTCCAATAACGTCTGCAACCTTCGGGACTGGTTTTCCCAACTGGTGTCTTGGTGTTGGTGGAGACTGTCCATTCCATTCACCAAACTCTTCCACTGATTTCATGTAAAGGAGACACTTGAGACCCAAGATGTAGTCATCCACGACTGTGAAGTCTTGGTTCTGTACAGCACTACACACCTGAAGACAAAATAAGTCAGGTAAATAAAGTCGCACTCCCATGCACCAAAGTCAAGGAAGTCTAGGAAAACTCAAGGCCGTTTCTTCCCTAAACTATCTGGATGGCTCCATGGACACGGCGAAGGAAATCCACGAAAATTCATCCTCCCCAAGTGTCTAGCCTACAAGGAATGCACTTGCACCACAATGAAGGAAATCCAGGAAACCCCCATCCCTCTCCTCCTCCGGTGGCTAACTTAACTGGACTGCAATGACATCACCGTGAAAGAAGTCCAGGATTAATCAAATTTCTCTGGCAAGTTCAAGGAAGTCCATCCCTCCCTGCCCTACCTACCTGGACTGCACTGGTACCACAGTAAAAAAAAGACCAGGACAACGCAAACTTGCCCTACTAGCCTACCTGGATAACACTGGCAAGTTAAAAGAAGTGCATCCCCCCCTGCCCTACATACCAGGACTGCAATGGTACCACATTAGAAAAAAGTCCAGGAAGACGCAGATCCTGCCATCCTAGCCTACCTGGATTGACCTGGCATATAAAGAAAGTCCAGCCCACCCTGCCCTACCTACCTGGACTACACTGGCACCACAGTGAAGGAACTGCAACGCAGCATCAGCGCTGTCAATACCACCAGTTGCCAGGATAGGGAATCCAGGAAGAGCATTAGCAATGGCAGACACGGCACGAAGTGCGATGGGACGGATAGCGTTACCGGACATTCCGCCGTATGTGGTTCTATGTTCTCGGCCGACATTTGGCCATGCTGCGGCGTCATTCTTGACACCCATCAGGGCTGATACTGTGTTGGTTGCTGTTACTCCATCAGCATTACCTGAAACAATGAGTACGTTGAGAACTAGGGACAGACAGACAGACATTTAGGCACAGAAGGACAGACAGAAGGACAGACAGACGGACAGACAGACAGACATGTTGACAGGCAGACAGAGGAATGGAAAGGCAGACGGGAAGGCGGTAAGTGGACGTAGCACTGCCAATGTGATGTTAATGTGTCAACCATTTTAACAATAGGTTTCGTCACTTTATTTTATTGGATTGTCCAATAGATTTCTGGTTAGCAATTCAAATATAACAATCAACCGAAACAAATGTCGTCATCGTACGCCCACCCATTGGAACGAAAAACTGTTTTTCAGTCAAGCCTTCCACACGACTGACGGAGAGTTGACTCACCTTCCTTTGCTGCCGTTGCTATTGCTATTATATCAGTAACATTAGGAGTCAGTTTGGCGAAGAACGGAATCTTGACTGCAGCACGGACCCAACGACAAATATTACGCACTAACTCAGGATTCTAAGAAAAGGAAGAAATAACGAAAAGAATGAAAGGTAAGAGGGATGGTTTGATTCTACTAGAGTAGCCGTGCCGTATCTTTACCGTAACCGTAACTACGTGTTGGGATTGGATAAAAATTACTGGAAGACAATAAGAAGCCATTTGAATGTTACAATGAATGTCGTACCGTGCACGTGCTGTTAGTCAGTAATGTATGTTTCCCACTCATATAAGAAAACCGTAGAGATAGTATGGTTGTGACTGTAGTGGCACAGTACTGTCAGCGCACGAAATGCTCGACATCATTTGAACCAGTCACATCACTCGAGATAAATGCTTATCGAATGAAAATGCTCAGACTCATTATCGTAACGGTCACGGCAGGGTACGGCCGAAGCATACATTATTTACTCTACGTAGTACCATATAAACTAGTTGTTACTATGGTTACCTGTCCACAAGCTAGACCCATGCCTCTCTCTCCCATACCGTGTGGACAGGACAGATTCAACTCAAGGGCATCTGCGCCTGCGTCCTAGGAGGTGAAGATTTAAGAATATTAGTTATGATTCCCGTTAACATGAAAACGACAGGTTTCCAGTAAAGTCTCAATGGCCGCCATGTTGGTCGACAAACAAATTATTCCAACCAACATAGCGTATATGACGTCACACGCGTTGACTAACCTCTGCCATCTTAGCAAGCTTCGTCCAGTCTTCCTTGATATAACCACACATGATGCTAGCGATGACTATCTATGGAAACAGGACAGTTTATAAATTTTAATTTATTAGGAGGTAGCCGAACCACAGGTAACCCAGAAACTTGAAATTTGCCCTACCACAGGTAAACCAAAACCTATAAAATTGTCTCCCCACACAGGTAACCCAACACACCTGGTCTTTAAAGTCTTTCTTCAGTTCTGTAACAGACCTGCACCAATAAGCAGCAGTTTTCTCGCTGATCAGCTCGATGTTCAGGAAAGAGCCCTGTCCGGGTCCATACAGGTTACCCGAGGTGGTCCCGCGGACGATTCTAGGAGACACATTGGTAACAATATCCTAGAAACATACAATGCAGAGTTTAGGATTTAAGTGTGCAATTTCGGACACAGCTCAAAACAATAGACCTCTTTATACCTTGGGTGTAATGTTTTCCCATTTCAGACCACGTGTCATTCCCTATAGTATAATTTCTTTGTTTAAGGGTTGTGCACGAGAAGATACATGAATATGAATAAAACTCAAACAAAGAGTCATATTCTCAAGGGAATTACACGTGGTGTGAAATTGGAAAACATTACGCCCGAGGTAAAGAGGTCAGAATTCTTTCTCCCTGACAGCACATGGTGGTCAGTGTTTGACAACATTTGGAGCAGATAATGAGATTCAAAAACTTTTATCAGCTGATTGACATAATAGACCCAGACGTACACTACCTTATCCAAGCTAAAAGTCTTAGTCAAAGCAAATCCCCATCCAGCTTGGAAACCTCGCCTCATCATGGCTGACGTGGTGGTAGGAGGAGCGCTCGCAAGGCCAAATGGATTGGGGAACTTGAGCCCGCAGACTTCAACGCTGAGGTCGACTTGATCAACAGGAGTGAAGAACCGAGGGAGACTGGGTTCGTCTGGGATGGTGATGTTATGAAGAGACTGGAACCAATACAATCGGCATGAGAATATAACAAGTTAACCAATAATGAAAATCCTCAATGGGTTCCCTGTGGTGGACATTTCCACAGGTAGACTATACCTGTAAGTATTTGTGCATAAAGAACGCAGCATGTTTTCCATCGTTGACACTCTCAACAGTAGTGTTAGCCGCACCTGCCAAGTCACCACCACAATACACTCCAGGTTCACTGGTTGCCATGGTTTCAGGGTTCACTTCCGGTAGACCCCACTTGTTGAGCTTGACTGGAGACAATGCTTCACCAACTGTGGATTAGGATTTGGAAATAAGGGTTAATCAAAAATGGAGGCACAGCACAGCACAGCACAGCACAGCACAGCACAGCACAGCACAGCACAGCACAGCACAGCACAGCACAGCACAGCACAGCACAGCACAGCACAGCACAGCACAGCACAGCACAGCACAGCACAGCACAGCACAGCACAGCACAGCACAGCACAGTAGATAGTTCCTACCCTTCTTATCACTCAGTGTTGATCCAAAGGCTGATATGACATAGTTTACTTTGATCTTCATTGTCTGATCTTCATCTTCAATCCAAGTCCCATCATCAAGCTACATGCAAAAAATTAGCACAATGTTAACAAACCCTAGAAAAGCAGCACCCTATCGACTCCAACCAGGTGATCTCGCCTCGAAGCGCGCAAAGGATTATTTGTCAAAACGAAGACTTCCTAATACCCAGTCTCCTTTTCTCAAGTACCTCACGGTAATCAAAATGGCGGTTCGGGACTAATAGAGACAACAACGATTTCGGTTACTTTTATTGCATTTTTACTTTGGAAGTAGTTGCTTACAAAATGTACTAGTTTCCTTACCTGTTCTGTCTTGAAGAACTCCATCGAGACTATTTTCCCATCCTTAACGTTTACCTTCATTACAAAAGAAGACGTTTTCATTACTCTTATTCAGTTCAATGTGCAAAATGTTCTTCCATATCAGACACACGTTACAGCGCGACGCGCCTTACCGTAGCCACCCAACAAACTTTTTTACAAGTTAGCCAATCAGAAAGCGAGAATCTGTAAATTTGCATGTGAACTTGCTTTGTTGTTACCGCAAATATTTGAACTTCGGAGCAAGAACTTGAAGAAAATGCTTAAAAATCTCTATTTCTAAAACCAGTTTTGCTCTTTTGGCTTGCTAACACTTAATACTTTCGTAGGCAGTCTTTTTCATGTGGAAATTCTTTGCAAGAAGTGATTTATCGTACTTGTACAAAACTTTGAGAGGGTGGCCACGGTAAGGCGCGTCGCGCTGTAAAATGACTGTAGTTGTCTAATCAGCAAATCTCTTATTTTTTTACTCGTGTTTTCTTATTTCTATTTGTCTCTGGAATAGGAATTACAGCCACATTAAGAAATCTTCTCAAGCGATATGAAACAAAGAAACACTCAGAGTATCACTAAAAGTAAGACATGGATAGAAGTTGGTTACCTTCTTAGGAGACATAAATGGAAGGAATTCACATTTCTCATCCACAGCAAGCTGCATCTGAAATAAACGAAATTGGTGCGTTATCAATAATGGTCGGACCTATATTTATCGGCCACGGATTTTCAAGCGAACACAGCACCGTCACAGTCGGAATATACGAGAGATCAGTTGATCCAAACACAGCGTGCGAGACTACATCTCAACAAATAAGAGTGCTCAGGCAGAGCACCGTCACTGTAATGGTTAAATATAGACATCATCTGATCCAACCACACTGCACCAAATAAGAAATGTTTGCCCAATAGGTTGTCGACACTAACCTCTTCAGGAACAGCTCTGATGTTGGTGAACCCCTTCCTGAAGGCAACAAACACCCTCTTAGCTCCACAGCGCAGGGCGGAGGTGCAGCAATCGAAGGCTGTGTCTCCTGCTCCTAGTACGACGACACTACCCGTGAGCTGCGGCAGTTGACTCTTGCATGAACACATACCTTCAAGACAGAAACGAAATGCATTAAAATCTTCATCAAATGGCGTTTGATTGGCTCAGCTGGTTGGCCATTGTGTCGGAGATCAAGACTCAAACCCTGGCTGGATCAACATATCTGAGTAGTATAAACGTAGGTGCTGCCTTTGCTCTAAGAAATATCTGCAAATGGCAACACCTTTATCGTGGCTTCGGGACTAAGTAAAATGGCAGTCTCGTCTCATCTAGAGATGTTAAATTTAGAGGGCCACAAGTTTAACTGAGAAAACCCTGGAATCAAGAGACCCAACAAACTCCACTCACATGTGATGCCAAGACCAGGAATCGAATCCGAGACCCCAGAATTGAGTGTGCTACACTATTCTTGATTGTAAACGGATGCTGCTAGTTACCTGGTTTACTGCCGCCTGAAACGACTGGTAGAAAATCCTTTGATGTGTAGAAACCATTCTTTACGGTGAGGCCTTCAAACACATGGAACTGCTTGGGCTGAGGTAGGCCTGAGTAAGTAGACATAATTGCATGTTATCATCCTGTATCATCATCATCATCATCATCATCATCATCATCAGCATCAACATCATCACAATCGTCAGCACCATCATCATCATCATCACCATCGTCACCAACATATTCATCATCGTCTTCACCATCATCATCATCGCCATCTCCATCGTCAGCATCATCATCGTTTTTATCATCAACATCCTCACCATCGTCATCATCACCATCACCATCACCATCATCACCAGCGTCATGAAGCGTTTTATTACCTATTCCAAGGAAAACTGCCTTGTACCCATCATCCTTCAGTGACTTGACTGTCAGTCCTGCATCAGTTGACAACGGCTTGCCAAGCTCGATCTAAAATAACATAACAAACAACAAACAAAACTGAATTTCTTGGACTTGTCTCTCTTCTCTGGGGTCTCGGGTTCGATTCCTGGACTCGGCATCACATTTGAGCAGAGTTTGTAAGTATTTTTCACTAGGTTGTCCAATTTTCTTTCCTCCATAAAATCCCAATTCACTTAGTAATGACAATTAACAATGAGACTTAGCTGTGTCCTGACTTTTTGTTTCAGGGTTTGATAACGTATGTCATAGAATTGTACCTTAACTCCCAGATCTGTCATGAGACGAACTTCAAAATTCACCACGTCATATGGAAGACGGAACTGAGGGATCTCAGAAGAACTGCGATACAAAGCAACAGCCATTCAATTCAGGGCCAGAGAAGATTGAGGCATAGCATTAGATCAGGGGAAAATTACTAAATGGACTTCCCTAGTAATTTCCCCCTGCTTAGGAGCACGGGTGGAGTAGCGGTGAGAGCGCAGTCGCCTCTCACCAATGCAACCTCGGTTCGATTCCCCAACTCAGTGCTGTATGTGCGTAGAGTTGTTTGTTGGTTCTCTCCTGTGCTTCAAGGGTTTTTCTCCGGGTTCTCTGGTTTTCCTCCCTCCGCAAAAATTCTAAATTTCAATTGGAATTTCAGTGGACGAATAGCTACTCCGTGGAAATGCCAAATCCCATTGTCCATTGTAAGCACGTCGGAAAAGTGGCTTCTGGTAAGAGATTCTTTAGAAAAGTGATTAAAGTATTTCTCATTAGTTCACGTGGAATCGTCATCTCAAAAAGTAGGTTTTGATAGACGTCATCAATCAAGGCGTTTCCATGACTTTCCATAAACACGTGCCCTTGGAAAATTTGCCTTTTCTGGCAGTATCATGACAACGCTTTGATTGAACGATTGTACGATTCTGCGCGTGTCGACTGAGAAGGACTGTAATGTATGCTGAACAAAGTAGAAGAAAATTAGGTACATGACTTTGCTTATTTTTTCTCTCCGAAGAACTTCATCCCGATTCCTCTATGTGTTCAAAATACGCTTATCGTCTTCGTACGCTGTCCTAATGTATTTATACATAAGAGTTTTTTTACCTCAAGCCACCAATGTACTCTTGTTTTTCAAAGATGGTGAGGTCTTTGTATCCAAGACGACCTAGAAACGTTGCACAGCTGATGGACGCTGGACCACACCCAATAAGCGCAACCTATAGGACGTACAAATGCTTCATTAAAATCAAGAATATTCATGACAGTGACGAAATGATTATATACATATTACCTTGGCATCATAGCTCGCTGGCAGCTGGTCTGGAGGAGTCAGGCTTGGATCACGAATTTGGGGCAACTTCATTTCTTTAAAGACCTAAAGATTGATGGTTTAATAAGGTCATAAATAGTTCAATGTTACCCATAATGACTAGTGGTTACTAGTTGGGACTGCGTTGGTGTGTTGAATACAACGATTTAGATCGGGCGTAATGTTTTCCCAATTCAGTTCCCTTGAGAATAAGATTCTTTGTTTGAGTTGTATCCATATTCATGTGTTTCTTCGTGCACAACCGTTAAACAAAGAAATTACCCCCTGGATTGGGAAACCATAACACCCATTTAGCTAAATTGGTGTATTAGAAGGAAACACCATGTTAAAAAGTTTGCAACTTTTTAGATGTTTCGGACGTTAGTCCTTTGTTGGGGTAAAAGTTCAATATTAGGGATTAAGGAGATCAAGAGAAGGTGGGATGGAATTAAATAAATGGCGTAAAAGAAAAGCTAAGGAGAGAAATGGAAGGGAGTAGATGGAGGAGTGAGAAATGTGAAGTAAAGGGAAGTGCAAGCGAATAGCAAAGTAGAGCAGAGGAGAGCTAGGGCCAGAGAAAGAGAATATAAAAAAAGAGAGATGAAAACAAACCTCAGTAGCAAATTGTTGGAGTCCTCCGATGTTGATTGGTCCTTCTTCAGATGCGTAGAGGTTGCACCCACCAACACACAGGTCACTTGTAGGGCACACCATGCCGCAGGTCAAACCAAGAGGGTTGTCACTGAAGATGGCCTTAGCTGCTCCATAATAGTTCTGTGGATAAATGTGCATCATCATCATCACCATCGTCATCACCATCATCACCATCGTCATCATCCATACCATCACAAACCATCATCATCATTATCATTATAGTCAGGAAAATCAAGATACATCATCATAATCAATATCATTATCATCACAATCATCATCATCATTATCATCATCACCACACATCGTTATCATCATCATCATCACACATCATCACCATCATATGTAACATCACTCATCATCACCATCATCACCATTACCTTGTTCGCAATGCAAGAAATGAAGTTCTTGATGTCAAGCTGAGTGGGGCAGCTTTTCTGGCACGGTGCATCAGCACACTTCAGACACCTGCAAATCAACATCACCCACAAGTTGAGTAATCTTACAGTGTGTATTAGGGGAAATTGCATAATTATGGATGACTTTTGAGGCTTGCGAAATGTGCAAGAACTGTTAATTAAATTATATTAAATTAAATGACTTTCTTAAAAACAATGGAAAGCCATTTCAGTGTTATACGGCATGTCATACTCATGTAGGTGCTGTAAGTCAATACCATATCTTTCCTACTCATATAAAAAACACTCTAAGTTTAACAAGTAGGTGGTCTTTGTACCTGGAAGCTTCTTTCAATGCTCCTCTTTCACTCAGTGTGGTGTGCTTGATGTCATCAAAGTCCTTCTCAAGAGTGCTGCATGTCTATACAAAAACCAGTGAGAAAAATATTCATATATTTTATCATTTCGACTTAAATCTAAACTGATTGACTCAGAGAGAGAATCATCTTTCCTTTTGTCATCTACTGTGAGGCACTATAGGATCTGCTAGCTTTATAGAGACACTTTCTGATCGGAGACAGGCTCAAACGCGTACGGTCAAAATGTTTCAGGACATCAGTAATAATCCTGATCACAAATTATACAGATTTTTACCAGAGCCAAACAAATGTAGTTTCAATCTGAGAAATAGTCGAAGATATGACATGATGACGTTCCAATTTGCAAAACCAACTGACTAAAGAATAGCTTTTTCTACAGCAATTGTATGTAGACGATTTTATTAGAAGTTTTATGGATCATACTTTGGTATAATTTTAGTATTTAGATTTATTTGTAAAGTTTTTGCCAATTCATCTCTAGAGCTGTAATTTTAAAGCTCTATAAACAATCTATCTATCTATCCCAAACAGACAGACAGACAGACAGACAGACAGACAGACAGACAGACAGACAGACAGACAGAAGAACAGACAGACAGACAGACAGACAGACAGACAGACAGACAGACAGACAGACAGACAGACAGACAGACAGACAGACAGACAGACAGACAGACAGACAGACAGACAGACAGACAGACAGACAGACAGACAAAGTGACAGGGAGATCTTTGCATACCCCACAGTTCTTCGCCTGGTTTCTCTTCCAGTGTTTCTTGTTGCGCTTTGTTGCAACTGTTGGCACAAAGTTGGCTTTTGTAGGAATCCTGGGATTCAGAGCCAGCAAATTCTAGAAAAATATACAATGAAAATAATATCAATGGCATGGTTGTGAAACAGTCAAATAAGTATATTTCCCAGGTCATCAAACTGCATGGCACTCAGTATTGTAAAATCCCAAGTCAATATCTTAGGTCTAGCTAGCTGTGTCATAAACCACTCCCCCCCCCCTCCCCCAACAAATAGACCAATAATGGACATATTATTTTTCAAATTGTTATTCCTTTGAGAATAAGATTCTTTGTTTGAGTTTTATCCATATTCATGTGATGGTCTTCTCATGCGCAACTGTTAAACAAAGAAATGATACTCTAGCGAATGACACGTGGTCTGAAATGGGAACACATTATGCCCAAGGTAAAGAGGTTCATTATATTTATTATACATTTTACTCACTATCTCGCTTCTGATTGGCCGAGAGTCCTCAGCCAATCCTTGATATCGTGTGAACTCGACATGATAAATGTATTATCTGTAGGCTTTACCTACAGATAATACATTTATCATGTCGAGTTCACTCAAGGTCACAATAAAAATGGAGATACGCTCGCTATTTTTTCGAAAGCAGAACTAAATCTTTATTCTTAGTTTACAAAATGTATAATAAAACAATTATTGAATTCGGTTTTCGCATGATATCATAAATATCAAGACCTCGGCCGTTTTATCCGCCTCAGCCTGCGGCTTCGGCAGATAACACGGCCTTGGTCTTGTTAATTTACGATATCATGCTCAACCTCATCCAATAATTGTTTAGTATATATGTATATATGTATATTAGAATCCTTCTGATACATTATAAATCATAATAATTAATCAATTGATACATGACAAATATGTTCTCTGGCAAAAGTCTTGCTTCTAATATTATTTACATAAGATGCAAGAAGCGACAAGTCTTATTCCATGGTTGGTTTGGTTTAAGCAAGACATTGTTATGTAAGACTGTCTGATCTTTTCAATTGTCACCCTTTGTAAGCAATCAATCAGGAATTATTCGATTGCGAAAGCACGATGAATAAGGGCTAAAAAGTTATTCATGTACAAGATCTGATGCAAAAATCTACTAACATTTAAGATCAGAATGCGCTATATTTTTAAAATGCTTAATAATAATCACTTTTATTAATGAAGCAATATATAAATAAATAAGAAAATCCAAGACAATATAGGAAATGCGTTGTATCACGCTGTTTCGGAAGACCTCTTGAAAGGCCAGGCAAGCGTGAAAACCTTGTATATGAACCCCAAAAGCTTCAGTTAGTATCTTAAAAGGCGTTAAGTATCGTTAGATCTTTTAACACAAATTCTTCCTATTATATAAGTTGTTAAAGTTGCAAAAAGAGTGCGTAGAAAAGAACATCTTATGCAACTAGTAGTTTACATTTTGTCGTGCGTTATAATACTGTAGTAGGACTAAAGCTTTCATTTTTCGATCACCAAAGGTTTTTGCTCTGAAAATTGCCTTAATTTGTTATCTTTGCTTTAAAATCATCCAGGATTAACAATTTACGATGAGAATGAGTTAGAAAAAGTACAAATCGTTCTCAAAGTACAACTATGAACAGTTTAAGTGACTCAAGTTCAAATTCATGTTTCATGAATATTTACAAAAAGGCTTAATGTCCAAATCAAGAGTCAAATTTGTATTATCCATCTAAAAAATGCTACAAATCGCGGACACAGTTTGAAAATAACGTCTTATGGATAATTTATGAGGATAATACTAGAATAAAAATATATAAATGAAGAGATCGGGCACAGCTGTCCACGTATTATAATCTTATAAACCATGTGGCATAAAGCTACACTCATTTAATAAGCCTACGTGACCATAGCCCGAGTTTTATAGAAACTGTCAAGCCAAATACAGGGCGATCAGCACTAACATTTACCTCGATCTCCACTGAATGCGTAGACAAAGCCATCCTAGACTTGTGTCTTTATAATTTTTAGTAATTAGTTTCCTAAACTTGCCTGTTCGGTTTACTGTTTATATAAGTCACGTGACTGGGGTTGAAGACACAGGCTGGGGTCACGTGTTTGAAGATTCTGATTAATTTAATTAAAATTAATTTATTTACCGTTATTATTATTATTATTATTATTATTATTATTATTATTATTATTATTGCATCCTTATTGGTTCAATCACAGACAGCCCAAGCAAACATTCTGTGCATGTTTTATAGGGTAGGTATGGGGCTAGGATACAGATAAAAAAAATAAAATCTTTCACTCAACATTTTTCTTTAAAACTTGCTTTAATCGCTGTTTGTACCTCATTCGGTATTATGGCGAAGTTTCAGCGCGATTTGAGGCCGTTAAGTGCAAGTTTTAAAGAAAAATGTTGAGTGAAAGATTTTTTTTTATCTGTATCCTAGCCCCATACATATACCCTATAAAACATGCACAGAAAGTTTGCTTGGGCTGCCTGTGGCTCAATTTCTCTTAAGAGAAATTGAGCCACATAATCTTAAGAGAAATTGAGCCACAGGCAGCCCAAGCAAACTTTCAAAGTTAAAAGTGATGGATAAAAATTATCAATGTTTTCAGCATCTTTATTGTGACTAAATGACGTCATACATTCAACCCTATTGTTCTTTTATCTTTTAAATCAAAATTTCTCAACTGTAAGTGACTCCCAGGCTAAAATGTTCGTCAATCTGGTTTTCATAATCATAATTGAGTCATATTATCCTTAGATATTTGAATTATTCGAACTTTCAAAAATTGGGGAGTTTTCATCGAAATGCCCCTTTAATTATTTCTTGAGTTCTGGAGCTCGGATTTTTTTGTTAGGTAAAACATGATTTACATCTCTAATCTATACGTGTTTTTTTGTTTGTTTGTTTGTTTGTTTGTTTCTTGTTTTTGTTTTAATTCCTTTTGTTGAAGTATGAAAATCTATTGATTTGCAGTGCTGGGTTTCAATCAGCTTATTATCTGCTCCACTGACGCATGGGACAGAAAATGATTATGCTTTTCTGCTAGAGCGAGAGAAGAATAGAGAAAGTAGGAAAGGAAGGAAGAAAGGAAGGAAGGAAGGAAGGAAGGAAGGAAGGAAGGAAGGAAGGAAGGAAGGAAGGAAGGAAGGAAGGAAGGAAGGAAGGAAGGAAGGAAGGAAGGAAGGAAGGAAGAAAGAAAGGAAGAAATTTCATTTGGCTCTGGTATTCAAATGCGTAATCGATCGACCATATGCGAGCCTTGGGGTTAATTTCCCCGCCATCTTGGGCTATCTGGTAGCCAGTTCATAAATAAAGTCTTCATGAACCGTAATAGCAATCTATGCGCATCCTACACACACCCCAAAATCATTTTGGATAGCATTCTGTGCCTTGAGTGGGCTTCCTGTGCGACATGCGCATAAGTAGGCAGTTACGTCATAGCGCGGGAAAAAAAGGGGCGCGAAAATTCTTTGAAGTTCATTTGAAGACGACTCGAACAGAACCAACATGGCTACGGAAACAGAAAATACTGCTGCTTCAAGCTCCACTTTCGAGTACTTAAACCCCTTTCATTCTCACAATATTTTGTATAAAGCTAATTTAATGTCTTAACTTTATCACAGCTAACTTTTTTTTTCTCGTTTCTTAGCGAAGATGTCAAAAAATTGATGGGCAAAGGGAAGGTACATTTGGTTTGTAACGAGAATTTGGAGGCTGTCAAATGTTTCGAAGAAGCGACGAAAAAATTGTAAGTCTGTCTTTTTCTGCTTATTTAAACCTTATTCATGCTATATTAAAGTCCAAACTTTTTAGATAGGCATAAGTTTTGGTAGAATTTTGAAGAAGTTTTGCGAATTCGAGATAAAAACGTTCTCAAACTCTCTCGCATGCGGTCGAACAATGTCTAACTTTTTCGTACTATTCATTCACAAAGTACAAATTTGCTTTATTTAACTTGTATTCTGTCCTTGTAAGCTATAGTTTAATGATTTCTTATTCTTTTAAATCGGATTAAGTCCGTTTTTAGCGAGATTTTTTCTTCATGGGACGCAGATGTCCCGAATATCGCAATAAAATACTCCATGACTGAACAAAGTCGGGCCAAAAGTCGCAAAGCTCTGATCTTTGAGCTTATTTACTTAGTTCTGGCTGTGTATTGTGGACGTAATGAAAGGTTTTTCATTTTAATTTGACAGTGACGAGAAATATGGACAAGCAGCTGATGAATGTGGAGAAGCTTATTTCTATTATGGCAAATCTCTGTTGGAGGTAGCAAGGTGAGTCCCCACCCCTCCCCCCACATTTTTTAGACTTTGTCCCTTACCTCTCCTCACTAAAATAAGTAAGTAAATGTTGAAAATGAGTATAGTGGGAAGCATGGGTGACGTAGCGCTGAGAGCGCTCATCTCTTGCCAATGCAAACTGAGTTCGATCTCCAGACTCTGTCTCATATGCTATGTGTTTTGAGGGTTTTTCTCCAGGTTCTCAGGTTTTTATCCTTCTGCAAAAATCAACTTCTAAATTCTAATTCGACCTAGAAGGGCCTAGATGAAAATTTCTCTGTGTAATAGCTAACTTTCAAGGTATGCTGCACTTGGAACCAGTGACAATCTAGATTGAAAACCAAGTGATTAAACTTATGCCAAACATAAGCCAATCAGAAGCAAGCAACAAAGCCAAGATCTAACCCCTCTTTCTCTAATGTTGTATCTTTTCAGGATGGAAGGTGGTGTGTTGGGAAATGCATTACAAGGAGGTAAATATTATGCACAGTCTTATTCTGGATTAAACATAAACGCAAAGACTTTATTTTTCTAAAAAGGGAACTAGCTAGAAAATGCAAGCTAATTTTTTTCACTCAATATTCGTAATTTTCAACTTTCAATTAGCCAATTATCTTGTGGGAATTTCAAACCCTGATCCATACCCAACCATGAAGGGAATTTGAAAAAATATCCCCCATCCCTCTGCAATTTCCAATTTTCTTTCATACCAACCTTGTAATTTTGTATTCCTCTGACCCACTACCCCCTTGGAATTTCCGATTCCTTCCGTAGTGGGGTATTGATATTGGATATTATCTGGAACCAACAAATTTGCCCTATCCCAAGAACATCCACATAAAGATACTACTACTCCTTATCCCTAACAATGTTCATTTCTACACAAATGTATGTCTGTACCATATTGGTTGTTGTGATGGTGGAAAAAATACCAATGTTATAACCATTTCGTTGAAGTGTGACCTGCGAAGTCTGATATCTCGTTTGCAAACTAGCATTTTGACAGCTGTCAATCAAAGAACTAAACAGGAAAATTACGTTTTTGAGAGAAATTTTAGACTCAATTAAAAATTTTAGATAATGAGAGAATTAAAATCCTTAATTCAGCCTAAAGTCTCTTATTAAAGTTATTTGAATGACGGCTGTCAAAATGCTAGTTTGCAAATGGTTCATCAAACATCAATGGTTGCACTTCAGCAAAAATGGTTATAAATTCAACCAAAATGGTGTTCATAACTTCACATGGACACAAGAATTATCTCAGAGCTTAAGAAAGGTTATTGATGCATATAATAATGCTGTCATATATATTATAGCTATTGATACTGAAGTCCAAGAGAATGGTGATGGTGAGCAGAGTACAGACAAGAAGACTGAAGAAGACAAGAAGACTGAAGATGACAAGAAGACTGAAGAAGGCAAGAAAGACAAAGATGAAAAGACTACTGAAGAAAAAGAAAAGAAAGACAAAGATTTGTTTGGTAGGGCTCCTTTAAATGAATTATTGTATTACTAGTAATACCAGGATAAAATTGAAAAAAAGATAAAGAATGTTATGAATACTGTATAAGAAATAAGAAACTTAAAAGCTTTAAAAGCCGACAATTCCATCCAAGGCGCAGAATGTCAGTAAAGTACAGTGCCGTTATGATTTATCAATGCAGTATTCAACATTTGTTTATCTCTTTTTCCATTCATGTGACATAATATTTCATACTAGTTTAATACTTGCAAGCTTATAGTTCATATATAGTTCATATTATGCAGTCGCGGCTTTAAAAACCCTGAAATAGTCAAAAACAATGCAAAGTTCAAATATATTTTTCCTATACAGTGTATATAAATTTATTTTTTATATCTTTATCATAATATAATTGTGGTCCATACTAAACTTATACTACCTAATTGTTTGTTCATTTAAGTCTACTAGATATTCTAAATTTCACTAAATTTGCAAACATTTATTTATTTATTTTTTTAAACTTTTTCTTTATAATGCTACAAATTACTATTAAGGTCTGTAATTAAGTTGAAAAATTACTTTTTCTGTGAAGTTGACCAAAAAGAAATTGTTAACCATTTGATAATAGATTGAATGGGTAGACGATTGTTTAATTTCGTTACTAGTTGGACCAGATATCAATGAAATAGATGAAGAGGAAAAAGAGAAAATTGGCAAGGAAGTAACAGATGCCATGACTGAAGAAGCATTTAAAGAAGCTATACAAGAGGACAAGAAAGAAAAGGAGGAAAAACCTTTAGAGAAAAAGGAGAATGAAACTCCTGAAGGTTAGGAGATTTTAACCAGAAAAGAAAAGAAAAGAAAAACAAAGAAAAGAGAAAATGAGAAAAAAAGAGAAAAGGCTGAAAATATATTTTTATTTCTTGAACACCAAAATATTGCTGGGTTTCACATGATGTCATTTCGTGCGGAATATTCATCTGCTAAATCACAAGTTTATAATAGAATTCTTTCTGGCTGACAGTACATGGTGGTCAGTGTTTGACCAGCACATAATGAGATTTAAAGAATTTTATCAGCTGATTGAAACCCAGCAATTATTATAAATATATATAATGAATTATGCATATTCATAATGCGTTGTCCAGTAGTTGGTCTATAATTATGTAATAAATGTGCTTTAACAGGCAAGATCATTAATGACCGAATAACCAAATGGCACAGTTATTGCTATGCATGCATGTGCAATCGAGGAAAATCCTAATAACAGAATAATTGTAGTATTGTTGTGTATGTGTGAGACCAAGCATTTTGTGACTGTCACTTGCTAGATGATATGTGTGGCTATTATGTCGCATGCTGTGCCTTAAATATAAGCTTGTTATTATTTATGAAAAATGATCAAAATGTTGGAAAATATCTTGTGTCAAATTAGTGTAGGTGGATGGCTGCAAACATTGTACTTTTCATGTTTGTTGTGAGTTTTTCTTTGTCTTGTATTCATAATTGATACTTTTAACAGGGTTCGTGCAGGTCCTTGAACTCCTTGAAAAGTGCTGGAATTTGAAAACTCATTTCAAGGGCACTTGAAACTCCTTGAAAAAAGAAAAAATTCCTTGAAAATCGTAAATACTCCTTGAAAAATATTTAGAAAGGTTTTTGTAACCCAAAACGCCTGTTTTCCTCATCTAAAAGTTCGTAATCCCGATCGCACCCATCGTTATGTGGTCCTTGAAAATTTTCATTTTGGTCCTTGAATACTCCTTGAAATGTCCTTGAATGTCTTCACAAGAAGCCTGCACGGACCCCGTTTCAAGATTATATGTATACTTACTAATTCCAGGAAGGCTGTGATATTGTAATAGACCCATTTCAAATATGCCGTAGACGTCAAACAAGGAGTCTGAGAACGTCCTAGATGTTATGAGTGATAATGATTGTGTTTTGAAATCTGGACCATTCCATTCCTGGATGCTGCTAGAGGAAATCATTGTGTGTTGACATCCAGGACATTCTCAGGTTCCTCGTTTGACGTCATAGATGCTATATTAGAAAAGGGTCTGTCACCACTGTTTTCATTGCTACTAGCTTGCCTGATTGAGACAATTAAGCTTTCAGGAATTACAGAACATGCTGCATCATGGGGCTGTTTTAGAGGACAATTTGATACTTATATGGCATATTTTTTGCATGCTGATAGTGAAAAGTGATAGGAAATCATAATTATTGTCATGTTAATTTTCAAATTTCTTTCATTTCTTTATGCATAAAATGCCAACTGACCGAAGAAGCGTCCCTAAAAACAACCCCATAATGCAACATATTTCTATAATTTTGAAAAGGCTAATTCTTGCGACAGGTTAATTGGCAATATGCTACTGTAGCATCGAAACCAGTGGTAAATTATGTTATGCACTTACAATCCTATCTGTTCGTTCTTACTTTTTCCCAATTCCCATTTCTCTTCCTCTCTTTTGTTTTTTCTTTCTTCCATTCATTTTTCATTCATAACATTTTCTCTTATACATTCATTCATTCTTTCTTTGCATAATTTCTTTCACAACATTAGATGTGCTTACAATTTTTTTTGTTGAATGTAGAAACTAAAGAAGCAGAAAAAAGCACAACTAAAGAAGATGAGAAACCTGAAGAGACCAAACCAGAAGAAAAGGAAGGAAAATCAGAGGAGAAGAAGGAAGGAGAAGAAGGAGAATCTGCAGCTGATGAGGAAGAGGAAGGAGGCGATGATGAGGGTGAGGAAGGTGAACCCATGGAAGGAGAAGAAGCTGAGAATGTTGATGCTGAACAAACTGAAGAGGTAAAGTTTTCACAAAATCTTAAGTTAAAATAAAATGTAAATTTATTTTCATCGATCATACAGGGAGTGATTGCTAAGTTCTCTCAAGCCAGATGCTCATGTTTACAGCGCTTCCCAATCACATGCATGGAATCTTACAATTTGCTGTTGCAACAAAGTAGGTTTTGGTGGACGTCAATCAAGGTGTTTCCATGACATTCCACGTGACACATGCCTTGATTACTTTGTGTTTTCTGACAATGTCATGGAAGCACTTTGATTGACATCTACCAAAACCTTATTTTGTCGCAACTGCAATTCACGCGTGTGATTGGGAAGCGATGTAAGCCAATAACCCATGAATTACACATATCCAACAATCCTGACTCACTACATTGACACCAGCCAAGGGAAAAAAAAGACCTGAAAAATTTAATGTACATAAAAATTGGAGCGTGTGTCTGAGCAGATCTGCCGTCAGCATGAGGACAGTCATGAGTGGCGCACCCTTTGGAAGCATGGGTGGCATCATGGTAAGAGCGCTCGCCTCTCAGAAATGCGACGTGGGTTTGAGCCCCACCAGGCTTGGTGTCATGTGACTACAGTTGTTTGTTGGTTATCTCCAGCACTTTAAGGTTTTTTCTCCTGGTTTTCCAATTTCCAAATTCTAATCTGATCTATCGGTTGCCTCGTAATTGGGTTCTAGACCTGTTAGGCTTTCCAAGTAAACAAATAAATAAATAAATAACAGAAATAGGCAGCTACATCTCAACAATTGTCATGACAAATTATTTCTTTCAGGAAGAACCAACATACATGGAGCTGGCTTGGCAAATGCTTGAGGTTGCAAGATTGATATTCCTTAAGTATGTAAACAGAAAGTTTGAAAGTTTTGATACACCCTCCCCTCCCCCTCTCCTCCGTACCACTGCCCCACCCTTGCAAGTATTCAATAGTATTTTTTTTAAGGTCAGTATTGACCAGGTAATGAGGTTCTTATTGGTGACAGTACTTCACAGTCCTAATCAAGGACTGTGGAGCACCCTAGAGAGTGGGGGAGGGAGAGGGGGATTGGAAAATATGAGAAACAAGTATGGACAAGGGGAAAATTTAGTAGATATTAGCAAGAACCCCCCTTCCCCCATCTTCTCAGTCCCTGTGCTTACATAATAGTGTTACCTGGGTCTGATTGCAGGAGAGAGAGCAAGGAAGGAAAACTGATGCTTGCAGAGTGTCACCTTAAACTTGGAGAAATTCAAATGGAACAAGGTTTGTGCGAATTTACAAAGAATAGGTGTCCATGTAGCATGTCCATGTAAGTAAAAAATGGGCCAGTCTAAAAAGAATAAAGGATAGGTGTCGAAGTAGCACTGAGACTAAAACAATGGGCCAGTCTAGTAAAGCATGGGACTTCCATCCAACCTTGTAGCTTACGAAAAAAATCCCTTCTCTTAGAATAGATTGATAGAGGGATGAATGGGATGGGATGGATGAATGGAAAAGTAAACAAAGGAACAAATGCATTTCTTTATTTTATTATTTTTTATAACTAATTATGGTAACTAAAAGGTGAAGTGGGTGAAAAACCTCAAATCAAGGGAGACCCAAACAAAGGATTCACAAAACATTGAGTTTTTTCTTTGTGTTGTTTATCCACAGAGCAATTCTTAAGTGCAGTAGAAGATTTTCTTAAGTGTTTGGACGTACAAAAAGAACACCTGGAACCAGACAACAGATTATTAGCAGAAACGTATCCTTTGCAAAAATAGGAATTTCCAAGTTGCAGGAAGGGTCTGAGGAGGGTATATTGTGTAGTTCCAGAAAATATCCATATACCTCCCCTATGGAGAGGGATTGGAATTTCCAAGGAGCATTAAGGGTCTAAGGAGAGTATATTGTGTAGTTCCAAAAAGTATCCATATACCTCCCCCATGGATAGGGATTGGAATTTCCAAGGGGTGGGGAGGGGCTGAGGAGGGTATTATATTGTGTAGTCTCATATACCAGTCCTTCAAATTATGTTGCAAGGTTTTGTCATCATTTTCAAAACTATTTTCTTTGACTTGTCTTAAGCGCGTATAATATTGGTTTAGCTTTCTCATTCCAGTCCATGCATGAGAAATCTAAAGATTATTACAGTCAAGCCCTGGAGACTATTGACCTTAGGATCAAAAATCTACAGAAGAACATCGAGGAAGCTGAATCCAAGAGCAAAGGCAAAGAAAAGGCAACTGATGATAACCCCTTTGTTGCAAACAGAAAGGAATTGCAAGAGTTACAAGAATTATACCCTGAAATCAAAGCCAAGGTACTTTTAACATTAATATTATTATCAATCATACAAACTAAACATCAAACCATGAAACCACCTTTTTGCTGATCTAGGTCAGGGCACAGCTAACTCACAGACTGTCAGTTAAGTGGGACTTTAAAGGGGCACTTGGATGAAAATCGATGAAAATTGGAAATGACTTGAAACTTGGTTAAACTTATCTATATGGCCCCAATAGTAGCCAAGCAACATATTTTCTTCACAGTCAAAATTTGCAGATAAAAATTATATATTTTTTTCAGCATCTAAATTGTGAGTCAATGACGTCATTTACCCAACCCTATTGTTCTTTTAGTTTTTAAACCAAAATTTCTCAACTGCAAGTGGCTCCCAGGCTAAAATTTTTGCCAATCTGGTTTTCATAATCATGATTGAGTCATATTATTTTTAAATACTTGAACTATTCGGACTTTCAAAATATGGGGCGTTTTCATCCCAGTGCCCCTTTAAGTGGCTTGGTAGGTTGTTGAGTCCATCAGTGATATGTGAAATGATGATTATGATGATTGACAGGTTGATGATGCTAGTGAAATGATTAAACAGGCAAGCAAGAAACCTGATTTTAGTTCATTAATGGTAAGTACAGGAGAACCTCTATCAAGTGGCTTCCCTTGGAAATAGTCATGTTCTCAACTCACCAACCTGTTTTTGTTTAAGGGTAATGGAAGTTCAACTACTATTGGTTTTGGAAGTAGTTCTAGTAAAGATGCTCCTGTTACCATGGTAAGTTATAATAATATTATAAAATAGATCAGATATAACGTGCGCTCTGATAGCAGTGTTTACATGAGGCTATGTAAACACGGCAATTTCGATATTTTATAAAACAAATAGAAAACGTTATGCCGTGTTTACATAGCCTGATATGAACAATCGGGAAAGTTTGGGAGAAGTCTTGAGCTCTGTTTAAACCTATTTGTTAAATAATAATAATAATAATCTATGATAATAATAATAATAATAATAATAATAATTTATTGACTTAAATTGTGCATGTTACATAGGAAGATGCTCACACGCATCACAAATGGGAAATAATTACAATAACGTTTCTAAAATAGTATAACTAACTAGCTGAATAACAATTTACAATATGTGGGTATAAGCCTAGAAACTAATTTGTAATATATGTGGCTAGATAAATAAGTACAATTTATCATATGACCGTATTTCACTGTACGCGTGATTCTAAAAAAAACCTTTGGGGAAAATGTCGTCAGCAAATAAAGTACGCTTTTCCGAAAAGTGTAATAATTTCCCGTTCGGACTCGCTGCCGTCAATCATGTAAAAACTACGCATTTTGATTCACATTTATTAAAAACGCTTTGAAATCGATTTTTCATATGTGGTCATATGATAAAATGCTTATTGACTGAGTTAAGGTCGGTCCGAACGGGAAAATATTTGGCTCGAGGTCCTTGGCACGGAATTCGCTGCGCTCGTTCCGTACTTCAGGACCTCGAGCCAAATATTTTCCCGTTCCGACCTCCCACTCAGTCAATAAGTACATAGTATATATCAATATATGGGTAATAATAATAAATCTATTTAATACATTTGTGTAAGATGTTCAAATATAGTAACTATACGCCTCTCTGAACAAATGGGTCTTGAGTTGCTATGAAAAACCTAGCCTGCGTAAATCCAAGAAAAGAACCACCGATGACGTCAAGAAAGCCTTGCAATAACCACACCCAGTGTCTAGATCACAAAAAGTAATCATCATAGATTGTACATCACAAACAACAGCATGGCAGTCTTTCTCTCTCCCTCCAGTTGCTGGGGACCCACAACATTTTTCTCTTCAGTACTAATAATGCCGTGTGTTTCATTACAAAAGATTGCAACAAAGAAGGCACCGGTAGCAGCAACAGACATCTCCCATCTGGTGCACCGTAATAAGGTGGGTGGACAGTCAGTTGCTGCTGGGTCACAATTAGTGGCCAGTGGTAAGTTTCTGTTGCAACCAGTGTTGCTATGGTAACCACTCCTATTCCGATTCCTAGAGTGAGCTTTTTACATAAGTTTTTATTCTATCCTTTTAATCCTGATAAGTTTTTGCATTCTGTAGAGGAAACCAGAAGAGGCTAGCGATGATGACACAGCTGCCAAAAAACCACGACAAGATCCCGATGCTGCAGAAGCCAACGGCAAACCAGCTGAAACTACTAACGGCAAACCAGAAATGACCATGGAAGCAACACCAGCAGAAAGCTAAAGCAATACTCACTTAATACTGTATATAAAATATCTATAAAGAAAAGGGGTCGTGCATTTTTCTCCCCAATGACATAATTTTTGTACCAGATATTACATACTTAGGTTGAAAATGTGAAAAACTATTATTCATAGTACTTGTTTGGTTATTGCATTCTAGTTAGAGTTGGCTTAGACAATTAATTTAAGAGAAATAAAATATATAACAGTTACTTATCTGAGTGACTATCATTATTTCTATGCAGGAAAACCATAAAAACTTTAGAATGTTATTATAACCATTTTAACTAATAATTACGTCCCAGTTTAGATGTCAAATTTCACGTACCAAATCTAATGCAAATGAGCAAAACCTATTGTTTTGTTTCATATGCATTAGATTCAGTACGTGAAATTTGACGTCTAAACCGGGCCTAACTATAGCTAACATTGTAGGTAGTGTCATTCTGGTTTTTTTTGTTTTGTTTTTTGCATGGGTCGGGATTAGAGTAGCATGACATCATTTCCTGTCTTGTGAAGAATGTTCATTAGTCCGAATTCTTTCTGGCTGACAGCACATGGTCAGTGATTGACTACCATTTGGACTGTGGCAGAATTCATAACTTGTCTTGCAATTTTGTGACAAGACAAGTTGCAGCATGAGAAATTTGTTCACTCTAAAACATCATCAGTATTTTGCTTTGGACTGAAATTGCTGCTGCATGAGAAATAGAATTAAGAACTTTCTCACAGCACTTGTTTCAACAGTTTCATTCTGCAAAAGTCCAGCCA
This sequence comes from Anthopleura xanthogrammica, assembly GCA_964019055.1. NCBI lineage: Eukaryota > Metazoa > Cnidaria > Anthozoa > Actiniaria > Actiniidae > Anthopleura > Anthopleura xanthogrammica. Next base: position 707,579 of record OZ025215.1, on the reverse strand, counting down.
TCTATAATTAGTTCTTGTATAAAGGGGTATCAGATCCTTTCCTCAAGATCATTTCCAAAGTTATCAGTCGAATGATATCAGTCAGATGAATTCTCAAGCCTGCTAAAATGTTCATATTTATTGAAATGCCTAAAATGTTTATTTTCCAATTCTTGTCTCGTATTTCCAGTTCTCTGCATGGCTCTTAGAGTTTCTTTGATTTTGATGAGTCTACAAACTAAATTCTGAGAAAAATTATTTTCAATGGCATCAAACAAATTGCTTTCAAATTCTTCCTTTGCTTGTTACATCGTTGCCATGGTTGTAGATTTCAGGGCTTAAATCGAATGGTCAGTCATGATGGCCAGCCAAATTAGTTTTAGTTTGGTCATGCCCCATTTCTGGCCCATCATTACTGGCCAAAATGACTGGCAATGAAACATTTGACCGGACAAGTTCTAATTCTGGTTGGTCATTGTCTACAGACCAGCTGTTATTTCGGTTTTGTTATTTCATGCACCTTCAAAATATTTCTCAGACTCCTTTAATTTATTAATACCACTAACATGGCTTCCATGTCTTTCTCATTTTACTTGGGAATGATTGTATTGCAAGCCATGAATTGTGCTGTTTGTCTGCATAAACGTGATGTAGTTCTAGCAATTCAACCCAAGTTTTGACTGATGCATGCATGCTTGAATTCTTGTTTATACAACTACTTCAAGAATGGTTGGTAAAGATTGCATGTGTTGCATCACAAGCTTGAAATGTACTGTGGATGATTTGAAATATGTAAATAATGTCAGCACGGAAGAAAATATGCCGGAAAAACGTGCAAAGTTTGGAAAAATTCCATAGTGACCTTTCGCTGATTGCGTTCGCATCACTCAGTGCATTTTGGACTTGGTATGCAACATGAAACAAAACCTTCACCAACCTTGTTTGAAATAGCTTTCTGATTCATGGTAGAGAGCATGTGCATCATGAGAGCACATAACATGCACACACTGTCTATTCCATCCATGATCAAAATAACTGCTACTCTTTTTTATTTTATGAAAGAAATCTACTTGCTTGTTGTGCTGTGTCGAAATTATAAAGCATATAAAGTTATATGGCAGAACACTTGAGAAGTGTTGAGAAGGAATCTGCCAATCCCCACATGCTTTATAACTACACACGGCATGTGCTTTCTATAGACCCCTTGCAGCCTGTCAGAATGCAAATCAACTTGGAGGACAAAACAATAGTTTCCAATTCTCAGGAGATTGAAAATATTTTGTTTTGTTCACCAAATTGAGCTGCATTGACGTCACTCAAAAGGGGTCTATGTCTCCAGTATACTAACTTCATATTAGAAGGTCCTGGGATATCTGTGATCTCCTGTGATTGACAGTTAATTCTACCAAATCACTACATATATCCCGGTTACCATGAGTTGCACACGCACTGCCGTGGTTCATACTAAGCAGATGTCATGGTGAGGCTTGCCCTTTGTGCCTTAATAAAATTGTTTGAGTGCTCTACCATTTTGTGCTCATCTCTTTAAAATCTCATGGTAACCTGGATGTATGTAGTGATTTGGTAGAATTGAAAATTAAACTTGACTTACCTGTAAGTTGAAGTTTGATGATAATTCTGCCAAATTACTAGTAGTACAGGGGTAGGGTTAACATGCCCATAGCACCCTTCATATTATTAACCCACCCTTTCCAGATATACATTTGTGCCTGTGTTTCTCAAATCCTAGAGCTTTCGTACAGGCACTTTCCTTCTCAGCTGACCACAAAATGTCTTTGAACTCTGAACCACAGCAGTGTGTGCACATCAAACTTCAACTTACAGGTAAATCTTGTTTAATTTTCAATTTGTAACATACATGATGTGACTTGGAAGGGGAGGTATTTGTTATTGTTTTAGGTTAGTGGTGAGTAAGGGGACATCTAAAATACCCCTAGTTGAGACAGGTGCAACCTGTGTTAAAATGGCCAGCAAAGGAGACAGAAAAACTCTGTGCATGTAGGATGCTGTGGGATAATAGTCCCCTTCACAGTTCCCTGCGCCATCTTGAAATCTTGCAATGATAGAGACCTTTTTAACACCTTGGACAATTATTATTCACAGGTCGCTATCATTGGAAGCTCACCATTTGTCTTGCTTCGATGCAAATGCATGGATACCTTTCAAGATGGCGCAGGGAATTGTGAAGGGGACTATTATAACAATACTACTTCAATGCTTTTATCTTTCTTTCAGGGGTTTTTGTTAACACTGGGCAACCAAATAGTGGTGGACCTTTAGTTAACATGACAGATACTTTTACCTTGGGCGTAATGGTTCCCAATCTCATACCACGTCATTACCTATTATCATTTCTTTGTTTAACAGTTGCACACTTGAAGGCAGATGAATATGGATATAAATCTAACAAAGAATCTTGCTCTCAAGAGAATGACACCTGGTCTGAAATGGGGAAACATGCCCAAGCAAAAAGGGCATACATGCAGTTCAGTCAAAAATAATACTAGTCCAGATGCTGGAGCCTCCTCCTTTGACTGCTACACTTGAGTTGGGCTGTCTCCATCTGGACTAGAATCATACCTGCGACCCCAGGTTTGAACTACACAAGGTGAGAGACAGTGCCGTAATAGAGCATGCCACCCAGTTGCAAAACAAGAAATTCAATCATCTTTGCGGAAAGGCAAGGCAAACTCTATTCTCCATCAAGGTGTGTAACTAATATACAAGAATGTTGGGCTCAGGAGCTTTATTGGTAATTAGGAATTCATAAGAGCTCAACTTACAAGGCAACATGGCAGACAACGTTTGGAATTTAGAATATAGGATCTGCATGGGATACGCGCCCTTATAAGAATGTAGATTTGTAAACAATATAAATTACAGGTAAAACATTTACATACCAACTCTTAAAAATTCTCACTTATTTTTCTCACTAAAATCTACTATAATCTGCTATAACGCTAGTATTTTTAAGAATCGTCTCCATATAAATAAAATGTTTTTGCTTAACTTTTGGACACGTTTTTTTGGGTCCTACTTTTTAGAGCCAAGTTACGGGACAGACGATGCCTTGTCAGCCCATCCTTCTCTTTTGAAATGATAAGTTATTGGCCCCTAAGGCTTGACAATGTCATATATTAAGATCAATTAGTAATGCTGTACAATCTAAATAGGTTATTACACCATATCCACAGCAAAGATCCAACTTTTAGAAATCTGCAAATTCCTTGGCACACTTCTCTGTACTCGAGATGTGAAGAGGCTCTTCTTCGTAGTCATCAAAGTTACTGGGATCTCCAGGTCCCTTGCATTTTGGAATAAATGGTGCCTCGACCTGGATAGAAAAATAACAGAATATTAAATCTTGCAGGTAACATTCCTAGAATAGACCTCTTTAGCTTCACTGTTTGTTGTGCCCATTTCAGACCACGTGATGCCACTCTTGGGGATCGATTCTTTCATGTGTAAATATTTTATAAAATAATATTTCTCAAGGGAATGACATGTGGTCTGAAAAGGGCAATTTGCATATGAAGCTAAAGAAGTCTGTCTTCAAAATGTAGCCAAGATTTTCAGTGAGGGTGGCAGGGTGTGGACATTTGAACATTTATTTATTTGTTGATTTTTCAACAAAAACATTTACCAAGTTTGAACAGTTGTGAAAAATATGTTTTATTCTTACTTTTCTATTGAAGATAGCTATCCATTCTGTTGAAGAGAACCATTTGTGGTTTCTGATGTCACCGACGCCGTTTTTCAAGTTTCCATAACGCTTTGTCAGATCTACTTGAAGTAGGTTACGAAGAAGATCCTTGAGATCATTGGTGAAGTGCGAGGGGAAGCGAACCTAGTAATGAAAACAAGATTACAGTTAAATCATCTAAAACTTCTTTGAGAACAAGAACAGTACAAGCAAAGAGAGAGGCTGGGTTGTGAGAAAAAATACCTTTCCAGAGACGATCTTTTCATAGATTTGAATTGGTTGGTCTGCAAAGAAGGGTGGATAGCCTGCTGCCATTTCATATATCAGTACTCCAAGAGCCCACCAGTCTACGGCTTTGTTATAGCCCTGTAAACAACAACAATACAATCAGAGGTGAGGTGGAATTTCCAATTCTCAGGAGATTGATATTCTTTTGTTTTGTCCTCCAAATTGAGTTGCTTTACGTTACGTGAACAGGGTCTAAGGCTTAATATAGTTGGCTAGACCACAGAAATGAGCAAACTTACTTTGCTTAGGATGATTTCAGGTGCGAGGTACTCAGGAGTACCACAAAGGGTCCATGTTCTTCCTTTTACTCTCTTGGCAAAGCCAAAATCTGTAACTTTCAGGTATCCTTTCTCATCGATCAACAAGTTCTCTGGCTTTAAATCCCTATGCACAAACAAATCAGGGTAAGTTAGAGAAGTTTTCGTATGAGTATAAAAAACTTATGGCATGCACCGCACCTTGCCATGACAACACAGACAACACAAGTACATTGTTACTACTAAAGGTGGGGTTGGCAGGTTTTGACAGGGTGCAACCAGGGCTGCCCATCAGTGCTATCAGTATCACTATTCTTCAGCAACAATTATCGAATGTATCTAATTTTTTTCAAATTGTATCTCCTTTTTAGCAGGCATAAAGCAGGGGTAAAGCAGGCCATCCAAGCAGACATTTCTCACCTGTATATTAAATCCAAGGAATGAAGGTATTCAAAAGCCAAAACAATCTGTGATGCGTAGAATCTTGAATGTGTTTCACTGCAAGAAATAGAGAAAGATATTGAAAAACATTCAAAAAAGTAAATTGGAATTCTTAGTAAAAGTTGGGAACCTGAAAAGAGAACCGTTGATCATGGAAAAGGTTAGTTTTCAAAAAAAAATCCTTCCACTTATCCTTTATTATTTTTGTTGCATGATATCTTTGAGAATCAAAATGATCTGTGAGTAAGTCATGTTCTGACTTAGATCAGCCCAGAGGTTGTTTCAGGGCTCAATTAAGTTAATGACGTGTTTTCCTCCAAAAACATAATTACTTTTGCAAACGTTTTGTTCCAGTCTAGTAGAACAACTAACTACTCTGTAGCCGGCATTAAATATATTGAATCATCACACAAAGCTTACAAAAAAAAAAAGACACCTCTTGCGCTATTAAACTAAAGTTAATAAACTTGGTATGTTTATCTGAAACTGAATGGGGCCATATTTTTGGAGAGGATCCCAGAGAACTACAGTAACAGCATAGATTTGTTGAACTGTGACATTAAGTGTATCTATGTATCTAAATCTTAAGACTTGAATTGGACAATATTTTAAAATATTTTTTATTGATATTAAATATTATTGATTTACTAATACACTATTAATGAAAAATTTGACAATGGGCTCTTTTTTTTCTGCTAAAATAAATACTTTAAAATGTCACACCAACATGCTAAAGACATCAGTCACATTCATGTAAACAAGCTTCTTCAGAACATGACTTGAATATCAATGTCCCATGACCTCCTAACCTTTCTTCTTGTTATTTGGAGTATTTCAATTAAATTCTAAGGAAATTTGCTAATTAATTTAGCAAGATATAATGATCTTCTAAGACTGGAGAGTATAAGAAGTAGAGAAGATGAAAATCATAAAAGAAATGGCAAAATCTTTGAGCTGAAGAACACATTCAAGCAAAAGTTTATATGAATAATAATAATTATCTCTTCTTTGGCCTCATGTGCAACCTGGAGGTTGTTTTCAAAATTCCACATCAAAAAGTTCCCTAAAATATCCAACTAACTTCTGAAATAGGAAATTCTTACTGCAAATGGATAAAACTTTTAATATAACATAAAAAAGGTAAAAACAAACTCGAAACGATGCAGGTGTTTATAAGGGGCGGAATTGAATAGGCGAGATCATTAGAAGATAAAATCATTTGAAACAATGTCTTTTCCTAATGTAGCAATATTTTTGTATAAATTATAGTAAGTTTTTATTAAGAGCTTTTGCCGTCGGCAATGAAGGAAGATAGAAAACAAGAAAAGTGGGGGTTAATAGGTGTGCTATAGTGTAGTTTCTGTGGCACTATTATTAACAGTTTGGATAACTTTGTTTTTGTTGCAAAACAAGCAAACCCTCAAAATAACCCAGGCATGCCCCTGCAACGAACTACGATCATTTTCAAAACTTAAAAAATAACAGCAAACTTTTGCCAAAATAGACCATCAACTTTACAAACGCCATAATTATTAAAAACTCCCTGAAGCTTGCAAACAGTTTAAGCGCGATCATTTTCAAAACTTAAATAATAACAGCAAACCTTTGCCAAAATAGACCATCAATTTTACAAACGCCATAATCATTAAAAACTTCCTGAAGCTTGCAAACAGTTTAAGTGCAGTGGCTATCAGAAGAGGGTAAATTAAGCATACCAGTCATCAATCACAAATCTTAGATAGTAAATGGTAGTAATAAAATAAATTTTCTTAATACACTTCATGCTGTTTTATTTCGAGGTTAATTGTTTACGCAGCATGACAATAACCCTAATGGCAACTTGCTATTTTTTTATTGCATTGTACTAAACAGTGTTGTTGTTATTGTAAATAGTGTCCATTTCTCTTAGCGGAGGTGATCACTTTCCTCTCTTTTGCTAAACAAAATTCAAGCTCAATAAAACTAATTGTTTATGGAACATCATTAAGTTTGTTAAAGTACTAATAAGTATATGTGTCAGTGCAGCTCTGGGGTCGGATGTAAAATGTAGCCTGTAGAGTGAACCTTTTGACTATGTTCGCGCGAAACTAGAAGCATAAGGATATGAACAAAAGTTAAAATATTTTCATCCTTGCGTTGATGCTTGTGCCTGCAGGTATTGCACAAATGCGCTCTGAGCTTTAACACCCTCATACACATAAACAATATTTATCACCTACATTATTGAAAACAAATAATTATTATATTTGATGCGTAATGAGAAATTGATAGATATGACGCATTTCAACATGTGAGCGAAAGGGTTGATTGCTCTTTTGATTTGATCATTAGATTGAGCATTCTAGCTTTGTTTAGATCAACATTTTGAATCAATCTCAACCTACCTGAATCTGCCAATTCGCCGGAGATGTGAAAACATCTCACCACCAGGGACAAACTCAAGAACCATGTACAGATTTGAATTATCCTAGAAAGAAAAATCAAAATGAGTTTTTTTTTATATTTTCTTTCATTTCCTTTATTCTATTTTCTTTATCTCTGCTACCTCTCTACTCCACTTTTATCTCTTTTCTGCTTCCTTCCATTCCATTTCCTCCCTTGCTCCTCTTCTATTCTACTTTACTTTCTCTTTTCTTTCTCTTTTTCAGTCATTTTCTTTTTTCTTTCTTTCTTTTTCTCTTCGTCTCTCATTTAGTTCACCAAGCAGGTTTTCCAATACCATTAGTAGTTTAACTGGCAATAGTTCTTCATTGTTTTATTTCACTTATGTTAGGAAATAGAACAATATAATACTAAAGAGAATGGATGAAGTATCGAACGAAAGAATAGACCTAAAGAAAATTGATCTATAGCTAGCAATAATTTGCAATAAATCTAGCAAGTAAGCTTCATCAGATATCATTATGTATTGATATCAATGCCTTAGATTTCATTAAAACACCAAAGAGCCAGTCACAGTTACGAATCCCAAATAAAACAACTTTTGTGTTTACTATTGCCAACATAAGCGAATGATAACTTCACAATTTGAAATTCTGTTATATAGACTCCTTGTCAGAGCAGCTCAGTTTGGAGGACAAAACAAAAGAATTTCAATCTCCTCAGATTTTGAAACCTATTGTTTTGTCCTCCGAATTGAGCTGTATTCCGAAGTGCTGCAAGGGGTCTATATATAGCAGAAAGATGCCCTTTATTTTGAAAGAATAAAAATACACTGCTCTGCTGGTGAAGCAAAAAGCAGTCACTTTTCAACCTTCAATGATATTCTCCCAAAAGTAGCCAGTCACCTTAAGAATTGAACTTTAACACAGTGTAAAAAAGTTTGGATGTTAGTCCTTTGTTGGAATAAAATACGAAGGACTAACAAACGTTTTTACACAGTGTTTAAGTCTTCTTCTTATTCACTTGTTATATTATCACATAGTAAAAAGTGAGGTCTTTTCACAATCAATACCCATCTTTCTTCCAGAAATCTGGACATGGCTCAGTTTAAAAAAAACAACATTTATTATTCAGGATTTCCACAAAAATTAATACTTTTGTACATTTTTGTCTAAGCAACATTCCACATGCTATGCCTTTGGTAACTGGTTCGAGACAAGAATTGTCCCAAGGGGGGTTATAAAATGGGATAGGTTTTAAAGTAAGTCGTGATACATTTTTTTGTCCGTTGGTCTAGTGACCAAAGGACAGTTGGCTTGTTGACTGCTCTTTTGTAAAATTGTTACTGGTTTTTAACTATTGACAACAATATCACATAATCAAGTCTTCCTACGGAAAAAATCCTAATGTATCAAAATAAAAATTGCAATAGGAATTGCAAAGAAAGAGCTAAAACATAACAGTCTGAGTAATTCCACATTTATCAACCTTAAAATAAAACATTCTCACTAGCTAATAAAAACTGGAAAACGATGCTACAAGCAAATTCATGCAAACATAAAAGTTATATTTTTGGGTCAAGGAAGATAGGAATATAGAGGTAATTAGGTTAAAAACAAATGTATAAAAAATGTGTTGATTTTTATAAAATATAGACATCAAAAACAACTTCAAAATTCTTGGCGTTAATATATATAGTAGGGTCCTCGAGCACTTCTTTCTACCCCTCCCTCTACACAATAAAGCTAATATAGGTTACGATTTACGTCTAAAAACGATGATCTAACGACAAGACAATATACCAAATATAGTTGTTCAATGGCCTGTGTGATATATGTAGTCATTCAGGCATAACAAGTCAACACAGTGAGGTCAAATTTACCACTCGTAACATGAAAGTATATTCTAAGGATTCATGGTTGTCACATTAACAACTTTTAGGGAGCCAAAAAAAATTTGTTTTCTAAATACAAAATCTTACATAATGCATCTTACAACTTAAAATTGAGTTAAGATCTTCCAAGAATTGAAGAAGAGAAATGTATAATTTATTGTAAAGAATATATAGAAAATAAATTCGAAAGAAGAGCATTATAGCTCTCGTCAGTTGATAATCATGGAGCACTTTTTGCTTTGAGCCAAAATGTACATGTACAATTTTTTGCATATTTAAGCGAGGATTATGTTGACTACATTTTGAGTTATAAATCCATAGTATACGATTGTTATTTGTTATTTGTTAGAATAAAATTGCAGGCAACGAAAAATGGAGGTAAGAATAGGCTCAGTGATGTATAATAATCGTCTAAGAAAGCCTTTATTTTTTCTTTTACGCCGCTTGTTTTGCTAATTATTGACGAGAAAAATGAATAAAAAATACCCTTACCTTGAAATGCCAATCCAGGTTTACGAGAAATGGAAAACTTATAGCTTGAAGGATTCTTTTTTCATTCAGGGTATGCTCGACTTGTTTTAACTTGACTACCTGTGGTCAAGGATTTTAAGAAAACACAATGTGAGTCAGCCTTACATATACACCTGTTTTAAGGCCGGGATAACAGAGCTACGCTTCACTGGCTTCGACGTCGAAAAACATTTGACAAATGCCTGGTTCTGCATCGCTAAACAAGACGAAAACCAAAACACGCAAATAATATAAACTTTAAAGGATATCAGGGGATGTTTGGAAGATAGTTTTGGGTCTTTTTCCGGGCGTTTCGCGAAGTGCAAACTTAAACTTTCATGACAATCACTCCGAGGTCGGTGAAATTGAGTTTGTTTATGTGTCTCGAGAAATCGACCAACTACAAAGTAGTCCGTCAACTCACGATCACAAGCCAGATTTTGACCAGCTAAATCCTTGGATACGAGAAAAGCGAGCTAGCCAAGCTTATATCGGAAATGACATTTCCCGAAGTATCTCAAATAAACACTGTTCCAGTGATCGGCATTATAAACAAAACCCTCGGCGCCGTACAAGATGTATGATGAACAACGATTTGAGGCAAAGACCGGTTTCGCTCGCTCGCTCGCTTCCTTACCTTCTGTTTGTCTAAAATCTTCATAGCGAAGAACCTTTGACTTTCTTTATGTTGTACCAGCATAACCCGACCAAAAGAACCAGTACCCAAGGTTTTGATACGGTCGAAGTCTTCTAAACATGCTGTATTCTGCAGCAAATACACAATGACATCAGTGAATTACTTGAATCCAAAATAATCGCCTAAAAATGGCCTCTTGGGAATTTCCACCGGGTTGCAGGACTATAGCTTGGCTGGTTAGAAATACGTCAAGCGAATTTACTGCGTTGTAATATGATCCAAAAGGAAAAAATATCCATACAAGTCATTTAGCAACCACTACTCGAACAAAGCTATCGGGCTATGAATATATTTCGTCGAGCAAACCTCCCTTGGTTTGTTTGAGCGAGCAACAACCCTGAAATTTAGAAAGAAACCATCGACTTACGTGTGACGGTTTTTCCCATTTCTCGTTGAATTTTTCCTTGGCGTCGGTTAAAAATTTTTGTACTAGGAAACAACAAAAATAAAAGATGAGCATTTTACGGCCAACTCGAAAAGCACAAATGTTATTCCTGTAGATTTCAGATTTACCATTTTCAGGGTCCCTCATCTTCGGGTTCTGTGTGTTGCCCATGGTTGTATGGGCAAATAAGAGACAGACAAATATATAGAGACCTGTCCAATGTGATGAAATACTCTAGGGACCAAAAATGTGCTCTGCCGTTAAAATAATCCTGTTTTTTGCGTGCCCCTTTTTATGGCCGTGTTGGTATCAAAGAACCAGACCTGCTTCACGGCTCCCCGAATACGAAACACACATACACGGCCCCAGCTGACGTCAAGACCAATACGCCAACCGATTGGTTCCCGACCTCACGCGACAAGAGCAGATCTCCTTATTTGGGAACTCTCGTGGCGACAGCTGAGAGCCGACAAATAAACGACAACTTTCCGGGGAGGAAAACCCGATCGGCAACAAGCAAATTGACAACAAATAACAAGCAGTATTGTTGGGGATGCTCTTTACCGCTGGTTGCCATTGACAACAGGAGCTGAGCTGTGGCAACATAAGAGAAATTCAAAAACCCTACAAAAACATTCATCATTGAACATGGAATCTTTAAACAAAATTAACCCAGATCATCTAGTACTACAGTTTATTTTTCCTCAACTAAAAAATATTCACCAAAAAGAACAGTTCTATAAATTAATACAGTTGAGCATTGTTACAGACATTTAACCAATTCATAATTATCTAAATACTATAATCATTGTAATCCTATGTTTAAAGAAAATTAGAATTCAATTCTGGCTTATTTTGTTAAGACATTCCTGGGGGATTATCCAATTAAACAATTATTTTAATTTCATGTATTTTTTTCCGTATATTCTGCAGAGAATCCTCACTGGGTACTGTATCTTCATGAAATATTCTATGCTTCATAGAAATATGATACAGTATTAGTAGTGATTACCTTATCATCTACAACAGATAACTAAGCCAATCTAAGAAACTTTGAAGGATCATGAAAACCCTGATCTAAAATATTTCTCATGATCATATGCTTTCTATTATAATAAATACGTATAGCATTCACCAAACAAACTCTGGAGGCAAAAAATATATTTTCAATATATAAGTCAAAAGTATTCCCTAACTTAGCATTAAAAATTAAAGAGTATACTCGCAATTCCATGGTAATTTAACTCCTTAAGCATCATTTTTGAAAACATATTTCAAGATTAATTTTTTTTAGTTGAAAATTAGGCAAGGCTAGAGGTCAAGTATAAACAAATGTCTTTCCTATTAACATCAAAAAAAGTCCTGCAAATGTGGATAGATTATCTTAGACAGTTACGACAACAGAGATTAATGAATTTGGTTTTAATCCACTCATATAAAATTATTCATAGGTATAGGGAGTTATACTCAGAAAGAAAAACAGTCTGTATACTGACATGAATTGTGCGTCTCTATTATAGATTATTTAATTCTGTAGCCAAACATTACTTAATTTTATACTGTCTGTTATAGAAATTTATAAGAGCTTATACATTTCAAAAGGCGACTTTATAATTGAAATTACTAGCCTCTTTATCAGATCATAAGCAATGTTGTCTAAGAATAACAATTATTATCCAACAATGACCTGATACGTAACCTTTTATCAAGAAAGTATGTAAAGACGAGAAGTAACTTGTAGATATGTTATGAAAATGTCAATGAAAATCTAAATCTATAGACTTTATGATAATAGTATACTAACTGTACAATACAAGAAAGGTCACTGGATTTAAATTCCACCAATGAGAAAGAATATAATGTGTGTTATGATTGGCTTGAGTAACAGATTTACTATTCATTTAGACATCCCTGTTGGGTCATCATCTAGTGTGGACCAATATTTGTAGAGTGATTTTAATTGGCCGATCAAACAAAGCTTTTTATTAAATGACTAACTGATTTAACCTCTGCAGAAACCAAGTGTGAATTGAGTTTGTTTGATGTGTTGTTCTTTCTTAATGCTAGAAGAGTTTTTTCTGGTATCCTTCCTCCCTCCGTAAAAATTAACATGTGAGTTGAGCATTGTGTACATAGAATATTGAATGTAGTGGTAGTGTGTGTAATTGAAAAGTGTCCTCAATTAGTGCGAAAGCGCTAGAAAGACTAGACACTTAAATAAAGAGATTTATTATTATTTATTTATTTATAACAGTCAATTGAAAATAAAACTAAAAAAAAATGGAATTAGTGTCAACTACTAACTATGTATTGTGATTACTATTCTTAAATTTATTAGCAAACCAAAGTCTATCTATACTGTAGACCCCTTGCAGCATGTCAAAATCCAGCTCAATTGGAGGACAAAACAATAGGTTCCGATTCTCAGGAGACTAAAATTTTTATGTTTTGTCCTCCAAATTGAGCTGCTTTGACATCTCGTGCAAGGGGTCTGGCGATAACATCAATGCCATACAATAAAGCATACCTATTATCATGGAGTAATGATCTGCTTCATTAACTCTGTTATGTCTATTTTAACACTATTAGGTAATTCTGGAGAGTTTATTCTTGTCCGTTGTTATGAACTGATGTGATTAAATTATGCACCAAAAAATCCAAAACTTGGGAAACAATTTGAAAACTATTCTACAAATTATCTGAAGTTTATACAGACCAAAAATGGACTATTTTAAAAACTTGAATGTATTAATTCTGTAACTATGCAAGTTTTATAGATTTCAGAATGCAGCTCAATTTGGACAAAACAATAGGTTTCTAATCTTAATTCTCAGGATATTGAAAATGTTTTGTCTTCCAAATTGAGCTGCTTTGACGTCACATGCAAGGGGTCTATATAGACACCTTGCAGCACATTGGAATGCAGCTCAATTTGGTGGACAAAATAAAAGGTTCCAATTATCAGGAGATTGAAATTCTTTTATTTTTTTCCTCCAAATTGAGCTGCTTTGGTGTCACTTGCAAGGGGTTGATCTAGTGAAAGTCTATATTAGCAACACTGTTGAAAACTGGAATTTAAAAAAATTGATGATAATTAAAGTACTGGTATATGAATCTGAAATCTTACCCTTATGATAAAAAAAAACATTTACAAAATCTAGCGTTGTTATTATCAAAGATAAAGTGCTGATGGTAATATTTTTTATTTGTCATGTCTAAGAATAAATCTGTTTTGAATTTGCTTCAATGACTTTGAATCAAAGATGCCAATACATTGGAGAATGATCAGATATTGTCTGCATACATTTACCGACCTTGAACTCTGGATAAATGCTTAAATATCACTGAATACAGCGACACTGTGTTGGATTCTCTCTTGCTCAGGGTTAGCCTCAACTTTGTGTTGAATATTTAGGTATTTTTTTAAAACTTGGTGTTGGTATTTTTATGCCGAGATGAGGCTAACCCCTAAATGAGTTTGCATTCAATCATATTTTGGATTCATAGTATACTTTCGTTTCTTCAGCATTACATCAATTTTATTAACCGAACTTTCGAGCAACTTGCTCTCATCAGGGTAGACGGTTGTGGCAAAAAAAAACAACAAGAAAATCATGCCAAGTAAATACACTGTGCGGGCTTCTAAGACGTTGAATACAATATGTGCGCTGTATAAATGAATATGCGTGACCTCTATTTACAATTATCAATCAAGCTGCGAAAACTATCTGGCAAAATCCTCCCACAGGATTATTAATTCATGTCTTTATTTCTGTATTTTTTATCACAGAGCTTTGCCGCAGTATCAATAGTGCTCCCTTACGACCCCCATACCCCACTCGATTTACCAAAGCTAAAGTTAGAAAACATGTCTCAAAATAATGGCTGGTCAACTGACAGTGTTTGGCCAAAATAAACACTTATTCAGGCAAATGCCTTTTAGAACAGTCATCATATTGACAGACCACATGCTGATCAGCCCCATGTGACGTGGCCAGTTATTATGTCTGGCCATTGAGCGGCAACTATTTGTAGCCCTGAGAAAGGGAAAATCATGGTAGTTCAAGCTCTGTTGCTATTCTTACAGCACAATAATCTACCAAGCCACAGTTACTTGATGCTACAATCTACTATGGGACTCAGTGTCATAACTTCCAAACTCCTTCCCCCAAAGAAAAGCAAGTAAGACAAAAACTTTCTAACTACCTCTGCTTTCCCACTGAGAGGGAAACTCTCATAACCTTTCGAAGTTGTGTATAGAACCCTTTCATGTAACATCAAAGCAGCTCAATTTGGAGTACAAAATAAAAGAATTTCAATCTCCTGAGAATTGAAACCTTTTGTTTTGTACTCCAAATTGAGCAGCATTCCAACGTGCTGCAAGGGTATATATATTTAAGCACATGAAGGAAAATTTACCAACTTTCCTTTACCCTCCCCACCCCTTGGAAATTCTAGTTGTTCCTGGAGTGGTAAAGATATTTGATAACAATCTATTCCATCAATACAATACTTGTAAGGCTAAAATTAAGTGAACTGTCATTAATGTCTATTCTTACATTATATTCTGATAAATTCTCCATTAATTTGATGAAAAAAAATCAAATAGATAATAATGAGTGATAATATGAGTAAATTTTAACAAAGTTTAGGAGGTACAACCAGTGAAAAATTTTTAGACATAAAATGAGTAAATTTTATTATGCTGATAATATTAAGGCTCCGACACATGGTGCAAAATTGCGTACAACATCGCACTAAAATATAAAAATATAAACGTCTGTCTTACTATTTTTATGTATTATTCTCATAAATTAAATGAAAAAATTGAGATTTTCTCTGATTTGGCTGCTGAAATAGTACTGTAATTGTAATGTCGCATGGAATGTTGCACCATGTATCTGAGCCTTTAGCAAGCCAAGCACCATGCACTGCTACTACAAAACTATCTAAGAAATTAGAAATTATTAACTTATTACAAAACTTGTGAAATTATATATTTTAATTACAGTATAGGAAATTTTGTTTTGATTTTCAAAATTTGGACAAATTTGGATAACTTAGAAAACAACAGTTATAAATAAGTAAAAGAAAGTTCAAGAAAAATCTAAAAATAGTTTGTTTTTGATTTTTGATTTTGAACAATTAAGGATATTTGCTTATGAATAATTGTTATCAATTAGAAGTAATTTACAAGGGTCAATGACCGTAAGAATTTGGGCCGTTTCTTGAAATTATTATTTATTTCATAAAAATATTGATAAAACTGAAGAAATATGACTGGAAAGTAAGAAAAGGAAAGAAAAATCTATTTTTGATCGCGCATTTTTTTTAGGCCCGCCTTGATCTCGTCTTATTTTGCCCTATCTTGAAAACTATTTTATCAGAAATTTAACCTAAGTTTTTCATATAATTTTCCCTTTTACTTTGTATTAAATCATCCATATAAATACAGTACCTTAGGCAATTCTAACAGTTAATTATTTTTAAAACAAAAGCCAGAACAATAGAGTCTGTATGAAGTCAAAAAACGTCCAAGAATCTCACGGAATTTGCGGTTGTGCTCAAAATTTTACTAAAGTTTTGTATGGGAAAAAATAGTTCGAGATGAAATATGAATTCTAGAAAAAAAATAACGCTAAAAGGATCTGAAGCAAATAGTAATTAATTATAATATGCTGTTAAAACGAGTTGGAAAAACAATTAGTTACGCATTTACAGTTTTGAACATAAAATAAAGTAAACCAGAGTTTCTTGAACTAATGCGTTGAATTTAAACAACGACAGCCTTTTTTGACTATCTTAAGCATTAAAATTGATGTTTTTGAGGACTTTTCTTTCTTTTCTGACTTGGAAATACATAAAATTTGGACATATAACACTAATTCAACAAGAAATATTAAGACAAACATAAATCATTTGACGTCAAGAAAAACAGCAATGAAAAGTGAAGGCCGCGAGTCCCTCGGAATGCGTCAACTCCACGATAAAACATGGGTATTTAGCCACCTTTTCAAGCATCAAAATGACAGAATAAAAACTTTCTTATCATTTATAGAGTTTAAGTGATCCATTATACTTACTAAAGTCGTTCTTGGAGCCTTTCTTCATAGTTGCTCCGTATCCAAGGAAGCAAAGAGCAATCGGCCCAGCACAGTATTGGAATCTAAAAGACCCAAGGTGCAAACAAAATGTCTTTAAGTCTACAAACTACTTCAAAACAATACCAAAACAACCCACAATCTCTTCCTTAGATACAAACCAATGCATCTACGTTAAGAAATACTCTTAAACGAGCCGTTAGATTGAGTTTTAGGTCGCTAAAGGTGAGAGAAAGACAACGCTCACCTTTGTGAATGGAGTTTGGACGAGCGAGCGCAAAGCTTCAACTAGTCTTAGCTGATTGACCTGTCAAGGACTGTAATAACAGAAATTTCGAGCACCAAACACTCGAATTTACAACCAAGAAAAGCCCTTTCTTTTTCTCTTAGGCACGTACACTCACCTCGGTTAAAATCCTGGAGGTAAATAAAGACAATATCCCGCTCTCGGTCGATCTCTGTCGGCCTTTTGTTGATAATTTATTCAGTAACGTACTCTGCGTGATGTGCTTGGGGCGGAGAACTTTACGTTGTGTGACGAAAAAATGTTTGTTTTTGCTCATGTTATTCAAAACTCAATGTCTTTTAGCTCCTAAAAACAGAGGAATTTGACAAGTGGGATTAAGGGAAAGATTAAACAGTTAAAACAAGAGCGAAAAAAATTTCAGGCATATTAAGAGTGCTATCAAAACTGATATCAAGAACTGTTTCAGTATTATAAACAGGATGGAGAAAGTCCTTAACTTTTGTTAACGCCTTTGAAGATTTAAGTTTATTTTGGTTATCAATTTTAGCTTATTTCACAATAAAAATTCTGTTTTATTTCATAGAAGTTGTTGACTTTTCTTTGGAATGACTGACTGCAGATCATGATAATCTCCAGACAAAATAATTGTTATTTTTGCAACTGATGATGTCAAATCGCACTCTAAAAATCACTGATGATAAAAATTGATAAGTAGATGAGATAAGAAGTGATACGAAATGTTTAAAATGTTGGGAATATGAGTAAATCTAGCCTTGGACTATGTTCACTACATGAAATGTCACGCTCACTCTCACCTGACTGCATTGACGTCATAAGCCTAGATGATTGACGTCCAACATGACATTACTATACGTAATATTGTTATTTTTCACAAAACTGGGGTCAGGGTGTTTGGAAAGCTTTTGAAATGCAAACGTAGCCTCGACTACGACAGAAGAGGATTTAACTCTGGCATCGAAGGAAGGAGTTTTTAAAAAGTTACAGAATTTTAGCTTTTTTGAACAACGCTCCTCGAAGTAACGTCGGCGGCTTCAACAGTTTTAAATATAGTTTTATAAGTTATTTTTAGCTTATTAATTTACATTTTCCTTAAAAACCACATGTAAAAATACCGCAACGAAAGCTATTGGGTTTTTTTTTTTTAATGCATTGATCAGCACTAGCCTTATTTCGATGTGGAGAAGTTAGGTCAACTCAAGACAAGGGCAGTCTTCTAGATAATAAATAAATTTCAGAGAAAATATTTGCCAAAATAGCTTACTTTTCTCCTAAGTGGGCAAGACAGATGAAAGATGAAATCCAAGGTATAATTTCATGTTATTTGTCATAAACCAGTATTTGTAAAGCCACAGCGCGAGGTCCGCCTTGCTTAATACGTCATGGGGGAACCAAAATAGTGTCCTAGGTACCATATGTCCATATTTCCAAACAAGGTAATGCCTCATTTACGTGTGTCCTGAATTTACTATTGAGAAATTCACCTACATTTGCTATGTTTTCCTTTCTTAGGTATATTTTACTATACTTATTTTAAAAGTCTTTAAAAATCGCTTAATTTGTATTTTTCTTGCAGATTTTAAGCCAGTTTATATATTTTTTCTCAAACCGACAATTTTTAACAATTTTGTTTTGTAACGCAGTGAAAATATCAAAGATTAATAAATCCGTTTGAAGTTTTGACGCGTTTGCATTTTATCTCGTCTCCTAACGCAAATATTTGCGCTCGCTACTTCGAGCAATACTGGATGACATGACCTAGATCATTAAAAAAAGTATGATTACATCACATATATTCGAGGCAAAATAATAAATCTATAAAGATGACGAAATGTTCTATTTTAAGACAGATGCGCGTGACGTTTACTCAACCCATGACGCTTTGCGCGGAATATCCAATATGGCCGACGAAGTGGTGTTTACAAGTGACAAAACGATTTCTTCAAAGTATTCTCATTTTTCTCCTCTAAAAACCCAACAAAAATCAAAAACTACTCCTCTGAGGTAAAAATCAGTTATTAAGCTCTCTTGAATACGTGGTATTAAGTCGTTAAAGAATTGTTTAGCGTCAAATTGAGTCGACAAAAGTTTGTTGTGATTCAAATTCGTTGTTGCATTTTTAAGGTTTGAATCAAAAAATTAAGTTAAGTTTGGAAGGAAGCATAGAATGCGTAGAATTCGTGTGGATTCTTAAGGATTAAAAGGTCAGTACGCGAGTGTTATTCTTATTTTGAGTTTATAATTCCTTTGCTTAAATATTTGCAAATCTAACGTTAACATGTCAGAGCAAGTCACGACATTGAAACTTGATCTTTTGCACATGAAGTACAAGAACAAAGCAATGTAATCCCCAAATAATAATTGTTTAATCCTCAAACTTTTACTTTCCCACTCAGTATATGTTAATCAAAGGACTTTTGTTTTGCATTTTTACGAACTCCTGTTTTCAGGACATTTTTCAGTATTATTTACTGTCAAATATTTACGTGCAAGTTCCTACAATGTATCTCTTTGTATGTACATGTATAGTATATAGTATATAGTATTTTCTTCCCATCTCTTTGTAGGTATATGGTAAATATCTTCTCGTTATTATTTGTATAGTTTTATGTGATACAGGTCCCCTCTGGCTACCAGATTGTTGTTGTTATTATTATTATTATTGTTGTTAATTGAATAATTTTTTATTCCAAGAATGACTGGCACATTTGTCCCAGTTGACTTGGATCAAGTCTTAGATGAATTTGAAGAACAAGAAATGAAAAATGGCTCTCCTCCAAAAACTAGTGTCAACCCTAAACAAAATGTTTCCCTTGGCACCCCCCACAGCAGTATTGACCCACATCTACGATTTCCCTGCGTCGATGAACCAAGAACCTATTCTTTTAATAGTCCTTTAGATGCTATACTAGAAAATCATTCAAATAATATCAACAAATCTAGTGGCACAAGCCTTGCGCAGGAACTTGCTGCTTATAATTTTGGGCCTCAACATCATGATGATGATCATGTGGATGAACATGAGGATGTACCTGATAATGAGGATGGTATACATGGTGATGGCGTAACACATAGTAATGTAGGCCAAAATACAGCCAATGATGGTAATGACAGTGAAACAGCAAGTGAGGCTAGCAGCACATCAGCAGTTATTGCTGCCGCTGAAAAAATAACAGAGGAAAATAACTTCTCTCTCCAAAAATCAAACCTTTCTTCTGCACAAGAATTGGATTCAAAGCCTTTTAGTCTTAATACTAATGAATCAGGTGAAGGAATTCAAAGCTCTCACACTTCAACTCTTCCAAGTCAGAACACAGAACAAAATGATAACTTGGAAGATGAGCCAGATTTTCTGTCAGTTTTGAATTCTGTAGTTGAAGATAAGTCTATGTGCATCCAGGGTTCGAAGTCTCAAACTGCTTCATTCAGTAGCTTTGATGGTTCAACATCGTCAAGCACAGAACTAAATGAAATTAAAGATATATTGGTTGATAAAACACAGGACCTGGCTCGTGCAACAGATGAAACAAAAGTTGATAATTCTAGATTAACTGATATTTCAAATGAGCAGGGAGAAAAATGCTCTACTTCAGAGCCTGATTCAACACACTTAGATTCTACTGACGATTCAACAAAAGTGAGTAATAAAGATAACATTTGTGGTGATAGCAAAGGAGATAATATTCAGACTCCAGAAGAAAGGACTCCCAATAATGAAGCTAATTTTTATAGTACAAAAGAAACAACTCCAAGTAGCAAGGTGTTAGAAGCCGATGATTTACAAGGTATTCTCTTGTCAGAAAATATTAGCGTCTCAAATGACGTTGACAAAACAAACCCAACCGATAATACAGATAAAAGTTCCAACAATGATGAAACAGCTTCATGTAGTACAAGAAGGATCAGTACAGATAATGATGTTCCAGATGGGAATCAATTTTTTAAGGCTACAAATAATGAACTAAGTGCTTCAGAAAAGTGTATCGAAAGTTGGGAAAAAGAAAAAGCATTTCATGATGAAGAAAGTGAAGAAGAAGAATTAATGCATGGCCAGCAGCCTGATCAACAAGGTCAACATGGAGAAAATTTGCTTTTAAATTTAGAAGAAGAGACATCAGTAGTCAATCCCATGATACCTGCTGAGAGTGTAGTTGTTGGCAGTGGCTTGCCCCATGAGGGAAGACCAGAGGAAATTGTTCAAAATGATCCCAATTTGTTAGAAAATTTAGCATATCAGGAACCAGAGTCTTCACCTCATCGCATGAGTCCTATTGATAGTGGTTCTGCGGATAGTTTATGTGGGACTCAGGATGAAGACATGGAGGACGGCATGGGAAATGAACCAACTGGTGTTCTTACTAATGGTAAGAAAGTCAAGTATTGTCCATTTCTATATTCTTGTCATTTCTTCTCATATTTGTTTCTATCTCCTCCTTCTCCCTTTCCCTCACTCTTTCTATCCCTTCCTCCCATCATCCACCCATGCTTCCTTCCTTCCATCTCTTTTGTTCTTCAATCCCTCCAATTTTCCATCTCTGAGCAGCTCCCAATCCATCCATCTATCCACCCACCCAATGTTCCTTCAATCCGTCCTTCCTTCCATCCATCCATCTACCCACCCACCCTTCCAACCACCCCCTGAGCCATCCATCCATCCATTAAACCACCCATCCTTCCATTCACCCACCCATCCATCCACCTTCCCTTCCATCTATCCACCTGCCAAACCCCCCATCCATTTTCCCAATTTTTATGCGGTACTAATCTCAGTCTTGTATTATCAGAACAATCCAAGACCGACTTGGACTCCAAGATGTCAGCCATTCACATCAGTAGTGGTGACCCAGAGATGGGTTTTGTACCCCCAATATGGGTACCCGATGATGTGGCAACCCACTGCATGACTTGTGGGCTGAAGTTCTCTGTAATAAAGAGAAAACATCACTGTAGAGCATGTGGAAAGGTATGTTCCTAATAGATTTAACTTAAGGGTCAAGACCTATCCCAGTCGAATTGAAGGCAATCAAGGGTGGTGTACAGTAGTGGTAGCACACTCACCTCTCACCTCTGGGGTCTTGGTTTCAGTTCCTGAACTTGGCATGAGTAGAGTTTGTTGGGTCTCTCCCTTGATTCCAGGGTTTTCCCTCGGTTCTCCAGTTTTCCTCCCTCCCCAACCTAACATTAGCTCAATTCCAAAATGATATGTGAGTTACCCATGAAACAACTTTGATCAGATTAGGGGTTGTTTCAGGGTTCACCAATTGGCCATTTCTAAAATAGACCATTTTTGAAATGTGCGAGCGCTTTCAAAAATATCGCAGGTGCGTACATGATCTCGAGGCATTTTCGGGCAGAGTCAATAGTGCGCGTGATCTTGCCCGAAAATGCCTCTTTTTCATGTCTGTGCCTGCGATATTTTGGAAAGCGCTTGCGCATCTCGAAAATGGTCTATTGCAAACATGGTGCATTATGGTCCAGCTTCAGTAGTGAGCAAACATATTTTGTTCACCATGCCTTATACTGCATTATTTGAACCCAAGATAGACCACAATGCATCTTGTTTAGAGAACTCAGAGTCATATTTAGGGGAGGATCCAAAGCAGTGGTACCTTTAGGGCTCATTTTCAAAATTTCTGATATCCATCCTGGCCACCCTATCATTTATGGGAGTCCCCAGCTAGGTCTCTTTCGTGAGTCAAGCATTGATATTCAAGTGTCTTTTTTTGTAGGTTCTTTGTTCATCATGTTGCAACATGAAGTTCGCACTTCCTTATATGGGGAATAAAGATGCTCGTGTGTGTCAAGTCTGCTGCAACATTCTTATTAGAGGAAATCAACAAACATCATCAGAAAGTATGTTAACAAGTTAGTAGTACTAATAACCATCTGATCTGAAAAATATTTGCTAATCAGAAAATTAATGATAGAATTTGCAAAACTGAGTTATTATCCTAAGTAGTAGCAGCAACTCGAGGAAAATGTTTATTTCTTTATTTTATTTTCACACTCAATGAATATCATAGTAAACATATACAAAATATCAAAAAACTTTCTTGAAAATCTAGATTCATTTCAGATATAAACTTTTACAAGTCAATTCTGCAGGCTTCATGACTCCTTACTTTTGCATTGATGTCATTTCTACGTCACTATTTCAGATCAGCTGGATCTATTAATCATCTATTTAAAGTTATTCTTTATTTAAGAAATAAAACATTTTCTCCGTGCCTTCATAGCCTGGAGAAAATGTTTTATTTCTTTTAAAAAATACTTAAAAAATGCTTGTTCCGCCATTTCCGTGCCTTCATAGCGTGATGAAAACACAGCTCTCGACCAATGAGAGCGCGCGTACTATCTTAAGTATTTTTTAATACAAGTTAAAGTGTGTTAACATTTATTTATAGTTCTCAGACACTTTATGCCTGAGTTAAAGGTCCATCTCAATCTTGTACTACCCACGGACCCCTGATTTTTGGGGTGGGTACTTAAAAACAAGCTAGACCACAAGCTTGTGTACATATGACACATAGGCTTTTCCATTTCGATTTTTTGCAAACTTTCAGCATAAAATTACTAGTTATGGATATGAAAATAAAAATCATAGAATAAAAGCTTCAAATTTGGCATGAAAAAAACGTTATCGATCCGGGAGAATCCACTCAACCGAAGTCCAATCCAGTCCAGCCGTACACGGTTCCGGATTTTCCAAAATCAAAAACCTCTCAAAATTCGAGAATTTAGAAGCATAAATCAAATTTTAGAGGTTGGGCATGTTTTTGCTATACATAAAGATTATCCTCACCCTTTCAAAAACTGAAATTTCAATTTTTTTGTTTTTTGCAATTTTTCCAAGATCCAATCTGACCAATGTCAATTTCCAAGTCCAATCCCTTAATCAACACGATTACACTTCATATCATGGGGTTAATTTTTACTTTGATTAAATTAATTTTTCATAGTAGTCAGTCACTTGCTTTATGTGGAAAAGGCTAATATAAGGCATGATGAATGAAAGATGTTTGTTTCCAAGCTAGACAACAATGCACCATGTTCACTCTACCCAAGCTAGACCACAATGCACCATGTTCACTCTACCCAAGCTAGACAACAATGCACCATGTTCACTCTACCCAAGCTAGACAACAATGCACCATGTTCACTCTACCCAAGCTAGACCACAATGCACCATGTTCACTCTACCCAAGCTAGACAACAATGCACCATGTTCACTCTACCCAAGCTAGACCACAATGCACCATGTTCACTCTACCCAAGCTAGACAACAATGCACCATGTTCACTCTACCCAAGCTAGACCACAATGCACCATGTTCACTCTACCCAGGCTAGACCACAATGCACCATGTTCACTCTACCCAAGCTAGACAACAATGCACCATGTTCACTCTACCCAAGCTAGACCACAATGCACCATGTTACAATGACCTCCCACACAACAAACCATAGCCTATCCAACTGAGCAAAGCTTTGTTTTACTATTTGATTGTCAGACCTTCTAACAAGTGAACCAGCTTTTCCTGATTCAGATGAAAGAAATGGTGAATCAACAGGCCCTGACCATGATGATGATGATAATGGGCTCACAGATGAAGCTGAAGTTCCTCCACCAATACCAGCCGAGCAGGAAGACCTTGATGAGGATGAGTTACTAGATCAAGCACTGGGAGGAAGTGGTGGGGAAGAGGAGCAAGAGGATATTCAGGGTGATGCTGAAAATAATTTGGGTAATTTGGCTGCTTCTTTTCACACTTCTTTCATGCTTACATTAGAGCAGAGATTTTCTATAACTGCGAAAAGCTCAGTGTGCCTTGCCGTGATTGTCATATTTTCTAGAATTTTGATTGGCTAATTTTTTTTTTTTGCACAATGTGATTGTTCTGGCATACATAGGCAGTGCTATGACTTTAGCATATTTGTATCCATGCTATGTTGGGGTCATGTTTTAGGCTTTTTTTTTTCGATGGAGAGCAGAGCATTTGCCACAACCATAATGTTTTCCAGAATTTTGACTTGCTGACTTTTTGTCACGACTGGGTTTATGCTGCAAGCTTTTCACAGTGTTCAAAAACTGCTCTACTATCTGCATGCTGTATTTCTGAATCAAACATGGAAAAAGCAGCTGTTTTATGTGCTGGATGGCAAGAGCATGGCTCATTCATTCATCTGTTTAAGATGTGCTTTATTTTCACAGTTGCTCATTCTCCAGTTGTCTCCTCGCTATCCCTACCATCTGACCCATGCATACTACCTGGCAACGAAGGTGGTTCCTCAGCATCGTTGACCTCAGCACCTCTATCTCCGACATTATCTGACGACAGTGATATTTCTTTTCGGCTCGACATTGAACATGTCAGAGCTTTGATTCCACAAGAATCTTCTGCTTTGCCTCCTGTTTTGAATCTACATAAAAAGGGTAAGTGACATAGCCGGGTTTCATTCTTTTTCTTGTTAAAACCCTCGGGAGTACTAACTAAATCCTGAAATTGAAATTTCATCCTCAAGGGTACTACAGAAGCTCTGAGAAAATTATGTGGATTATCGAAACCAAATTATATAGTTTTTGTGTTCTAAATAACCAACTTTTGTTGCAGCAATTGCTATCAAAGAGCATCCTGATCCAGCTGAGATTATGTATCGCTTGAAAGGTATGAATGAATGAATAAATGAATGAACAACATAAGGTGTGGATGAATGAATGTATGAATGAATGGGTGACTGAGAGGCGGAATGAATGGATGGATGGATGAACAAATAAATGAATGGAGGAATGAAGGAATCAATGAATGAATGGATGAATGAATGAATGGGTGAATGAATGGATGAATGAATTGATGATTGAATGAATGTCGGCAAATGAAGGGAGGAAGAAAGGAAAAGAGAGGTGTTAAAAGATGGAGGATGGGAGGGATGAATGGATGAATGGATGGTGGGTAGATTGGTGCTTTGATGTCAGAGTCAATGGTCAATCTCATTATATTTAACTATAATTATAATATCAAATAATTATTTTCTGTTATTAGGGAAGGGAGAGACAGTCCTCTTTCTGCTCAACAAGAATCTCATTGTCAAAGTAAAAATTGTCAAATGTAAGTATATTTTAACATCTTTGGTAACATATTATGTAATAGTAATAGGGTAACTTATATAACTCATAAGGCACAATAAACCCTTTCAGCTTGGGAATAATGTTTTGTATTTCAGACTACGCGTCATTCTCTTAAGAATAATTTAAAAGATTCTTTGTTTGAGTTGTATCCATATTCATGTGTCTTCTCATGTGCAACCGTTAAACAAAGAAATGATACTCTAGGGAATGACACATGGTCTGAAATGGGAAAACATTATGCCCAAGGGTAATTGCTTAGAAATTTAATTGTCATTTTGATTCCATCTCCACAGTGCGCTGCTGTGTGAAGAAGAAGTGTTGGTGCTTCGTCACTGATGGCATGGGCGCAGCCAGCCAAGAAGAAATGGTACAAAACTAAATGAAAATAGCTCAATAGTCCCCTTCACAGTTCCCTACACCATCTTGAAAGGTAGCCGTGCCTTTGCATTGAAGCAAGACGAACGGTGAGCTTGCAATGATAGAGACGTGAATTATTGCCCAAGGTGTTTGAAAAAGGTCTCTATCATTGCAAGCTCACTGTTCGTCTTGCTTCGATGCAAAGGCACAGCTACCTTTCGAGATGGCACAAGGAACTGTGAAGGGGACTATTCTCTCAAAAGACACAAATGATGTTATTCTGAATTTGAAATAGACCTCTTTACCATAGGCGTTATGTTTCCCCATTTTAGACCATGTGCCTTCTCATGTGCAACCATTAAACAAAGAAATGATACTCTAGTGACACATGGTTTGAAATGGAAAAACATTGCACTCAAGCTAAAGAATTCTGTTCTGTTTGTTTTGTATTTAAGGTCATACTTCTAGAATGCCATCATAATGAGAACACTGTACCCAAAGATGTCCTCTCTCACTTCAACACAGCCTTCAGCTATGCCAAACAAGGTATGTACTCTAGTGAACACATTCAAGACTGTATAATCATAGCTTAGCCAAAACCTTAAAAGAGGCAAATGCACTACCACTAGCCACCCTTGATTCCCATAGCATCTGCTAGTCTCTGCTCAATTAATAAACTAGTAATAATTATTGTGAATTGTAATTCTAGGCCATGTGGTATCTGATCTTGGTTTTACTATATTTGGTCAACCCTTCCTTGGTAGCTCTGGTAATGCAGGGTTTCTGTACATCAAACCATCTTTACAGGTAACTAAAGGTCATTAGTTAATAATTGTAATTTATAATTAGTCACTGACACATCACAGATTAGAGTGATTTTTGTATCTGGTGGGAAATGAATCATACAAGCTGCAAAATTGTAAACCTATGTCAAACTGTATTACTTGTTGTAAGACAGTACTGTATGTTTCCCACACAATACAAAAACCACTCTAACGATGGGTTATTTACATACACAACATGTAATAAGTAATTATTACACTCAGAATTCAAAACTTATCTATTTTAATTTGTTTACATTTTAGTGCCTTGATAATCTTCCTCTGCCATCAGTCCCCTACGTGGTCGGTATTCTTATCCAGCGGCAAGAAGCACCATGGGCACAGCTCTTTCCTCTACGACTCATGCTACGGCTGGGAACAGAATTCAGATGTAAGACCTGCCTAGTGAACTGAACACTGGGTTCTTTACGTATACCTTCTCTAACCATGAAATCATTATTTATTTCCTCAGATTATCCTTGCCCTTTATGGAGTGTGCGTAATAGGCCGTCAGTGTATGGTGACATAGGACACACCATAATGAACCTACTAACGGTAGGTACAGCTTTATAAACATATACCTATGACAAAAAAGTTGTTGGAGCCAAAGAAGATGGGTGATAGGTGATAGTCAATAAGCAATAGGAGATAGGTCACTCCAAGATGGCAGGAATGAGCAGTTGTGTTTCTTCTTCTTCTACTGTAGCTTTATTCTCATCATTGTGTGCACAGAATACTGAATGTAGTGGTAGTGTGTGTGAGGTGTGTGTGAGTGAAAAGTGTCCCCAAACAGCGTGAAAGCGCTAGAACGACTAGACACTTAAATAACAAGATTTATTTTAATTTTATTTTTATCACGAACACAGACTGAGATAGTGTTGAGACATTAGTTGTTGCTTGTTAACAAAGCCATTTGAAGCACCTCAATTGTTCATGTTCATAATATTATTGAAACACTGAGGTTAATCAAGGATAGACTACTGTTAATCAACTAAATCATCTAATATTAATAGTCTCAATCAACAGGTAGCGATGAAAACGGTGTTTAATAGTCTTTGTTTTTGTTTTTTTTGTCATCTTAGGACTTCAAGAATTTCCAGTACAGCATCCCAAGGATCACTGGTTTGATTATTCACATGGAAGATACAAAAACTACAGTGCGCATGCCACAGGATAGATATGACGAGGTACAGTAAGATACCAACACTAAAATGATATATTACAGGACTTCACTCTCAATAAAGTGGTTTTCACATGAGTGGGAAGCATATGGTACTGACTTACAGCACATACACAGTACAACATGACATAACAGGGACCATGAAGCACCCTAAAAAGTGGTGGGGCTATATAAGAGACTAGTATGGGAAAAGGGAAAAAGTGGTAGGACTATAGAACTAACAGCTCCTCCCCCTCCACGTTCCCAGAATAATTTCAGAAGCATACCATATGTTTTGTTATTTCAAGATTGTTAAAGTCCTGAATGCAGCAGAAGAACACATGTTTTCATTTGGTGCCAACTTCAGCAGCGAGGCAGACTCACACTTAGTGTGTATCCAAGAGGGAGAAACCTACAAGACACAGGCAATAAATATACAGAATAAGACTAGAAAAGGTAACTTATTCCTTCCTCCCCCTTCCTCCCCCTTCCTCCCCCTCCCTCCTTCCTTCCTTCCATCCATTATTCCTTCCTTCCTTCCTTCCATTATTCCATCCCTCCTTCCATTATTCCATCCCTCCTTCCATCCATCTTCCTTTCATCCTTCCATCCATCCTTCCATCCTTCCATCCATTGTTCCTTCCATCCTTCCATCCATCCCTCCTGCCTTCCTTCGTTTATTCATTCCTTCCTTCCATGCATCCATTCCATCCATCATTCCTTCCACCCATCCTTCCTCCCATCCATCCATCCTTCTTTCCATTTTTCCTTCCATCTATCCCTCCTTTTATCCTTCTTGTGAAATCTAACACTTGGACTGTTTTTTTTTTGTTTTTTTTTCACTTTTGTGATTTAGTAACTGGAGCAAGTTTTATAGTATTCACTGGGTCCCTCAAGACAAGCAATCCTAATGATGCTAAAGTCAGTATTATTGAAGGTAAGTGACTCCTTGGACCCTCCCCTCCCCTAGGAAATTCCAATCCCGATGGGGGAGGCATGAATATTTAATTCTGGTACTACACAATATACCCTCTTCAGACCCTCCCCACTCCTTAGAAATTAGTGACATTTAAAGTGATTAATTCATCCTTCGCAGATGGTTTAATGATTCAGATGTTACCAGATGCTATATTAGAGTTACGGAAGGCCCTGCGAGACATGCAAGATTATGTAATCCAGACAGGCAGTAATACTGCTGACGGCACAGTTAATCAGGTGACTGTGGAATGGGCGACCAGAGATGCTAATCAACAAGCGTGAGTTACAGTTGGTTTATTTTTTATGATGAGCATCTTCTCAGGACTACATCCACCCGGATGATCATAATACAAATATTGTTTCTTCAACAAATATTGTTATTTCAATAAATATCCATTCACCTGCAAGTGGGTTCTTTTTTTTTTGGTAGATAGATGGATGAGTATGAGGATAGCATAGAATAGATTATGAGATGAGTGGATGGATGGGTGGGGTGGGTGGGGTGGGTGGATGGATCGGATGAATTGATAAAATAGGATGGATTGGTAAATGGATGGATTGGATGAATTGATAAAATGGGGTGGATTTGTGCATGGATGGGATAAATGGATGAGGTGGGATGGATGGATGAGATTGAAAGAAATGGAATGTTGGATGGATGGATGGAATGAGTGAATGGATAGCAGTGGTGTATGAGATGATTGGATAAGACAGGATGGATTGGTGGATGGGTGAATGGGATGAATGGATAATATGGGATATATTGATGAATGATAGAATGAATAGATCGAAGTAAGGAAGGAAGGAAAGATATAGGAATAGATAAACCAACAAACTGATATGTTACCTAATCTGACAGGTACACCAGTCCAATAGACGGACGGTCACTAACTAATGTACCCAGTATCCAAGTGCACAGTAGTTGTGACTTCACCAAACCCGACATCTATCGAATAAGATGGACAAATGTCTTCCTGGAACGAAATGGTGAAAGAAGCTCCAGAGGGTTATCGTCTAGAGGACTGAGTCACCTTACAGCAGAGCTGGCACGTGCATGCTGCGAGGCACTGAGGCCATATTTGGTGGGGCTGTTTGAACAAGACCTGAAACGTCTTTCACTAAGAGTGAACATTGATTCAGACTCGGTAAGTACTTGGTAAATAATGGACTACTCGATATTATCAAAGGGGTGGGTGAGTGAAATATTTGGGGTTTTTTTTATGCAATTTTTTTTAGATCCAAGTTCCAATGTTTTCCAATTATAAAAAAAAAATTAAATCTTGATTTTCTTAAACATTTCAGCATGAAATCAATAGTTATAAATTTTACAATAAAAATCATAGGATAAAAGCTGCAAATTCGGCATTAAAAAACGTTTCCCGATCCGGGAGAATCCAGTTAACCGAAGTCCAATCCAGTCCAGCCATGCTCGGATCCGGATTTTCCAAAATTAAAAAACTCTCAAAATTCATCGTTTAGAAGCATAAATTAAATTTTAAACTGTTGGACATGCTTTTGCTATACAATAAGATTATGTACACTCTGTCAAAAGCTGAAAATTTGACCAAAAAAATTTGCAATCCAAGTTCCAGTCAACTGAAGTCCAGTCCAATCCATAATTCCAGATTTTCCAAAATGATTACACAAAATACCCTCCTCAGACCTTCCCTACCATCCCCACTCCTTCAAAAACTTTACAGGTTGAAAACATTCTTACATGAATCCATATATTTCAATCCCTAGATTTTATTTTTAAATGAAATATTTATAAAAATATTTTTAGGTCGAGTACAGCATTGGTGCAAATGAAAAGCCGTTACCAGCCAGTCTGATGGCAGATTTAGACAGTGCTCTTATCCCTGCCATTAATGCCGCAGCCATGAAGCATCGTCGAGGCCCACTGGCTGTAGAATTATTCTTTAGTATAATTTCACTTTTTTAATTTTTAATAATTCCAAATTCCAATATATTCCACCTATTGAGGTATTCTGCGACATTGAATAATCAATTGTTAAAAGCAAAATTGAGCCCCAAAGGTAGGAGAGGCTACCTTAGGTACAAGAGGTTAACTTGGGTAGGAGAGGCTAACTTGGGTAGGAGAGGCTAACTTGGATAGGAGTTATTATTTAGGAAGCATGGTGTGTGCTGTCAGCACACTTCTTCTCACCGTTATGGTCATGGGTTTCATAATCAGACACATCACCTCATGTGAGTTGAGCTGCCTGTTGGTTCTCTCCTGTGCTTAGAGGGTTTTCTCTGGGTTCTCGAGTTTCCCCCCCTAAACAAAAAATTATCAACTTTTGTATTCCAATTTGATTAAGAAACATAAGCCACAAGCCACAACTCAAATTTTGCTTTGATACTCATCATGTAAATGTTATAAATCATTTGGGCTTTCTCAAAGTCTGGCTTAGCATTAGTTGCCTCGCTTCTTTCTAAGACCTGCTTCATGCTCTGCATTTATCTCCTCGGAGTTCGCAAGTGCTCCAGTATATATATCAATACAATAATTCCTATATAAGTTGTAATACCAGTTTATTTACAGAAATATAAAATACAATGTCGTTATTCTGTAAGATAATAACCATTTTGATCACACAAAAACAATTAATAACAGAAATCATTTAATCACAAATGGCCTTTCTCTTGAAGCTTGCATCGTTCTTTTTCCCGCGTCCTGTACATTAGACTGAAATGAAAAAGCAATTTCAATTAATACATTTTTAGTAAGTTTATTTGTAACAAATATACTCTTTGAAGGAACACAAGACACATATCTGACAGACTCTCAGATCAGATTACAATGCCGGATGGAAGGACTAATATAGGCTATTATTTGCACTTGTATGCATGCCGAGTTGAAGAAACCATAAAAATCTGACTTCATGAGAATAAACTTTATCAGAGATGAGACAGTGGATCAGAGATTCTGGAGGTGTAAATTTCAACTTTCCTCTTAACTGGTCACATTTTGACCAGGCAGGCAATTTGGTCCTGAATAAAGTTCTGCCACAAGAATCAGACAATCTTGTGCAAATATGACCATCAAAAGGCAAAATGTTGCAGTCTACAACACCTGACGACCATCTATTGCAGGCCATACCTATCGTAAGTACTATATAATGGTTATTTTATACAACACTTAATAACCTTTTCCACTGAAATGTTTGTAAATATTTGAGTTTATGTTTACTGGTCATTATTTTGAAAGATGTCTGGTGGCAAAAAGGTATGTCACTTGAATTCTTGTCACTTTCTCTTTTACGCTGCACATTTTTCTATACACATGCATAAATT
Organism: Anthopleura xanthogrammica; assembly: GCA_964019055.1. Taxonomy (NCBI): domain Eukaryota; kingdom Metazoa; phylum Cnidaria; class Anthozoa; order Actiniaria; family Actiniidae; genus Anthopleura; species Anthopleura xanthogrammica. Next base: position 674,918 of record OZ025215.1, on the reverse strand, counting down.
TATATGCCCCCCCCCCCCCTCATTTGTACAAGACCCCCCTCCTCCTTTAAATAATTGACAGTTTCTTAAAGGAAGGATAATTGGAAGAACCTTCCACTCTTTTGCTTCTAACACAAAAAAACCAAGATCTCACCCAACTTTGTAATTCAGAAACACCCATAACGTAAAAGAGTAAGCTAATTTCAGATTAAGCTTATCTAAATTTACGCCTTTTTTGTACAGGAATTATGTTGAACACATACTCATCGTATTGGCACTTATCCCAGGCGTGCTTCTCATGATGGCACTTCCAAGGAAAGTAGTAGGTCTCTTTACGGCATTTTAGGAGTGGAATCAAGAGATGTGCACAGTAATCGCGACCATTCAAAGGGATCTTAGCGTCCGCCATTTCTTGTGCAGTCACCTTCATCTCTGAAAAGATACACCAAATTTCTAACCTCAGAATACAATTTTTAGCCTCTAGTACATAGATTAAGGCATTAAGAGTTCAAAATGAGTTAGAAATATTAATTATTTTGACAAATTTGAGGGAATTTTAAGGAATATTTTGATGACCTCGTTCAGTTTTCTCCGCCATCTTGGTTTCGTGGGGACGACCGCGTCAGAAAAAAAGATTGGACCCGAATTCGGTAACAGTCCCTAGCAATTCTTTCTACCACAGGTAACCCAAAGTTTTGTTGAGTTATGCTTCTGACTCGAGTTATTCTTGTTCGTAGCAGTGTTCTTAGCGATATATAGCAGTTTTTCTGTGCATGAACAATCCACAATAATGCAGCATTTTAGAGGCTTTCAGTCATGTGCTTTGACAAAGTTTTCTGTGAGTAATTGGTACTGATTTTGTTGTACATGTGTGTAGAAAGGTGGTAGGAGTTCTGAGGAAAGAGGGCTGTGGAGTTCTAGGCTGGGTTTTAGACCTCTATTTAAGAATTTGACTAATGAAATTGCCATGAGCCAACCTAATTTTGGATATCAAAATCAATCTCACTAAGGAGGAAGAAATGAATGGAAAATGGAAGGGAGGAAGAAACTGGGGAAGGGAGAGAAGAGTGGAGAGCAGAGGGAGGGAAAAAATGGAAACAAAATTCCAAAACTACTGATGATCTTTATTACTTTTCCAAAAACAACAAAGTTAAGCAAGTACAACTTGGCAACTGCTTTGACTTTCAAACCAAAAATATTAACTTAAGGAATCTACAATCATGTAATCCTTCAAAACCACTGACGGCATATTCTGTAGAAACTTAATTTGCTATATAATGTTCATTAAATACCAAACCTAGAAAGGTTTTCTAAATTTTTCACCTTTTTGTTTTCGCCTTTGGAATCAATTGCACTGATTTCCAGCTTATAATTATAAGACTTACAAAAATAGAAAAAACAAGCCATGTTTCCCCAACAAATTTTGAAAATTTTATGCATTTTTAAAAGATGCGCAAGTGACCAAGATTATGTCGGTGATCTCATTTTTAGCCGCCATTAATGAAACCAATTACAACGAAAGCCATTATGTGCGTGCAACACTAGATCAAAGTAAGATATGATCCACTGACTATGCCTGTAATTACTTTTCCAAAAGCAACAAAGATAGCTTAACTTTTACTGCCTTTACCTGCGAAAAATATTAAGGAATCTACAATCATGTATCTTCCAAATACTCTGCAGCTGCCCGCATATCTTGTAGAAACATAATTCTTTTCGATCCCCTTATAATGCTCATTATCATCAATATACAAGGCCAAATTTTTAAATTGCTCTCACTAAAAAGTTCAGTCTACCGGGCCAAACACCAAGCGTGCAGGCTGCAAATGCATTTACCGCCCTGCTTCAATCTGATTGGTTGAGAGAATGTCTTATGACTGCTGTAAGCCAATCAGATCTTAAGGAAACCATTTCAAAGCACGTTTGATGTTTTCTTGTTTCGTATGTATAACAACTTTATTTTCGAATGAAAATGTTTTATTAAAATTCTAACTTTTGATATTGAAGATTTTGTATAATTTGGTCTTGTATATTAATGATAATGACATGACTTTTGTTGTGCATATTGTTTATTTGTGGCCCTTAAGCTTGCTATTCGGACCAAAAATAAACAATATGCCCTGTTATGTTATTGTTATGTTATTGTCCTATTAAATACCAAACCTATATAAGGTTTTCTAAATTGTTCACCCTTTTATTTCAGCCTTTGGAATCGATTGCACTGATTCCCAGCTTATTAGACTTACAAAAATAGAAAATACTAGGCCATATTTTCCCAACAAATTTTGAAAATTTTACACATTAAAGTATTGAACAATCTTTTTTCTTGCCGTTCTCTGCATAATTGACCGGCACTGTCCGCTCTAATAATGAAGGTTGGATTCGTTGGATTTGTCTCATCATTAATTGGAAACATTCTAAGATATTTAGACCAGTCTGTTAAAAAAACAAAATGCAAAACTATGTTGATCACTGGGCAGAAATTTAGGGGGTTCAGTCTAAAGTTGTTATGTAGAAAGATTACAAGACAAAAAAGACAAATGGATGGATGGATGAGTGCATGGATGGACAGAGGGACGGATGGATGGATGGATGGATGAGTGCATGGATGGATGGACAGAGGGACTGATGGACGGATGGATGGGTGGATGGATGGGTGCATGGATGGACAGAGGGACTGATGGATGGATGGATGCATGAGTGCATGGATGGATGGACAGAGGGACTGATGGACGGATGGATGGGTGGATGGATGGGTGCATGGATGGACAGAGGGACTAATGGATGGATGGATGCATGAGTGCATGGATGGATGGACAGAGGGACTGATGGACGGATGGATGGGTGGATGGATGGGTGCATGAATGGACAGAGGGACGGATGGATGGATGGATGGATGAGTGCATGGATGGACAGAGGGACGGATGGATGGATGGATGGATGAGTGCATGGATGGATGGATGCATAAGTGTGTGGATGGATGGACAGATGCATGGATGAATGAACAGATGGGTGGTATTTCGAAAATGATTGGTGAAGGTTTTTTAGCTTTTTATAATTTAAAGATTGAATCGATGAACTCAAAATGGATGAAAATTACTGTTACAAACAACCTAACTATTATACCTTTGCCGACGTTTCTATAAACGGTGTATTTAAAGAGTTACAATATTCCATCACTTCGTCTTTCTGTGTTTCTCTCTCGTCTTCTAAATCCTGGATAAACAAACAACAAAAACAATAAATTTACTGAGAAAAGTTCTAGAAAATATCCATACATCACCCTGCACACTGGAAGCTATGGAAATGGGATATTTTCTAAGTCACAGGACCATTTTCACATGACATCAGAGTGGCCATATTGGTGTACCAAAACAATGTTTTCTATCTTCTGTGATTGAACTCTGTTCTTATTCAAAAACTGTGGAAAAGTTTCTATTTTTCAGCACACTAAAATGGCTGCCTTATGTCATGCAAGGGAGGGGCATTGTAGAATTCTCAGGGATGGTGAAGGCGTACCACTTGCAAATCTAGAACTTTGAAAGGGGAGTGCCATTGTCCCCCTACACTGTTTTGGTTTAAACAATGTTCTCAGATTCGAAGGGAGGGACATGCCCCCACTCCTACACCCCCTGGATGCACCCCCTGGATGCACCCCCTGAATCAAGATTGATATACTTACCACTTTGTTGGCCACAATAACCATAGGAATAGTACAATTATTCTTAGACTCATGTTCGTCAATAATTTTCCTGCGCAGTTCCTTCAATTCATGCCAACTTGATGCCGAATTAATTGCAAACAAGACTAAGAACGCATCTCCTGTTGCTAGCGATGAATCACGAAATGAACTGAATTCTTCTTGACCTGCAGTGTCAACTATCTCAATGTTGTATAACTTGCCGGCATAGTCAATCTAAGGAAAAAAAACAATGGCAATTGAAAAATCATTCAAATATAATCATGCTATTTTTTGTTGGATAGGCGTTAACAAAATCATCCCCCACCCCTCTCCCTCCCCTCCCATCTAAATGGGAAACATTTCAAATTTTGCAGACCCCCTCCCCCTAATGCACTAACAAAATTTACCTTTGCTCTGTAAGTCTCCTCTGTAGAATGAACAAAAAAGAATGAAAAAATAATAATTTAAACTATATTACAGGTTATATTTCCAGACAATTATATCCCACTTTTGAGAGATGCTTCGCTTGTCACGCACAAAGGTTTCAATGCGAGGCTCTATGCATATCCCTTAGTGATTTGTGACAGGAGAAAAGAATTAATTTAATTTAGCATGTACGTAGTACTGAAACCCTTGTGCACAACAAGCATAGCATATCTCGGAAGTGGGTTATTAGCCCTCTTACAGCATTTCCCAGAGAAGCTCAATTTTGGTGGTCTGACCCTGCCCAACTGGGAATTGATCTTTTCAGCTTGGGCATAATCTTTCCTCATTAACATGTGTCACTCTCTTAAGAATACGATTCTTTGTTTGAGTGTCTTCTCATTCAAAAACCATTAAACAAAGAAATGATACTCTAGAAAATGACACATGGTTTGGAAATAAGAAAATAAGCCCATTTTATGAGTTGTTCGGCTGTGCCTATCGAATAATAAGTAGTTTTTCAACTAGGTACTTCCTAAATACATGTTTTTGTATCAATATATTCAAACAAACAGAGTCATGGTGTACACTTTTGCTTTTAGTCCAGAATAATCCCTTGAATCAGACTCGGTATAAAATTATAGAATTCTTTTACATTTCAGTGATAAACAAATTACATGAATACCACAATTCTGAAAAATAGACACTTTTAAATAAAGATTGAAGTGTTTTTTGCTTACCTAAGGTTGGATCATAATACTGTTGAGAGAGAAATGTCGTAAAGAATGAGAAAAATGCAAGGAATTTTGCCAAGGAAACATTGAATGACTGACCAGGAAACCACAGGAATTAATGTGCCCTGGAGTATGACACATTCTTGCATGCAACAACAGAATGCAAGTGCTTGAAAATATTTTAGGAATGCATAAATGATTAAGGGATAAAACAAGAATTTTATAGTAGAAATAATTAATATCTCGATCTTATTAATTTTATACTTCTAAGTTGCATAGGTTATAAGCTAGTAATTCTCTCTTGCAATCTGTCTCTCTCTCTTGCTCTTTCTCTGTGGCTGTCAGTACTGTCTCGTGATCCCTCCTCCTTTTTCCTGTCTCTGTCTCTGTCTGTCTGTCTGTCTGTCTGTCTCTGTATAGCACTTGGATATTTCCAAGATTTTAGCAAGTTTTCTTTGGAGGTATAATCTTTAGCATTGTGGTGTCCCAAATTGTGAACTCATGAACCTAAACTTTCTGGGGATCTTTTGAGTGAAGGACATGGTTCAATGCAATGGGGCTTCAAGATACCCTGGTTATAATTTTTAAATATTTGAGATAATGTCTGGGAAATTCAAGATATCTGAGGTTGGAGATAACAGAACTCAGCTGTATTCCTAAATACCCAAAGTGGTCAGATTTTTAAACAACCATTAACATTTCTGTGTTCCCACTGTTTTAATGTTCATTGTTGTACTAAAATAAATATACATACCTCTGTGAACTCGTTTTTCAGGTATCGTATCGTGACTGAACTTTTTCCAACTCCTCCACTGCCCACGACGCAAAGTCGAAACATAATTATTATCCTAGTAACAATACAGTTTGATGCTATTAATAGACATAATGATTTTGTGGGGGCGATATCTGATATATATATACATGTGTCTTGTGTCGTGTTACAGATTTAGCACAATATATTTTTACATAAACAGATAATGACTAAGTGGTCACAAGTTGGGACTGCGTTGGTGTGTTGAATACAACAAGTGAATAAGAAGGAAACTGAAACACTGTGAAAAAGCATTTGAAACCATACTAACATTTAGGACATTCAAAGTTATATTAGCCTAACTGAAAAAATTAAAAAATATTTTCAAAACGTGCTTATAAAAAAAATATTTTTTTCAAAATATCAAAATATTTAAAATCTACAAATGTCATTAAGAAATATCATAAAAGTATTTTCACTTGACTTCTACAGCTAAAAGAAAACAGGAAATGAAAGTAATCGATATTTACACTAAGATATTTAATTTGGAAAAAATATTTTATTGCCTTCCTCAAAGTTTCAATTTTTTTCTTTCAACAGATCATTGTTGATCTCAAAACTCAAATGATTGCAGGAGAAATAATTCCCACGATCCATTTAAATATAGTAATGTAAATATGTCATAAATTGAAGCCAATGACTAATATTTCCATGGCTACGTCACACGGATCAAAGTAACATACGACGTACGTAACAGCTAAATAATTACTGTTTATATCTCTTATTACTTTCAAGGCTTTTTCATTTCTTACAAAACACTAATTGTTTTCAAATAAATGCTACATTACATCTCCAGTAATAAGAATTCCTTATTCATAATTGAACAAAAATATGATTTATCTAATTAAAAACAACATTTAATGTTCTAGAATTTACGTTTTTGTTATTATCAAATTTCAGGTGCTAGCTAATTACGCAAGTTACGAATCTCAACTTCTGCCAATGCCAGTGTTCATAGACAAAATTTCATGTCAAATTCTATTGGGCAAAATACAAACATGACATAAAGAATTATATAATTTTGGAATGAAGTGAATAAAAGAGATCTTAAAGAAAATTGATTTAAACTCTTGGAATTGAAATACTGGGATGAGATTTAGAAATATTAAAAAATATTATCTTGATGTCTTCGTCTGGACTGTTTATTTATGTTTTGGCAGATGCTCAATATTTTGAATTCTCTATGCATTACAAAATCATGAAAAAGGCACTGAATGGAATGAATTAGTATTAGACGTGCTTAACATGAAACTGACAAGAGTATTAATAAGTTTTAAATGGATTATGAAACATACAAAAAAACATGAAAAAAACAACTTCAATATTTTGATGATTTAATTTTTTAGATATTTAGAAAGATCTAGAATGATTTTTCACCTGTGTAAAGTATTAGTAATATCGTACTTTGTAAAAATAAGTAAAAATTTTCAACAATTTCAAACATTTCTACATTAGTAAGGCTTGAAGTACACTTTTGCAGAATATATATTATGTCTATGATCTTTTTTTTTAAATTCTTTATACAATAAAACAAGAAAAAACCTTAATATAAAGCTTAAAATTTTAGTAAAGAAATCTCGATTGATTTTGCTGATCATCAGGAAAATTTTTAACCTTACTCATGAAAAAGTACAATTAGTACGAAATTACCTCGCGATTTTATAAATTTTATCGCGATATTAAGAACAAGAGGGTGAAGAGTTTTTCTAGGAATTAAAAAATCACTTAACATTGATATAAATAAACTTAAAAACAGATAAAAAATAAAAGAATATTATTATTAGTTTTGATTAGCTAGTTTTATGCAAAAAATTTTGGATTTGATTTTCAAGACGAGACGAGTTTGAGTTTCCTCTTTTTCTTTTCGAAGGTGAGACGGAAATGTTCCTTGTAAAGATATAGTTAACATAGCTTAATTACGGCTTTTTAAGATTAAAACGTTCAGCAGCAAAGCTATTCTAATCTTTTTTGAGAGATTCGAAGTAAAAATATCCGGTTAGATTGACTGGTTCTCGTAAGAAAATTATAAACTTGGAGCTCAATAATTCCTAAATTCTACTCGTTGGAGAAAAGCTAAGTGCTCCAGACAATCATATATTCATTGAAGAATCGCGACTCAGGGGAATTAGGCATCTGTGAGGAACTAAATTGCTAATAAAAATTCTAAATTCGTTTTCGTTTAGAATTTTAAGACGAGCGTATCTTTCAGAAAATTTGCAGCTTCTTCCTGAGATGAAAAGATAGGGCCACTTTGACAGTTATTTTTACGACTTACCTGATGTCAGACCTACGAAAAGAAAAAGCCAGGAGCTAGATTAATCTACAGTGCTGGCTGTAAGCATTTTTTGGAGGGAAAAACGGGAAGAAATGAGTAGGAATGATTTTTGGCGTGAAGCAAGGTCAAGCTCAGTTCTCAACCTTTTCTACAACAACAACATGCGTCCGTGTGGCAAAGCATTCGAAAAATGACGTCACCTGGCCTCCACCAATCAGAATCTGCGTTATAACGATTAAAAATGAGTTGTTTATTTGATCAAGAAGACGATTCATTCGGTTTTACCAATGGAATGCTTCAAAAAAACCCGCATTATCGATTAAAATACTTAGATGACATGTATGAAGAGTTAATTCAAGGATGAATGAAGCTCAATATGAAGATGAGAGATAGTAAACATGGGCGGGGCTGGTATACAGGGGCGCTGGCTTCTGTCCAACCTTGTGGCTGTCCCAACAAAGACAGTCCTAAAATCACATGTGTTTTCAATGCTGTCACAAGCAAATAAACTGTGAATTTTTGAAAAACAATCCTCTTAACGTGTGAAAAACACAGAGCAAACCTATAAACACCATTATCAGGAGCAACAATTTTCAATTTTCTTACCAAAAAACCAATCAAATTAAAATTTTATTGGCCACCAACTGACCTTGTATTTTATTGCTTCTTATTAAAAAGGAATATACCTGCAAAATTCTATATAAAGCCGTACTTTTTTGTATATAAAGCTGGTAAATAATTGTCTACCTTTTGAATAAATGATGAATATTTTGTTCAACGATCAGAAATTTTGACTCCAACGAGTTTATCAATTATCCAAAACAATTTGACACAGAAATAGAAATGTTTAAAACAAAAACAAAACGATATTTTTATCCCTGTTGATCAAGAAACTCAAAACAGCCTTGGTTATTTAGGTTTTTCCGTTTTAATTATGTATTTGATGGACATGGACAAGTGACACAAGTGATCGGTAATTTGGATCAGAACTGGTGTTTTCTGGTCGAGCGATTCTTTTCCAATAATGAGATTTTACAAATGGAAATAGAAAAAGAATTGTAAATACCTGGCTTCCGATTCTCTTACGAATTGTTTTGCATTTAAATAAGTTTTAAGAAATATAAAAAAAATTGCTAGCTTTTGAGCAGCTTCAATATCAACATCACTCCACTGAATTATAAAAGTCCATAATGATCGTTACTTTCGTGCTTTGCGTTAGAGAATTTTAAGAATTCTGGTTACCGTTCAATTGAAATGATAGTGATGATGATAATATGATTTCCATAGCAACACTGTCATGAGCATATATCACGTGACTTTATTTTGATTCAAAGACCCTGGTATTTTCCAAAAAAAAATATTTTTCAATCCCAAATGAAGAGAGTTAAGGGTAGGACTACTAGGGAAGCAAGACGTAGCCTAAGGGGGAGGGGGAAACTCGCCCCTAAACTTTCCCCATGAGGACATATTCAATAGCATATAAATATCTTGCTTGTTTATTCATATGTATAGACTCAGTTGCGTTCTTATACGTGTTCAGGTGCTGTATATGGCAAGGGCATGTATGTTGAGTGGGGAGATCACCCCATCCTTCGCCCTCCTACAAATTAAGATCAAACCAAAAATATAGACATCTTAGATTTATTCACAGTAATTTTAGGTACTACAGTGATAGATTTCTAGTTACGATAACATATCAAGTCGTTAATAGCCTGCGCCTGCGTTGCATGTCGGTCTTCGGTTGTTACTAGGAGGACCCCCCCCCCCCAATCCGCAATGAAATAACCGCAGACCACCAATCAACGCAGGCTAGTCGTTTATTAACTATAACCATTCGCCAAATCGATGGACACTAAATAAATCGCTAAAATAAGATATAAGCGACGGATATATTCATTCGTTTCAATACAATATTCCCTTCTCCTAGAAGGGGATTCAAGATTTTTTTCATTCTACTGAAAAAATTCTCACGAAAAATTTCTCCAGGTTTTTCCATCGTTCAACAACTGAAAAGTTTTTCACAAAAATGTCTCCTATTTTGAATGAACTATATGCACATATCATGTACAAATACATAAATATCTCTCTACACAATAAATACATACTTACAAATACACATATAGATAGATATATTTAGATGTTATATATTATAGATATTATAGATATTATATTATTATGTTTTCCGAAGGTTTTGAGTGGCATACCAGGGAATACCCCAGGAGGGACTTATATTTTATGTGTGTGTGAAACTAGAAGCCTTTAGGGCAGTGTGTATATACAAGAAAATAAAGTTGAAGAGTGGGATATTCCATGGTGTGCCACGAGAAAGCATTGTATAACTATTTTATCCCACACCATTGAAAATACCTAGGCATTTATTCAAGAAATTGAAAAACCGTAATGCATGCTGGGAAGAAACGGTGGAATACCGCCGACGGAATCGGCAATAGTTTTTCTGCATTCTGATTGGGTGTATTTCCAATCGCGTGGAGATAAAATACATTCATCTCAAAGTGTACAATATACATATTTCTACAATACAATTACAATTATTTACAATAATGAGATCGAATAATCTAATATTTCCACAGAGGAAATTTAGTGGGAGTGAAACATTTCGCACAACTCTCACGGATTGAGCCAATCAAATTGCGCAAAACTGATGCTCAACCAATAAGATTATAGAAATATCGTACTGTCACGATCATGTCACGAAATGTTTGCAGTTTAGCCAATCACAGTGTGAAAGTACTTATTCAATTAGAATGGTGTGACACATTACCGTCACGCTCATTTACAAAATGTTTAATCTAGATAATCACAATGCACGAAATTACGGCTTATCCAATTAGAATACTGTGACACAGCACCGTGACGATCATGTCACGAAATGTTTTCGCTTAGCCAATCACAGTGTGAGAGATTACGGCTTACCCAATCAGAATACTGTAACGCTGTAACGTTCTAAATTCTGTTAAAATCTCTTTGTAAACTACCATACAAATGTACGTTTGAAGACTAAGTCTGAAAAAAAATTCTTTACAGAAATATGAAACGAAATAAAACTTAAGAAATGGTGACAAATATAACTATAATAATATATAATGAAATCTTCTTTTTTAGGATTGTAGTTCTTAATTTAGGTCAGGATTAAAAAATTTCGCTATTTCGAGTCCACGAGGTTGCTATTAATCTTACTTTAAAATTCGGGGTAAAAATTTCAAGGAACCTTAATTCGTGATCCATCAAACGAAATATGAGCTAAAAAATACTCTTATTTTCGATTATAACTTGGAAATATCAGTCAAAAATACCTGCCGGCGATTATTAGAGTCGGTCTGTACAAAACAACACACCGCAACTCGACAGAGTTTGACTTGTGGTTTCCGAGACACGTGGGGACTTTCCGGTCGTTCGTTTTGTCCTTAAGCCTTGAATAACAATTTTAGCATCAACTGAACTAATAAATCTTGCGGTTTTGATTCAATAAGGTTTCATTTACTTCGGAAATAGTTCTGTAGATATTGTTTTCGTCGCTTTGTGCATGCGGTTCTTTTGATGTACTTGTACTCTAGTTTTGATCGAAATATATAAAAAAAAGTCGACAAAAATGAAACGAAATGAGAAAAATAACAGTAACGATAATCTAATAAATAAAGTAATTGAATAATACGAAGGGAATTATTTTCTTTCTTCAACAAAACTATTCTTATTTTTGAATGTATTTTGGTTGTCTTTTTCCTTTTTTTTTTCGTATTTTTTTAAGAATTTTTTCTTTTGTTTTTCTTGTTTTTTTCCTCTTTATCTTGCAGACTGTTTTGTAGATTTTTTCCTCCTTGTTGGTGTTTTTAAAACTACTTATATACAGCGACTATTTTCATGTACTTTTGTTCATTTTTGTTAGCTTTTTTATTACTGTTTTTCGCTTATTCTTTCCTGAGTTTTGTTTTGCCAAAGTGATGAATCTGTCAATTACATCACGTGACTTATATATATGAACCAATCAAAATGCTCGCAATCTATATTTGCTCTACTGTCCGTTAGTGTGCTTGTTAGTGTTTTTGGTCTTTTTTGTATTTTCTTTTTTTTCTTGTTGTTGCTTTTTTGTGTTCTTATTTTCTAACCTCTAGATTTTACTTTAGTAATTTCTCCTGTTCTAGGTTTGTTTTTTTTTTTTTTTGCTTTTTTCGGATTTTTTTTTCATTTTGCTGCGTTTTCGAAAACTTTAATAATTATACATTATGCCACATGTGTGACGTCATCATCCAACATGGCGGCCACTTTTCCTTTCATTTCGATCCAAAACTATGGGATCTGATGAAATGAATATCTAATTGTAGAACACAGTGCATTTTATACTATAGAACAATTTTTCCAATACATCATTTAGATTACAAATCTTAAGGTTGTAGGCTTAATATATACATATTTACATTGATGTATCGTATTGATGGCGCCCAGTCTTTCACGGCCACGAGCGTCCATCGACAAGGCAGTCACGTGACTTATATTCACTGAGAAGCTTGTTCCATAAGGGGATTGAGCGAAGGAAGTCTTGATCGCCTGTTAGAAGTGATGCACAATATAAATACATATATTATTTCCATTTTAAGATTTTTAGTGTTGGTTTGTCTTTGGTTCAAATATATAAATTTTATATACTGGGTTGCCTGTGGTGGCAATCTTTCATTTGATTGGTTAACGTGCCCGAGCCGAAAAGGGTTTCGAAACCTACCTAGGATGATAAGGCCAAGTCGAGCCCGAGTGAGTGCAACGTTTATTTGGTGTGTGTCTCCTAGGCAACCAATCTTTCCAGAAAGTTCGGAATAGGCGTTCTGGTCTCGTGACCTGCTGCGTACGGTCGAGATGATGACGAAAGCGTGTTCACTTCCTGTAGAAAATAAAAATTTAAGTTAAGCATTTTTTGTTGTACTTCTCAGTTTCATTCTTTCCATTTTCTCTTCTTTGGTTCGAAGGGAGGAAGTGTGAAATTGGAGAGACTAGAACCCTGGAAACTCGCTGCCATAGCAACATGCATGGAAGTCAAAGGATAACAATGACAAAAGTTCATTAGCCATTCCGCGGTCAAGTTGAGAGAAAAATTTGGTCAAGCTGGCATTACAGTGCATTATGGGACTGTTTTAGGGGACGAAATAGACGCCATCTTGGAAATGTTTCTCACAATAGATCTATTAAGTGTGACGTCACTCTTATGGAAAAACGATTTCCGGGTCCAAAACGAAAAGAAGTTCTATAAAGATTTTTCTTACTTTTTCTTTATGACAGGATTTGCAGGGTTTTTTTTACTAAAGATACTATTTCCAATATGGCGGCCATACCATCATTTTCTAGAGGGAACTGGAAATGGTACTTCAAGAATACAAGTGAATGGTGAGTATTCTTACCTTGTGAATGCAGTGGTGAGGTGATTTGTATCTCCTCCATGTTGGCTTGTTGTTTCAGGGCATCTTTGATCTTGGCTCGTTGGGTGGCGAAAGGAGATATGATGGAGATGTATTTCATTTTTATACCGTGTGATGAAAGTCTTTCCACCAGGGATACCTACAAGACATGAACATAGATAACTCATGGATGTGATTTCGAAATCTGTAACGTATATATATTTCTGTTTTTTTCTTGGGGTGAAAATCAAAATTGAGTTTTTGTTTTGTAGTTTCTGAAGACCCTTTTGCAGGAGGCATCCTTATAATATCAACGAAAACGAAACTAGGAAGGAAGAAAACTGGAAGAAACTTGCGCAGTGAGATATGCAATTGCACACCAACTGCGCATGTGCGAACTATCATCAGAAGTGAGAACAATGACATGCAAACCGATGTTCTGGAAAAAAGCGAAAGTCCGTTTCGAAGATGACCAACTCTCAACTCCAGAGCCCTGTCATTCTTACTGCGCATGCTCGACGGAATACCAAGCGCTCTCAGAGGGAAGAAGACTTCGCACCTCATGATTGCAAAGAAGTCGATCTGAATCAATTGCAGGGATATTTGAGTGGTTATGAAAAAAACTGCTGTGAGCTACCTTAAACTATAAATCTCTTCTTGCCCAACATCTTTTACCAATTCATCCAATCAGGAAAAAGACGATACTTACAATCTTAGCAATTTCTGCAGGGTTAAACTTGCATCCTTCTCGATCATCTCCAAGTGATAAACACGTGACCATGTGCTCTTTACCAGTCACGTGACAGAACACGTGACGGACGTCGTGTTTATTGGGCCAGAACCCATCCATCCTGATGATGGAGTCAGTGATTTCTGGCGCGTCGAAGACTGGTTTACCACTATAGAAGTATTCCGAACTGAAGATACGGATGCTTGGATGCTGAAAGAAAAAACACAGGACAGGTCAGATTTCGTACCTCTGGGATTTCTATTGCAAGCTTTAGAGGAAGAAGAGTAAGAGTAGAGTTCTTTGGCATCCTCGCCATGAGTCCTATCATTCTCCACATGCTCTAAGAAAGATACGTTGTTGAGCATGCGCATCAGGGATCTGATCTCGATAATGGAACTTCCGACCACTTCAGGGGTTACAAACGATCAAAAAGATTTAAAGATGTGCCTTTTATTTCTTGAAGCGAAGTAAGATTGTTTGATAGACGACATACCATGCGAAACTGCATCCTCAGCAAACAGCAAGCATACTTCTTTCCCTCGTAATGCTCACAAAGAGACTCAAACAAAGATCTACCGAGGCCTAACTTCTTCGCCGATTTACTCCGAAGAACTGGAACGAGTTCCTTATGATCACCAATTATAACCACGTGATTACACTGCTGACCAGCAGTGACTAACGGCACCAAGAGCTCAGCATCCAGGCACATATTGCTCTCATCCACAATACACTGTGTGAGTCGAGCAAACTTGCGCATGCGCGGGCTCCCAGCTTCTACGCATGTGCAGAGGATGACGTGAATTGAATTCTCGGTGAATTCGTACCGCTCCGCCGTGTCTAAAATTGCGTTGTACTTCAGTTTCCTGCTTATTAGCTTTTTAACAAGCTCGGCACAATCTTTGCCTTTTTTCTTGGATTCGTCGATTTTTTCTTTCAGCTGCTCGATTTCTTTAGCGCAAAGCACCAACGCATTGGCGTTAGGGTTGTCGGCTGAACGAACGCGCAGGTGCAAGGCGACCGGTTCGCATTCCGGTATGACTGTGGGCTCGTAAGAGTCTTGGGACTTGCTTAGGGCTTCTGATTCCACCCCTCTTGAGTAGACTCGCAAGATCTTCACCGAAGGAACCTTGACCAGCATTTCTGGAAATTAAACAAATCTTTATATAAATAAAACAAAAAAAGACCTCTAAATGCATGCAAAAACTTTGCGCACACATCCGTTAGCTATTCTGTGTCTCAAGGCCATATTATTTGAACTGCGCATGCTTGGAAACTCAAGATTCCCCCTGAGGGGAGGAGTGCGGCGTTTTTCTTACTTGCAAGGACATCGAGTGCTTTGTTAGTTGGAGCAGAAACCAAGACCTGGCCACCCTGAGCTTGCCAGTTTCTGTTGATGTAATGACAGATGATGGCCACAGCTGTCCACGTCTTACCCGTCCCTGGAGACAAAAGTATGTTAGCAAATCAATATTAACGATTCATGAACTTACGGCTTGGATGTATTACAGAGAACTGGGTTTAGCGCGCGGGAACCCGGTGGCAAGTAGGTGATGAAGTGGAAACTTCAAGATGCGAAATTTACACACTGGTTCAACAAATAACAGCGCGCGAAATCATTGGTAAGCCAATCAAATTGCACGAACATGGCATGGCGTCACAGTGAACACGTCCTTACCAAAACGTTTTATTCAAGAACTGTTCTAAGCCACAGAGTTACAAGAAAAACTACCCAGCCAAAAATCTAGTGTTTCGGGTAACAAAGTTACGATGTGGATGACGTCACACTTCGTCATTTCCGTTTCTTACCTGGCTGTCCATGAATAACGGTCAACGGTAAACTCAAAGCAGCTTTAACCGCTTCAGCCTGATCAATGTCAAGAGGAAACCCTTTAAGTGTTGACATGTTGGTCTTGTGAGGTGTTGATAACAGGTCCTGATGAAGTACAACAGAACGAAGTTCGTCGGACACTTTGTACAGGTCTTTGACAGCTTGGATCATTACGCGATACCGCTGGTCTTGAGGAATGCACTCCACTTCGTAAAAGCGCGTGTCATCGCTGAGGATATCCGTTGATAAAGAATTTGAAGGCTCAACCAGTTGTAGGGTACAAACTTTCGAGGGAGCTCTGTGGTCGTTGTTTTCTGTGACGCGCACGACACGTGCGTGAAGAAGGATGTTGTGTTCATTGTCAGAGGAATCTTCCTCGCTGCTCGTGGAAGAAAACTGAAGAGACCGCACGCATGCGTAGTCGCCGACAGTCAGCTGGTATCCTCGTTGTTCGTCGTCAGGGACCTGCATGTTTGCACAAACTAACAAGAAGAGAAAGATTCCATGATTCAATGAGGTTTTGGGTTTGGATATTTATGGAAAATAATTCTCATAAAACAAAGATTGAAGTTAAAGCATGTTCGTATTGAGGACAATAATGTCGCTAGATAATTTTTTTCGTTCATTTTTCGAAACAGGTATTTCTGGTTACGACAGCTTTCCGAGGTTTAGGAGAAAGGAAAGGAGAATCCACGAGCTTGCTCGTGTCGCCTTTTCCGCCAAAACCTGGGAAGGATGTCGTAATCATCAGGAGTGTAGATGTTTAGTGTGTGACAATTTTCATTGCAATTGTTACTAAGTACCTGAGGTTCCAGGCCCAGCCACCCAGCTAAGCCTAACATCTTCCACCACATATCTTTTACCACCAGACCCCATCACCGTCACTGCTGCTTCAGCTTCCAGCAAAGGTACCATCACACCCTGATAATGCTGCTCATCCACGTAGTAAGGTAGGGTAGGGAACGTCAGAGGAGCGCAGAAACAACTATCTGGATTTCTCTGGTGCCTCGTGCAAGAGAACCCAGTTCCCGTCAAGTGGACCCCCTCAACATCAGGTTGAAGCACCCCCCGTCTTTTCTCGCTTCCAAACAGAACCTGGATGCGGTTGTTCACACGGAATCGACTCGTACAACCCTGTTGCACTTCGCTTGTCGCGCGGGTAAGTTCCGTGTCGCTCATTGAGTTTGCCAGAGACGGGGTGTGGTCCACGACGAGGGAACTCGAGTTGATTTTCTTCCATTCTTTGGCGACTTTTTTCTGGTTGGAGCGCGCCACCTCGGAGACAAAGGAAACCCAACTTGAAGACGGGATTCGGGCATAAAAAGTATCACTCTTGTGTTGTGCTGGAGACGTTGGGTGTTGTTGTGAACTGTTTGAGATGGTTTCTCGACTTTCCCATGTTAGAAGCAGCTCTGAAGAGATCGAAAAGGCGATAAGAAAAAGTGGGAGAGAAGAACATAGTAAAACACAACACCAAATAGGCAAGCAGAGCAAGGTAGAATATATATAGAGTACAATATAGCAGAATATGGCGGAACGAAATTGATATAAAGCAAAGCCGTTCAAAGTACACCAGAGCAAAGCACAGCGAAACACAGCACAGCACAGCACAGCACAGTACAGCACAGTACAGCACAGCAGAGTAAAGCACTGCGTTTACTTCTTTTTCACCTTTCTCTGCTGCAGCAAATTCAGTTTTCACTGGTCTCAATTCTTGCACTTTAGTACATATGTTCAACGGTTTACTGCTGTCAGATATCTTACAGATACTCGTGATACGATCTGGAGAAACACGTTCGATCTTTGCTGTCCGCCATCTTGGTGAAGAACGAAGCGAGTTCGCCAAAGTTGTCGAAGAACAGTTTTTCTCGAAGGCGTTCGCTCGGTTTGAAGTAACCTGCAAAGACAACCATGTCATAATTGTACTCTTTAATCATGAGAAAGGACTTTGCAAGAGCCAAGGTATGTAAAATGAATACTATGGTAGAAAGTGTAACAGAGTTTTACATTGCAGTCACTCGAACCATGAACACTTCGAGGGTTTTTTTTTGACATGTTTTCATAGCTATTCAATCAGCGCTCTCCGAAGAAAAAGGGATCAAACATTTTTTTTAGTCGCCATCCAATCACAACAAACGGCGGAAAATATCTAGAGGTGTAAAACGCACTGTAGCAATGTTTCTTTGAATTTTCTAAAGATTCTGTACGATGATTCTCAAAAGGACGCAAGTAATTGTACAATTTGTCGTCACGACAAAATTCCATGTCTCAGGAGATTGAAATTCTTTTTTTTTTCCCCTCCAAATTGAGCTGCTTTGACGTCACGTGCAAGGGGTCTATATATAATCTTAAACCCTAAAAAAGGAGAGGGAAGGTCTTACCTGGCAATCAAAGCAGATCTTTTGGAGTTCAGCTTCGCTGTAGGGTATCTCCTCGTCGTAGAGTAACGCTAGAAGACACCGATGAACCACTAAGTCAAAGTACCTTCTTAGAGGAGAACTGAAGTGGGTATAACATTCTAATCCTAGTGTAAAATGCTTCAGGTCGACCGCCTTAGAGCTGGATGACACTATGTACTGGCTACGTTCCTGGATGAGACATAGACGAGAATGGGCCTCGGAGATAAGAGGGTCTTCATCGCATTTCAGAAGAGCTTCAGTCAGTTGAGTAAGATTATTAGCATTGATAGCTGTGGAAATGTGTCCAAGACAGGACAACTCGATCTTCATGTCTTTGATGGCCTCGTCTTGTGGTCGAGGGTTGTTTTGGAGTCTTCTTAGCGACAGAGATCCACTTTGAAGAACTCCATTGTCTCGGCACCATTGGTTAAAAGATTCTAATAAATGGATCTTTGGCGGTAGTTGACGTCGTAATGGCGCCAAATGCCTGGTTCTTTCCGACGACAACATCCTTTGTGCTACAGCAGAGTTAGTCATTATCATTAACTGTTCTACAATCTGCGAAGACTTTGAACCATTTGTACGACCAGAATCCCCTATCCCGGCTATGCACCCTTGCCTTGCTTGTCTTGCTGCGATATTTCTTGTCAACTTGCTGAGAAGTGCAATATCTCTTTCGATGTTCCCTGGCCACTTTTGTCTCGAATCACCAGCAAGAATAGCATCACATTCTTCAAAGGAAAGATTACAGCAAGAAACTACAACACTCTTGTGGATATCTGGTTGTCTCAACACTTTCCCTTCGCTGTCAAGCTTGAAGATGACAGACACTGCCAACCTTTCTTCTCCTGGCACCAGGCTACAGATATCTTGACTTAAACGCCTTTGAAGCATATTGATTGAGGGCCCGTGCTCCTGGTCTGGGTAAACTGACAAACCTTGGAGATACGCAGCCTGATCGATGCAACAACCTTTGGGTACAAAGTAGCTTACATCTGCTACATGGACACCAACTTCAAAGATGCCATTGCTTCCTCTTTTGATACTGATAGCGTCGTCTAGCTCGATACCAAGGGAAGAGCTACAGTCTAGAGTGAAGACGTTTGAGTAACGATGACTACGCCATTGTAATTCAGCAACAGGGATATCCCAGGAGTCTGGGTAGACAACCCTTGCTTCGTTCAGCGCGTCAGTTGGTTGGCTAAGCCGTATGCCATATTCTGCAGCAAAAACTGGAACAGCAGATATAAGATCATAAGGTTCCCGAAAGCATTTCCTTACAATCCCAAGAGGAAAGCGATAGTTTGCTCCCCATTCCAGCAAGCGAACAAGAAACAGTTTCCCACTGGTCTCAGTGACGAACTCCTGGCAGTGAGTTTCGCCATCTTTGATGGAAAATACGGCAACTCCGATTTCTCCACGATGGTCTTTACTCTGCAGAACGAAGACGTTCGGGTTGGCCTTGTCGATTGGGATCATGATATTTGAGTCTTGAAGGTCTACGAAGCAGGCATACTCCCTAGAATGAACCTCTCTGTATAGAAACACCACTCTGCCCCGAATTTGCTGCGAACTTCGGTGAATTTCTTCCACTGCCACGATGTCACCATTAAGTGCCCGATTCATATCTGATCGATTTGAGATAACGATATCTGAACAATCTTCGTCCTTGCATCGCGCTCCTACCCTCTCCTTCGGAATTCCCAAGAGCATGGACTTGATATCTTGGTCTAGAACCTTGGCATAGCCACAGAAGTTACTGCTAATCTCCAGGCTACAAAGAAACAGCTCGTTATTCAAAAGCCTTGAATGAACAGTTTTCTCATCCAAGTATTCTTGGTGAATGACATTCCCGATATAGGAGATGTCATTGCTTGGCTCCAATGTCCAGTCAGCCGGTTGGCCGCGCGTTGAAAATGGAACCACGTCACTTGGAGAATCTTCCTCATCATTGCCATGGTAATACTGATCGTCTGAGTCGAGTGAAAATGCTCTTACAAGTGACTCAAAGGCTTTGATATACTCCTTGACTAAAGGATCATCTCGACGCGACTGGAACCATTCTTCAGTATCCGAGTCATGGAATTCTTCATACCGCGCGTCCTCTGTTATAGATAACGCGTCTAGGTTTCCAAGCTCCTCTTCGTTGTTCTCTTGAATTTCATTCCCCAGTTTCAAGGGTCTGTTCCACATTTTGCCAGCGTTTGAAGCAGCAGAGCAGTCTACGTTCAGCTGCCTCGCGAGTGCCTCATTTAAGGACAAGCGTCGTAAGACATTTTTTCGTTCTTCTTCTAGTACTTTATGTTGCTTTTGGATATTCTCATCCACAGACTTCGCAATAGCAGGATCAGCAGAAATCTCAAGCAGCCATTTTTCTTCCTCTAGAAGGATCTGCTGCCTGCAGGTTGCATTGTATGTCAAACTCTGGACAATCTGGGCAACAGGAGTCTCTGAATATGAACTGGCAAGAGTTTGTTCGTCCTTTGCAGTGGCTTGGCTTGCAACTTGAGCATAGCTTCGTACTCCAGGATTTTCTGTTGGTGTTTGATTGGCTTGTGGAGGTGTTGGTGGCGCTGTTGGACTCAATGTTGGGGTTGGAGGAGGGCTGAATGCTAGAGGGATAGGAGGAGTGTGAGGAGGTGGTGTAGGTGTGTCTTGCGCCCGAGAAACTCTAGGGAATAGATCAGACGATGAGCTGCTGCATTGACTAAGAGCAGGACTTTCTCGTTGAACTGGAAATTGTCCAGGACACTGGAATGGAGTCGCATTAGGGTTGAGGTAATTTGGCGGCATTACATTTGGTCCAGGAAATCTTGGTCCATTTAGAGCGGCCGCGTATGGATAAGGTAATTGCTGTGAACTTGGGTTGAACATATGACTAGCAAGCTGACCTTGACCTTGACCTTGGCCAGGGCTTCTGTCACCAAATGGGCTAGTAAACTGACCATTCAACTGCAACGGGCTTTGAAACATCTGGCTAGTAGGCATACCATGACCTTGACCCTGAACTTGACCTGGTTTGGAAACAGTGACCAAGGAAACCGGAGAAGCAATCGCAGAAAACCGGATACTCGGATGAGTAAGCATTGTGGGTGGGTACATAGACGGCATGACCACTCCTCGCATATACCCGGCAGCTGTTCCCGGATACATCGGTATTTGACCTGGAGGGTACATAACGTTACCCGGGGGACGTGGTGGGGTACCGTATATCATATTTTGAGGCACTCCAATACCAGGTGTAGGTACAGAAGCTGAAGGTCTGTTTGGCATGGGCTGAAAACGCGGTATGAACGGGTTATGTAATAAATGTCCATTAACTCCTGTACTCCACGCGTTAGCTGTTGAGGCATTAGCTGATAACGCGGGCTTCTCGTTAGTGGTATTAGTGGTTGTATTTTTAGACTGAGCTTTCGTTCCGTGATCCAAATGAGACAGTGTTTCAAAAGCCTCGTTATTGCTTAGAATATCTGAAGTGGGCTGTGGATTATGAGAGCTGAACTTGGTGTACTCGATGACCTTGTCGAATGACAGACGATAGTGGAAGGTGCCATTCTCATTGCACCTATGAAAGATAATTTTAAAAAATTCATTTACCAATGATTTCGTTGCTACGCGTTGCTCTATTTTTCGTTAAAAGTGCATTCAGATACTCTCATCTAACTGAATGGCATTTTAACAAATCAGAGCACGCGTTAGACTCACTTATTTCATAAATATGTTTTTCATCTCCTATAAAAGCTACACATCTGGTCATCATAGCGGACTAATTTTCCCATTTACAAAAATTAAGTCCTAATAATTTTATAAAATATACTCGCCACTTAAGAAGCAATATGGCGCAGAACTCTCAAAATCTTTTTTATTCAACATATCTACTAATCGCCCCAATTGCAGAACTCTCATTTCATATCTACTCACTTACTTGCTTAATATTGTCTTCCAGCAAGCCCTACATTCACCAGCTCCACAAAGAGCACTAGGGTCCCCAACAAAAGCCAAATGGTACTTCGCTCGTGTAACAGCTGTGTTTAGAAGCCGTGGATCAGACAGGAACCCAAGTTCATCACGTTCTAGCGCCTCGACGGACATCGAGTAAGAGGTATGGACAGTACTTATGAAAAGCGCATCGAACTCTAAACCTATAAAATAATAACTTACGTAAGCTATAAAATACAGCGACAGTTAGCGACAACCGGCAAAGGATAGTGTATAATGTTGGTTATTGCGGGTTTCGTATAAGTGGAAAACGATACAGCAAATTCGTAGCCATAACGTATCTCACCGTAACCATAACTACGCGTTGTGATTAGATGAATTACTGTAAGACAATGAGAAGCTATTTCAATGTTACGACATGTCGTACCGTGTACATGCTGTCAGTACCGTACGTTTCCCACTCATACGATAACGATTCTTATGGGAATTACCCATTTCATGTCAGTACAGTGAGTTTTTCGAAAAACAAAAGAACCAACAAAAAAAACCCAAACCTTGGACATTATTGACGCCATCCACTCGAACTTGGCCAAGCTTCTTCTTACGCAACAACTGACGAATCTCTCGAATCTAAAAATATTTTAAACAATTTTTCAATTTCTATTGTTATAAGCTTCCTAATCTGTAAGTACAATGACTTTTGATAACATTCATTGTTGATCTAGATTAATAGGAGGCAGTGCATATTTATAGCCGTTTCAACGTTGAGGGAGGGACTGGGAACGACTGTTGAAATATTAATCAAATTTAAAAACAAACCCTAATCACATGCATGAAAGACCACACTAAAGTTATTAATCTTACTAAGAAAGTTTGGGCGAGTACTGACTGATAGCAAGCTTTAAACAAATCGTAAAAATAAGAGAGAATGTATAGTTTGGGGGATGCCGTCCTCAAACCCATACATTCTCTCTTATTTTTGCAGCTTTTAAAAGCTTGCCACTCAGTAAGTATTCATCCAAACATGCTCAAACTCGGTAATAATACTAATATTAGTATGATCTTTTATGTGATGGGGATCATTTCTTAATTAAATTAATATTTTCACTCCGCCCCAGTCCCTTCTTCGATTCCGGAAAGGCCAATTAATATTTTTATAAAAAAATTAGAAATTCTTGATTTTTTTGGAAACTTTCAACATAAAATTGCTAGTTATGAATATGAAAATAAAAATCATAGGATAAAAGCTGCAAATTTGGCATAAAAAAACTTTTCCCGATCCGGCAGAATCCAGTCAACCGAAGTCCAATCCAGTCCAGTCATGCTCGGTTCCGAATTTTGCAAAATCAAAAATCTTTCAAAATTCGGGAATCTAGAAGCATAAATCAAATTTTAAAGGTTGGGAATGTTTTTGCTATACATAAAGATTATTCTCACCCTTTCAAAAGCTGAAAATTAAACGATTTTTTTTTTTGCAATTTTTTCCCAAGATCCAGTTAGGTTTAATTCCGACGTCCAGTCCAATTCCTCAGTCTACACGATTCCAGATGTTCAAAAATAAAAACTCAAAATTACCTGAGCTGTGTACGGAGCTAGCACACAAATTTTCTCCAGCGCGATATCGTCATCACTCTCAGCTGTCCATCTATCAACGAGTTCTTCAACTCTCTCGCAGATCTCCGCGGCTTCCGCCATATTGAAATATGAACCAATATCAGAAGCCCTTGCTTCCTTCCCGAGGACTCCATGAAAATGTACGGGATATTCAGAGGACGGTGGTCTAGCTTTGTGAGCCACTAGTGTACCCTCGTAGAACAGCTTGGAAGGAATGTCGACAATGTCCTTGTACGCGCGGTAGTTCTCCAGAAGAAGAAGTCTACAGTTAGATGTTTCTGGGTAGGAGTCGTAGAGGCGGACGAGAAGAGAGCGGTCCAGGGCTAAGCGTCGAGCCACGCGCGACGAGACAATGGCGCCAAGCTACGTGTAGTGAAGGAGAAGAAAAATCGTTACCATTATAGTAATTATCTCTTTTTTAGAGAACGACAAGCAAAGTCAGGTATCGTCTATCGGTCGTCAAACGGCAAGACGAACGAAACTGTGATGATGATGATAATGATGTTGATGATCATAATGATGATGAATGACGAATGAAGATTAGATGCGGATGTCACTGATGATGGTGATGACAGTGATGATGTGGATGAATGATGGTGATGATGATACATGATGATGATGAAGATGATGGTGATAATAATAACACTGATGATGCTATTCCTTACCTGCAGATGATCTCCTGCCAGTACTATCCTCGTGGAAGGTCGGGCCAAGCACAGCGGAATCAGACTCTCCGCCTCCATGGCCTGCGCAGCCTCGTCTATAAACACGTGACTAAAATACCCAGAAGGCAACCCGAGCGCAACCAGAACATCGGCTGTGACAAGGGTCGTCACAATAACCCTGTATCTATCCAGGCATTTCCTTTCTGGAACAGCAAATTTACCAGTTTTCTTATCAATCAAGCAATATTTTAGAACAGTCGAGTTGACGGAGTTTATGAAACGGTTTTCCCAGCATATTCTGAGCGGTTTGCATAAGAAGCTTCCAGACTTCTTTGACGTCACGAACGGATGAAGGTAGTCGACGATATAATGGTCAGCGGCGCTATTTGAGTGAGTACAGATCAAAATACGAAGATTCTCCTCTGGGTTCCCTGAGTGTAAGCGGCACAGTTCCTTCACAGCTTCTGCGATAGTCCTAGTCTTTCCCGTCCCAAATGGACCGAAGATGAGAAGTGGAGGCTTGGGACGAGGGTCCAAAATATGACTGAGGGCAGTAGCTTGGGGTTTGTTTAGGAAAGCATGTGTTTCGACTTCCCATTCAAGAGAGAGGCCTGAACAGTCCGAAGGAAAGACGCAAAGGAGATCTACGTTGTCTATAGCTTTGTGCATGAACTTGTATGTATCGACGAACCGAAAGCAGACGTCTGCTGGGAGAGGAGACTTGGCTTGTTTGATCACACGCTCTAATGCTTCGCTGATCTGAAGACAGAGATGGGAATGAATATGAAATGGGAAAGGGAGGGATAATGGAAGTGAGGAACAAAAATGTTTGAGGAAATGTTTCTGTAAAAGGATGAGGGGTGATTGATGGATGGATGGGTAGGCTGCCAGATGGATGGGTGGGTTGATAGATGGGAGGGTGGGCGGATGGATGGGTGGATGGATGGGAGGGTGGATGAATGGATGGGTGGTTGGGCAGGCAGATGAGTAGGCAGGCACATGGATAGATGGGCGGAGGGATAGTGGGGTTAATGTAAGCATGGATAAAAAACTGAATGATTGAAAAGTAAGACTGATGCCTGCACAAACAAGCAGATGAATGTAGGTGACTAGATAAGTTCATCATCCATGGTTATGCTCTCAGTCATTCATAAACATCTTACCAGAAAGATGACAGAATCTTTCTTCAAAGCTTCCACAGTGACTTCAAAAAGCTTGGCAGTCTTTCTTTTCCCAGGTGGGATGACTTTAACAAGAGCAAATGAACTGCGATTGATTAAATGATTGGCATCTTCTAGGATATCTGGGTTGATTGGAAGAATAACGTTCATGCGGGTGACAAACTCTACTGATGGCTGGGTGCACTTGAGTATATCATCTGTATGCAGGTTTAATCTGAAATATTAATTTCATTTAATCATTGTCATCATCATTACCAAATGTTATCATCACCACCATCATCATCATCATCATCATCATCAATTATCATCACCACCATCATCATCATCACCACCATCATCATCACAATCATCATCACCATCATCATCATCACCACCACCATCATCATCATCAATTATCACCAACACCACCACCATCATCATCATCAATTATCACCAACACCACCACCATCATCATCATCACCACCACCATCATCACCATCATCATCATCACCATCATCATCACCATCATCATCATCATCATCACCACCACCAATTCAACTGCTTGTTGTGAAATTAGTTTTTTGCTGCCATCCATCAAAACTAATCAGTTGGTACCTTTAAAATTTGCAACTACAAGTTCGCAAAATATTGAGAATTCATTAACAAATGGAAATACATTTCTTACTTTGTCATTTGCTTTCGTCGTTCATATTCTTCTATATACAATAGAGTATGTAATCTGTATCGGTAAATTGTAGGAGATAATGTGTCGTCCATGTGATCAAATGAGCCGTACTCCAGAGCATTTTTCATGTTAGGAGGCAGGGGGTAAGTAGATTTCTTCTTTCCTGAAATTGAATATTAAAATCAACAAATAAAAGATCAAGCAATGCAGTTTTCATGTAATTACGGCTATACTCAATACTCTACAAACTCAGTAGTGTAGTTGTGAGTTGTCCGTTGGAAATTGTTTTTTTACTACGGCCATTCAAAAATATAAAAGGTATTTTCAGTAGTGTGGAATAATTAACACTTATTGACTGGGACCAAGGGAAACAGAGTGTTTTGTAGTCCCGAGATGGCGATGTTCCCAGAGGTGTAGCAGAGACTTAGAAAAGTTTGGTTTCCAATGAAATCACTTCTGATTTTTTTATTTTCTGGTCAACAACATATTGTTGCCATTGAGAGCCATTGCCAGGGAAACATTGAAACTTGTTCATGTTCATGTTATACCCTTTACCCAATCAGAGTATAAGAAAAATGGGCTTTGACAGTTGGTGTATAACAAACATTTAAAGATGTTACATCAACTGACACACTCACCATCATCTACTTTCCCCTCATAAGTAAAGAGTGGATACTTGCTAAGCCAGGCTAGTTCATTCTCCTCTTCACAGGCTATTTTATACGTAAGCTGTTTCACCAGACTCTGCTCTGGTGCAACCATCACTCCAAGGTTACGAACAATCTTTGGATTACTACCAAAATCAAAGACAAGGCGCTGATAGAAGTTACCATAGCAACTGGAGACAAACTGTACTGTAACCTTAAACTCTGTAGATGGTTCTTTGAAGTTGTTCAACCATTCCTGGGAGTTTGGGGGCAGTGTAAGTACTGGTTTGTCAGTTGCAGAGATATTTGTGATGGAGAATTCTGGTAGAAATGGGTCCAACATGAAGACATGTTTTAACTGGCACCATGGCCCATGGAGAGACTGAAAATTGGAAAAAAGGAATCAGAAATTGCACATACACTGATGTTTCATCTGTGAGTCAGCCATGTCTTGACTTAGATCAGCCCAGAGGTTGTTTCAGGGTTTAATATGTGGGTTAGCCAAGCCCTGACTTAGATCAGCCAAGAAATTGTTTCAGGGTATTGGTAAAATTTGAAGGCTTGAAACTGTATCTGTTAAATTGCACAATACTTACACTGGATGTGACAGTAAAAACCCATGAGACAAGTTTACTTTTACTAATGTAAGGGATGAAGAGCTTCTCTGAACAGTGAATATTGTGTGAGCCACTCACTTCTACCAACTGAAAAGAAAATGGTCCAATGTAGAATGAATACAATGCATAATTTCAACATGGTTTTCATATGAGTAGTTTATGGTATTGAGTTAGAGCATATCATATGGTGTACATGCTGTAAGTCATTGCATAATTTCAATATCTTCTAGCACAGTACAGCATGTACATAGTATGACATTGTCTTCCAGTTAATCATCCATCCACAATGTGTAGTTATGGTTTATGGTTATGGTAAGACATCCATGCCCCCCAGTTCTTACAAAATTTATCATAAATACTGTAGGTCTTACTAACCAGTTTATTTTCTGACGTTCCACTGAATGCTAGAGCTTCCAGAAGCTCCTTTGCAGCTGAACATGGCCCATCTGGTGGGACTGCTGGACTTGACGGCAAATTTGGTGCTGACGATGCTGACATAGTTACAGGTGCTTTACCTTTAATTTACTTTTATTATTACCATCAGTGTTAATTTTAGTTATTTCTGGGAAAAAAAAGAAGATTAAAATAGGTATTAAAAACAAATGGTTTTCTGAACTTATACATGACTGCCATAACAATCATACTGTCATGAAATGTTGAGTGATATCGTTGAATATTTTTACTAATAATCTTCTTAATTTGATTGGCTTTCTCAATGAATAAACTGGGATTTATCAGTGGCATCTAGAGCTACAGAGTAGCTATTCATCCACTGAAAATGGTTCACAGAGAAAAACCCTCAAAGCACATGAAGGAACCAGCAAGCAACTCTACTCACATACGATATACAACACCGAGCATAATGAGGCTTGAACCCGGGTCGCATTGGTGAGAGGCAAGTGCTCTGGACTGGCTTGTCAAAATAAGGTACAACCGCTATAATATATTGAATGATAATGATATAGTACACAACTTTCCATGCAGGTATTAAATTGTCAGCCATTTGAAGTTAGAAGGAAAGGATATGACTGCATAAGAGGGTTTCTTTCTTGTGACTATATATTTATTATAAGCTTCTTAGACGCTATTATAATGCAAAAAAATGATCCAAATCGATACAAAGACATATATCAAGCGCAAACACCTGTTACATTAAAATATAAAGACGGATATCGATAAGGTGCTTGAAACTTAATATTTTGAACTAAAACCTCTTGAAATCCATTCAACTACAGTACGTACTGTAGGGCTTCAAACATTCTGCTAAACATAAAATAATCTAGTCAAATTGTGGGAATTTTGCTCAAGGCATTGATAATTCAAATGCTGGCATTATTATATTTGTTGAGTTAAGCTTATATTATAAAGTCAGATTAAACTTAAAAAATTGATAACTTTAACGTTAAATTGTCAAAATCCGACATCAATTTTTTTACAAAATAATAAGATCAAACCAAGTTTGACCTTCGAATACAGTTAAAATATTTCCCGGGAACGTAGTAGCATAACAAAGAACACTTACAGTTTCGTTGGATTTCGCTGTAGAGTCATTCAAACCATTGTTTACAGGAATTTGTAAAGAGTTTAAGACTTTCTTGTCAAGTTCGGTCCACAGATAAAACTGGTTTTTGCTGACGAAGTAATGTCGTATTCTGCTTTTCTTTCATCTTCGATTTCTAACGGATGCATCTAAAATAACTGGCTTTATCCTCTTCATTTAATTTATAGGATTAAAATTGTCTAAAAAAGCCATAAAGAGAGAGAAAAACGACCCAAAGTCGATTGTTTTGAAACTGAAAGAAACAGATGATAATAGAGTAGAAACATACAACTCACGGCAAAAGATATATAGAAGCTAACCTCTGATTGGCTCATCATATTCGCCTCATAAACAAGAACTAAATCTTATTTCTAAATTCATCGAAAAAATTTTCCTACAATAAGGAAAAAAACATATGTTTAATTAAAGCTTACTTAAAAATTAAAGAACAAAAGTAGCTAAATCTTAACTTGGCACGAAAGAATTTGTTACATATAAATGTTTTTGTCCAATCAGAATAAGCTTTGTATTTTGTTATGAAATTCAATGAATAATTCTGGTTTATTGCGCATAGTCAAATAAGAAATTCACTGACCGCAAAAACAATAGAAAATTTTCCCGCCAAAACACAAAAGCCGTTTTTAGCTCGATTTATCACAAAAAAAAGACCTTAAAAATAATATTTTAGAACCTTTGAGAGTAAGATGAAGTATTATAAGGGTACGAGGAAGAAAAAGAAGTCTTCTAAGTCCAAACTTTCGTCCCCTGAGAGTCTGAATACCTCAAATTCTGTGGAAGTTGGGAATGAAGTTTCTAGAGATGAGACAACCATTAACTCACAAGTAAGTTAGTAATGTTTTGAGAGAGTTTGTATAATTACAACCCTGAATTTAACCTTTTTGCTGTTTAACCTTAACTTCATATATCATGAGAAATACTTTTTGAAAGAAATATTTTTTATTCATTGCATATGACATTATGAAAATTATGGATGCTCCTGATCCCCTCCCCCCACAGATAAAGATTTAATTTGCCTTCAGATCTAATCTGAAGCCTGTGTCACATGGAACAAATTTCTGTGCAACTTTATCTAAAAAAATAGTAGCATATTGCAAGAGGCCAATTCACAATCATTCATCAGTGACATGCACAACCATGTCACACATAAGCTTTTACAAGAAATTGTTTGAAAGATAACCATTATCATCATCATTGTCATTATCACCATCATCATCATTATCAACATCGGTATCACTCATCTTTATCGCCATCATTATCACCATCATCATAATCATCATCACCATCATAATCATCATCACCACCACCATCATCACCATCATCATTTTCATTATCATAATCATCAGCAGCAACATAATCATCTGCCAGCATCATATAAATTAATAAATTAATCTACAGAAGTCATATATATTTACCTTTTCTTCTCATCTAACCCTAATTCTTCAGTCATCGTCACCCAAGAAGGAAAATGTAGTAGGAAGGAAAAGGCCAAGCTCCAGCTCTTCCTTAACAGATAAGCAACGTACAGGACAAACAAAGAGAACAAAAACAAAGCACACAACACCTGAAGAAGAATCCAACAAGAACAGAAAAACAAATACTGACAAACATCCTGATTCATCTGATGACAATGAGCCAAAAATGTCCAGCAATAGAAAGAAAAGATATCAAAGTACCACAGTAAGGAGTAGCACTAGAGGTAGCAGAATAGATGAACCATCAAGGAAGAAAGTGAAATCAGTTGACAAGGTTGGATCTAACAGCTCAAGTATAGCAGATACGAGAACAGAAACAATAAGAAATGTTTATGGAACTGTACAAAAAAAGTCTTCAAAGAAAACAGAATCAAAACCAACTGCACCAAACTCCCCAAAATCTGATTCATCTGAAACAGCAGAATCTGTTTTTGAGGACGACGAAGAGGAAATACAACAGACAGATAGAAGGGGAGAGTCGGAAAACAACTTTGAGATTTCATCTGGAGGTGATATCAGTTCTGATGGAGTGATTTTATGCAGTGAATTCTTACAGCAGCAAGTGAGGATCTTAAAGAGTGAATTTGAAATTGAGGATTGTCCAGAATTGGCTGCTCATCTTCAAGGTAAGAAAACATGTTTCAGTCAATTGATGATTGGGGGACTCTGATGTGTAAGGGGCAGGATACTTGTTGTACCTATTAGGAGATAATTTCCTTTAATTGGTACATCTAGGGTGTTCAAATGAAAATCTAATTAAATTGCTGTAAAAATTAGCATTATGTGGTACCATTTAAGGGGGAAACTTGCGATTGTTATAACTACAAGGAAAACAATTTTGGTACATAGGGGTCATTTTCAAAATTTCCAATGAGCATCCCTGCCCTTCTATGTACAATATGGGAGCCCCCCCCCCCCTTTCACTCTACTAGAACCATACCAGAGGGTTGTTTGCAAAGTACCAGGAAAAGTGGTGCTGGTCTACCTGTATTTAGAACCATCTTGGCCATCAAAACATAAATCTGTAAAAGTGTAGAAAACATTTCAGTCTAATTTTGTAATTATTTTACCTTTTCAGGAACCAAAAGACAGCAGAAAAATCACATTCCTAAAGAGATTGTCCTCAAAGTACTTAGAAAATGTAAGTAAACTGATTATGAGAGGCATGCATGGCTGTTTAGTATTGTCCCTTTCTCCACTACGTAGTTCAAGCCTGGGATCACGGGTTCAATCTCAAATGAAGTACATCTGAGTTAGTAGCATTTGTTTGATGTGTTGTTCTCTCTCTTTAGTAAATTTCAAGGTCGAGGATGAATTGTTAAAAAGTCTTAATCGTCAAGCACAAAGGAAAATACTGAAACAGGTTGACGAGATAAGATCAAGCTATGGTATGACTGGAAAAAAGACATCTAATGAAGAAAACACTGGACAAGAACCTGAAGGAAAGGTGGAAGAACTGAGGGAAGCTCTGGAGATGTCAACAGCAGAACTTGATGGTCTAAAGGTATGGGGTATCAACTTTTTTCCCATCACAGACCATATCATTCCCTTGAGTATGATTTCTTTGTTCATGTGTAATGCTTGAGATGATATGTTACTTTTAAAATTACTTACTTATTTAATGTGCTACACACTGAGAGGTGTATAAGAATAAAATTATTGTAATAATGAGAACTTAGCCATTTTGAGTGGATTTAGTTATTTCAATCACTCCCTAGTGATCATCATCTGTACTGGAATTTACATTTTGCAAAATAACTCATAATTATTGTATTGTAAAATATCACAAAAGCTAGAAAATATAGGGCATCTAATGAAAGAAATATGAGGGTGGTGATTTTCCTTGCTCATTGTTTTTCTTTCTTTGATCAACGACGTGTAGTGCATATTAAGGCTTTTAAAATAATGAATTGATAAAGTTGATACATTCATACCCCCTCCCTGAAGTATGGCGAGGGCGCTTGCCTCTCACCAATGCAACATGAGTTTTGAGTCCAGCTGGGCTTGGTGTCTACGTGAGTAGAGTTGCTTGTTAGTTCTCTCCTGTGTTTCAAGGGTTTTCTCCAGTTTTCCTCCCTCTTCTAAAATCAGCATCTAAATATTCCAATTGGAATTTCAGGGGATAAAGAGCCACTCTAAATGCAAAATCCTAGTAATTTTTTTATTATATATATAAAATATCTTGACTATTGATATCCTGTTTTGTTATATTATTATTTTAGAGGTTGACAGCCATGACTGCTAAGATAGAATCCATGGCTGAGGGATTCTCCACAAATCCTATGGTAGAGGAAATCAAGCGTACAAATAAGCTTGGTAAGTACATGACCACATTTTCCTCTTCATTATTATCATCATCACCACCATCATCAACATCATCACCATCAACCCCACCATCATCATCATCATCATCACCATCATCTTCATCAACAACACCATCATCATCATCACTAGCATCATCATCATCATCACCATCATCACCAGCATCATCATTAACAGTAGCATCATCATCACCATCCTCGATATCATCATCATCATCACCATCATCACCACCGACATCATCATCATCATCATCACCAACATCATCACCAGCATCATCACCACCATCATCACCACCATCATCATCACCACCATCATCATCACCACCATCATCACCATCATCATCACCACCATCATCATCACCAGCATCATAACCATCAACATCATCAGAATCATCATTATCACCATCATCATCATCATCAATCATCATCACCAACATCACCATCATCAACCATCATCATCATCAACCATCATCATCACCAATATCATTATCACCATCATCATCAATCATCATCATCATCATCATCAATCATCATCATCACCAACATCATCATCACCAACATCACTATTGCTACATTGGGGTACTTAATTTCTTACTTTGTTTTTCAGTACAAAAATTAAACCAAAAAGTCAGAAAAGAAGGCTTTACCAATACATATCAAGAAACACTGACAACTAAAGGTACCAGAGAACTGTATATTTTTTATTGCAAAAGCTTTTGATAACTTAAATACAAAAAAATAGTTTGGCAATAGCAACAAGTAGAGTCATAGCCTCAAGCCAATAAGTTGTAAGTTGTTAATAAGTTGTTTTCCCACTTCAGACATGTCATTCCTTTGAGAATAAAAACCTTGTTCAAGTTTTATTGACATTATTGCGATTATCAACCTGCTCTAACATCAAAAATTGCCATTATGTATCTAGTCAAGCCATACAGTTAGGCAAAGAAATAATACTCAAGGGAATGACACATGGGCAACAGTGAAAATGGGAAACCATAATGCCGAAGTGAATGTGTACTAGTCATATCCAACATTTGATTTTCTTTTTTTCTTTCTTTCAGGTCCACTGAGCCATCAAGAAATTGTTAACAAGCTTTTTTCTTGACTTTTTCCTAAATATGTTACTAAATTCAGTGTCAGATATTGTTAGGGGAGGTTTACCGATTGTGCTTATATACCCTCTTCCTTCCAAGAAATGGCTTGAAAATTTCCTTTCATCATTAAGAAAGAGGGCTCTCAAAGCTACCATGTAAATTTATGTCAGTAAAACCTGCCTTTGTTGCAGGACTCAAAATAACAGCTGGTCAACAGACATTGTC
Organism: Anthopleura xanthogrammica; assembly: GCA_964019055.1. Taxonomy (NCBI): domain Eukaryota; kingdom Metazoa; phylum Cnidaria; class Anthozoa; order Actiniaria; family Actiniidae; genus Anthopleura; species Anthopleura xanthogrammica. The sequence continues at coordinate 640,655 of OZ025215.1, read as the reverse complement.
CACCCAAAATTGGCACATGCCTGGCCCAATGCATCTTTGGCCAGTCCTCTTGACTGGTAACATTTTGATCAGTTCAATATGGTTGGTTATGTCAGCCATTGAGCAGCCGTTATTTTTTAGCCTTGTGGTGTAAATATTACTGTAGACACTTTAGAAACTTGAAACTAGACAGTTTATCCTCGTGAACTCTACAGTAAATACTTATCAAAGTACTCAACAAAAATGAACAGTGTTGTAAATGATTTCAGTGAAACAAAGCTTGAATTATTTACACAAGAATATCTTAAATAGAGTTAGGGCAAGTAAAGAAGCTTTCTGTAGCAGAAAAGAAAAAAACTAAAGTATTTGCAGTGTTGTATCATAAAAAAAACGTTTTTTGACATTAAACGTACATTTTATAGACATCTATATGAAATTCTACCTAATGTTTTAGATTTATTTGTTTTTTTATCTGCCGCCAGGTTCACCTCCTCTCTTTCCTCTTCCTCCACCTCGGCCTTGTCCACCTCCACGTCCGCTGAACCCTCGGCCTCCGCCACCACCACCTCCACGACCACCACGTCCTGAAAAAAATATAAATAGAGCCATACAGTATAAGATGCAGATCTGATAGAATAGTGTAATGTGTTCAGAGATCTTTTTTGAGATAGATAACAAGGTACATTCTGGTCTAGCAAGGGTGGAAATATCTGTTCATCATACAGTACCTTATATAGTGCTGTTTGTACCCAAGCTAGACTAGAATACCACTTGCTTGTTGAAGATGATTGCTTTGCACTAGAGCAGATTTCGTAGAGTGTGAAAAGTCATGGCACTGACATGGCCATGTGGTCCATGCCATAACGTTTTCATGGTCGTAGGAAAACTGCTCTATTCAGCCATGAAGGAAGCAATAGGTAGTACAGTATGTAAGTGTATATCTTACCTCCTCTTCCTCCACCTCTGCCTCTACCCTGCGGCTTAGCCTCTTCTTTAACCATATCTATAACCTACACACACAGACACAATTTGAATTATATTTGGTATGGTCTGAAGGGGTATTTATGGGGTAGGATTGGTTACTAATCAATCCCCTCCATGGTGGGGTGGGGGATCATAGAAGAGGCATACTTACCTCGTCAGGAATACGTAGATATTTGATATTACTACCACGGATATAACATTCTGGAATCTTCCAAAACCTATCACCATCCTGAAAAAATAGACAAGACAAATCAAATACTCTTACGACAGTGTAAACTATACTATGAAAACAGAAAAGGCATTTTGATATCCAGAGAAGCTTCCTCCCTTCCCCTGAGAAGGCTTTTTGAAAAGGATTTTTTCAACGTTGATTGAGACACAGGTAACCCGTCTCCCAACAATATATTTGTACAATAAACAATTCTTTCTTACCCTAGATGTACAAATCACTTCTCTTAGATTAATATTCATCCAGTTATCACAGCTAACAAGATGTCCGTTATATGTCTCGCCATTCTTCAACTCTACAAGCTAGAATTCAAGATCAAAGAAGAATGACAGTCAAGCAAAGTCAAAAAAACGTCAAAAAAAACTTCTTTTTTTCCTTACCATAGGATGATTCTGCGCCGTACGAAGCAGCGATAATGGAAGCTGTATAACAAATAGATGTTATATTTAGCGATTTATGTTGAAATATTGAGGTAAAAGTAGATATTTTTGAAAGTTTTTTGATAAGAAGAACAAAAGTCTAAACTTACCACCATCTTGGATTTGATGATTGGTACCCAGGATAGCGCAGCTTTCTGACATAGGGTACCCATTTCCTATATGAAAAACTCTTTTAAAAATATTGTTTTTGCTTATATTTCTTTTTAATATTCTTTAAGTATTTCAGCTATTTTTGTTTATTTGTTTTGCTCTTGTTTTTAGCTTAAGTGACCTAAATTTAAACTAAAATCTAAAAATAGCATAAAAGTCTAGGGAAAATTTTATAAAAAAAGATAATTTTTTGAACCAAATTGGGCTCCCTGTGTTTCCTGGCGCACATGGAACGCCTTTCACTTATCCTTCACGTGTTTTCATTTTGCACAAATTCAGTTTATATTTTTTAATTTTCTTTATTTTCTGCATTCAGTTTTATACTTTGACCATGAAGTCCTCTAAAAGAAAAGCCACTGCCGGTAATGAAGCTGATAGCTCCGTGAAAACTGAAGATAAAAAGACAAAATTCGACGAAAATACAAGAGTGAATTTGTTGAGTGAATACTTGTTGGAGAAAGATTTCAAGGCGCAGTTTTCAGATGCTTTTAGGTACGTTAGATAAATCTCGTTTGTAACCAGTTTTCTAAACTTAGATTACTTTTGTATAATGTATTGAAATTGTTACTTTCTTTTTCAGAAATGGTAAATCATTCCAAGGTAATTACTAGCTAGGAAACTTATGTAGTGTTTTCTCATTTTATATATACAGTATATCAGCTTTGGGCTGATCTAAGTCATGACTAAATCTAAGAATATAAAAGACATATTAAAAATATATCAGGCTTTGGCAGTGGTACCATGGCATGGGACAATGGCTCCAAACAAGGTGAAGGCCCAAAGATCAAATTGGAATTTAGGAGGGAGGAAAACTGGAGAACCTTGAGAAAAACCCTTGAAGCAAATGAGAGAACAAACAAGCAACTCTACTCACATACAACACCAAACCTGGGAATCAAATCTGGGTCACATTAGTGAGAGGTTGCGCATTATCAACTCATAACACCCATGCTCACAGATTGAACCCTAAAAGTTACAACCTTTGGGTTGATCTAAGTGAAAGACCTACCAAACTCTACTCACATATGATGCCAAGTCCAGAAATTAATCCAGTGACAGCAGTGGGGGGGGGGGGGGGCAATTAATTAAGCTACAGCAACACCATACTTGATCCTCAAATAGAGGGTGACTCTATTCTTGGCAGTTATAGCTAAGCAACTTTTTAAATTTATATATTTTTTTTTCCTGTCAGGTTCGGGAGCTGTCATCCACAACAAGCCATTCACCTGTTGTTCTCTACCAAACTTCATCTCAGATGAGAAATATTTCAAGGAACTGAAGGACGAACTTCTGAAGCTAAATTTTAATGAAAAATCTAATGACTTGTACAAGTTCAAGCAGGTCTATATATATAATGATATCAAACTTTGGATGACAATTGTAAAGGTCCGTTTACACTGGCGATTTTTGAGGCAATTTTAGATGTGATTTTTGCGGTGATTTGGGTCATAGTCAAAAATGATTAAGAATTAACTTGTAAGGTTTTGTTCAGAACACCAATTTGCCTGGACAAATGTCTCTTTAGAAGCATAAGACAAAATTTGTTATATTTTCAAAAATAGCCGTAATAATTTCAGCAAAAATTGCTTCAAAATGTTTTAGTGTAAACTGGCCTTAATAATTTAAGGGTGGCAGTAAAACATTCACCTTTGGTAACCTATTGGTAAGAGTACTTCAGGTTGGGTCACAGGTTTGATTCCTATGGATTCCACATGTGAATAGAAATTGTAAGATGTGCTGTTCTCTCCCTTGCCCTAAAGTTTTTTCTCCAGGTTCTTCAGTTTTCCTCCCTTCCTTAAAAATCAATATATGAAACTTTTCTTTTATTTAATTTTCTTAGAGTGATGACTTGAAGGATCATTCTAATAAACACATAGCCACATTAAGGTATGGATGTTAGGGGACACAGGGGGTGGGGGATGATCAACGTTGATAAAATGCAAGAACAGCACCAACGATGCCCAGTCTACAACTGTCAACGACACATCTCACTGTTAACCAGCTATTGCATGGCAGACAGTTTCTAAAGAAACAATACCAACAGTTAACAGTCAGTTGATGAGCTAATGTTAAACAGTTGACAGTTAGCTGACAAGGCATCTGGGATACTGTTTTTGAATATTACGGCCCACAGAAAAAACAGCCCACCAAAAAAACAGCCCGCAGAAAAAAAATGGCACATTGAAAAAACCGGCCACTGAAAGACCCAACCAAAAAGAAAAGGCTGACTTAGATCAGCCCAAAAGTTGTTTCAGGGTTTTATAAAATTGATGTTTGATACATCTATCTGCAAATCATTTAAATCACTTGTTTCTGGTTTCTTTAGAAAGACTTTGTACCAAGACTTCAGACGGTTGTTGGAGGAAGTGACAGGATTTGAACTTACAGACCAAGTTGATATGTCATGTGCAAAGTACGGACACACAGGTTAGTGAGTGGCTTGGAATATGCTCCTTTCCATAGTTTTCCACAATCCCTTATGATTCTGACCTTGAGGTCAAGTTCAGGGTAAAATTTGCATAAAAATGTAAGCAAATGGATGCATTTCAAAAATGTTTACTGTTATGCAAGTTTTGAGAATCGTGAGGGATTGTGGGAAACTACGGAAAGGAGCATACCCTACCTTTTTGTATCACTACTTACATTCCTTACCAAAGACACACACTTACACACCACTCATCAATCAAATTATTCCTTTGTTTCACTTGACGTCATTTCTTATCTCATGCAGAATACTCATCAGTTGAATCACAAGTTTTTTCTGATTGACAGCACATGTTGGTCAGTGTTTGACCACCATTTGGAGCAGATAATGAGATTCAAAGAATTTTATTATCTGATCGACACCAAGCAATAGACCTTTTCAGAGCCAAAAACTCTGGTTTAACTTGGGTACAGACATTTTTTTTCTTCCCGTGTAATAATTTTTCTACCCAAGCTAGACCACAATGCACCTTGAGCTCAGAAAAGGCATATGGCATTGCCAACCCATTATTTATTAAGATCCCTTGCACGTGACGTCAGAGCAGCTCAAATTGGAGAGCAAAACAAAAGAATTTTAAATTAATCTCCTGAGAATTGAAACCTATTGTTTTGCCCTCCAAATTGAGCTGCATTCCGACATTTTGCAAGGGGTCTATTGCCAATGAATTATTAAGAATCATAATTAATTATTAATAATGGAACATGGAATTTATTGTGTTTTCTAGATGTGCTGCTGTGTCATGATGATGAACTTGAGGGTCGTCGTGTGGCCTACATTCTGTATCTTGTCCCCCCCTGGACAGCTGAAGATGGAGGTATGCGATCTAGTTTTTAGTTATGTTTGTTTTGTATAGCTTTGTTTATTCTTATTATTTTTTATAATTGATGATTATGCATTCAATATTCCAGTTTCGTGTTCTCAGGGTTAGCCTCTCTTTTGTGTAGAATATTCATGTGTTCCAGTGAAGGTCCATGGAAGTTCAAAGTGTTTGTATCGTTGAAGTTGTGCATTCTTTTCTTTACCGTTGGTATTTGTGAATATTCTGACGCTGAAATGAGGCTAACCCTGCGTAAATGAGTCTGTAGTCAAGGAACACAGCAGGTATTTGACAAATTTGAAAACAGCTATTGTTTTATCGTAATCCTTTGTTTTTAAATCCTATTTTCAGGATCATTAGACCTTTTTTCAGTTGATGGTAAGTCTATGTCTTGAGTAATATTATAGTTACAGTGAAACAAGAATGGGGGTGTGGATGGGGGTGGGGGGTAGGGGCTAGAAGGGTATTTGACAGCCCCACTCCACCCCTCTCAGTATTTGAATTTGCAACAAAATCTGTCTACAGCTAATTTCAATAAAATTTGGTGAAGGTTTTGTTGCATGTTGCTTACCCAACTTGAAATGTATTATTGATATTCATATTTAAATAATGTCAGCACAGATGAAGAAAATATACTCTGGAAAAACCAGCAGACAAAGTTTGGGAAAATTTCATGTTGTTGTGACCTTTTGAATTTACATCACCCATACTGCATTTCAGGCATGGTATGCAAACATGCAACATGCAACATGCAACAAGCAGCAAAACCTTCACCAACCTTTTTTGAAATACCGTATTTACTCAATTAATGCCCCCGGCGCTCTATAAATTTTTAGTGTTTCGGTTGCGGTGCTTATTCGGAGGATGCACTTATTCAAGGCAGCGCTCTTTGATATTTACTCCCATATGCAGCGCTTAATCGAGGGCGGCGCTTAATCAGGGGTGTTGCTTAAATGAGTAAATACGGTAGCTGTATCATTACAGTGCTTTACCTACCCACCCCATGCACCCCACCCTGGACAACATTTGGCAGTGGTAATAACTTTCTGTTGTTCAAGATATCCATTACTTCTGTTTTTTCAGAACATGGTCAGCCAGACAAGATATTAGAGTCACTGATCCCCAAGGAAAATTCTCTAGCCTTTTTTGAAGTGTCACCTGTTTCATTTCATCAGGTACACACATTTCTATGAATCACCTTTCTTTATGGGAATTAAGGGTGATGTAACGATAGTGCTCTCACCTCTCACCTCTGAGGTATCAGGTTTGATTCCTGGATTTACTGTCCTTCTACTCTAACCGCGGTCACCCAGAGTTCGTTGACCAATCAGATTACGAGTTTTAACACAATCCTTATTTAGTAAATTCAGCCATAGAAATTGTCGTTTAATGTAAAACAACCGTGTACAGAAGTATGAGCTCGAATTATATTGTTCTTTTTTTTTAATCCAGTCATAATCTGATTGGACAACAAACTCCGAGTGACCGCGGTTAGAGTAGAAGGACAGTAGCAGTGAAGAGAGTTTGTTAGGTCTCTCCCCTTGCTTCAAGGGTTTTTCTCAAGCTTCTCTGGTTTTTCTCCCTCTACAAAACCTAATATTAATAATAATTATAATATTTATTTAAACACGATGGGTTTTTACAGCATGGCTGATGTGTTTGTGTGTTTTTTGTTTTTACATTTTGTGAAAACATTATGATTATACATTGCATAAATTGTATAAATTCCAATTTGATCTGTGAGTTAGCCACGACCTGACTGAGAGGTATCCGGTACTTTAGCTACCATGTACTTTCGCTACCAGTACCTTAGCTACCAATGACTATGCTTTCGCTACCATGTTGAAGTACTTTAGCTACCATGTCCAAGTACTTTAGCTACCAAAAATATTTGCAAACCAATATTGTAAAAAAAACTTGATCAACAGTGATAAAACTTTATGTCAACATTCGTAAAGCAGTTTAGAGTTTTTTTAATCGATCATGACACGATACGAGCGATCAAACAAAGATCGCATAACGATCAAACTACAGCACGATCGCTACCATAACAAGTCCGTTGGCTACCAACTTATAGCTTCACTTCTATTTAACCAAATCAATGAGAAACTGTTTGTTAAGAAGCTCTCGCATATCGTTATCATTTCTAACTTGCCAAAAATCAAACAAACGAAGAAAAAAATCTTGATTCAATGGTCAAGGCGACGCGCGACGCCATCTTGGCTTGTTTTCGTGAAATCAACAAGCCTCATCAAGTCATACGTTCACGACTTTTTCAAATAAAATACATCACGTTTTATTATTTTCACGAAATTTAAAAAGAAATGATTAGGTGCCTTAGTCTGATATAAATTGGAAACAGTTATCGTATGTATAGACGCCAAAAACTGAACAAACGAACAGAAGTCAACTTGGTTACATTTTAATAATTCTAGCCGGTATCCGCGGTATTTTCGCTACCAACCCAAAGTTTCTCATATATCTCCGCTTTTACTTATCAAAACATTCAATATCACGGTTGCTGTAAAGCTCTAGTTTAGTATAATCGTTTCAAGCAAAAGAAAGTTTTTTGTACATGGTAGCTAAAGTACCGTAATTCGACTGAGACCCCAGAGGTGAGAGGGGAGTGTATGACTGCTACACCACCCTTGATCCCCTATAAGCTCTATACATGCAGGTTTCTCTAAACTTTTCTATTAATTCTATTTTTCAATTTCTAGGTTTCTGAGGTTTTGTCAGAAAACAAGACTCGCCTGTCAATCAGTGGCTGGTTCCATGGCAACCCACCCAAGCGACCTCCCCCTTACACAGAACCTTGTCCAGTGACAGTACCACCAAAACCGATGGAGGTAAGTAAGAAGCACAATGAAAAATGTATCTGGGGGGGGGGGGGAGAGGGGGAGTCCGGGGGGAGGAGAGGGGGGAGTCCAGGGGGGAGAGGGGGGAGTCATTAATTCTTTCTGCTACCATTACCACGTCAATAAAACACTGAAAGACCTTTTGCACTCTAAGAATAAAACAGAATAGGATTAATCGAAAGGTTTTTCAAGCCACAAAGCTGAGGAAGCTATAACAACAACAGCTACTTTGATAAGATTAAGATCATGTTATTGGTGAAGCAGAAGTGATCAGTACATACTAGGCTTTTGCTAAAGGTCGATATTGTGGCATGGGTGGCAGGTATGGCTTCCATAAAAATACATGTGAATAGACCTCTTTAGCTTCGTTGTTTGTTGTGCCCATTTTAGACCATGTGATGCCACTCTTGGGAGTTGATTCTTTCATGTGTAAATATTTTAATAAAAGAACATTTCTCAAGGGAATCAGGCCAATAGGCTGGGGGGTTCGGAGGTTCAGACACCCCCCCCCCCCCCCCCTTCCCCTACAAGCTGGAAAGGTCCGGTTCTCACCTGGTATTATAATTAACTTTTTTTTTTTAAATTCTGTTAGTTTGATTTGAAATCGAAAAAAATTCCTTGGTTGTGCCGGACATTAACTCTCATTAGAACGCATCGCATAATATGTGCTGGGTTTCCTGTGGTAAATCAATATATTTTGGCGGGAAAATAGATGGAGAGTTTGTTTTGTCCCCATAATGAAAAAACGAACCCCCTCTTTTGTAACGCAGCCTACGGGCCGGGGAATGACACGTGGTCTGAAATGGGCAATTTGCATACGAAGGTAAAACGATCTATTGAGTACTGTGTGTTGTAACTAATGAATATAGTGATAGTGTGTGAGGAGTGAACCCCACAGAAGAGCTCCATATTGGGAGTGATGGTTGTAAAATATGATTTTTGTTTCAGGATGAGTGTTTGGTTGACTGGATCAATCCCATCTATCTCGATGAGGGCGTTGTCTCACACATACGAGAAAGATTTGAAGATGAATCAGAGATTGAACTCCAGGACTTTCTCTTGGTAAGATTTCAAAAATTACAAAAAATAAGAAGTCTTTAAATGGTTTTAACTACCTGACAAGGCGGCCATATTTGTGTACCATACAATAGAACAGTTTTTTCATAAAAATTGAGTTCAATTCCCGGAGACTAGAAAACATATTGTTTAGGTTATAAAATAGACCTCCATGACACCCCCCTTCAATGTGAGCTTTTCTAAGGGTTCCAATTATTTTAATCTTGAAGGAAAACAAATACGAAGAAGTTTTAAAAGCCTTAAGAAATGAGGAAGTAAAATGGAAATACATCGGACCTGCAAATAAGAGGTAAGGAAAAACTGAGGCTAACCGTCCTCTAAGAACAATAACTGTGTGGACACCCTGACCATGAGCGCGCATCCCCTGATAGTTTACCCGCTGTACTCAATGATTTGTTTTGTATCATAGGCATTATGAGCGCGCATCCAATGATAGTTTACCCGCTGTACTAAATGATCTCAAAGAGCTGCTCAAGTCATCGCCAATGTTCAAACTGCTCAGGACACTTACTGGACTTGAACTGGCAGACACACCGCTGACCAGCAAGGAAAAAGTTGAGGTATATAAGGAGCCCATTCACTCACTCACTCACTCACTCACTCACTCACTCACTCACTCACTCACTCACTCACTCACTCACTCACTCACTCACTCACTCACTCACTCACTCACTCACTCACTCACTCACTCACTCACTCACTCACTCACTCACTCACTCACTCACTCACGCACGCACGCACGCACGCACTCACTCACTCACTCACTCACTCATTCTTTCATTCTTTCATTCCTTCATTTCTTAAATCCTACTGTACACGAGGTATGCCATCATGTAACATTCTAGGGTTCAATATCTGCTTCTTTTTTATTGTAATATCAAAATATTTTTTCTATTATAAAAGGATAACGCAAGCGAAGGTTCCTCGTCCAGTAATCCCCGCTGCCGAGATGAAATTCGTCGCTGGTCCCATGGCAGTTATACACTAGTACATGATACGGACCCTGAGAGAGCAGAATATGCCCTGGACGCTATGCTATACTGTGGATGTGAGGGTATGTTCAACACTCAGCATTCTACCTATATTGACACCACATTGTCATTCCCTTCAGAATAAGATTCTTTGTTTGAGTTGTATCCATATTCATATGTCTTCTCATGTGCAACCATTAAACAAAGAAATGATACTCTAGGGAATGACACGTGGTCTGAAATGGGAAAATATTACACTAACCACCTCGATTCTAAAGCGCCTTTGATTATATCCATATAGAAAGGGCGCTATAGAAATCATAAATCATTATCAGTTATTGGTGTGATTAATTTTTGGCTTAACATTTTAGGATGGGATAGTGAAGAATGGGGCGGATTTACATCATATTTGGCAAGTGAAGAAGATGAAGAGGTGAAAGTTTAAAGCTATAAAAACCCGAATGGAAATAGTTATGTGTTTTCTGTGATTATTTCAATCGCTTTCGATCCTTATGTGGGGCCACTGACCTTTTTGTCTCCTAAAAGGGTGGCGTCTTCCTCATTTTAAAGAGGTCCAGTTGTTGAACCCTGAGGCACTCCACAATACAAACAAACAAATTCCTAGTGTTCATGTTAATGGAGGCGCAATAGCTGAACTCTGGGTTACACCAGATGTCAAAAAAACCTCCAATATAGGACTCGTTATACAGAGGACCAATGCCTGTGCTTTAAACTCAGAAACCCTCCAATAGACCTTTCCCGAATTCACTTGGGTGACCACAAACCAATTCAAGTCGAGGTTGGACGTTATGTGTTCATACATTTACAAGTCCAACCTCGACTTGGAAACATTGTTTGGTGGTCATTCAAACCAATTCGGGGAAGTTCTTTTTCAAAGCTTTTAGCCTGGACCAAAAGCTGTGCTCCGTGGTACTCATAAGTTTTCAAACAATTTATGATTTTTTTTCTTTTTTTGTAGTTGCTATCCGTTCATCCATTGACCAATTCGTTAGCCTTGGTCTACCGTGATATCGAGACGTTAAAGTTTGTGAAGCATATCAACCACAAGTCTCTCAATACTGCAGCTTCAGCAAGCACAGAACAAGGGTTTTGTGACTTCCATTTAGTATATTATGAATAACTATAAAATCATGATAAATATATATATTACATTCAAAGTCATGCGTTTGGAAGATTCTATTTGTTTTTTAAAAATTGATATCAAATTTGTTTTGAAGATTACAATTGGAAATTGGAAGTTCCAACAATTAGCCGTAGGAAAAAGTTGTAGCTGCAAACATATTGTATTTTTACCTGTTGTCAATATTGTATCAATAGTAATAACCCTTATAGCTTGGTAAAACCTTGGTAATTAAAAGTATACACAAGATTGATTGGATACAACAAAAAGCTGTGAAAAAGATCAAAATCGACAAAAATCGTAACCTTATAATCCATACTTTTTGCTGAAAAATGTACAAAAATGACCTCTTTGCACCCTTCATCAATAATGCATATTTTATATCACAGTATGAAAATGGTACAAAATCTGTCAGTACCGTGAACTATAGTCCATGTTTTTTGCCCTAAAATGATCAAAAATGACGTATTTTTGATCAAAATAAATAATTGATATTTTTTTTAAAAGGGTGTGAAAATGGAGTAAAATTCATCAAAAGCATGGGCTATAGTCTGCTTTTTCCCCTAAAATGCTCAAAAATGACGTATTTTTGATCAAAATAAATAATTAATATTTTTTAAAAAGCTGTGAAAATGGAGGAAAATTCATCAAAAGCATGGGCTATAGTCCATGCTTTTTACCCTAAAATGCTCAAAAATGACGTATTTTTGATCAAAATAAATAATTGATATTTTTTAAAAGGGTGTGAAAATGGAGTAAAATTCATCAAAAGCATGGGCAATAGTCTATACTTTTTCCCCTAAAATGGTCAAAAATGACGTATTTTTTTATGAAAATAAATAAATGATATTTTTTAAAAAAGGTGTGAAAATGGGTGAAAATTCATCAAAAGCATGGGCTATAGTCTATGCTTTTTGCCCTAAAATGCTCAAAAATGACGTATTTTTGATCAAAATAAATAATTAATATTTTTTAAAAAGGTGTGAAAATGGGTGAAAATTCATCAAAAGCATGGGCTATAGTCTATGCTTTTTCCCCTAAAATGCTCAAAAATGACGTATTTTTGATCAAAATAAATAATTAATATTTTTTAAAAAGCTGTGAAAATGGGTAAAAATTCATCAAAAGCATGGGCTATAGTCTATGCTTTTTGCCCTAAAATGCTCAAAAATGACGTATTTTTGATCAAAAAAATAATTGATATTTTTTAAAAAGCTGTGAAAATGGAGGAAAATTCATCAAAAGCATGGGCTATAGTCCATGCTTTTTACCCTAAAATGCTCAAAAATGACGTATTTTTGATCAAAATAAATAATTGATATTTTTTAAAAGGGTGTGAAAATGGAGTAAAATTCATCAAAAGCATGGGCAATAGTCTATACTTTTTCCCCTAAAATGGTCAAAAATGACGTATTTTTTTATGAAAATAAATAAATGATATTTTTTAAAAAAGGTGTGAAAATGGGTGAAAATTCATCAAAAGCATGGGCTATAGTCTATGCTTTTTGCCCTAAAATGCTCAAAAATGACGTATTTTTGATCAAAATAAATAATTGATATTTTTTAAAAAGGTTTGAAAATGGGTGAAAATTCATCAAAAGCATGGGCTATAGTCTATGCTTTTTGCCCTAAAATGCTCAAAAATGACGTATTTTTGATCAAAATAAATAATTGATATTTTTCAAAAAGGTGTGAAAATGGGTGAAAATTCATCAAAAGCATGGGCTATAGTCTATGCTTTTTGCCCTAAAATGCTCAAAAATGACGTATTTTTGATCAAAAGAAATAATTAATATTTTTTAAAAAGGTGTGAAAATGGGTGAAAATTCATCAAAAGCATGGGCTATAGTCTATGCTTTTTGCCCTAAAATGCTCAAAAATGACGTATTTTTGATCAAAATAAATAATTAATATTTTTTAAAAAGCTGTGAAAATGGGTAAAAATTCATCAAAAGCATGGGCTATAGTCTGCTTTTTCCCCTAAAATGCTCAAAAATGACGTATTTTTGATCAAAATAAATAATTGATATTTTTTAAAAGGGTGTGAAAATAGAGTAAAATTCATCAAAAGCATGGGCAATAGTCTATACTTTTTCCCCTAAAATGGTCAAAATGACGTATTTTTTTATGAAAATAAATAAATGATATTTTTTAAAAAAGGTGTGAAAATGGGTGAAAATTCATCAAAAGCATGGGCTATAGTCTATGCTTTTTGCCCTAAAATGCTCAAAAATGACGTATTTTTGATCAAAAGAAATAATTAATATTTTTTAAAAAGGTGTGAAAATGGGTGAAAATTCATCAAAAGCATGGGCTATAGTCTATGCTTTTTGCCCTAAAATGCTCAAAAATGACGTATTTTTGATCAAAATAAATAATTAATATTTTTTAAAAAGCTGTGAAAATGGGTAAAAATTCATCAAAAGCATGGGCTATAGTCTATGCTTTTTGCCCTAAAATGCTCAAAAATGACGTATTTTTGATCAAAATAAATAATTAATATTTTTTAAAAAGGTGTGAAAATGGGTGAAAATTCATCAAAAGCATGGGCTATAGTCTATGCTTTTTCCCCTAAAATGCTCAAAAATGACGTATTTTTGATCGAAATAAATAATTAATATTTTTTAAAAAGCTGTGAAAATGGGTAAAAATTCATCAAAAGCATGGGCTATAGTCTATGCTTTTTGCCCTAAAATGCTCAAAAATGACGTATTTTTGATCAAAAAAATAATTGATATTTTTTAAAAAGCTGTGAAAATGGGTGAAAATTCATCAAAAGCATGGGCTATAGTCTATGCTTTTTCCCCTAAAATGCTCAAAAATGACGTATTTTTTATGAAAATAAATAAATGATATTTTTTAAAAAAGGTGTGAAAATGGGTAAAAATTCATCAAAAGCATGGGCTATAGTCTATGCTTTTTGCCCTAAAATGCTCAAAAATGACGTATTTTTGATCAAAAAAATAATTGATATTTTTTAAAAAGCTGTGAAAATGGGTGAAAATTCATCAAAAGCATGGGCTATAGTCTATGCTTTTTCCCCTAAAATGCTCAAAAATGACGTATTTTTTATGAAAATAAATAAATGATATTTTTTAAAAAAGGTGTGAAAATGGGTGAAAATTCATCAAAAGCATGGGCTATAGTCTATGCTTTTTGCCCTAAAATGCTCAAAAATGACGTATTTTTGATCAAAAAAATAATTGATATTTTTTAAAAAGCTGTGAAAATGGGTGAAAATTCATCAAAAGCATGGGCTATAGTCTATGCTTTTTCCCCTAAAATGCTCAAAAATGACGTATTTTTGATCGAAATAAATAATTAATATTTTTTAAAAAGCTGTGAAAATGGGTAAAAATTCATCAAAAGCATGGGCTATAGTCTATGCTTTTTGCCCTAAAATGCTCAAAAATGACGTATTTTTGATCAAAAAAATAATTGATATTTTTTAAAAAGCTGTGAAAATGGGTGAAAATTCATCAAAAGCATGGGCTATAGTCTATGCTTTTTCCCCTAAAATGCTCAAAAATGACGTATTTTTTATGAAAATAAATAAATGATATTTTTTAAAAAAGGTGTGAAAATGGGTAAAAATTCATCAAAAGCATGGGCTATAGTCTATGCTTTTTGCCCTAAAATGCTCAAAAATGACGTATTTTTGATCAAAAAAATAATTGATATTTTTTAAAAAGCTGTGAAAATGGGTGAAAATTCATCAAAAGCATGGGCTATAGTCTATGCTTTTTCCCCTAAAATGCTCAAAAATGACGTATTTTTTATGAAAATAAATAAATGATATTTTTTAAAAAAGGTGTGAAAATGGGTGAAAATTCATCAAAAGCATGGGCTATAGTCTATGCTTTTTGCCCTAAAATGCTCAAAAATGACGTATTTTTGATCAAAAAAATAATTGATATTTTTTAAAAAGCTGTGAAAATGGGTGAAAATTCATCAAAAGCATGGGCTATAGTCTATGCTTTTTCCCCTAAAATGCTCAAAAATGACGTATTTTTTATGAAAATAAATAAATGATATTTTTTAAAAAAGGTGTGAAAATGGGTAAAAATTCATCAAAAGCATGGGCTATAGTCTATGCTTTTTGCCCTAAAATGCTCAAAAATGACGTATTTTTTATGAAAATAAATAAATGATATTTTTTAAAAAAGGTGTGAAAATGGGTAAAAATTCATCAAAAGCATGGGCTATAGTCTATGCTTTTTGCCCTAAAATGCTCAAAAATGACGTATTTTTTATGAAAATAAATAAATGATATTTTTTAAAAAAGGTGTGAAAATGGGTAAAAATTCATCGAAAGCATGGGCTATAGTCTATGCTTTTTCCCCTAAAATGCTCAAAAATGACGTATTTTTGATCAAAAAAATAATTGATATTTTTTAAAAAGGTGTGAAAATGGGTGAAAATTCATCAAAAGCATGGGCTATAGTCTATGCTTTTTGCCCTAAAATGCTCAAAAATGACGTATTTTTTATGAAAATAAATAAATGATATTTTTTAAAAAAGGTGTGAAAATGGGTAAAAATTCATCAAAAGCATGGGCTATAGTCTATGCTTTTTGCCCTAAAATGCTCAAAAATGACGTATTTTTTATGAAAATAAATAAATGATATTTTTTAAAAAAGGTGTGAAAATGGGTAAAAATTCATCAAAAGCATGGGCTATAGTCTATGCTTTTTGCCCTAAAATGCTCAAAAATGACGTATTTTTGATCAAAAAAATAATTGATATTTTTTAAAAAGCTGTGAAAATGGGTGAAAATTCATCAAAAGCATGGGCTATAGTCTATGCTTTTTCCCCTAAAATGCTCAAAAATGACGTATTTTTTATGAAAATAAATAAATGATATTTTTTAAAAAAGGTGTGAAAATGGGTAAAAATTCATCAAAAGCATGGGCTATAGTCTATGCTTTTTGCCCTAAAATGCTCAAAAATGACGTATTTTTTATGAAAATAAATAAATGATATTTTTTAAAAAAGGTGTGAAAATGGGTAAAAATTCATCAAAAGCATGGGCTATAGTCTATGCTTTTTGCCCTAAAATGCTCAAAAATGACGTATTTTTGATCAAAAAAATAATTGATATTTTTTAAAAAGCTGTGAAAATGGGTGAAAATTCATCAAAAGCATAGGCTATAGTCTATGCTTTTTCCCCTAAAATGCTCAAAAATGACGTATTTTTTATGAAAATAAATAAATGATATTTTTTAAAAAAGGTGTGAAAATGGGTAAAAATTCATCAAAAGCATGGGCTATAGTCTATGCTTTTTCCCCTAAAATGCTCAAAAATGACGTATTTTTTATGAAAATAAATAAATGATATTTTTTAAAAAAGGTGTGAAAATGGGTAAAAATTCATCAAAAGCATGGGCTATAGTCTATGCTTTTTGCCCTAAAATGCTCAAAAATGACGTATTTTTGATCAAAAAAATAATTGATATTTTTTAAAAAGCTGTGAAAATGGGTGAAAATTCATCAAAAGCATGGGCTATAGTCTATGCTTTTTGCCCTAAAATGCTCAAAAATGACGTATTTTTTATGAAAATAAATAAATGATATTTTTTAAAAAAGGTGTGAAAATGGGTAAAAATTCATCAAAAGCATGGGCTATAGTCTATGCTTTTTCCCCTAAAATGCTCAAAAATGACGTATTTTTGATCAAAAAAATAATTGATATTTTTTAAAAAGCTGTGAAAATGGGTGAAAATTCATCAAAAGCATGGGCTATAGTCTATGCTTTTTCCCCTAAAATGCTCAAAAATGACGTATTTTTTATGAAAATAAATAAATGATATTTTTTAAAAAAGGTGTGAAAATGGGTAAAAATTCATCAAAAGCATGGGCTATAGTCTATGCTTTTTGCCCTAAAATGCTCAAAAATGACGTATTTTTTATGAAAATAAATAAATGATATTTTTTAAAAAAGGTGTGAAAATGGGTAAAAATTCATCAAAAGCATGGGCTATAGTCTATGCTTTTTGCCCTAAAATGCTCAAAAATGACGTATTTTTGATCAAAAAAATAATTGATATTTTTTAAAAAGCTGTGAAAATGGGTGAAAATTCATCAAAAGCATGGGCTATAGTCTATGCTTTTTCCCCTAAAATGCTCAAAAATGACGTATTTTTTATGAAAATAAATAAATGATATTTTTTAAAAAAGGTGTGAAAATGGGTAAAAATTCATCAAAAGCATGGGCTATAGTCTATGCTTTTTCCCCTAAAATGCTCAAAAATGACGTATTTTTTATGAAAATAAATAAATGATATTTTTTAAAAAAGGTGTGAAAATGGGTAAAAATTCATCAAAAGCATGGGCTATAGTCTATGCTTTTTGCCCTAAAATGCTCAAAAATGACGTATTTTTGATCAAAAAAATAATTGATATTTTTTAAAAAGCTGTGAAAATGGGTGAAAATTCATCAAAAGCATGGGCTATAGTCTATGCTTTTTCCCCTAAAATGCTCAAAAATGACGTATTTTTTATGAAAATAAATAAATGATATTTTTTAAAAAAGGTGTGAAAATGGGTGAAAATTCATCAAAAGCATGGGCTATAGTCTATGCTTTTTCCCCTAAAATGCTCAAAACTGACGTATTTTTTATGAAAATAAATAAATGATATTTTTTAAAAAAGGTGTGAAAATGGGTGAAAATTCATCAAAAGCATGGGCTATAGTCTATGCTTTTTGCCCTAAAATGCTCAAAAATGACGTATTTTTGATCAAAAAAATAATTGATATTTTTTAAAAAGCTGTGAAAATGGGTGAAAATTCATCAAAAGCATGGGCTATAGTCTATGCTTTTTCCCCTAAAATGCTCAAAAATGACGTATTTTTTATGAAAATAAATAAATGATATTTTTTAAAAAAGGTGTGAAAATGGGTAAAAATTCATCAAAAGCATGGGCTATAGTCTATGCTTTTTGCCCTAAAATGCTCAAAAATGACGTATTTTTTATGAAAATAAATAAATGATATTTTTTAAAAAAGGTGTGAAAATGGGTAAAAATTCATCAAAAGCATGGGCTATAGTCTATGCTTTTTGCCCTAAAATGCTCAAAAATGACGTATTTTTTATGAAAATAAATAAATGATATTTTTTAAAAAAGGTGTGAAAATGGGTAAAAATTCATCGAAAGCATGGGCTATAGTCTATGCTTTTTCCCCTAAAATGCTCAAAAATGACGTATTTTTTATGAAAATAAATAAATGATATTTTTTAAAAAAGGTGTGAAAATGGGTAAAAATTCATCGAAAGCATGGGCTATAGTCTATGCTTTTTCCCCTAAAATGCTCAAAAATGACGTATTTTTGATCAAAAAAATAATTGATATTTTTTAAAAAGCTGTGAAAATGGGTGAAAATTCATCAAAAGCATGGGCTATAGTCTATGCTTTTTCCCCTAAAATGCTCAAAAATGACGTATTTTTTATGAAAATAAATAAATGATATTTTTTAAAAAAGGTGTGAAAATGGGTAAAAATTCATCAAAAGCATGGGCTATAGTCTATGCTTTTTGCCCTAAAATGCTCAAAAATGACGTATTTTTTATGAAAATAAATAAATGATATTTTTTAAAAAAGGTGTGAAAATGGGTAAAAATTCATCAAAAGCATGGGCTATAGTCTATGCTTTTTGCCCTAAAATGCTCAAAAATGACGTATTTTTGATCAAAAAAATAATTGATATTTTTTAAAAAGCTGTGAAAATGGGTGAAAATTCATCAAAAGCATGGGCTATAGTCTATGCTTTTTCCCCTAAAATGCTCAAAAATGACGTATTTTTTATGAAAATAAATAAATGATATTTTTTAAAAAAGGTGTGAAAATGGGTAAAAATTCATCAAAAGCATGGGCTATAGTCTATGCTTTTTCCCCTAAAATGCTCAAAAATGACGTATTTTTTATGAAAATAAATAAATGATATTTTTTAAAAAAGGTGTGAAAATGGGTAAAAATTCATCAAAAGCATGGGCTATAGTCTATGCTTTTTGCCCTAAAATGCTCAAAAATGACGTATTTTTGATCAAAAAAATAATTGATATTTTTTAAAAAGCTGTGAAAATGGGTGAAAATTCATCAAAAGCATGGGCTATAGTCTATGCTTTTTCCCCTAAAATGCTCAAAAATGACGTATTTTTTATGAAAATAAATAAATGATATTTTTTAAAAAAGGTGTGAAAATGGGTGAAAATTCATCAAAAGCATGGGCTATAGTCTATGCTTTTTCCCCTAAAATGCTCAAAACTGACGTATTTTTTATGAAAATAAATAAATGATATTTTTTAAAAAAGGTGTGAAAATGGGTGAAAATTCATCAAAAGCATGGGCTATAGTCTATGCTTTTTGCCCTAAAATGCTCAAAAATGACGTATTTTTGATCAAAAAAATAATTGATATTTTTTAAAAAGCTGTGAAAATGGGTAAAAATTCATCAAAAGCATGGGCTATAGTCTATGCTTTTTCCCCTAAAATGCTCAAAAATGACGTATTTTTTATGAAAATAAATAAATGATATTTTTTAAAAAAGGTGTGAAAATGGGTAAAAATTCATCAAAAGCATGGGCTATAGTCTATGCTTTTTCCCCTAAAATGCTCAAAAATGACGTATTTTTTATGAAAATAAATAAATGATATTTTTTAAAAAAGGTGTGAAAATGGGTAAAAATTCATCAAAAGCATGGGCTATAGTCTATGCTTTTTGCCCTAAAATGCTCAAAAATGACGTATTTTTGATCAAAAAAATAATTGATATTTTTTAAAAAGGTGTGAAAATGGGTGAAAATTCATCAAAAGCATGGGCTATAGTCTATGCTTTTTGCCCTAAAATGCTCAAAAATGACGTATTTTTTATGAAAATAAATAAATGATATTTTTTAAAAAAGGTGTGAAAATGGGTAAAAATTCATCAAAAGCATGGGCTATAGTCTATGCTTTTTGCCCTAAAATGCTCAAAAATGACGTATTTTTGATCAAAAAAATAATTGATATTTTTTAAAAAGCTGTGAAAATGGGTGAAAATTCATCAAAAGCATGGGCTATAGTCTATGCTTTTTCCCCTAAAATGCTCAAAAATGACGTATTTTTTATGAAAATAAATAAATGATATTTTTTAAAAAAGGTGTGAAAATGGGTAAAAATTCATCAAAAGCATGGGCTATAGTCTATGCTTTTTCCCCTAAAATGCTCAAAAATGACGTATTTTTTATGAAAATAAATAAATGATATTTTTTAAAAAAGGTGTGAAAATGGGTAAAAATTCATCAAAAGCATGGGCTATAGTCTATGCTTTTTCCCCTAAAATGCTCAAAAATGACGTATTTTTTATGAAAATAAATAAATGATATTTTTTAAAAAAGGTGTGAAAATGGGTAAAAATTCATCAAAAGCATGGGCTATAGTCTATGCTTTTTGCCCTAAAATGCTCAAAAATGACGTATTTTTTATGAAAATAAATAAATGATATTTTTTAAAAAAGGTGTGAAAATGGGTAAAAATTCATCAAAAGCATGGGCTATAGTCTATGCTTTTTCCCCTAAAATGCTCAAAAATGACGTATTTTTTATGAAAATAAATAAATGATATTTTTTAAAAAAGGTGTGAAAATGGGTGAAAATTCATCAAAAGCATGGGCTATAGTCTATGCTTTTTGCCCTAAAATGCTCAAAAATGACGTATTTTTTATGAAAATAAATAATTGATATTTTTTAAAAAAGGTGTGAAAATGGGTAAAAATTCATCAAAAGCATGGGCTATAGTCTATGCTTTTTGCCTTAAAATGCTCAAAAATGACGTATTTTTTATGAAAATAAATAATTGATATTTTTTAAAAAAGGTGTGAAAATGGGTAAAAATTCATCAAAAGCATGGGCTATAGTCTATGCTTTTTGCCTTAAAATGCTCAAAAATGACGTATTTTTTATGAAAATAAATAATTGATATTTTTTAAAAAAGGTGTGAAAATGGGTAAAAATTCATCAAAAGCATGGGCTATAGTCTATGCTTTTTGCCCTAAAATGCTCAAAAATGACGTATTTTTTATGAAAATAAATAAATGATATTTTTTAAAAAAGGTGTGAAAATGGGTAAAAATTCATCAAAAGCATGGGCTATAGTCTATGCTTTTTGCCCTAAAATGCTCAAAAATGACGTATTTTTTATGAAAATAAATAAATGATATTTTTTAAAAAAGGTGTGAAAATGGGTAAAAATTCATCAAAAGCATGGGCTATAGTCTATGCTTTTTCCCCTAAAATGCTCAAAAATGACGTATTTTTTATGAAAATAAATAAATGATATTTTTTAAAAAAGGTGTGAAAATGGGTAAAAATTCATCAAAAGCATGGGCTATAGTCTATGCTTTTTACCCTAAAATGCTCAAAAATGACGTATTTTTTATGAAAATAAATAAATGATATTTTTTAAAAAAGGTGTGAAAATGGGTAAAAATTCATCAAAAGCATGGGCTATAGTCTATGCTTTTTCCCCTAAAATGCTCAAAAATGACGTATTTTTTATGAAAATAAATAAATGATATTTTTTAAAAAAGGTGTGAAAATGGGTAAAAATTCATCAAAAGCATGGGCTATAGTCTATGCTTTTTCCCCTAAAATGCTCAAAAATGACGTATTTTTTATGAAAATAAATAAATGATATTTTTTAAAAAAGGTGTGAAAATGGGTAAAAATTCATCAAAAGCATGGGCTATAGTCTATGCTTTTTCCCCTAAATATGTCAAAACTGACGTATTTTTTATGAAAATAAATAAATGATATTTTTTAAAAAAGGTGTGAAAATGGGTAAAAATTCATCAAAAGCATGGGCTATAGTCTATGCTTTTTCCCCTAAATATGTCAAAACTGACGTATTTTTTATGAAAATAAATAAATGATATTTTTTAAAAAAGGTGTGAAAATGGGTAAAAATTCATCAAAAGCATGGGCTATAGTCTATGCTTTTTGCCCTAAAATGCTCAAAAATGACGTATTTTTTATGAAAATAAATAAATGATATTTTTTAAAAAAGGTGTGAAAATGGGTAAAAATTCATCAAAAGCATGGGCTATAGTCTATGCTTTTTGCCCTAAAATGCTCAAAAATGACGTATTTTTTATGAAAATAAATAAATGATATTTTTTAAAAAAGGTGTGAAAATGGGTAAAAATTCATCAAAAGCATGGGCTATAGTCTATGCTTTTTGCCCTAAAATGCTCAAAAATGACGTATTTTTTATGAAAATAAATAAATGATATTTTTTAAAAAAGGTGTGAAAATGGGTAAAAATTCATCAAAAGCATGGGCTATAGTCTATGCTTTTTCCCCTAAAATGCTCAAAAATGACGTATTTTTTATGAAAATAAATAAATGATATTTTTTAAAAAAGGTGTGAAAATGGGTAAAAATTCATCAAAAGCATGGGCTATAGTCTATGCTTTTTCCCCTAAAATGCTCAAAAATGACGTATTTTTTATGAAAATAAATAAATGATATTTTTTAAAAAAGGTGTGAAAATGGGTAAAAATTCATCAAAAGCATGGGCTATAGTCTATGCTTTTTCCCCTAAATATGTCAAAACTGACGTATTTTTTATGAAAATAAATAAATGATATTTTTTAAAAAAGGTGTGAAAATGGGTAAAAATTCATCAAAAGCATGGGCTATAGTCTATGCTTTTTCCCCTAAATATGTCAAAAATGACGTATTTTTTATGAAAATAAATAAATGATATTTTTTAAAAAAGGTGTGAAAATGGGTAAAAATTCATCAAAAGCATGGGCTATAGTCTATGCTTTTTGCCCTAAAATGCTCAAAAATGACGTATTTTTTATGAAAATAAATAAATGATATTTTTTAAAAAAGGTGTGAAAATGGGTAAAAATTCATCAAAAGCATGGGCTATAGTCTATGCTTTTTCCCCTAAATATGTCAAAACTGACGTATTTTTTATGAAAATAAATAAATGATATTTTTTAAAAAAGGTGTGAAAATGGGTAAAAATTCATCAAAAGCATGGGCTATAGTCTATGCTTTTTGCCCTAAAATGCTCAAAAATGACGTATTTTTGATCAAAATAAATAATTGATATTTTTTAAAAAGCTGTGAAAATGGGTAAAAATTCATCAAAAGCATGGGCTATAGTCAATGCTTTTTGCCCTAAAATGGTCAAAAATGACGTATTTTTGATCAAAATAAATAATTGATATTTTTTAAAAAGGTGTGAAAATGGGTGAAAATTCATCAAAAGCATGGGCTATAGTCAATGCTTTTTGCCCTAAAATGCTCAAAAATGACGTATTTTTGATCAAAATAAATAATTGATATTTTTTAAAAAGGTGTGAAAATGGGTAAAAATTCATCAAAAGCATGGGCTATAGTCTATGCTTTTTGCCTTAAAATGCTCAAAACTGACGTATTTTTGATCAAAATGAATAATTGATATTTTTTAAAAAGGTGTGAAAATGGGTAAAAATTCATCAAAAGCATGGGCTATAGTCTATGCTTTTTGCCTTAAAATGCTCAAAAATGACGTATTTTTGATCAAAATAAATAATTGATATTTTTTAAAAAGGTGTGAAAATGGGTAAAAATTCATCAAAAGCATGGGCTATAGTCAATGCTTTTTGCCCTAAAATGCTCAAAACTGACGTATTTTTGATCAAAATAAATAATTGATATTTTTTAAAAAGCTGTGAAAATGGGTAAAAATTCATCAAAAGCATGGGCTATAGTCCATGCTTTTTACCCTAAAATGCTCAAAACTGACGTATTTTTGATCAAAATAAATAATTGATATTTTTTAAAAAGCTGTGAAAATGGGTAAAAATTCATCAAAATGGGCTATAGTCCATGCTTTTTACCCTAAAATGCTCAAAATGACGTATTTTTGATCAAAAGGAATAATTGATATTTTTTAAAAAGGTGTGAAAATGGGTGAAAATTCATCAAAAGCATGGGCTATAGTCCATGCTTTTTGCCCTAAAATGCTCAAAAATGACGTATTTTTGATCAAAATAAATAATTGATATTTTTTAAAAAGGTTTGAAAATGGGTGAAAATTCATCAAAAGCATGGGCTATAGTCCATGCTTTTTGCACAAAAATGGTCAAAAAAGACGTATTTTTCATGCCTCATAAATAATTCATATTTTCAAAATAACCATACAAAAGGGGTCGTTTGCGAAGACGTTTCCCGCCAAAAACACTGGAAAAAAGTTCTCCGATGGTCGAGTGTTTGTGCTAGAATATGGAGGTCATATAGTTTGTGTTTGGTGTTAGTAGATATCAGCCATTCAACATTTTTACACTTTTATCAGACTCATACAGTTTATTGGAGTTCTGGTAACACTTTTATTATTATATTGTCCACGAACACTTTGAGTTAAACATTGATTTTGTCCTTATTGTTGATGGAAAAAAAGTAATTAGTATCTATTTGCTTTGTAGCGGCTAGGTTTTTTTCGAAATTCTTTTCATACATTTGCCTTTATTATTATCATGATTTTCATGAGTAGAAATTTGACATTTCTATTTTTCAGCTGTATATAGCAGCTTCATCAATTCTCTCTCTACATTATTTCTTGGAAGTTTGGATGCTATTTGTAGCAAGACTCGATGTTAAAATAACCCAGATAACATTATGATTGATATCTAAAGGTCTAGTTTAGATTGAACTATTATGTTCCATGTGAATAACCCAGATAATATTATGATTGATATCTAAAGGCCTAGTTAAGATTTAACTATTATGTTCCATGAGATACTGTGATATTAGTGTTAGCTATAGCTGATCAGCTGTGTTCTGATATGATTATGATGATGATGATGATGATTGATGATTTATATAGCGCCCTTTCTATATGGATTTTATCAAAGGCACTTTACAATCATGAAAGGTGGTTAGTATAATCATATCTGATATTGTAGACTCGATGAAGTAATGCTGCATGTTAGTATATTTTTTTAGTTGTAAATATTTATTAGCAAGTGAAAAAGTAATTGGTTTGTAAATACACCATCATTAGTTGAATGATTAAAAATATTATTGATGTGATTTTTGTTATGTTTCAATAATATTTTATTATTATATTATTTCTTGTTATTCCATTTCATCAATGAATGTATAGTAATACAAGAGTTACACCTTTGCTTGCCATACTGTTCGGCTTTTCTCCTTTGTGCCTCACCCTACCCCCCACATGTTAACTGATGACTTCATCAATAAAGTGTACAAGAACTTTCAATACTTTTAATAGTGATTGTACATGAAGGAAATAGTTGAATGGTGAGATATTTCTTGATTTGAGTGTTGCGTCTTTAAGTTATGAAGGTTTATAATTCCAATATGCTAATGACTGTGTCGTCAAGTAGGGCATTTGAGTGTATTTGTAACTAGTAAAACGAGATGCTGGCTATTTTTAGAATATAAAGTTTCATAAATCCTTATCCCAAACAAACCCTTACAAGAATTGTAAAATAAAAACATATTGACATGCTCCATGAACTGTACGCATTTCTGATGATGACTTCGGTCGAAAACGTTCAACTATTTTAGAAAATTTCTCAGCCTATATATCAATATAAAAACATATTTTATGGACATGAACGTTTTTCTCCATTCCTGTTTTCTTTCTATTCATGAATTATAATCTCGCGGCGCCACAATCAGAGAGTCTTTGTTCACCTGCCGTTAGTTATTCAGTTGATAAACGTCTCATTTGAAGTTCCAAGAAATCATTTTGATCGCCTGTAGTGTTTTTGTCGACTGTTACCAGAAATCTGTTGGACCATTCAACAACGCGAATTGAAGAAACGTATTGTTAAAATGGTTGGCAATTTAACATCACAGTGACAATGATTATAAACATTACATCCACCTGTTCCAAGAAATCTCATACACTGCATTCCTTTACCGCGTCCCTGCAAGAATGGCTGCACTCAAATCGCTCAAAGATATCACAGACACCTTCGAAAAACAACTGACCTGCTCCCTTTGTTCAGATGTATTCACCGATCCTAAAACTCTTCCATGTCTTCACAGTTATTGTACAAGATGTATCGCTCAGTGGTATCAGACAAGCGGGAATCCACTCGACTATAAGATCAATTGTCCAATGTGCAACACGACGACCGTTGTACCAGACGGCGATCCTTCGAAGCTTCCACCTTCGTTCTACTTCGATTCTCTTCTGCAGTTACTTCACGCCATGAAAACCAAAGCTAACCAACCAGAATTACCTGATTGTGTCCACTGCGAACAACCGCATGTCTTGGTTGCATTTTGTCCACAGTGTAATGGCTTGATATGTGAAGATTGTGTCAACGCCCACAAAAGCCACAAGATATTTAAAAGAGTAGAAGATGAACACCAACCAATAATGCTTAATCAATTTAAGGAGGAAAACGTCAACAGTTTCATCAAAAACCAGATGTTGTGCAAGGTCCACGAGAAAAAGAAGCTCGAATACTATTGTCAAGAGGGAACATGTAGACTTAGCATTTGCCAAAAATGCACTACTTTGGATCATAAAAACCACCAAATGCAGAGCTTAGAAGACGCCGGACAGGACTCAAGGAAATTGATCGTAGGAGCGATGAATCGAGTCGAGCAACGGAAACAGAACGACGAACAAGAATTGGAACAATCTAAAGAAAACATAGAGAGAATTCAAAGAGAGATTCGCGTGGCAGCGAGGGATGTTGATGAAGCAGTTCAACTTATTTGCAATATGGCCAGAGAACACGGAGAAGCGATGAAGAACGAATTGACGCAGACGCTCCAGGAACTAACAACAGCAAATAGTGAAGAACAAACGGCTATTAAAACAAGATTAAAAGATTCAGATGGATTTGTACAACACTGCCAGGCACTGTTGGAGAGAGATGTAGCATATGAAGAAATCGAAAGTAAGGAAATGATTGTAGAAAGAGCTAAAATGTTGTCAGAAGCCCCTTCGATTTTGAGTACTCAACCAATCCAGCGTAACGTGACAATACGTTACTCCGTGACAGAGCAAGTCATGCAATCGCTGCTACACATTGGCTGCATTGTGAAGAACTTCATGACAGACCCTGCTCGATCCACAATTGAATCAGTGAAGAAAGGTTTTAATGTTGGTTTTATAAGCGAATGCAAGATAATCACCAGGAATAGAAAAGGAGAAGTGTGTCCTACAAGAATCGAGTCTATCGATGTTAGAATCAAAGATGTGGAGGGAAACAAGGTGGAAAGTCAAGTGTCTGAAGAGGAAACTGGAAAATACCGAGTGAGTTTTAAGCCGCACAAGACTGGACGGCACGAAATCCAGGTGAATATTGGAGGAGAAAGGATCAAGAACTCGCCTCAGAATGTAGACATACTGGATGTGAAGGAATTGTTCAAACCTGTGAAAACCTTTGAAGGAAGAGGAAGTCGTAGAGGACATTTGAATTATCCACGGTCGATAGCTGTCAGTGATGGAGAGATAGCCATTGCTGATTGGGGTAATCACCGTATTCAAATATTCAGTCTTGATGGAAACTATTTAAGAGAGTTTGGCAGCAAAGGAACAGGAGAAGGTCAACTGTATCATCCATATGGAGTGGTCTTCAATGAAGACAGAATAATTGTCAGTGATGGTCCAGATAATAAAGGCAGAATGCAAGAATATGACTTGAACGGTACTTATGTAAGAACTAACTACAGACATGAGGAAGGGTTTGTACCGTGGGGAATGTGTGTTAACGATGATAAAAACATCGCAGTGTGCTGTAAGGGAAAACAACAACTGGGTATCAAACCAAGTATCAAGGTGTTCAGTAAACAAGGAGATTTAGTTCATGAGTTTGATATGCCTGATAATAATGAACAGCCTATGTGCATCACCTATGGTAACGGGAAATACTTTGTATCTATTGATGACAAAACCTATGTTCGTGTTTTTGATGTGAATGGAGTTTTCTTGTACAAGTTTGGAGAACAGGGAGAAAGAGACGTTCAGTTCAATTATGCACGTGGACTGACTGTTTATGGTCCAGACATGATTCTTGTCTGTGATGTTAATAATCACCGTGTTCAACTTTTCACACAAGAAGGTCAGTTTACAAGGTCATTTGGTAGCCGTGGTTCAGGTGTTGGTCAGATGAATCGTCCTGTTGATGTGGTAGTTGCAGCTGATGGTCGAGTGTTTGTGGTAGAATTTGAGGGTAATAGAGTTTCTGTTTGGTGTTAATAGATACCAACCATTCTACACTTTTACACTTTTATCCCTCTCATATAGTGCAGTGAAATTCTGATAACACTTTCATTATTTTGTCCACGAACACTTTGAGTTAAACATTGATTTTGTCCTCATTGTTGATGAATCAACTCGAAATTAGTATTTATTTGCTTTGTAGCTACTGGGTTGTTTTCGAAAAAAATATTAATACATTTGGTTTTATTATTATCATGATTTTCATGAGTAGAAGTTTGACATTTCTATTTTTCAGCTGTGTATAGCAGCTTCATTAATTCTCTCTCTACATTATTTCTTGGAAGTTTTGCCTTGGATGATATAGGCCTTTCCGGAATTCGTGAGGGAACTGGGGCCGAGTGAAAATGTTAATCTAATTAAGAAATGATTCCATCACAAAAAAGACCTTTAGATACTAATATTAGTATTATTACCGAATTTGAGTATGTTAAGGTGAATACTTACTGAGTGGCAAGCTTTTAAAAGTTACAAAAATAAGAGAGAATGTATGGGTTTGAGGACAGCATCCCAAAAAACCATACATTCTCTCATATTTTTACGATTTGTTTAACCCTTTGACTCCTGGAGGTTTTTGAGGTTTTTCAGTGTTTTTCTGGACCTAAACGTTCTCCAAGCCCTAGCAAGACCATATTTGGAGTTTTGATTGACTCGGTCAGTGTTTTATGTAAATGAGGGATGACGTTTACTGGCTGCATAATTAGTTCCCGCTTGAAGCCGTTCTTCTTGGAATTGGGCTGCCTTGTTTTCGACTATTTTCGAAAATTAGAGATTTTGAGAGCCATTTTGTTCATCTATGGAGTGCTGGAGGGCATCATGAAGCCCTAAGACAGCTTAAATCAGCATGATCTCGAAGAACTGAGAGTATGCAAGGGATTTTAGCGTCAAAAGTTCGTAGATCATGTACATTGGTACGAGTTAGAATTTTTGGCGCGATTATCCTATGAGCTCTGAAACAAGAAAAGCCAGGACCTACTGAGGGATTTTATTTAATATTTGGCTTGTGGAGAATGCTCTGAAGCTGATATTTGGGTAGTAGGACCTAGTGGCTCGACACTTCTAAAAAATGCTTGAAATGTGGGGGCGGACTACTATCCTGTTGAAAAAATCGCATTTTCCCCAGAATGCATTGCGAAAGAGAGTAGTGAAAATCGATAAGCGATGAAATGGGTCGAGGAAAAAGGCTGTCGCTCGCCGTGTGGAAGGAATTGATGGGAAAAAAAGCACTAAAAGCCAAGTACTAGGTCCAAACTATCCTGTGTAAGGGTATTGTTTGAGTAGAAATAAAAATTGCATGAAAAAAACTGCAATGAAAAAGCGTGATTTTGGGCTTTGGGAAATGACGTCAAAAACAGTGGTTTTTGGTTTTCCAAAAATGTTTAAAATTTTTTCGTTATAATTTTGGACATTTGTGCAGGTTTTTTGATTTTAAAAGTTGTTCTGTTTGCTAGTTCAAATTTTAGACTGGTATTTAGGTCAACTTGATCAAAATTGTTGAAGCTGAAATTTTTCATTTAAGGTGCGTTTTTTACGGACGGTTTCGGGCGCCGTAGGAGTGAAAGGGTTAAAGCTTGTAAATCAGTCAGTATTTGCCCAAACATTCTAAAACTTGGTACATTTGTTAACTTTAGTGTGGTCTTTCATGTGATGAGTTTTTATATTAGATTAATATTTCTAGACTCGTTCCCAGTCCCCTCATGAATTCCGGAAAGGCCAATTTGTAGCAAGACTCAATGTTAGGATAACCCAGATAACATTATGATTGATATCTAATGGCCTAGTTTAGATTGAACTATTATGTTCCATGTGAATAACCCAGATAACATTATGATTGATATCTAAAGGCCTAGTTTAGATTGAACTATTATGTTCCATGTGAATAACCCAGATAACATTATGATTGATATCTAAAGGTCTAGTTTAGATTGAACTATTATGTTCAATGAGATACTATGATATTAGTGTTAGCTATAGCTGATCAGCTGTGTTTTGATATGATTATGATGATGGTGATGATGATTGATGATGTATATAGCGCCCTTTCTATATGGATTTTATCAAAGGCGCTTAATAATCATGAGAGGTGGTTAGTATAATCATATCTGATATTGTAGACTCAATGAAGTAATGCCTGCATGTTAGTATATTTCTTAGTTGTAAATATTTATTAGCAAGGGAAAAAGTAATTGGTTTGTAAATACACCATCATTAGTTGAATGATTAAAAATATTATTGATGTGATTTTTGTTATGTTTCAATATTATTTTATTATTATATTATTTCTTGTTATTCCATTTCATCAATGAATGTATAGTAATACAAGAGTTACACCTTTGCTTGCCATACTGTTCGGCTTTTCTCCTTTGTGCCTCACCCTACCCCCCACATGTTAACTGATGA
Source organism: Anthopleura xanthogrammica (assembly GCA_964019055.1). Taxonomy (NCBI): domain Eukaryota; kingdom Metazoa; phylum Cnidaria; class Anthozoa; order Actiniaria; family Actiniidae; genus Anthopleura; species Anthopleura xanthogrammica. The sequence goes on along the minus strand of OZ025215.1, from coordinate 609,883 downwards.
CTTCATCAATAAAGTGTACAAGAACTTTCAATACTTTTAATAGTGATTGTACATGAAGGAAATAGTTGAATGGTGAGATATTTCTTGATTTGAGTGTTGCGTCTTTAAGTTATGAAGGTTTATAATTCCAATATGCTAATGACTGTGTCGTCAAGTAGGGCATTTGAGTGTATTTGTAACTAGTAAAACGAGATGCTGGCTATTTTTAGAATATAAAGTTTCATAAATCCTTATCCCAAACAAACCCTTACAAGAATTGTAAAATAAAAACATATTGACATGCTCCATGAACTGTACGCATTTCTGATGATGACTTCGGTCGAAAACGTTCAACTATTTTAGAAAATTTCTCAGCCTATATATCAATATAAAAACATATTTTATGGACATGAACTTTTTTCTCCATTCCTGTTTTCTTTCTATTCATGAATTATAATCTCGCGGCGCCACAATCAGAGAGTCTTTGTTCACCTGCCGTTAGTTATTCAGTTGATAAACGTCTCATTTGAAGTTCCAAGAAATCATTTTGATCGCCTGTAGTGTTTTTGTCGACTGTTACCAGAAATCTATTGGACCATTCAACAACGCGAATTAAAGAAACGTATTGTTAAAATGGTTGGCAATTTAACATCACAGTGACAATGATTATAAACATTACATCCACCTGTTCCAAGAAATCTCATACACTGCATTCCTTTACCGCGTCCTTGCAAGAATGGCTGCACTCAAATCGCTCAAAGATATCACAGACACCTTTGAAGAACAACTGACCTGCTCCCTTTGTCTAGAGGTATTCACCGATCCTAAAACTCTTCCATGTCTTCACAGTTATTGTACAAGATGTATCGCTCAGTGGTATCAGTAGGGCGGGAATCCACTCGACTATAAGATCAATTGTCCAATGTGCAAGACGACGGTAGTTGTGCCAGACGGCGATCCTTCGAAGCTTCGCTCTTCATTCTACATCGATTCTCTTCTGCAGTTACTTCACGCCATGAAAACCAAATATAACGAGCCAAAAGTACCCGATTGTGTCAACTGTGAGCAACCAGAAGTCTTCGTTGCATTTTGTCCACAGTGTAATGGCTTAATTTGCGAAGGTTGCTTCAACGCCCATAAAAGCCACAAGATATTTAAAAGAGTAGAAGATGAACACCAACCAATAATGCTTGATCAATTTAAGGAGGAAAACGTCAACAGTTTCATCAAAAACCAGATGTTGTGCAAGGTCCACGAGAAAAAGAAGCTCGAATACTATTGTCAAGAAGGAACATGTAGACTTAGCATTTGCCAAAAATGCGCTACTTTGGATCATAAAAACCACCAAATGCAGAGCTTAGAAGACGCCAGACAGGACTCAAGGAAATTGATCGAAGGAGCGATGAATCGAGTCGAGCAACGGAAACAGAACGACGAACAAGAATTGGAACAATCTAAAGGAAACATAGAGAGAATTCAAAGAGAGATTCACGTGGCAGCGAGGGATGTTGATGAAGCAGTTCAACTTATTTGCAATATGGCCAGAGAACACGGAGAAGCGATGAAGAACGAATTGACGCAGACGCTCCAGGAACTAACAACAGCAAATAGTGAAGAACAAACGGCTATTAAAACAAGATTAAAAGATTCAGATGGATTTGTACAACACTGTCAGGCATTGTTGGAGAGAGATGTAGCATATGAGGAAATCGAAAGTAAGGAAATGATTCTAGAAAGAGCTAAAATATTATCAGAAGCCCCTTCGATTTTGAGTACTCAACCAATTCAGCGTGACGTGACAATACGTTACTCCGTGACCGAGCAAGTCATCCAATCGCTGCTACACATTGGCTGCATTGTGAAGAACGTGACAGACCCTGCTCGATCCACAATTGAATCAGTGAAGAAAGGTTTTAATGGTGGTTTTATTAACGCATGTAAGATAATCACCAGGAATAGAAAAGGAGAAGTGTGTCCTACAAGAATCGAGTCTATCGATGTCAGAATAATAGAAGATGTGGAGGGAAATGAGGTGGAAAATCAAGTGTCTGAAGAGGAAACTGGAAAATACCGAGTGAGTTTTAAGCCGCACAAGACTGGACGGCACGAAATCCAGGTGAATATTGGAGGAGAAACGATCAAGAACTCGCCTCAGAATGTAGACATAGTAGATGTAAAGGAATTGTTCAAACCTGTGAAAACTTTGGAGGAAGAGGAAGTGGTAGAGGACAGTTGAATTTGCTAAGGTCGATAGCTGTCAGTGATGGAGAGATAGCCATTGCTGATCTTAATAATCACCGTATTCAAATATTCAGTCTTGATGGAAACTATTTAAGAGAGTTTGGCAGCAAAGGAACAGGAGAAGGTCAGCTGTATCATCCATATGGAGTGGTCTTTAATGAAGACAGAATAATTGTCAGTGATAGTCCAGATGATAAAAGCAGAATACAGGAATATGACTTGAACGGTACTTATGTAAGAACTATCTACAGACATGAGCAATGGTTGCGTGGAATGTGTGTTAACGATGATAAAAACATCGCAGTGTGCTGTTGGGGAAAACAAGAACTGGGTATCAAACCAAGTATCAAGGTGTTCAGTAAACAAGGAGATTTAGTTCATGAGTTTGATATGCCTGATAATAATGAGCAACCTATGTGCATCACCTATGTTAACGGGAAATACTTTGTATATTGTGACAAAAACTATGTTCGTGTTTTTGATGTGAATGGAGTTTTCTTGTACAAGTTTGGAGAAGAGGGACAAAGAGACGGTCAGTTTGATGGTATATATGGACTGACTGTTTATGGTCCAGACATGATTCTTGTCTCTGATGGTTTTAATCACCGTGTTCAACTTTTCACACAAGAAGGTCAGTTTATAAGGTCATTTGGTAGCCGTGGTTCAGGTGTTGGTCAGATGAATTGTCCTGTTGATGTGGTAGTTACAGCTGATGGACGAGTGTTCGTGGTAGAACTTGAGGGTCATAGAGTTTCTGTTTGGTGTTAATAGATATCAACCATTCAACACTTTTGATCTCTTATACAAACTGAAAGCAGTGAAATTCTAACAACACTTTTATTATTTTGTCCACGAACACTTTTAGTTAAGCATTGATTTTGTCCTCATTATTGATGAGTAAACTCGAAATTAGTATTTATTTGCTTTGTAGCTACTGGGTTTTTTTTCGAAAAAAATATTAATACATTTGGTTTTATTATTATCATGATTTTCATGAGTAGAAGTTTTACATTTCCATTTTTCAGCTGTGTATAGCAGCTTCATTAATTCTCTCTCTACATTATTTCTTGGAAGTTTGGATGCTATTTGTAGCAAGACTCAATGTTAGAATAACCCAGATAACATTATGATTGATATCTAAAGGCCTGGTTTAGATTGAACTATTATGTTCCATGTGAATAACCCAGATAACATTATGATTGATATCTAAAGGCCTAGTTTAGATTGAACTATTATGTTCAATGAGATACTGTGATATTAGTGTTAGCTATAGCTTATCAGCTGTGTTTTGATATGATTATGATGATGGTGATTATGATTGATGATTTATATAGTGCCCTTTCTATATGGATTTTATCAAAGGCGCTTTACAATCATGAGAGGTGGTTAGTATAATCATATCTGATATTGTAGACTCGATGAAGTAATGCCTGCATGTTAGTATGTTTTTTAGTTGTAAATATTTATTAGCAAGGGAAAAAGTAATTGTTTTGTAAATACACCATCATTAGTTTAATGATTAAAAATATTATTGATGTGATTTTGTTGTTTCAATATTATTTTATTATTATATTATTTCTTGTTATTCCATTTCATCAATGAATGTATACTGATACAAGAGTTACACCTTTGCTTGCCATACTGTTCTTTCCTCCCATCTGCCCCCCACCCCACCACCCACAATGTGTTAATGACTGTGACGTCAGGTAAGGCTTTATTAAGTATAGAAAATTTAACAGGTTCACACAAACAGTATTCAAAAGCATCATTATTTTACTCATGGTTTACATAAAGATTATTTAAAAAAATTATCATCAGAGCCAGCATGTAGTCTTAGGGGGCTTTCATTCATAAGTGTATGGGGGGGGGGGGGGTCACGATATTTTCGAAAGCTACATAGGGGGGTTGTTACTAACAATAATTATTGTATGCAGCTTTTTAGGGGGATAGTAATAAACTGGACGAAATATTGGGGGTTATGATATTTTTCTCAACAAGAAAGGGGGGTTGGGTAATATTTGGAAAAGACAACAAGGGAATTTGCCGGACCCCCCCCCCCCCCCTCCCCCATACACTAATAAATGAAACCCCCCTTACTAAGGGTGAGGGGCACAGTTCTACCAAAGACTGAACTCAGGCCTTTCACGGTACGTATTGTTTGATCGAGGGGAGAATCTAGAATTACACTCCAATCCTCTATTCCAACAAATTAATTTTTCGGTCGAGTGGGGACTGGGTGAGGACTTTAAACTTAAACCCAGGCCCTTCTCGATCATATTTCTGATCATTACTTTTACCACGTGATATTTAGGATCTTGATGGTACTACTAATAAATTATCCGTCATATTGCTAATAAATACCGACTCATTTCATTACAAGTATCTATCACTGTGTTCCTTTATGACCCGTATCCATGGCAACGTCTGCCATGTCTTTGTCAACGTTACCTTCAATCCCTTCACTCTCTTGTTCATTTTTCTTATCGTTCGTGTCTATTTGCTGATCATAATCATCTATAAATTCTTTATAATTTCTCCATGCCTCTTGGTCCATTTCTTTGTTCTTCCCTACATTAATCCAATTATTCGCAGCCCATTTTGTCCCTTTAATGACGTCACATCCGCCATGATAGCTCATCTTGTCCATATCTCCAAGCCAGCCCGTGTTCTCATCGATGTCGTGATTGTACCAGAACAGAGCAGCCCCTTTCTTCGGTTTGTACACTATTTTTGCTTCATGGCAGTAATTGCTCAGATCACACAAGTGTCTTTTTTCATTTCGCATAAGCTGTGAAGAAATGACATGCGCACTGAGACTCTAGGATCAGTCACGTGATACCCAACAATTCCATACCCTTCGCAGCAACACAGAACACTTGGAACATAGACCACTTTTCGTATGACTGTGAAAAACGTCCGGCACGGACCACGCGCACTTGTACGTAGACCATGACCGTGTCCGTGCCGTGCATTCCACATTCGTGGTCGTGTGCGGGTCGCGCTGTAACGATGCCGTGTACCGTGACTTTTCACGCTCATACGACATGACCTACATGTAGAGTAGAGTCACGTGAACACACTAGCGACGCAAGCATAAGCATAACGACATACGCATGCGCAGACAGTACTTTAAGGATGACTGAATGTTTTGTTCTGTCCAACTATAAAGGAGTTAACTGACCATGAAAGACTATTTGCGCTTGTGTATGTCGTTATGCTTATGCTTGTAACGCTGGTGTGAACCAGGCTTTACCTTAGGTGCTGTGGTGTCGTTATCAGCGATAGGAAAAGCCGTTTCTCCACCTTGCTCAGGTTCGTTAAGATAATAGAAGAAAGTCATGTATCTAAATAAATGATAAAAAAAAAATTTTCTTGTTAGAAAAACTGCTAAAAAAGCCAATTGGAAGTGTAAATATATTTACATTTTTATATTATATTATTAGACATCTATAGTTGTTGTTTCCAGTCATAATATTTTTACTGAGACCCCTTGCAGCACGTCGGAATGTAACACAATTTGTAGGACAAAACAATAGGTTACAAGTCTTTTGTTTTGTCTTCCAAAATGAGCTGCTTTGACGTCACGTGAAAGGGTTCTATAGTATTTTTTCATAGACCTCTTTAGCTTGGGTATAATGTGTTCTCATTTCAGACCACGTGTCATTCTCTAGAGTATTATTTCTTTGTTTAATGTTGTGCACGGGAAGACACATGAATATGGATACAACTCAAACAAAGAATCTTATTCTCAAGACCACATGTCATTCCCTTGAGCATCATTTCTTTGTTTAACGGTTGTACATGAGAAGACACATGAATATGGATACAACTCAAACAAAGAATCTTATTCTCAAGAGAATGAGATGTGGTCTGAAATGGAAAAAAATAGGCCCAAGCCGAAAAGATCTATTCACCACTTTCCATACATCTGTCCACTGGTCACAAACAAGCATTCAATCAAGACTGCAAGGTAGTTTCAAAGGATTATTCAAATTTGAACCTTGCAGCTTCGAATGAATGCTGTGTGTTTGACCAATGAACAGATGTATGGAAAGCGGTGTATCAAAAAAGAAGCTTTCTGTTGCCATGGCATTACCATTGTTACCTGCAGGGTAAGCAGTTATCATCATCCATGTGGTTAAAGTAGTGACAGCATGGTATTGTAGGATGATCATTCTCTTCTTCTGAGTCATAATGGCAGTGGTAATGACCGTTCTTGTCGTACCTCAGAACCTTAACATCAAATACATACATTAATCATATCCATTTCGAAATCACTGATCAATATAACAACCAACCAAAACAAATTTCGTCATTTATTTTTTTATTTAATCAATTTGCCAAAGGCAGGTGATAAACAATAGAACATTAAGTCCCCTACAAGGCGTATCACCTGAACCCAACTCATGTAAAATATACTAACCATCCCTCAAAGAAACCCTTAAGAAAAATATAATTAATGAATAAGGAATTATAAGAGAAAAAAATTGCGAAATTTATATTAATGCCGTGTGAAAAGAAGACTATAATCTATTAATCAATTGATAGACCCTTCCATAACTCGCCCTGACGACCACCGTACGTCATCGTACGCCACCAGTTAAATAAAATGATGAACGATGATCTTAATATAATTAATATATGTACCTGAAGGTCTTCACTTGTCCATATAATATCTCTGGATAAACCGCTGATCTTTTGAATTCTATTCAACAGAAAATGTTATAAAATAACTGTTATAAATCTCACGGGGTGATTGGTTGGGAACGCGTTCTTCATGAGAGCACACAGCATGCGCGCTCACTTTTTATTGCGTCATTCGTGTCCAAAAAAATGGTTACTGTGACACTAGAGAAAAACGTTTGCGCATGCGTGCCTTTCAGCACGCTTTCCAAGAATTTATAGAGTTTTAGTGAGAAAATAAATGCTTGTTTTATCCGAGTATACAAAAAATTTCGTGGGTATACTTTTGTGAGACCAAGATAATGTGTTAATAAAGACAATATGAAAGAATTAGCCTTAAGTTTCAAGAACTGACTTTAAGTTTTGGCATTTTGTAAAGACTATTCTTCAGGCAAGTGTGAAAGTCAAATTTGCATATTTTTACAATAGCACGAAGACGCTTTTGACTAATATGCATACGGACTTAGAGCATGCGCAGACGTTTTTCACGCGTGTCGGTTACTGTAATTTGTATTTCATAAAAGATATAAAAAATCTTGTTTGCTATGCTGTGTGCAATTCATACACTTGAGGATTGCGTCGTGCTTCTATGAACACTTCTCTCGTGTCCTGCAAAAACCCACGCGTCCTTTGTAACTGCACACAGCACACGCACACGTTTTCTATTTCTTCGTTTCGAGTCAGACTGTGTTAAATAAAACTTACCGTGCTTTGATTGAGTAAAACAACTCTCTCTTGCCTTCATGATCCAATGGGCTCAAAAAAGCAGTATTGCTGACGCGATTGCGCAAGCTTGGTCGATCGTTCTTGATATTATTTGTGTAATTCAGAATTTTTTCTAGTTTTCCTTCATTCATTAAAGCATTGTGCTCCTGGCGTGACAGCAAACCTAGGGAAAAAAACAGACATAGTTATTCTTGTCACGTTTATTTGCTGAGTGGCGCAAATTCTCTACTTTTACATTGACCATAATACATTGCGGTTTGGGGTAACAGGTCAACAAGTGTCATAAAATGAAACGTTCTTCAATCGAATGTACACTATACCTGCTTATATATATATAAAATACTGATTATTAGACCATTCTGAGTTATTTTCCCACATTCAGAACATCAAAAGAAGAAAGAAATGCTCATGAAGAAATGCTCACAATTTACTTTATAGACTTTCTTTTTGTTTCTGGCTGTTTCTTATGCATATTTAATGGACTACTTTGACGATGCGGCGGCCATTTTGGTAGGGGGCAAATATACAAATCATTGTTACACTTATGGCATCGATTTAAATTAACGTTTCATGCCTAGACAACTTGACAAGGGATGAATTAAGAAGATGGACATGAAAGAAAGACAAATAAACGAAATTCTCTATTTCATCCGACATTTCTTTTTCTTTTGCCCCCATAATGCATTGCGATTCAAGATGTGAAAATAATGACTGATACTACGTAGAAAAATGAAATGCTTGTCACTTAACCAGCATGATAGGGCCAGAGAAACCCAGGATTTGTTTTTTCTTCATCAGATCCTACGTATACCCCCGGCATCTCTTACACAGTTCTTTTCATTAATTCAGATTCAAGATGGCCGCCGCATCGTCGAAGCAGTACATTGTCATAAGATACATTTAAAACATCTTCTGATCAGCCTTCGACATAATTGGTGATTTTTACCCTGGTTACCCCTAAACCGCAATGTATTATGAGTAATGTGAAAATAAAGAATATCATCTTTTCTTACCATCTTTATCGGTATCAAGCTCTAGGTCTTCAACCCTGTGAAGACAAGAACACGATCAACAAGTTTTTTTTATAATGAAGAAAGTCGATGCTGCAAGTTGTGGTTGTTTGTTGCAAAAAGTAGAAAAGGCGTGGAAATACGAGCAACAGACTCATGCAACTTGTCGAGCAATATTGTTGCATTGGAAGTTGCAGAGTGAATGTGGCTCGTATCATCACCCCATACAACAACAAAATTATGTTGGGCGACTTTGCTGCAGAAGTAGAAGCTTTTTCTACTCTCTGCAACAGTTCGTGGGGTGGAAATACGAGCTGTTGCACAACAGGTTGTACGATTTGGTTGCTCATATTACCGTGCCTTTAGTTTGATATCCAATCAAGTCTCTTACAGTCGCTTCAGATCTTCATCTGTTAGTCTGATGTTGCCAATGTAACCAATCCCGTCAGCTAACTGGTGATGCAAACAGAAGGATATGACTATACTGATTCAGTTCACTTATAGAAGAAATCTGTATCTTTTTGGTGATGGTGATGGTATTTATAATAAGTATGTACCTCTCCTTTATCCAGAAAACCATCATCATCAACATCTGCGCTTTTAAACGATTCATCCGGGTCCCGTACAAGATCGGCCAGTACACTGTCATTCACCTTGAACACCCCATGAAGTAATGTTCTACTATCCTCAAGTCCCTGTGTCTTGGCCATGAAGATGATTTCATCGCACTCATCTTCACTCAAGAAGTTCTCAATTTCTATAACATGCAACAAACACGAAAAATGAAAAATGAGGGGATAAAAAATATAGTTTAAATGAGGGAATAAAAAATAGAGTCAGTCCCTGGGTGTAGCGACAAGGACCCTTACCAAATAGACTTCTTTAGCTTCTAACGCAAATTGCCCATTTCAGACCACATGAAATTCCCTTGAGACTTGCTCTTTTGTTGAAATATTTACATATGAAATGGGCACAACAAACGACGAAGCGTGTAACCTTTATTTACACAGGGTGGCCCATTCAGCTAAAAGCTGGTATCCAGAGGGGCCCTGTATTTTATAATTGTACATACAAAGAGATACGAAGAAAACTATAAACTATATACATACAAAGAGAAAAATTATAAGGAAAATTTATATATAAATAAAAGAATAATAATAAATACATATTTTTCTTGTCTCCTTCCAACATCTACAACAACAAAACAATTATTACTATTATAAATACAAGAAGGGGAGAAAAACATGTATCTATAGATAAATTTAATCAGTCAAAAATTTTATAATATCCTATAGTCTAAAGTATATATGCCTAGCTAGGCAGGAAAGTCATGCTTTCTTATAAGGCTCTTAAATGTTGATATCGAGATGGTGTCCTTGATATTACATGGAATGGAATTGAACACTAATGTTTCAGAATATCTAAAGGTTCTTTTGCCAAGACTTAATTTCGGCTTAGGGAGATGGATATCGTTTCTCTTTCTAGTGCTATATGAGTGGATACTACTGTTCCTGATAAAATATTCATTTAGATATTTGGGAACTAAGTTATGCAGACACTTGAAAACTTGAGACTTGCTCTTTTGTTGAAATATTTACATATGAAATGGGCACAACAAACAACGAAGCTAAAGAAGTCTATTGGTTTGAGTGACCACGAAACAAGTCGAGGTTGGACTTAATGTGTTCATACATTTACTGTATTTCATCAAGTTGAACCTCAACTTTGAATCATTGTTTCATGTCACTTAAGCGAATTCGGGAAAGTTCTTATTTTTCTTCAGTTTCATCCTCACATAAATGTTATTACCGATACGTGATATCTTTACTACCAATATCATATTAGTTATTTCTGTCTGTTCACGTGTTGATATTAGATAACTTATACAAGAGATATTCAAACTCAGATACAGCATTAATCCATCTGCTGCTCACCGTAAAATATATATTTCTACGCGCGAGCATCATGGCACGAAATGGCACGAAATCAATACTTGAGGCCATTTTAACTTTATCATGTCGTGTACGTGCTGTAAGTCACTCAGAGGACAACTCCCCCTCCCCCTAAGGAACCATCCTTTCCATCCTTTCCATCCCCCCTCCCCCCCCCCCCCCCCCCCCTTCCACCTAGGGAATGAAATAAAGCTTGCATGCAACTAGCGATTATTGCGGTCTTTTTCTTTTGATTAAAGGTAGTTATTGAGCCAGACTGGATTCATTACTTGTAATAAGTGTATCCGGTTGTAAGCGAGAGGCTGAACAAATACTAGTATAATAACCTTCTTGATTCACTAAGTATATACAAACTTATCCCTAATAAAACTCTTCCAATAACCCAACGATTTCCGGCTGCTTTGTCATATTGTTTTCAATCTATTTTTTCCTGTTTTTTCTTAAACGATGATATTACTTTATTGTAGAGAAACAAAAATAAGTTTTCCTCTTGAGTTGTGCAAATAAAAAAGCACACGAAAAATGGTTAGTCAATTGTAAGAAATTTATCAACCTGTCTGAAGATTGATCATAAGATTTTGCAAATGCATGATCTTGGATATTTAAAGATGTACAAGAAACAGCCAGAAACGAAAGTAAATGAATAATAATAATAGTAATAATAATGATAATAATGATAATAATAATAATAATAATAATAATAATAATAATAATCTTTATTGAGGAGACTTTTTCACTAAAAATGATTTTCAAAAAGGACCTCAAACATTTTTGAAAAAGTCTATAAAAAATTTTGAACACTTCCTCATATATATAGTCAATATATTTTTTGTAACACTATACTTCTTGATGTTCTGAATGTGGGAAAATAACTCAGAATGAACTGATAATCAGTATTTTACAGATAAAAGCAGGTATAGTGTACATTCGATTGAAGAACGTTTAATTTTATGAACCTCCCGAAATCGTAATGTATTATGGGTAATGTTAAAGTAAAAAATGCTTTTTTATCCTACATATTGTTAATAGTTTCATACGCTAAAAATAGACTTACCAAAGAGTGCAGGGCGCATGCTCAAAGTCTTCATATAATGAGTCTGACCGCTGACCAGATTGATCTCACGAACATAACCAACCTAAAGTCGAAGAAACTAGCGCTTAATTTTTTAAGAAAATTCAATTTGAAAAAGAATGAGTCTAAATGGTTATCCTAATATAGTTTACTCCAGGTGGTTTACCATATTTAGAAGAGTGATATGATTGGCTGATTTAATGTCACCAGAGGGCACCGCTAAATGAGAATAACTTGATAATGAAGCTGAATGATGGGAAGAAACATGCTGTGAACAGGGACGTAACTGCTCTTAATCGGCTTGAATTAACAGTTGCAGACTGGTACGTCTACCAAAAACCTACGAGCTATCACCGAACAGGAGAAGAAATGACAATTATCGAGTCGGAAAGAATAATGAAAAAAACCTTTTTCAACATGCCAAACAAACCTTTTCACTACCGCTAATATTGAGCTAAAACTACAAGTAAAATTTCGAAAAATTTTTCTCAATTCAATTGCGTAAACAGCTGTGTTTTGTGAAATGTTTAAAATGGATTCCGTTAAAGAAAATAAAAGCAAAAGACGATACAAAAATAACAACTTATTCTGGTTTAATTTTCATCCGAGTTTTAAATTTTATTCAGTCGGTATTAATTTTGATTGGTAAAGTTGTGTCGTGTTGTAGTCTATGTTCAAAATTAACCTAGCTAGTTTCTTTGGCTATATAGTCAACCAGCGGGGCAGAATAGGTATGAAGTGCATGTAGTTTAACAGAAGATTGGTGAGTTGATGGATCGAAGGTAGTTGGTATAAAGCATTGCTCATTAGGATCAAACTTTAGTCAGTAGATTCTGCTTTTATGTACTGTTTAACAGTAGCCGAGTAAGTATTTTTTGTGGTCTGAGTTCCTTGTACAGTAGATACGATAAAATTAGAAATATCTTAGCAATAAATAAAATATGATATTCAAAAAATAGAAAACCCGATATATCGGAAAAAGGCGTTTAAATCTTGAAAACAGTTGTTTTTTTACAATAAAGAATCGCTTTAGCTGTGAGAGAGCTGCGATATCGCTGTAAATGGCAAATTACCGGTCAAAAGAACTCATTTATTTGATCAATTGCTCACTTAGGCTTCGGATTCCTTCCGCTGTCTTGAGTCTTCTTTCTAATCAAGCAAGAACTTATTTCAGAAGGGAGACATTATCACCGGTAGGCTTCTTTAACTGGGTGAAAATTTAACATCAATAAAACTAAATCTACCGAAAATAGAAATGAAAAAAAGTGGAGTAGAGATTATGGAAGAATGATACCAGGAGTGATACATTGCGTAGTATTGGAAGTAAATTGAAAAGTAAAAGAATAGCCAATTCTGTAAAGAACACGAACAGCTGTGTTCATATAGAATGTCCTAATGCATAAACATATTGATCGCTTTCCACAGCAGAGTAAATAATCTTATTACTTTTCGAACTTCGAGACGAGAATAGGACTCGAAAATACGACTTTGAATCTATTATTTTCTTACAATCTATTTCAATCTATTTTATTTTTTTCTTAAAAAATAAAGTCTCTGATAAATTAATGCCCATCGAAAGAAGTCGGAAATAAATGAATTGATCAAATAGTTTAAAATAGTACCTTACTTGATGAGTTGAGACGGATGAATTTGATCAGCACGAGGGCGTGTGTTTGTGTCTTAACTATTCCAAATAGCTTATTTTTCATGCTTTATGAAAAATTGATCTCAGAAAGGCTTTGGATTTTATTAATTGATTTTTTATCCATAAAGTGATCAGTGATCAAGGGTAAACTTCAATTGAAAATGTTTTAAACATATACGTCCTGAGATCAAAGGATTCAGAAAGATTTCAAGTGCTTCTATTGTGGTGAGTTGCTCGACAAACCAATATTTTGAATATTAGAGCAGTTCGAGCTGATTTCTTCTCAGCACATGAAAAAATGAAAATATTCTAATAAAGGTATTAAATATGAGGATATGACTAAAAACTATCAATACGAGTTTCATGTAGTGAGGATGGAATTATCCATTTACATTCATTTATCTTCCAAACTTCAAAGATTAATATTAGCAACTTACGCGAACTGGTTCGACTCGCGATAGCTTCTGGACCTTGTTCAGTTCATTTTCAGGCGATGCTGTAGGAACAACATTTTCCTGGTCAACATTTTTGGGTATCATAAAATACTTGGTACAAAACAAAGCCACAATAACACTCAAAATTCCTCCAATAATCCCCAAGGATCGCATTGTGGCCATTGTGGATTGTTCTTGATAAAAAGCGTTACTTGGTAGTGAATAAAGTTCTTATATATAGAATATATAGAGTGAAAAATACGTCACAGAGCGCTAACAACTATCCTACTTTGTATGATAATGAGGCAAGAATAGGCCAGAATAGTGACTGAGCGTAGCCAGGTGTGTTAGGAGAAGCAGAATTGAACGAATACACTTAAATGTCAATATTTGATATCATGCATCACAGGTGCCATAAAGACGGCTTCTTATCGACTCCCAAAAGCCGTTGATCTAAAATAGCTATTGAACTCTTGCTAGCTACACTAAAAACCAGACAAAGAGCAATTTAAGAAAAAGCAGCATTATTTGTAGATCTTTAAACTGAAAATCTATTAAAGAATATAAAAAGTATTTGTCTTGAAATCATTACTGATATCTTCAGTTTACCTTGAAAGGCATCAGTTTATTTATTCAGGAAATTTTACGTTAAAATGTAACTCGTTTTTTCATTAAATCGTGCGAATTGTCTGCCCATAGATCTATCGAGCTCCAAGCTGGTGAGCAATTGAATGACAATTGCTAGAAAACATAACACTAAGATTGATATATGTGGACTCAAAAATAGGGAATCGATATCACAATATGAAAGATATTAGCATTATCAATATATATCTATTTGAATAAACGGATGCTCAAAGGGATAAATTTATTTATTTTTTGCCTTGGCTTTGACAGCGATATCTGCCCTTTTTCTCCTGTCATTAGCGAGCACTAATGGTATCGATCGCTGCTATTGCCACAAATAAAGAAGATTTTTATGACTGCGATTATTTCAATGGACCCCCAGTTGAGCTTGGCGACTAGGATGTCTGTTGAAACTCGCCTTATGAACCAAAACTTCCAACGGAAATCGTCATGATGGATTGAAAAAATACAATTCAGAATATAATTTAACAAAAAATTGCAAGTGATTTAGATTTGAAAGGAAATATAAACAGAAGAGTGGAATGAATGAGAGAGAATATGGGATGTCAATATATACGATATCAATATCCCTTGCCGTTCAGTGGCCATATGTAGCTAGATAGCCTGCAGATCCGATGTAGTCTAGAGTCTGGATATCGAGATATTTTTATATTACACGCAAAGATGACTACAGTTGACACAGTAACAGAAGACAAGATCAGGGAGAATAAGAGTAAAGATCAGAACAGGAGTAATGATGAATGGGAAATTTTGAAATTTTTTTTTTCTTTCTTCCTTTCTCTCTCTATTTCTTTCTTTCTTTCTTTCTTTCCTCTCTCTCTCTCTCTCTCTCTCTCTCTCTTTCTCTCTCTCTATTTCTTTCCTTCTTTCTTTCTTTTCTTTCTTTCCTTCTTGCTTTCTTTTTCCAACCGTCGATACTGACTGATTTTATTTGTAGGCTTATATTTAGCGAGTATTTTCTAGTTTTCATAATAAAACTATGAATTTTTAAAAACTCAGCTGGGCTGTAACTCGACTAGACGAAACGTGTCAGAGTAATACCGAGTGCTTAAAGAGAATTCATTTCAAAGCAATCATAATAAAATAATAGAATAATCGATCAAGGAAAAATGTTCACTTTTTCTTTGATGTCAATTACCACATCTCGTTAGTTTGATCGAAGTTCAACGGTAGCCGAAATTTGATTTGAAAAGTGATTAAAAGTCACCGAGATTAATTGGTTTTAATTTAAGGTTAAATGGAAAGATGACGCAATGTCAACAGAAAATAGTGACAAATAACCAATCAGTATTGGTTGTAGACGCAGGGATCTTTCAGTAGCTTGTTGAAGTAGGAAAGAGTGAACAAATAGCTGAAAGAACGAAATAGGCGGGAAGACCGAGAAAGGGAGGAAAAGAAAGAAAGAAAGAAAGAAAGAAATGAAAAGGAAGAAAGAAAGGAAGAAAGGAAGAAAGGAAGAAAGAAAGAAAGAAAGGAAAAAAAAAGCGAGTGAGCGAACGAACGAACGAATGAAATATGAGAAGAAAGAAAGAATTAAACATGCATTCATATCGATCCATTACCACATTAATGGCATCTCCTAGAAGCTTAATAGAGACAGGAATTTGAATTGTTTAATCTCCTAATTCTGTTTAGGCTTCCATGACTAATGGCACCAAGCAATTACAACAAAGCTGCCGGGATTGAATGTGAGTCAAGAGAGATTTAGAATGAGTTTACATCAACTAACCACTGATATCCGTCCATCCATCCATCCATCCATCCAGCATCTGGCCAAGTGCTTGGTTCAGTATCACTTCCATCTCAATCCATAAAATGGTATTCTTACATTGCACCTCAGTTTTACTAACATCCTTCCCCGCCACGCCATCTTGTCAACATCTATGATGATGTATTACCAAAAAATTGATTATTCACTTTTACTTAACAAACAAATCCTATCTTGTCATCCTGTCCTGAGGAAGGAATTTCATACTTTTTAGCCGCGGTATCCGGCATAGTTTTTGTATTCATGAATCGCAAGAGCCGGATTTCATAAGAGTTGCTTGTTGGTTTTCTCCTGTGCTTCGAGGGTTTTTTTCCGAGTTCTCTGGTTTTCCTCCCTCCGCAAAAATCAACTTCTAAATTCCAATTCGATCATGGGACGAGGGCCACAGGTTTGGTATGTTGGTAGCCACTAGCTATTAAGAGTTACCCTTGTAAAACAAACAAACAAACAAACAAACAAGGACGGTCAAAACCGATTGCTTTCCGATAGACTTCCGATCTGAACTAATCAGTGATGTTATCGGAACAAGTTCAGAAAGATCGAATAAGACGAATTTTCATCTTTAGATTTTGTTAGTAAAAATATGATAATCGCTGCCGAAAGGTCCATAAAGAAGCTTAAAGAAGGTATAGCATATAGTATAGCATATAGTATAGCATATAGTATAGCATATAGTATAGCATATAGTATAGCATATAGTATAGCATATAGTATAGCATATAGTATAGCATATAGTATAGCATATAGTATAGCATATAGTATAGCATATAGTATAGCATATAGTATAGCATATAGTATAGCATATAGTATAGCATATAGTATAGCATATAGTATAGCATATAGTATAGCATATAGTATAGCATATAGTATGGTATATAGTATAGCATATAGTATAGTATATAGTATAGCATATAGTATAGCATATAGTATAGTATATAGTATAGTATATAGTATAGCATATAGTATAGTATATAGTATAGCATATAGTATAGCATATAGTATAGCATATAGTATAGCATATAGTATAGCATATAGTATAGCATATAGTAAAGTATATAGTATAGCATATAGTATAGCATATAGTATAGCATATAGTATAGCATATAGTATAGCATATAGTATAGCATATAGTATAGCATATAGTATAGCATATAGTATAGCATATAGTATAGCATATAGTATAGCATATAGTATAGCATATAGTATAGCATATAGTATAGCATATAGTATAGCATATAGTATAGCATATAGTATAGCATATAGTATAGCATATAGTATAGCATATAGTATAGTATATAGTAGCATATAGTATAGTATATAGTATAGTATATAGTTGCAGATTGTGAATATACTAGAAATAGCTCTAGAGGTCTACCACGAGACCAAACTGATATGGAAGGAAAATAAAGTCTGGTAGTAAAAAAATTATATATATATTTTATCTCACAATATTCAAGATATTTTTGTGTGTATAACCAATACAACAACAACAACAACAACAACAATAACAAGAAAAAGAAGAAAACTGAAGAAGAAGAGGAAGAAGAAGAAGAGGAAGAAGAGAAAGAAGAAGAGAGAGAGATATCGCCTGCCATATACAACGGCCGCAGGTTTGTCATTTTTACCTGTTATGCTTTAGTCTCTTAAAATAAAGTTGAGTTATTATTATTATTAAATCCCAACTTCCGTTGTTTTTTTTGGGGATGTGCTTGGGTTTAGTTGTGCAATATTTTTACACACTTTGTCTTGAGTAAATAAAAATTCGAAAAAATCAACAACAAAGGGATGGGTGGGCGGATGATCGTGGACGCGTTGGCGCAGAATCTACCTGATTACGATTGAATTATCATTGTGTACGTATATATATATCTATATACACAAACACATAGCAGATGAAAACACGCTTCCCTCTAGCTAGACATGGTAGTCGGGTGATCATGAATCAAAAGTCAATTGATTTCCGTTTTACTCGGGAATAACATCCGATAATCTGTTCAATAGCTGACCAAAATAAACGAAAAACGGACAGAAATTAAGCGCTAATCTGTGCTAACTTTAGACATATTTACATAGGATACTACTCCTTCCTTCCTTTCTCTCTTCTCTTTCTTCTTTTCTTCTCTTTGCTTTCTCTCTCTCTCTCCGAAGAAAAACCCTCGAAGCACAGGAGAGAACCAACAAGCAACTCTACTTTTTTTAATAGTGTTATTTTATTGTGGGCCATAGATAATTGTGGGCTGGGTGGTTGGATATGAACATTTTTATATGCATGTGTTTATTATCGAATAGGGGCTATGTGTCTGATATGGTATCGTGTTATAGTTATTGGGGGCTGGGTGGGTGGGTATGAATATATTAATATGTATATATTTTAATACTGAATAGGAGAAGCTGGGAGGGTTTTTTTACTGATATGTTTCTATCTTAGTTAGTTATATTAACATAGAAGAGCCACTCTGTGGAAATGTTAATAAAGCCATTATTATTATTATTATTATTATTATTATTATTATTTATTATTATTATTATTATTATTTATTATTATGTTTATTATTATGAAATAAGGACTACGCCAGCGTTATCACTTGGATAAGAACTATTTTGAACTTTAACATTTTAAGAACTGTCCATCTGTGCATAAGAGGGTCAAGAACCCCTTTTCGAAATAAAAACATTTTAGAGGATTTTAGATTAAACTAGACGCTCTTGGAGCGTTCACTGGGTTGCCTGTGCGAGAGCTCCCCCACTCACCAATCCTATATACTCTATTATTTCTTACCAAAGTGTTCCTTTTGGGTTCAAAGTCCCCCTTTATTAAAAACATTTTAAATTCTAGTAAGACATTAGTGTTGCGTTACTGACTTGTCAACGCATATTATATTTCTACTTGACCTACTAGAGTACCTTTCAAGACTAGCTGATGAAATAAACATATCTATTTTAGTATCGAAACTGTTCGCTACAACACAAACGTTTTATCAATGTAAATACTCTTAGCCAAAATGTGTTTAACTGGTCATTTGTTTTCCCTCAGTTTTTGTTTTCTGTATTTTCATAAATGGAAATATTCAACAAGGAGTCTTGGCAGTTCGCTTTCTTGTAGATCACTATCAGCTCGTCTGACTTCTACAAGTTCTTGGAGTCAGCTTTCATCAAAGCTTTGTTTGTTACTCGTTTTGTAGTTTGTCTCTCGTTCTGTAGTTTGTCTCAGTATATTTTTTTGTATCTGAGATCTGGTAAGATCTAGTTTGATCATAGCTAGGTAGTTTATAGATTATCTTAGTCTATTTTGACTAGTTTGTCTAGTTCTACGATTCTCATACCGTAGTTTGCTCAAAGATTCTCAAAGATAGCTCATAGAATTTCAGACTTCTCTCTTTGAGTATGTGGACCAACCCGTTCCAAAATTGCTCAATAACATCTTTTAGTGTGTGTCTACCACGTACGGCGTGTGTGTTTGTAAGTAGTTTAAGCGTAGCGTTAAAAAACCTGAAGACAATAGTACGCAACATGCCTACAGACAAAATAGTACTTCACGAACCCTGAACGAATGAATTTATAGTGACACAACACTAAAAACTATAAATACATTGTCCTCGATGTCGTGTGGCAACTTCATTGGACATTGGACATTGTTTACAAGTTCTCGACCAATCATGACGTGTGAAATTATGGTCTACCTGACGCCCGAAAAACGGATCTCATTTTAAGACTGGTTTGCTACCATAGCAACCCAGTAAAAATTAAACCATGAAGCAAATATTTTATAAATAGTCATTATATCATTGTTTTAGTAATTTATTATATTATTATTATTATATAAATAGTGATATAAATTTTTCTTTTTATACAATTTTTTCCTTTTTTTTTTAATTCTATATAAAATATATATTAGTAATAAGTTTCAGTTCTAAGTATTAGTATTGGGATTAAATATTAGTTTTTCAATATTCAGTATTAAGTACCATGTTTCTAATATTTTGTAAAAGCATTGAGATTTTTTATTATTATTATCACATATGGATTCAATAAATAGTGGTTATTATTATTATTATTTATTATTATTATTATTATTATTATTATTATTATTATTATTATTATTATTATTATTATTATTATTTACTCACATACGACATCGAGTCCGGGGATCGAACCCGGGGCGCATTGGTGAGAGGCGAACGATCTTATCATAATCACTGCACGTGTAGTTAATAGGTGTTGTCAACTATAATTGTCAGATATTCGTAGAAAGGAAGGGACTTGATGTTCCTACTCATCTTAAATAATTTCCTTCTCCAAAACTACCTCCACGTGTTCGATGTGGTATTGGGTTGTTTTTCTATTGAAAAATGAAAAATCTTTACGAAGGAAAGGAAAGGAAAGGAAAGTTTACACAGAACAGCTAAGACACATTTCAGGACCAAGAAACTTACAGTTCATAAACTATCTGATTGGATGACATTCTTGCCGTATCTTGCATTGATTGGTTTGGGTGCCGAAAGCTATTTCGGTAAGAGTTACATAAAAATGAAAAATAAAAACTGTTGAACTCACACCAAATGTTTTCTAAAATTTTCCACCATTTAAAGTTACACTAACTTCCTAAATTGAGGCATATTTTGATACTATTACGGCTCGTTTTCTGTTCAGACTTCAAGCAGATCAGGCGCCCTAGACTGTCATTAATATATACACCAAGTCTTTTCATTCAAAAAACATCCCTTTTATAAACAAACCCAGCTGAGCGGAATGTACTCAGCTTGTTTGGTTCAACAATTGTCGTTGTTTATTTACCATAATAATAGTCTTAATACACGAGATGAGGGCGACTGTTCACTGCATGAATCACTTCTACATTTGCAATCGTTCAATATGAGTGCTAGTGTATGGTTCTGGGGTATAATCCCTATTTTAATACACTTGTCCAATATATTGGTATTAGCTGAAGTAAATAGTATGGTCAATGATACGGTATGCCAGCCCAACGACACTGATTGCTTTTTCAGAAGATACTCCAACCTCACTCTTCACAGGATCAACCCGGTCAAGGTATTACTTTATCATTCTATATCTCACAAGTACGTAGTCTTTAACATCTTAGAACAGTCAGGAGTATTCTTGACTCGGCAACTATCGAAAAGCATTCTTATAACGTTAAGTACAGTGCTTAGCAATAAACATCAAGTTTATGTAACGTTAAATATTCTATAGATTCCACTTCGATTGTTATAGGTTTTCAATGTTACTTTCAAATTGGTCAGATAAATTGCTATGAAAGAGCTAAAGCTAATATGATATCGAAAATTTTAAGTTCTAATTAAATATTAAAAGATCGATGAACATTTTATAGTTTAATATATGTCATTAAACTCATTTCAAAATGCACGAATCTTAACCATTTCAATTGCTAAATGTACAATTTTATTCTTTTTTGTTATTTAATTTATCCCAGAGCCGAAAGTGTAAAAAGAAATCGTGTTTTACTTTGCTAATGATAAATATCTCGAAGCGTCTACGATGTTTTTATTTTATTAAATGGTTCCTCTTTGGCTGTGTTTAAGATTCTAGAAAATGTTTAAACAGCGCTGCTAGCGTTTTGAATTGAAGTAGGACAAAAGATACTGTGAAATGTCGAGATGTGAAGACAGCTGGGTGTATAAAACGAAGCAATCTTTGTTCTGTAGGGACGGCGCTGTCACCATTTTAGCATTTGTTATCTCCTGAAAAGCACACTGATTCGAACCTTGATACTGCATTGTACCAATAAGTGTTTGGTTATCATGCACATGTACGTACATTAATATGCTGAAATACTTTTCAGAAAGATTAAAATCAACACCAATCCAAGTCACTTACAGTGATTCATATAGCTCAGTGCTCAGTGCTCAGTGCTCCTGTGCTTCGAGGGTTTTTCTCCAGGTTCTCCGGTTTTTCTCCCTCCGCAAAAATCAACTTCTAAATTCCATTTGAAATCCAGTTGAAGGAGAACCACTGTGGAACTACTGTTACTTCCTATTCATTCATTCATTTTTTTATTTTTTATTTTATTTCATTTTCATTTCTAGGCGTCTTTCAAATTTCAACGATTTTCAAAGATTTTATTCCAATGATATCTCTGGCAGAAAGATCATGTTTATATAAAATAATCAAATCACGACTAAAATGTTTTGCTGAGCGAAATTAAAAACAAGCTTTCTTTGAATAATAAACGCATTAAGGTTGGTGTTTACAGAAGCACTTAGACGAGGACAATTAGCGTATTTTAGAAATAGGTTTTTTTGACGCCGGCCCAGGAAGTGATCAGTCGCTGTGGAGACGCGCGCGTACAAAGCACAAAGAATATCAGTTTCTTATCTAGTTTCTGTTAGATATTAATACTCCTATCATAGTCCATTTCCTTTTGAGTTTTAAACCAATTTATATTGAGTGTTCACAGACGAGTGAAGTGTTACCGGTGCTACAGATACGAATAACAAATATTGTGTATGGATTTATGTCAGGTTGGTCACGTCCGACATCTTGAACTTTTTCCAGGAAAAAAGTACCAAATGAAAACATTGGCTGTCAAACCACCCATATTTGGTAAGGTTCTAACGCCTTAGGGAAGTGTAATATATGTGATCCAGTGGGCTCCCTGTGGTGTAGCCCGTGTGATTTGATAATGTTCTATAATAGATATGATCTAGTGGATTCTGCTTATGAAACACAGGTGGGGATGATCGTCGAAAAAATAAATTTATTCCCTAAAGAGAGAGTTGTGGGAGTGGTCCTGGTTTAATTTTAATTAATGTTTAGAGCCACCAATCACATACCCCTAAAAGATACCACACGTGCTTAAAAACAACAGCTTTTCCCTTTTTTACCCCTTAAAAATACTACGATCATCCCCACCCTTCGTTACATGGGATTAAAGGCTGATGAATGAGCTCCCTATGTCATAGTTTATGTTGTTGTAATAGTAGCAGTTGCAGCAGCAGCAACAGCAGCAACAACGATAGCAGCAGCAACAGCAGCAACAACGATAGCAGCAGTAATATTAATAACGACGTACTCACCATCATTTTGACAGAGATCCCTAACTTCCTGTCTGCTGCTGAGTGTGATCACATCATCCAGTTGGCCCAGAAGAAAGGACTACAGACATCATCTACAGTACGAGACAGCATCGAGGTTGATATCAAGAACCTTGGAGAAAGTACTCAAGATGAGTTCATAGAGTGGGACCTGGACGGCAATGGTCAAATAGATATGGACGAGGTCAGTTTGACATTCGTATTTGGTGCTGTAACTGCGTGTACTTTGATCAGTGTCAACATAAATATTCACTTGCTCGCACGACAAGTATATTTTGTCCCTTTTTGCCCAGATTTGAACCAATGACTTCTTTACCTTGGGTGTAATGTTGTCCCACTTCAGACCATGCGTCATTCCCTAGAGTATCATTTCTTCGTTTAACGGTTGCGCATGAGAAGGCACATGAATATGGATACAACTCAAAGAATCTTATTCTCAAGAGAATGATCGACACGTGGACTGAAACGGGAGAATGTTACGCCCAAGGTAAAGATGTCTATTCATGCCTCGCGCGCTTAAAGTCATAGTGTTGAGGAGAGGCATTATTTGAACTGAAAGATCAGTGGACTAGAGTTTTCGTACTGTCTGTATTTCTGAGTGTACTTGGCACGTTCTCTGATGTAAAGGATATTGTGCGTACCATAACATGTCGGGTTTATCTGTTGTCTCTAGATGTTGAAAACTCTAGATGTTCAAGTCAGCTTCTCGCCAGACAGACAGACAGTGATGGAAATGTGAGTCATACGAATGAATGTGCTTATGTCCAATAACAGGATTCAAGAGTAAGATCCTTCGTGAAAACAAAATACAGTCGAACCTCTACACAACGGCCACCGTCGGGACATCTTTTGTGGCCGTTGTAGAGAGGTGGCTGTTGTGGGAAGGTGGCCGTTAGTGGAGGTTCGACTGTTTATAGATCTGAAATGCGGCCTTAAGATTTCAATTAAAAAAATAATAGTATAAATGTTTGCCGCTAGCAAATAAAAAACATAGCCATGAAACCCTTTTATAGAACGAACGCTGCTTGGATCTAAACTAAAGAAAGATCATTAAGCCAGAAATATATATATGAAAAACTTGGTTTACCCTATTATTTGAATTGCCATTTTTCATCTTCAAAACTGGGGCACAAAGTCGATCCATGGGGTGCGCAACCCCTGCACTCCTCCCCGGAACCGCCCCTGACCCTTATCACAGCTTAAATACTCTTTATTTGCAAGTGGCGCAATGCTGATCAAGGGTAATGTGCGCGCTCCACGTGTAATGAAGATAGCCGGCTAAGATGATAACAACTGGCCCATAACTGACATTTAAAAACTTTGTACGTCAACAGGTACGCAAATACTAGTTTGGATCAGGACCAAAATGGTGAGAAAGAACTCTTAAGATCTAAAATCTAAAAATCTATTAAGCTTTGGCTTTTGTATGACAGCGTGGGACAATCACAACAGAGCTAGGCTCCGGCTAGGTGAAAGCCCAAGAGCGAATTTGATTTTTGCGGAGGGAGGAAAACCGGAGAACCCGGAGAAAAACCCTCGAAACCAACAAGCAATTCTACTCACACACGACACCGAGCCCGGCAGGACTCGAACCCGGGTCGCATTGGTGACAGGCGAAGCATTAGCAGCGCACACCACCTGTGATTCCCTAATTTTCAACTCTTAAAACATTTCAGTAGAAACAGAATTCAATGAATGACTGCTGATCTATCCCTTTGTATGTAAAGGTCTGATAAGTCTAGAAGAGTTCCTTCTGCGTAATACTACAGCTATGGCAATGTTTATCAGGCAAGTTAAACAACACCAACCACATACAAAAGGCCGACATAGCAAGCAGACGTGGCTTGACGAAGAAAGTTCACAAGATCCTGTCCTGAAGGCTATTGAGAGAAGGTCAGTGATAAGATGGTTCCGACTTAGTCTCACAAGCTCAACAAATAGTCCCCTTCACAGTTCCCTGCACCATCTTTTACCTCCGTGTAAAACCGCTACTTTTCAAGCCTCCTTTTTCAATCGCAGCATAAAACTATGGAATATAATCTGTAAATTAGCTAAACCGGAAAATTTGTTAAGTGTGAAATCCTTCAAGAACTTTGTCACCTGTCTTTATAAAAACCAACTTACCACAGTCTTTGATGTAGAAAAATCATGTACTTGGACTCTAAGCCGAAACTGTGGCTGCCATTGGCACCAATAGAACACTACATTAAGACATTAAGACATTAAGATTTGATAGTCATTTTAGCTGTTTTTCTTTTTTTCTTATAAATTTTATTATTTCTCTTTTGATTGCGGGTTGTGCCAGTAGCATGGGACGGTATATGTCCCGTTTCGCACACACCCTTGACCATTTTTTTTTTCTCTCTCTTCTTTTCTGATATTATTATATAATTTATGATGTTAATATGGTCAATAAAGCTGTTAAAAAAAAAAAAAAAGAAAAAAAAAAGGGTAGCCAGCCATGCCTTTACATCGAAGCGAGACGAACGGTGAGCTTGCAAAGATAGAGACATGTAAATAATTGTCCAAGGTGTTAAAAAAGGTCACCTCATGCTGCTTCGATGCAAAGGCACGGCTAACTTTCAAGATGGCGCAGGAAATTGTGAAGGGGACTATTACTAATAGAATATTTCCGAATTTAAAACTATGCTTGCGGAAAATTGATTATATATTGCTTCAAATGTTTACTGTTCTGTGAAAATAAAATAAAACTGCCTCGTTACCCTCGCAGTACTCTTTAAAACAGATACTGTGTAGTTTAATCGTTTGTGGGACAAGATTTTAATAGTTCCACTGGGAAAACTGCTGCAACAGTGATTGGTTCGCTAATGTCTGAGTCGAAACCATGAATGAATCTTCGTAATCAGTAAAAAAGTGATTTCTTTATGTCTAATGACAGAGTACAACGCCTGACTCAGCTTCCAATGGATCTTGTTCAAGCCAGCGAATATCTCCAGGTAAATTGAAAAAAACCATACTGGTCATACCTGTGGAAAACGAGCCGCGCGCGACCTGGGTATAGCATAACACTAGCGTAACACTGTCAACTGAGAAAGCTTTTTTTAGTTCTGAATTTGACTTGAAATGTTTGTATCGAAAGTTTCGAACTCATAGTAACTATTAAACATGATAAGGTGATGCATGCATCTATGTATTATCAAAATGTAAAAGTATAATAATGAATTTTAGTATAAATACAAAGGTGATTATACAAAATCGCGCGCTCTGATTGGTTTTCTATCTCGGATTATCAGCCGATAATCACCTTTTCGGACAAAATGGCTGTCAGCGTGACCGTCGCGCTTTTAAAAAATAAAATATTTTAACTTTCAATGTTGTTTCCTTCTTTCTTTTTTGAAATAATCACCTTTTTATTTATACTAAAACAATTATTCACCTCAAGCTCAGTGGTTATCGATGAATATTTACCTCGCAGCTCGAAGACTCGCCGCTCGGTAAATATTCATCGATAATCACTTCGCCTTCGGCGAATAACTGCTAAATAATTACTTTGAGTGACAGGAACTCACCTTTTGAAGTCATGGTAACATTGAGTCCATTAAGGGCTGTTCTTCTTCCTTCTCTATAAACACCCTTGAGCATGAAGAAAAGTTATCGTTCTTCAACTTGTTCATTCTCTATAAACACTCTTCAACACGAAGAAAAGTTATCGTTCTTCAACTTGTTCTTTCTCTATAAATACTCTTCAACATGAAGAAAAGTTATTGCTCTAACCAGCGAAACGTCTCAATAAACCACACCATTCTTCTTATGCTTGAAGAAGTCTTCGATACAATTTCTCTTCAACATTTCTGTCCTCCTAGGACCACTTTTGCTTTCAGCTTATCTCATTTCTAAGTGACGCTTGAACCTTTCGTTCTCAAACCAAATCTTGAGCCCAGAAGCAGCATACTAATCAGGCGAGAATCAAGGATATGCAAATGAGTCATGATGAATCGAGCACGATGGAATTTCATGGTAACCAGTTCAATGCTGACATGAATGTTTTAGAGTAATTTCAATTAGCCCGTGAAAAAAGATCCGTAAAAATAGAGACAAACAGTCAAAATAAAACAAAAGATAACAATGAAATTAGTGTCTACTACTATATATAATGATTACTATTTTTTCTAGGCAAGTACAAGTAAAATCATTCCCAGCAACTCCCAAACTGACAAATGCGCAAGCCAAGTCTTCCATCAGTGCTATAGAGCTTTTAAGTTTTAAGACGTATTTCCGGATCTAAATGCTCAAAAACAAACTCTAAAATAAAGCGAAAAATGTTCCTAATGATTTAACCTCCACCTGAAATAATTAAAACTTTGTATAAGAAGTCCTGCCATGAAGAAAGAGTAAGAAACAAATCTTTATAAAATTGCTTTTCATTTTTACCCAGAAGTCGTTTTTCCATACGATTGACGTCAAATTTCTAAGCTCTATTGCTAAGCTATAGGCATTGCTGTGAGCTGTACTGACGCACGGTGCAATATTACGCACAATATTAGCAGGCAATGTTGCTGAATTAGGATCGTTTTCTAGTTGCAACATTGCGTGTAACAAATTGTA
This sequence comes from Anthopleura xanthogrammica, assembly GCA_964019055.1. Lineage (NCBI taxonomy): Eukaryota > Metazoa > Cnidaria > Anthozoa > Actiniaria > Actiniidae > Anthopleura > Anthopleura xanthogrammica. Next base: position 582,086 of record OZ025215.1, on the reverse strand, counting down.
TCGTGTGACATGGCTCGCAACATCGATTGCTTGCATTATTATTGCACAATGTTGCACAGTGTGTTCGTAGCATCCTGATAATATGAATCTCATTTCACAGGTTGTCAGTTATGGACCCAAAGGCCACTACAACTGTCATCTCGATTCAGACTTCCCTTCACGTGACCTAGAATGTTGTCATCTTCTTAGTGTAGACCTCAGCAGTTGTCGAATATGCAGGTACAGATCCCATAAAATAAATCTCTTTATTTAAGTGCTTTCTAGTGCTTTCGCACTAATTGGGGACACTTTTCACTCACACACACTACCACTACATTCAGTATTTTATGCATACAACGCTCACACACACACTCACAAACCCTATCAACTGGACAAGACAAAATAATTTTAATCTCCAGAGAATTGAAACCTATTGTTTTGTCCTCCAAATTGAGCTGCATTCCCACGTGCTGCAAGGGGTCTATAAAGGCGCTTAGAGTTGAAAGGGGTACGTCATGTGACTGTTATTTTATCACGTGATAACGTGTATATTGTTTTACACAGATATCTGACGGTGCTTTATTTTTTGAACGACGTTGAGGAAGGCGGAGAAACAGCTTTTCCTTTAGCCGACAACAGTACTTTCAATGAACAGGCAAGTGACTGTTGACTCGTTAGCCTCGCTTTGATGACATCAAAACCAAAGAATATTTAACTGCAAGCGATATTCTAATCTCGATTCTAATCAGATAAACTTCCGACAAATGGTACACGCGTCTACCGGAAGAACCGAAAAGAGCGGGAAAAGGATACGGGTGAAAACGCACTGCGCATGCTCGGAAGTTCGTCGTGTTTTCAAAGGAAACCATTGGAGATTTACCGGCGTTTAGTAAATCTCTAAAGTTAAGGCCGTTCGTGGAAAGTTAGTGCTTATTTTTTCCTGACACATTAGTTTAATTAGTTGTTTTCTTTCCCTGGTCAAACACTACAAGAGAAATTTGCATAATACAAGACATGTAAATCTCCAATGTTTTTATTCAGTTGAAAACACGACTCGTCTCAGTTGAATTTCCTTCAGGGAACTTCCGAGCATGCGGAGTGCGTTTTTCACCCGTGTTCGGGAAAAGTGAATTACCTCGATCGGAAGACCGAGTTTTCCGGAACTTTCCGATTGGAATGACGGATACCATTTCAGTGTTTTCCAACCGGAATTTCCGATTTTTCCGGTTAAATGGTATGCACTTAAGTTCCAACTGTAATACTAGATATTAATGAAGCTGTTGTGACTTATTGTAAGACTGATTGTTCAAACTTTTCTGACTTACCCAGGCATGGATGAGAGATGAAGAGAGCCTTTGTAACCTAGCCAAAAATTGTTACAGTTCAAACGTGGTCGCTAAGCCAAGCAAAGGAAAGGCGATCATGTGGTACAACCACGTGATCTATGAGCCAACAAGATGGATGGGAGCTGTAGATCATTATTCATTTCATGGCGGATGTGACGTACGTAGAGGCCGGAAGTGGATTGCAAACAGTTGGATCAGCGTGAGCAATGAACGGGAGAAGGATGTCTTGAACTGGATTGAGCTGGCCAAGACTTTAGTTGATAAAAAAAAGGAATACAAGAAAAAAGATGAATTGTAAGAACATTAAAGGCTTCTTGGTTCGTTTACGAGCAGACCGAATTTTCTTCGCCATGGTTCCGACTCCCCTTAGTTACCGTTGCTATGTCTCACAAGCTCAACAAATTAGCTAGAATATCTCAGAGATCTAGCTTACTTAGGTCAATGTGCATGTAGATTCGTATCAGTCACTAGATAATGACATCTGAAGATGTCGAAACGTGTGATACTATATTTCTTTGGCTCATATTTCTTTTGAAATTAAAACTCTGATTGATTATCAGAAATTTCTTCAATTGTGAAATGAAAAAAATGTCTCGTAATCCTTGTAGTACTCTTTAAAGCAGATACTGTGTAGTTGTTTGTGGGACAACATTTTAATTGACCGTTAACAAAACGAGCAAGGGACTGGAAACAGTGTTATGAGCATTCAAACACTGCCAAAATTACAGAGAAATGTATGGTGTCTCTCCAGGCCAAACGTCCAGCCACAAATACGTTCTCTGTATTTTAGAAATTTAAAAAATATCTTAATTTCGTTTCAATTTCCCCAAACTCGATCAAATTTTCAAATCTTACTAATATTTATGTGCTCTAACTCTAGATGGGGTTTGTTTGGGAATTAAATCAAATTTGGAACACGCTGCAACGATTATTGGTCCACTTTTGTCTGAGGGGAAACCATGAATTACTTTGAGCGCGCCTGTCAATTTTTCAACCAATTATGAGCCGCATCTAAAAAAGCTTTTCGAATTCAATATATATTACCAATTAGATTCTGATCTTATAAATAAAGAAAGGCTGCCGGATTTTTAATTTAATCATATCCATTTTGAAATCGTTAGCAAATCCTGCAATCTGATTGGCTACAAAGTGTGCGATTTAAGCATTAATTGCACTATTTTGAATCATTAATTGCATCATTTTGTCAAACAATCACTTTTGAAGCTACATATAACTGTTGAGTATTTTAATATATTAAGTTTCAAAATGGAAATGATTAATAGGTAATAGAACTGAGTGTCTTGCAATTTTGAGCAGAAATCACACTCGTGATTAACAAATTGCACTCCCGCTGCGCGGTCGTGCAATTTTGTAATCACTCTTGCGATTTCAGCCCAAATTGCACTCAACTCAGTTCTATTACCATTATAAATACATGTTATCTAAACATGTGATAATTAGTGATTCATCCTTACAGAATATTTCATCTATTACAAACAACGTTTTTTCTCACTATTTTCACCGGTTTTTATCATTTGCCTACCACGTGATTTCGTTTGGTTGTCAATGGCAACTAAATGAGTATTTCTCAAGAATGTGCTTATGTGTTTGGCTAATTAAAACAATAACACTGAATTGAAATTATCTTTTGTTCGTTGTTGGTGATTTAAGTTCGACTAGTTGAAAATGGATATATGATAATCCCTTTGGTTTATTGGTTGTTTCATGGCTTAACATACTCGGATAAATGATTGTGGGACATATTAAACTATATTATCTAATTGAGGTGACCTTAAAGTGAAGAAGAGCTGAAAGCAGGATTACCGAAATATCATGTTCATACTCTAGTTTATCACATTTATTTATACGAAGAAGACCAAAGAAGACCGAGGAAGAAGAAGAAGAAGGAGAAGAAGAAGAAGAAGAAGAAGAAGAGGAAGAAGGAGGAGAAGAAGAAGAAGAAGAAGAAGAAGAAGTCCACAAGTTACTAAAAGCAGGTTCTTCTCGATTGTTTTTCACATATTCACAATTATCCTTACAAATCAACTTCAGTACTAGAGCTAGTAAATACATATATATTAATTCATAAGATAATACAATCTCTTTACGTCTAGATAGTGTATTTTGGTGTTAGCCATTGCCACAATCACACAAATATGGTTATCAAAATCCAAGAATAATATAAATATAAGATGATAATAGACATGTTTGTCTTATTTCATTTAACCAAGAGAGCATAAATTAGAGAGGGAAACTTCTTAATACCGCGCGCGCCATGTGAATTCCCGGTAGGGCTATTTTTAGCATCCAAAGTCGTTTGGTTTTTAATTTTTTGATGGCGTGGACGTGTGCGCGCGCGCTCAAGAACAACATACTTTTCGTCGATTTTTCTCACTATTTTCGAAAAAATCTATTAGATAAAGCAAAAAGATCAGGATTGTCTATGTTCTGTTCTCTGATAAAACACGACTGAGGCTGTTGAACACTCAAAAACACGCGAAATTGATGTTTTTTCCCCAAAAATCTTTGTATGCTTTCGCTACTTCCAGGTTTGGATGAAGTACACAATGTTTGACGCACAGGGGTAGGGTATGGCGAAAATTGTTTGTACGCGGATCCTAAAAATAGCCCAACTGGGAATTCACATGGCGCGCGCGGTATTAAGAAAGTTTCCCTCTCTTATTTATGCTCTCTTGATTTAACTGGTATTTTTTTTTTCTTTATATTTTTCAGCAAAGATGATTTCCAAGGTTTTCAAGACTACACTTCTTTTTCTGTCGTTTTTTGCCTGTTATGAAATTATTTTTCGCATTGATGGTGTAAATAAGGGCAAGATTGGCTATCAAACAAATGAAGACAAGAATATCAAATACGAGAACCACGAAACACCAAAATTAGAATCCCTCAGTGAGGACGAATGTCGTCAAATATTCCCATGTTTGACGAATGGAAGCTGGTCTTTGAAGAACGATCTAAGTCCAGAAGATATTCAAAAGCGCGTCAGAAAGGATGAATTTATTTACGAATACCTAGGGTTCCCAAGGAAGTTTACAAGATCGGATGGCAAGTGTGGTAGGAAATTTCCACCATCTCCTAAACAAGGAAAAGCAGGCTCTGTGTGCGATGCATTCGGTGTTCAACCCTGTTGTAACGAAGATGTAGGTCAGTGTGGAAGCACCACGGAACACTGTGAATGTAAGAATTGCACTGATTTTAGAAAATATCTGCCGGCAGAAATCGCACAATGGACTACCAACAGTGACAAGTGCAGGATAAAGGATTTTAATCATGTCGAAGCGTGCAGGTTGTTTACGCAACATGTTTCTGAAATGTTGTTTGTTGGTGACTCGTTGACTCGTCATATTTTCACAGCATTAGCTCTGATCCTTACCAATGACACAGCAAAGGGGGCATTGAACATCAAAATGAACCCAAAGCAACGCGAACTGTGTCAGGGGGAGCTACAGTTCGTAGACTCGGGAAAGTTTAACTGCCATGGTGTTATCGCTCATCGTTGGGAAGAACTACCCACAGTTTGTGGTGGGAAAGCTAACTTCAAGATTAATCTAGAAGAAGCATATAATATACAGTTACTTCATAGAGCTAAAAAAGCCGTGGGGAGATTGTTAAACAAAACGGGTTCAATTGTGATATTCAATGTTGGACTTCATATGGGCCATAATAGCAAGTTTGTTATTGAGAAGTATGTTGGTCCTATTGTAGACATGGTGAATAATAGTGGTAATGGATGGCCCAAAATAATCTGGCACAATCTACATGAGATAGAGAACTTTCTAAGATCTGATATTAATGAACTCTTTACCAAGTGGAGAAGATTCAATGTAGAAATGGGAAAATACCTGAAGAGGAAGGGAATAGCTGTAATAGACACAGGACAATTGACTCGCGGGATCAGGAGTTATGACGCTCGACACTTTGGCGTAGGAGGTAATACGCTCAAGGTACAAGTACTGATGAACTATCTGGAACAATGGTTCAAAATGTGTAAAAAAGTATTATAAAATATTCAAACTCCTTTAAGGATTTTTAAAAGAAAAACGAATTCACTTATCGCTCTTACCTAGCCACGTGATCACCCTAAAGTCAAAATTTTACACTAAGGCTCAAAATCATTCCAAGATCTATCAGTATGCGGCCAATTTTCATCAAAATCGGAGGAATTTTGTGGCAACGTGAAATAAAAAAGGTCATGGGTTCAAATCCCGTTGAAGTCCCGAAATTTGTTCGGGCTTCTATAATTGCAATTACTTAAATTGCTTAATACTCCGTGACGATGATAATCATACACATCTAAAGATACTGGTAAAACTAAGATAGTTTAGCATATCAAAGGCAACATAGGCTCGATTAAAACTGGTTTGCTTGGTTTGGTTTCACGAATTGTTAAATTACCATTTTTTCATCGTGAATAGTGGCGATGGGTTTCACTTGGTTTTAGGAGAGCTGAAGGGGGGATCAGTCGAAAATCGTAACTATAAAAGAGGGGTCACTAAAAAGCTGGATGATTTCTGAAACAATTGTAGTGTGATTAATTGTGAACAATTATGATTCTACTTAAGACTAGAAAGAGTTTTTGTATATATTATCACAAATTACTATATAATAATCAATTTTTTTATCAACTACATATCTTATATAGAATTTTCCTACATACATTACACATTGTTGTTCGTTATTAATATTATTATAGTTAGAAATTAGAATAACTTATGATATTTTAAATCAAATTAGTTATTTTTTCTTCTTAACTTTTTCGTTTTATCTTTTTAGTACTTTGTTCAAATATTCTATTTAGTTTAGTTTGTTGGTGAAAGTTATTAAATAAATAAGTAAATGAATGAATATATGGTGTCCAAAAAGGTCTCTATCATTGCAAGCTCACCGTTCGTCTCGCTTCGATGCAAAGGCACGGCTACCTTTTACGGACGGCGCAGGGAACTGTGAAAGGGACTATTGTACAAGAAATCTGGTTACTATGCTTTTTGTAAGACCAAGATAATACTGTATTAATAAAGACAATGTGTAAAAATTATCCTTAATCTTTAAGAAATGATTTTACGTTTTAGTATTTTGTAAAATCGCATTTGTCAGGAAATTTAGAAACACTTTTTAGTGCTTATTTTACAGAAGAATACGAAGTATACGAAGAGGTTTTTTCCTTGTATCTAGTACATATACGGTTCCTTTTAGTTTGGTTTCCGTAATCAGTCGAGAACGACAATTAAGAAAAACAAAAGCCAGCTTAGCTAATTATTAAAGAGTGCTGGAATGAGTGACTCAGTGGGGGGTTATATTACTGGTGCGAATCAATCCCCCAACTAGCAAGTACAACTCCATTAAACACGGAGATGATCTAGGAGCTTAAAACTCATTTCTTAAAATAACTGAATTTAGTCAACTTAAACCCGAGACTGGCACAGAACCGCAGTATTCGTAGACACATTTTTTGTTCCAGACTGTTCCCCAATGTCCTCTTCGTGACTTGTGCTTCTGTTATTAACAACAGACGTAAAAGACTGACTAATATAAGCTCCTTCATGGTCTTTGTGTTTCTAATTATTCCTGGAATTATTGGCTGACGTGTAAAGCAAACCGTTATGACGCTTGCATTAGCTTGCTAGAGACTAGACACCACGCTATCTTGAAGCTATCTACTAACTTACGAGGACTGCGTTTTTTTCAGCAAAAAATATGTTATCTGAAGTTTATAAGACTTTCTTTGGCCTCTGTATTGAGTAGCTAGACAACCTCTTCAGACCTAAAGCATTCAGAGCAAGTCTACAGCTATACTGATGTTCCATTGTTCAAAGGTAATGAAAAGTAATGTTCAGAATATTGTGGTATCACCTTGAAACGTCAGTCACATCAAACAGTCCTTCTCAGGACTACATCCACCCGGATGATTATAATACAAATATTGTTACTTTGATAAATAATATTGTGGTATGATATCGTGATATAATATAACATTTGCACTACTGAGGGGAATAGGTAGAGCGGTTTTCGTATGTGAGTGGGAAACATACGGTACTGATCATGACTTACAGCACGTACACGGTACGACATGCCGTAACATTGAAATGGCTTCCCATAAGAATGGTTATCGTAATGACTGGGAAACATACGGTACTGTCTTACAGCACTTACACGGTACGACATGCCGTAACATTGAAATGGCTTCCCATAAGAATGGTTATCGTAATGACTGGGAAACATACGGTACTGTCTTACAGCACTTACACGGTACGACATGCCGTAACATTAAAATGGCTTCCCATAAGAATGGTTATCGCATGAGTGGGAAACATACGGTACTGACTTACAGCACGTACACGGTACGACATGCCGTAACATTGAAATGGCTTCCCATAAGAATGGTTTTCATATGAGTGGGAAACATACCGTACTGACTTACAGCACGTACACGGTACGACATGCCGTAACATTGAAATGGCTTCCCATTGTTTTCCAGTAGTTCATCCAATCACAACGCATATAGTTACGGCTCCGTTAAGGTACGGTACGGCTGCAGTACGGCCACGAATCTACCACATCGTTTCCCACTCATACGAAAACCACTCTATTGATGTGGGATGCACTTGGAATGTGATGAGTTCAGATGGACGTGGACCAGTGACAAAGACTGATGTACCAATATCTTCTAGCACGAAAGGCGTTAAAAACACGAAACCATTGACATCAAGTAGACGAGAGAAACTTAGTTGATTTTATTCGATAGATATGTTGTTTCTTTTCGATTAACAATTTTTCTAGGAATTATAATCCAAAATATTATTATATGTACAACACCGAGTTAGGCGAGGCTTCGAACTCGGGTCGCCTTGGTAAGAGGCGAGCGCTCTTTCACTACCACTACGGTGCTTCCCTTAATATGATATGATATCACATCCTGAGTATATATTCAAAATCTGTACCTATTTAACATCCTCATAAGGTTAAGTCTTCTTCTACTGTGGCTGGCCTGAATGTTTAGTATTGCAATATTCAGCTGAATGCTTGCAATTAAGCTCGAAGAAGCGCTAGCATCAGATGACCTCAACACACGTACTCGATTTTACATCAGTTCAGTTCAGTTCGGTTCAGTTACTATTTTGCATTTTTCCGTCAATATTAATTTCTATAATATTTAAAATATTAAATATATAAAATATTTACAGATATTTTGAGATAATAATGCATAGAGGCTAAAGTAAATATATACCGTATTGGCCGCGTAGTCCGCGCGAAGTATGTATTATGACTATGCATGAAGCTTTACTGTACTTTTATTTGTTCAATGCAGATAAGCGATGAGTGCTGTTTCCAAGGTCTTCAGAGTTGTTTTTCCTTTTCTAGTTCTTCTACTTGGTTTTAATTTAATGGCTATTTACTTCACCGAAGCGCCGAACCAATTCCACTATAAGGTTTATAAGACGAATGACTCGAACAGGAACCAGAATGAAACGATAAAACTAGAATCCCTCAGTGAGGACGAGTGCGGTCAAATATTCCCATGTTTGACGAATGGAAGCTGGTCTTTGAAGAACGATCTAAGTGCAGAAGATGTTCGAAAGCGTATCAGAATGGATGAATTTATTTACGAATACGAAGGATTTCACAAGACATCTGTACGCTCAGATGGAAAGTGTGGTAAGAAATTTCCACCAATTCCTAATGGAAAACTAGGAAGTTCTGTGTGCGATGCATTCGGTGTTCAGCCCTGTTGCAACGAAGATGTAGGTCAGTGTGGAAGCACCACTGAACACTGTGAATGTAATAATTGCACAGATTTTAGAAAATATCTGCCGGCAGAAATCGCACAATGGACTACCAACAGTGACAAGTGCAGGATAAAGGATTTTAATCATGTCGAAGCGTGCAGGTTGTTTACGCAACATGTTTCTGAAATGTTGTTTGTTGGTGACTCGTTGACTCGTCATATTTTCACAGCATTAGCTCTGATCCTTACCAATGACACAGCAAAGGGGGCATTGAACATCAAAATGAACCAAAAGCTACGCGAATTGTGTCAGGGGGAGCTACAGTTCATAGACTCGGGAAAGTTTAACTGCCATGGTGTTATCGCTCATCGTTGGGAAGAACTACCCACAGTTTGTGGTGGGAAAGCTAACTTCACGATTAGCTTCCAGGAAGACTATAACGTTAACCTTCTTCCAAGTGCAATTAATGCCGTGAGAATATTGTTAAACAAAACAGGGTCAGTTGTAGTATTTAATGTTGGTGTACACATGGGTTACAAGAGCAAACTCGTCATTAAGAACTATGTTGGTCCTATTGTTGATATGGTCAAAAATAATAGTAATGGATGGCCGAAAATGATCTGGCACAACTTACATGAGATAGAGAATGTTCTGAGATCTTACTATCGTGACACCTATGGCAAGTGGAGAAGATTCAACGCAGAAATGGCAACATATATGAAGATGAAGGGAATATCTGTAATGGACTCAGGACAATTGACTCGGGGCATCAAAACTTATGACCCTCAACATTTCGGTTTTGCAGCCAACACACTCAAGGCACAAGTACTGATTAAATATCTGGACAAATGGTTCAAAATGTGTAAAAAATATGAGGTTTGAATTGAGAACTGAATGTAGTTATTCGTTAGGGTTAAAAATCAAAGAATTTCAGTATCAAAGTACACGTTTGTAGCGGTCTAGTTGCTCAGTTCAAAAAACCTTAAGCCTTTTTAAGATTCGAGTCTTTATTAAAATTAAAGCTACTTAAATCTACTACGTGCCTACTGCATGCATGAACGTACTTAGTGTATTTAGGTGATACTCTAATGTATTTAACCGAGTGTTGACAGGCTAAGCCACTGTCCTGTGATGTTATTATGCTTCGTTCTGCGCGAAAGCGGCCGTGATATGATTTCGACAGTTGGAAAAAACAATTGATAGCAGGTGATTACAATTGATAACAATTGATAACGGAAAAATCTTAGTGAGTATCAATTGTTATCAATTGCAGATACCAATTGATAATCACTGAGTAAATTGAAATCAATTATTATCAATCTTATCAATTGCAAATCTATGATCAATTTTTATCAATTAGTTACGTTGGGATGATACTGATTTAGTCTATATACTGTAACTACATTTTAGGCCACTCACTGACGTCTGTAAAATTAGATATATTAAGTCATATGTGGTTACTGGCTTAAAATGTCAAAGTATATAACAAGTGATGGTGTGAGCTCTTTAGCTTCTCACTAGACTGATTCACTTCTTAATTTAAAAAAATCTAACTCAGCCTTAGTCTTGAACTGCAGCAGTGAACGCAATAGAGTATGTCTAGACATTAATTTGGGTCACGTGATGGCATAAATTTACCTTCTGTCAATCACATTGTAGCATACACGCACCAAGAGTTCCGCGCTGCTGTTAAATGCGCATGCTCAGGGGATTAAAAAGTGGGATAATATTTTGTAAAATATGCAATTTTTTGGTATATTTGACTCAAAATTCGCTTAACGGTACGTGATCTTGAATATTTAATGAAAATTGTGTTTGACAAGAAAAATACAACTAAAATATAACATGTTTTACGAAATATTATCTCACTTTTTAATCCCCTGAGCATGCGCTTAGAGCAGTAGCGCGGAATGCTTGATGCATGTATGCTAGTGGCTTTGATTGACAACTAGCACATGCTGATTGGATCAGGCAATACACTACTCTACACGGGACTCTATAGCCGATACCTGTGAAGTGCTCTTGGGTAAGGCGCCGAGGACTACTGGGTAAAATTTCGCAATTTGTCTATTTTGTCGTGGAGAAAAAAGAACAAAGGAATAGAGGGGTATATACGTCATGTTGAAATGTCATAAATACATTTTTTTGTATGGAGACACTAGACTTTTCAACTGGAAATGAAGTATATGCCGAAAATCAACCAATTTTCTGACTGGTCTACCACAGGTAGCCCAGTAATAATTGATTTTAAACATTCTGAACATTTTAAACGTTTCTGCCTTATATATAGTATAGAAATGGATGGATTGTAAGTGAATGGAAGGAAGGATGAAATGGGATGGGTTAGGATAGGATAGTACAAAATGGATGGATGGATGGTAAGTGAATGGAAGGAAAAATGAAATGGGATGGGTTAGGATAGTATAAAAATGGATGGATGGATGGTAAGTGAATGGAAGGAAAAAATGAAATGGGATGGGTTAGGATAGGCTAGTATAAAAATGGATAGATGGATGGTAAGTGAATGGAAGGAAAAATGAAATGGGATGGGTTAGGATAGGCTAGTATAAAAATGGATAGATGGATGGTAAGTGAATGGAAGGAAAAATGAAATGGGATGTGTTAGGATAGTATAAAAATGGATGGATGGATGGTAAGTGAATGGAAGGAAAAATGAAATGGGATGTGTTAGGATAGTATAAAAATGGATGGATGGATGGTAAGTGAATGGAAGGAAAAATGAAATGGGATGTTAGGACAGCAAAGAATGGATTTTGCTTACCTGTTGTGCACCCACCTGAAATTGATAAATCTTGGATATGTTGTTGAACCAGAACACGAGTGTTTCCATCTTTTATAGATTAAATATTGTGTTTTATTACTAAGACTTGCTATTGAAATTGTTATACAAAATAATGTAAAATGTGCAAGAGAGCATTACAGTTTTCTGTAAACTTCTGAGAATCTTCCTAGATTTAAAAACTCAAGCAAAAGCCAACTCTGTATTCTAATTTTCATTCCACACTTCTTTTCCCAAGTTCCAGTTTTTGATCATTTGATTTTTAAAAACTTCCAGGTTTTTTCACCATTAAACAATGCTTATGTTGCCCGCTCAGAACGGTTGTCAGAAAGACAGTGAAATTAGACAAACATCATGTGGCACCCTATTGGCCAATGAGAAGAGAGAAAAGAGTAATTTTTACACTTGATATATAGCAAAATATTTATGTTTATAAGGTATTAAAAAGAAGGAAAAAATATGCATGGGAAAGTTGAAAGTTGAGGAGCTTTCTTGAATTGATAATTTTTACTGAAAAAATGCTTCATCAAAATTCAAACTTACAAAGGAAGTTTGTTTAACAGGTTGTTACTGCCATATATTTCGTAAAAACCTGCCTGATATTTATCTGATTTTTAGTTCCTAGTGCTTCTAGTGTAAATAATATCAAAGCAAACCGACACAAGAGAATACATGCCGGTTTTAGAACTTAATCCTAACAGTTAAGCATTCACACTCCTTAATAGAATACTAATAATATGATTATATGTAGAAACTTGATGAAAAACTTAAAGAACTCTCAGTCCTAAATGGGAATCGAACCCACGACCCTCCATATATTAGTTGGATGCTCTACCACTGAGCTACTGCCGTCTCTATGGTTTATTATTCTATAGCTTAGATAGTATGCACACTCTGATTGGTTTAGAACTGTGCTTTATTAGTGAACGGAGCACGGTTGCTGATGTCATCTGTGCGCACAGCAAACTTTACAAAGTTTAAGAAAACCGCATTGAAAACTACAACGGATTTTGACTGTGATGTAGTTGAGCCATTAGTTGACTTATTCTGATATGACTATGTGATTGCGTGATGCCGTTTGTATGTCAAAACCTACAGATAACCCATGCCCACCATAGAGTCTGCGGTAGCTAAGTAGTTTGAGCATTCAACTAGAATATAGACCTTTTTAATAAATCATTTTCTGCATTTTACGTCGAATCTATTCTTTTCAATTTCATTCAAAAGTACAAATTTCAAAAGAATTTCAAAAGAATTTGACGTCAAACATGGAAAAAAAAGCATTGTAGGATGTATTAGAAGGGTGTATAGAGGGTCGTAAGTCAGATTCCAGTACTAAGCATTAGGCATACCAATATAGTTAATTCTATTTGCTCTAATGTATGTGAACTATTGTGTAGAGTAGAAGGATTAGGGGAACTACGGAACTTTAGATAATCACTTTGTTTTGAGGTTGAGGCTCTAAAAAAATAAGAAGATAGTAAGTAAGAAACACAAAAATAGTATCGCCACATAACCTCCTTCCTTTAGAGAAATTTTGGACCCTCTTAACAGACCCGGCCAGGGTTTATTGGTATATAGTGCATTTTTAGCCCCAGTATTCAGTATCTCTGACGATATTTATGGGTATAAAGTATTTTGTTTTTGTTGTTGTAATGTTTGGGGTATTCAGTGTGTGGTCCACCAGCATGTCAGATTTTCAGTTTAAGAGATCTTGCATAATTAGCAGCGATGTCATGTGAAAACTCAGCACCCCCCCCCCCCCCCCCCCAGTCACATCTGACTTAAGGTCCTAGGGTAAAAGAAATGCAGGGGTAAGTTAAGATTGTCAGAGGATCCTTACAGCAGAGGGATTATCACAAAGGTACTTTCTGTTCATTTGCGGCTGGTGTATACTGGGTATAAGGAGGAGGGGCCTGGTTTGTGGCTGGGTACATGTATGGCGGAGGAGCCTGTGGATAGGACTGTGCCCCTGCAGGTGGGTAGGCATATCCAGGAGCGGGTTGACCAGCCATCTGTAAATGATTAAAAAACTAGATAAGAATATTACCATCATCAATCATCATCACCATCATAATCATCACGGCATCATCATCATAATCATCACATGTCATCATCATCATCACATGTCATCATCATCATCATCATCATAATCATCATCATAATCATAATCATCACATGTCATCATCATCATCATCATCATCATCATCATCATCATCATCATCACATGTCATCATCATCATCATCATCATCATCATCATTATCATAATCATCATCATCATAATCATCACATGTCATCATCATCATCATCATTATCATAATCATCATCATCATAATCATCACATGTCATCATCATCATCATCATCATCATCATTATCATAATCATCATCATCATCATAATCATCACATGTCATCATCATCATCATAATCATCATCATCACATGTCATCATCATCATCATAATCATCATCATCACATGTCATCATCATCATCATAATCATCATCATCACATGTCATCATCATCATCATCATCACATGTCATCATCATCATCATATGCCAGATAGAAGCATTTTTCATACATACGTGTATGCAATCATATACCTATAATATACACTTATACATATATATACGTACCATCACCATGGGAATAGTAGGATTTCTTTCTTGGTAAACGATTTCTTGCCTGAAGGAGTACACAACAAGCAGGAAGTATACCTTTGAACAAAAGATCAATCAATCAAAATGCATGGGTGACAATAATATTCTAAACTAAACAGAAGTATGATGGTGCCACATTTTATAAGGAGAGAGGTAAGAAACAAGAAGTACTGGTCCACTCAGGGTTAAATATCATGGCTACTCAATGTCCAGACATGATGACTGGCCACTCAGATTGATTGACATGATGTGACCAGTAAATGTCACTCAGGGTCAAATATCATGGCTACTCAATGTCCAGACATGATGACTGGCCACTCAGATTGATTGACATGGTGTGACCAGTAAATGTCACTCAGGGTCAAATGTCATGGCTACTCAATGTCCAGACATGATGACTGGCCACTCAGATTGATTGACATGGTGTGACCAGTCAATGTCACTCAGGGTTAAATATCATGGCTACTCAATGTCCAGACATGATGACTGGCCACTCAGATTGATTGACATGGTGTGACCAGTAAATGTCACTCAGGGTCAAATGTCATGGCTACTCAATGTCCAGACATGATGACTGGCCACTCAGATTGATTGACATGGTGTGACCAGTCAATGTCACTCAGGGTCAAATATCATGGCTACTCAATGTCCAGACATGATGACTGGCCACTCAGATTGATTGACATGATGTGACCAGTCAATGTCACTCAGGGTCAAATGTCATGGCTACTCAATGTCCAGACATGATGACTGGCCACTCAGATTGATCGACATGATGTGACCAGTAAATGTGACTGGTCAAGAGGACCAGCCTAAGAGGTGGTTGCCAAGACAAGTGCCATAGACATTGTCCACTGACCAGCCGTTAATAGCTTTGGCCCTGGCACTATCACACTACCAGGGCCTATTTTAAATATATTTCTGATACAGTCAAGACATACCACCTAACCTAGTTTAAGTAAGGATTTTGCAACATGTTAACAGACAACTTACAACAATGATGAGGTCAATGATCATGGTATATCCAAACTTAGGCACCTTTGACAAGAAGAAAATATTGTATAAGTAGTGAATAAGAAATAACACAAGAAAAAGTCTGTGATCAATATATGATTACAGTACATACTCGTTGGGATTTCCAAGGGGAGGGGAAGGCTTGACAAGGGTATATTGTGTAGTTCCAGAAAACATCCATACCTCCAAATGCCATGAAGGGGATTGGCAGGGAAGGTTAATCGGGGGGAGGTAGATCATGGGGAGGTAGATCAGGGGAGTTAGATCAGGGGAGTTAGATCAGGGGAGGTAGATCAGGGGAGTTAGATCAGGGGAGTTAGATCAGGGGGAGGTAGATCAGGGGAGGTAGATCAGGGGAGGTAGATCAGGGGAGGTAGATCAGGGGAGTTAGATCAGGGGGAGGTAGATCAGGGGAGGTAGATCAGGGGGAGGTAGACCAAGGGATGTAGAACAGGGGAGGTAGACCAAGGGGAGGTAGATCAGGGGAGGTAGACCAGGGGGAGGTAGACCGGGGGGAGGTAGACCAGGGGGAGGTAGACCGGGGGGAGGCAGCTCAGGGGGAGGTAGACCAGGGGAGGTAGATCAGGGGGTGGCAGACTGTTAAATGTGTTACTTACTCCTCTCCATATAGAAAAGAAAAAGATGGCCACAGAAAGGTGATAAATGACGCCGATTAATGTCCAAACCATCCATACTGTCAGGAGGCACTTGTTACGCTGTAATCACATGTCAACATACACAACACATAAAATTTTTAAAATGGCTTGTCAATTATTATTAGGTCAACTTCCTGTGGTGAGGATGCTGAAACCCACAGGGAGCCCAAACTAAAAATAATATAAACACTATCAAAGATTATAGACCATTTTCGAGATGTGCGCATGCTTTCAAAAATATCACAGGCGCAGATATGATCTCGAGGCATTTTCAGGCAGTTTCAATAGTGCACCCAATCTTGCTCCTGCACCTGCGGTATTTTTGTAAGTGCTCGGCATCTTGAAAATGGTATATAGCATGTGCTGCTTTTTTATGACCCATAAAGCCTTTTGATTTGGCTCATTTGCGGGGCACTTTGTATAAACAAAAAAAATTTCATGTGCAGTGAAGGATAACAAGCTATTGTATTTATGCAAAGTGCCCCTCAAAGGGGAATCAAATGGTTGATCAAGCCAAATCAAGATGCTTTATGTGTTATAAGAAACCAGTGAATAGACCTTTGTCACAAAGCAGCCATGTTTATTCCCACAAGAATTATGAACCTTTGTTTCTACATGTGCAAAAACTCATCCTGAAATGCTTGAATGAGAGGCTAGCTGGGCAAAAATTTATTATTCCAGCCAACATGGCTGCCGCGTCAGAAAAGTCTATTTTATTCCAAAGAAACAGAGTATGGCAGGTCATACCTGAAGTGCACCAATCAACACCACCACACTTATTATTAGGTCAGATGCAAAAAAAGCAATGTTGGACCAACCAAGGCTGATGGTGTCTGTAGATAAAATGAAAAAAAAAAGGTTTTCAATTGTCACCATCAGATGTTAAAAGAGCGGCATTAGTAAATGCAGGGCTCGAAATAGGAAACAATTATAGCCTGCCAGTCCAGTAAATTTTGCCTGCCTTTTTATTATTTTTATTTTCAATTTGGCAGTTCACAGTTATTTTTGCCTGCCAAACCTTAAGTTTTGCCTGGCTTTTGGCCATTGGCACGCCGCTATTTCGAGCCCTGAAATGAAAGCTTTCTTCAGCCCAAATAGGATCAATAAAACATGCAGTTGTGATGTATATACTGTATATTTTGAAAGCCCGCTTAATATGTACACCAGGTTAATAGGGCCACTTTAGCCTGTCCCTTTGCTGATTACATGTACATCGTAGATCCTTTCTCCTTCAATGGAGTAGGGGATGAATATATAACGTAACTATATTTTAAATGTCAGTAGTTCCTTCAGCTATATATGTGCAGTGCCTGGTAATCCAGGAAGCCAACGGTGCACACTTTACCCCCCCCCCCCTCTCTCAAGCTGGAGCTACAGTGTAGATGGATTACAGAGGAGTCGAAACAGACATTGAGATCCTGAGGATTGAACTGTGGACCTTTGGCTCTGAAGGCTGCACACTAACCAATACGCTACGCCTGCTCACATATTTTCTTGAAGTAAACATTAATTATTTTAATCTTACCATCATAGTACTTCCATGGAATAGGAAGTCGATCCTTTACATTCTGCTCCTCAATCTTTGGCTGAAGATCCTTAAGCTCGATTACAGCGTTAACACCAGTGTAGATGTTTATGGAGGAAATACCCTAACAAAACATATTGACCATTACCTACTATTTATTACGAAAGATCTATCATAAATGAACAGGAGGGAAATTTGCATGAGCATGCGCTCAGCCGCTGAACCGCAACAGCTTAATCGCGGTCATCAATAACCGGAAAGTTCATTTCAAGTCACCCCAGCTGCTCAAAAGTCACTCAAAAAGCTTAATAAAGTATCATACTTTTATTTATAAGCATTTTTTCAACTCTCCTAGGTTTGAAGACAAGCGATAAATTACACAGGGATCCCATAAGGTAAATAACCTGTCATACAACACTAAAATAGCTATTTTTGACCATTTCCCCATTTTTTAGATTAAAAGCAAGTGCACACATTTAAAATATGTCTGATAAGCTTGCAATATTTACAGTAATTTCTTTGAGGATCATGGATAGATTTCAAACAGCAAAGCAAAAAATGGTCAAAAATCGAGTAAACTTTTACTATGTTACTTATGCTTTTGAGGTCAACATGACGAAGGAATCGGTCTAAAAAACAATCTTCCCCATTTTTGCCAATCAAATTTTTTTTTGATGGCTTCTTAGATAATGTAGGTTTTAAAATTTCTGCTCACAAAACGTTGGGGATCTGTAGTACATTTAGAGTTAATGAAGCATCAAACTAGCAATTACAAGTAGTTTTATGAAAATATACTAGGTTTAAGACTCTATTCTAGGAACGTTTCGTCTTCGATCTTCATCAAAACAGTATATTCAAGACACCATCACATGTGTACTTATCATTGTCCCTTCTTCTGTAGAAGATGTCCGTCAGTGCTTGCGATAATTAAACAGGAAACCATTGCTGGTAAATACCAGAACCCCATTTTGTAAACAAAGGGATGTTCGCTTGCATTGATAAACAAGTGCTTTAGAACAATCTATCAAAGTCCAATTGTGTTCTTTCCTCAAAAATTGAAATATCTAAGTCTTTGTGTAGCTTCTGGTGACAGTTAAGACTAATGTCAGCCTTGGAAGTAGCAAAAAAATGTTTTGAAAACCTCAATTTCTCGCATTCAATGACCTGAAGTCAAAGCTTTGGTTGAACTCACATAACTGGTCGCACATACGCACAACTAAATTCCCTCCTGTTTCATAAATGATCTTGGTTTGTGATTGCTTTATGCACCAGTCAGTGGAAACCCCCGCCCCTAACTACCCGGGGAATGCGGGGAATTAGCGGGGATATAGCGGGGCATTAGATTGATATTAGACCACTTACTTGGGCACGCTATGCGGGGCTTTAGATAAGATTAGACTTTTCGTAAAAACGGGCCGGGCAGAGTGGCGTGGCTTGTCTCCTTTTTAGAGTTATTTTAGTGCACGTTTGGAGCCGGGATCGTTAAACCACAGCAAGCCCAGCAAGGACATGGACGAGAGGGACTAGGTATAGTCGACCGCCATCTTGTTTTATTGAAAGCACATGGTCTTCACGTCAAAATTATTTTTACTGTTTATGATCAGACCTAATCATGCAGATGAATAAAAACAGTTTGTGTTGTAAAAATGTAGTATTGGTTGATTTGTCTACAAACTTTTTAAAATGCTGAGTTAAAAATGCTTCCAAAATTAATTGTCCTGGGGCGGGGGATAATAGGCGCAGTTTAGGCTTGGAAAAGTGCCTCGCTTAGCGGGGTATGGTGGGGCATTAGTACAATATTAGACAAATGCCAAAATCTAATGCCCCGCTATTCCCCGGGTAGTTAGGGGCGGGGGTTTCCACTGACTGGTGCATTAGGACAGTAATCAGTACATGGCAAAGCACTACACTTCATTCTTCCATCCTAATACTTCTCTCATATAATTCTAAAAATCACTGTACACAGCACGTGCAAGCATACCATTAATGTGCTACTGTATGTGCAGTAAAGCCTGACGTTCACACTAGCGTTGTTATCAAAAATCAATTGAACTCTCAAGCAATATTGCACAGGACGTTTCCGGTCCTGATACTAAGTATAAATAGGTAAACTTTGAATACATATTTTCATATCAAACACAGGGGCGCTACCGGGCGCTACCAAATTTTCTGGTTGAACAACATATATAAAGACTATTCTGATAAAAAATTAGAGAAATCCATGGTACAGTTTTTGAACGAGCGGGATTTTAATGACTACCAATTAATAGTCTAGAAGCCAATTCTGAAAAGAGCCTTATTTTTCAATTTGGCTGCACCCCAGGGGTGGTTAAGGTTTCTTGGTATCATTTTAAAGCTTGAAGACTGCTGATTTCGAATTTGCTTGTTGCCACGTGAAATAAGTGTCCAAAAGGCTTGGTAACCTGGCCTAAAGTATACATACTTCTGTTTACAATAATTCCGTTATTATTCATTTTCTTCACGTTTTTTTGTGTTTCCTGTACAGTCATCCCATATAAACCTCTTAGATCTTTCTGCTGGGCACTAATCTAATGCATAATTGTGAAAGTTTGAGAAAAATTGCAGGAAATGTGAATTTATCAGTATTTTATTATCCATAACTATGAATTTAGCTTCATTGAGTGACAAATGTTTTTTGTAGCATTTCAAATGTAACAGAACAGGTACTTTTGTTATATGAACCTTGGTTTGACATCAGAAAAGCTGTTTTTTAAGGAAGTTACCAATATTTTTACATTTAAACATCTAAATTTACCTTTTCTGTTATATCCATCAAACCGGAAGTTGATAAAAAAGCTACTTCCGGTTTTAGTTTTTTCGGACTTTCTTCAATCAAAATCGAATAAAAGTTAATGAAGATCCAGATAATCCTATATTTAAAATAAACAGACACTACTCTAGATTTTAAATCAATTAGTTGACTCTGGTTTGTTTTAAAGTATGTTTTTTCAAGAAGTTTCGATCTGGACTCAGATCTTCTTCAATATTTTCAAATTCTGCTCGCGATAGTATTATAACGAATTCACTTGTAACGATAACTGAAGAAGATCTGAGTCCAGATCGAAACGTCTTGAAAAAACATACTTTAAAACAAACCAGAGTCAACTAATTGATTTAAAATTATGAATCCTGGTTGCAAATTCAACATTTTTACTACTCTAGATGTTTGACTACTTTTTAGACAATTTGAAAAAGTAAATGTTTCCGAAAATCTAAGTTATTTGTATGGTCTTAGTGTTTTCTAACTAAGCTTTTTTTCTGTTTGCTCTTGACAACATTAGGTCCACAAAATAGCCTTTTCGTATGTACTTATACTGAAATCAGTTAGTAATTGCTGTCATCATAATCATCATTAAGGTCATTGTCTTCCTCCTCATCGCCACCTGCTGGATCCTGCCACACATTGTGGGGATTTGTACAGTTATTGCCACACATACATGCATCAGTGCATGAGATGCTGTTCCTGTGACATGTTCCTGTGACATGTGCAGTGCCCAGTTGAACAGTTCCCATGGCATCCGCAAATAATCAAGTCGAGAAGTGCTTCTGGGGCAGGGGGTAGTGGCATCCAATTTAACTCGATGCTTCCTTCCTTAAGTATCCATCCACGCCCCTCAGGTGATGGAACGTTGGGATTTGTAACCAAGGCATGTCGCCAAACAGCAGCTTGGTAGTTTGCCCGCATTATATGTTGCTTTAATGCATCTTGACAAGGTGGTAGGCCGTGAGACTGAGATTGTTTGGTAACAAACATTTGGTACCGACAGTTGTTCACGCTAAACATGTCTTGGAATCCATACACATGGCAGACAAACTTTTCACATTCAGAAAACAGGTCATCATCAGCATCAAACGATCTTCCAAGCATTGTCATTGTTGGCAGTCTGCTTCATTGAATCTACACTGCTTTAGTGGCGTCTTCTTTCCTTTGCCTGAGAAAGAGCTAACAATTATAGAGGGGCTGTTCTCTGGAATAATCTGCCAATAGATCTTAGAAATAAATCTTGCTTAAAATCGTTCAAAACTTCGTTAGAAAATAGAATAATATAATAATAATAATTAGGATAAGTAAAGATTAAAATATACATTTTAAAATTATTTATATGATAAGTTAATTTTGTCTTAAACTTTGTATTTTTATCTCTGTAGTTTTTAAGTATTGTAGTTACACGACTCTGGAAGAGCATTATTTTGTAAATGAAGAGATTATCATGTATAAATAAAGTTTTACTACTACTACTACTAACCGAGTCACAGCCAGTGAAAGCATGCAAACCAGGTAGAGCGTTGCAAAGTAGAGGGCCAGCTGCTTCTGATATCACTTAGACATCCAGATATACCACCCTGGTCTTAACTTTCCTCATGAGAAAAAGGCGTGCAGGAATTTGGTTGTCAAAATGAAAGGCAAGGATAGCAGCATCTGTGTCTTGAGATTTGATGATAACAGTGCGCTCTCCACTATCTGCAGCATGCTTAGCATGTAGAAGTAGCTTTGTGTCGGCCTCTTCGTGGTTCCTGCTCAATGCTGGAATCTCCTCACACAAAACTTTATCATCAAATTCAGTGAGACGGAAGCACTTCAGCTCAAGAGCAAAGAAAAGGTGATGATTTCTTATCAAGTGCTTGTATTTATCTTGGGACCACTCTTTCAAAAGGAATTTCGCTAACTCACTTTTGTTCTCACCACTGCTTAGGAACTTCTTCCATTGTTTGGGACACTTCTGAGAGTTTCCTGTGATCTTTACTTTGACTATTCCTTCATTTGCCCGCTTTGCTCTCTCGGGATTCTTGATAGATATTTCGGGATATCGGTCAGTGACAAAGTCAATTCGTCTTGCGAGACTCCTCCGAGGGACAACGTGATGAAAAACAGTAAGGGCCAACTCCTCAAACGTCTCTGGAATCGGCTTTAAAGACTGAAGAATAGCCATGCCATCAATGGTTATTGCAGACGTGGGTGGTACATCTTCTGCTGGATCAACGTCCTTAGTTAAAGACTCCAACAATTTAGACTTGTCTGTCTTACCCAATGAGCCGTCAACAGATGCGAGAGACCAGGGCAGAGGACCAAGCGAGTACTCAAAAACCTCGGAGAGATCCATAGATATTTTCTGGGCAACTACCAGAAGGCGAGCAAATAGATTTCTGTCTGCTTTTAGCATTACATCTTTGCCAGAGATCTTCACTTTGGATAGCTTTGATGATGAAAAGCTGGTCAGGTTCAATTTCTTTATTGGATCATAGAAAGGCAATTCAGAACTTAACAATCTCTTATCAAAGAAGGATTTCATCACTTCTTCCCCTTGCTTATGTGCTGTTAGGAGGTCGTCTTCAATCTTTTCAGAGGCTGCTAATCCAGATGCCAAGTGGCAAATCTCCAGGTCATCAGTCAGTTCAAATGGATTTGCCCAGTTGTTGATGGTCGTCCGAACTTTCTGCACATCTTTCTCATCAGCTGTCATTCTGGTCTTGCCAATATCCTTCTCTGCAACATCTCCATCAGTTTGTTCCAATTCTGCCATCTCTCGGCAAGCTTGGGTGATAGCTGCACGTTCATGGGATGTAAGGATCCATCGTTGTACAGCACCCTTATTGACACTAAATCCAATGATGCCGCCCTTGGTTTTTGTGTCTCGATTGACAGTTTGCTCGATTGTCTGGTCCACATCCACGGCAGTATATCATGGATACAGTCGAGGTACAACTTCCAATCACCTTCTCTTATTGAGCGGATAAATCGTAGAAGACTGACCATATCGATGTATGACAATCAGTATTTGGCCATTTTGGTCGGTGATTGATTAAACTCTTTGTACTTCGTATGGAGCTCTTCAAGTTCCGCAGTCTGATACAAACTCTGGATCGTGGAACTAAACAATTCGCTTTGGACGCTCATTGTTGTTGTGCCCACGGCTTGTATTAATACATTTACTTCCTCGTCATCTTTCACTGTATCGAGAAACGATTGCCAGTTGAGTCGCCACAAAGCCTCAGAGTTTTAGTATATACACAAAGAGAGGAAAATACTCACCTTATGTGTATGTAGTGCCCTATTATAATGCTTTCCTTGAAGAATTCCATTTACTGCGCCACTACCTACAATCCTGGACTCGATCAAAAGGTCCTGCAGTCCACTTTCTCCAAATCGTTTCCCCAATATGGCAAGGAATGCACAAATGATATGAAAACTTCCCATACGCAATACAACGCTCCTGAACTCTTCTTTCTGCTTCCATACAACTTCTAAAGCCTTAGTATATATCTCTTGATCTAAAACGACGACAGTGTCATCTTGTCCTATTTGTACTGCCATTTCGACGGATTTCTTGAGTAAGGTGTAGACTGTGGATAGTTCTGTGCGTGATGCATCAATGAGTTGACAATATCCAACTAAGCTCTTGGGTGGAATTTCGCTCTTAAGTGCCATTGCATTAAATCCACACCATGCTGGAACCAATGGATGTTGATGAATCGATGAATCATCGTGGTTATTAAGAGCACGTGATAGCAACCAGCCAAAGTCCTTAATAATAGCACTATGGTGTACAACTGGGTTTCCCGCTACATTTGTACAATGAGTTGTACCTCGGCCTGACAGGCTTTCTTCCAATATGTCGATATTGTCCCAACAGAAAGTACTAAACACGTTTGGATGGATGATCTTTGGTAGTATTACACCATTGACTTCTGTTTTCAGTTGCTCTTCAGCTAGTTGTGTCTCAATTTGGAGCACTTGGTCATAGGATATTGCATAACCAAATCGATTAAGCAATGTTATCACCTCTTTACTTCCTGTTAGGTTTTTGACAGTGAGAGATAAAGCCACATGCTTCGGTGTTTTCTGTCTTCCTTTAGAAACAGCGTAAAGAAGATCCTGCCCAAAAGACTTAACCAATTGTAATAATTCATTTTTTTCCCATATATATTTAGTTAGATTTTCGGAAACATTTACTTTTTCAAATTGTCCAAAAAGTAGTCAAACATCTAGAGTAGTGTCTGTTTATCTTAAATATAGGATTATCTGGATCTTCATTAACTTTTATTCGATTTTGATTGAAGAAAGTCCGAAAAAACTAAAACCGGAAGTAGCTTTTTTATCAACTTCCGGTTTGATGGATATAACAGAAAAGGTAAATTTAGGTGTTTAAATGTAAAAATATTGGTAACTTCCTTAAAAAATAGCTTTTCTGATGTCAAACCAAGGTTCATATAACAAAAGTACCTGTTCTGTTACATTTGAAATGCTACAAAAAAACATTTGTCACTCAATGAAGCTAAATTCATAGTTAATGGATAATAAAATACTGATAAATTCACATTTCCTGCAATTTTTCTCAAACTTTCACAATTATGCATTAGATTAGTGCCCAGCAGAAAGATCTAAGAGGTTTATATGGGATGACTGTACAGGAAACACAAAAAAACGTGAAGAAAATGAATAATAACGGAATTATTGTAAACAGAAGTATGTATACTTTAGACCAGGTTACCAAGCCTTTTGGACACTTATTTCGCGTGGCAACAAGCAAATTCGAAATCAGCAGTCTTCAAGCTTTAAAATGATACCAAGAAACCTTAGCCACCCCTGGGGTGCAGCCAAACTGAAAAATAGTGGGTTTGGCTTCTAGACTATAACTAGTTCCAACTTTTAAAACAGTAATTTAGCCTCTTATAAGCCACATTTGTTTTCTTTGGGCTCATGCTCAAAGGGATTAATTGCCCAACTGACGCATTTCCGGTTCGGATTGTATTCAGTCTGGTAATCGGAGTTGACTATCACTTTTAATTCATAGTTCACGGAGTTTACGTGTCTCCTAGTTCAATCAATAGTTTATCTAGTTCTATCAATAGTTTATAGTATAATTTTCCCACCCACCCACCCTAGGTTTAAACGAGAGCTCGCCCACTCACCAATCCTATATACTCTATTATTTCTTACCAAAGTGTTCCTTTTGGGTTCAAAGTCCCCCTTTATTAAAAACATTTTAAATTCTAGTAAGGCATTAGTGTTGCGTTACTGACTTATCAACGCATATTATATTTCTACTTGACCTACTAGAGTACCTTTCAAGACTAGCTGATGAAATAAACATATCTATTTCAGTATCGAAACTGTTCGCTGCAAAACAGACGTTTTATCAATGTAAATACTCTTAGCCAAAATGTGTTTAACTGGTCATTTGTTTTTCCCTCAGTTTTTGTTTACTGTATTTTCATAAATGGAAATATTCAACAAGGAGTCTTGGCAGTTCGCATTCTTGTAGATCACTATCAGCTCGTCTGACTTCTACAAGTTCTTGGAGTCAGCTTTCATCAAAGCTTTGTTTGTCACACGCTTTGTAGTTTGTCTCTCGTTCTGTAGTTTGTCTCAGTATATTTTTTTGTATCTGAGATCTGGTAAGATCTAGTTTGATCATAGCTAGGTAGTTTATAGATTCTCTTAATCTATTTTGACTAGTTTGTCTAGTTCTACGATTCTCATACCGTAGTTTGCTCATAGATTCTCAAAGATAGCTCATAGATTCTCAGACTTCTCTCTTTGAGTGTGTGGACCAATCCGTTCGCAAATCGCTCAATAACATCTTTTAATGTGTGTCTACCACGTACGGCGTGTGTGTTTGTAAGTAGTTTAAGCGTAGTGTTAAAAAACCTAAAGACAATAGTACGCAACATGCCTACAGACAAACTAGTACTTCACGAACCCTGAACGAATGAATTAATGGTGACACAACACTAAAAACTATAAATACATCGTCCTCGATGTCGTGTGGCAACTTCATTGGACATTGGACATTGTTTACAAGTTCTCGACCAATCATAACGTGTGAAATTATGGTCTACCTGACACCCGAAAAACGGATCTCATTTTAAGACTGGTTTGCTACCATAGCAACCCAGTAATAAGCCACTTCACGGTTTCGTCCGCCATCTTGAAATTGGGGCAAACGCGGCAAAATATATTGAAATCTGGATCACTTTGACTTCCCGTAACTCCGCTCAATCTTAATGGATTTTCAAGATTTAAACTTTTTTGAAAAGATATTTTCTTTGTTACTTATACCTCTAAATATGATGGAAAATGGAAAGCTTTAAATTGAGAAAATAAGATGTTTGTTTTCATAATAAAACGATGGGCACGTGAATATGAAAAAATTGTAAAAATATGATGAGTCGCAAAACTAGTTAAAAGACCTACATTGGTTTTATTTTCAGTCCGACAACTGGTATACATGGCTGCTGATAATTGAAGTTTAAATTTTGAAAATCCATTAAAAATGAGCGGAGTTACAGGAAGTCAAAGTGATCCAGATTTCTATATATTTTGCCGCGTTTGCCCCAATTTCAAGATGGCGGACGAAACCGTGAAGTGGCTTATTGTTAGGGTGCCTGGGAGGTTTATTTGATTTGTTTGCTTTTCGAGTGTTGCTTGGTTTAACATGTTGAATAAACTTCCCACTTTCGCCAAAAACGAATTATGTGTCGTTTTAAAATGCATTGATTGGGGAATTACACTTTAATTTGCCACCCATTTATGAAAAATAATCTTTAAATTGCAAATCAAAGCGTGATCCGGTCCGAATTCGATTTCATGATGCAGAAAAAGTGTCTTAACTTGGTATATACTTCATGCCAACATGCCATATAGTCGCCCATACATATAGTCGCCAACTTATACTCGCTCGTCCACATAGTATCCCGGCCCTGATCAACTGTCCCTGGCCCTGACCAACTGTCCCTACTTGTGATCAACTGTCACTAGCCGTGATCAACTGTCCCTAGCCCCTATCAACTGTCCCTGGCCCTGATCAACTGTCCCTAGCCCCTATCAGCTGTCCCTAGCTGTGATCAGCTGTCCCTAGCCGTGATCAACTGTCCCTAGCCCTGATCAACTGTCCCTAGCCCTGATCAACTGTCCCTAGCCCTGATCAACTGTCCCTAGCCGTGATCAACTGTCCCTAGTTGTGATCAGTTGTCCCTAGCCGTGATCAACTGTCCCTAGCCCTGATCAACTGTCCCTAACTGTGATCAACTGTCCCTAGTTGTGATCAACTGTCCCTAGTTGTGATCAACTGTCCCTAGCCCTGATCAACTGTCCCTAGCTGTGATCAACTGTCCCTAGTTGTGATCAACTGTCCCTAGCCCTGATCAACTGTCCCTAGCTGTGATCAGCTGTCCCTAGCCCTGATTAACTGTCCCTGGCTGTGATCAACTGTCCCTAGTTGTGATCAACTGTCCCTAGTTGTGATCAACTGTCCCTAGCCGTGATCAACTGTCCCTAGCCGTGATCAACTGTCCCTAGCCCTGATCAACTGTCCCTAGCCCTGATCAACTGTCCCTAGTTGTGATCAACTGTCCCTAGTTGTGATCAACTGTCCCTAGCTGTGATCAACTGTCCCTAGCTGTGATCAACTGTCCCTAGTTGTGATCAACTGTCCCTAGCCCTGATCAACCGTCCCTAGCTGTGATCAACTGTCCCTAGCTGTGATCAGTTGTCCCTAACTGTGTCACATCACGACATGTCATGGCATCTCTCTTCGATTAACATTAAATGTTCGATAAACATCAAATTTTGGTAAGGAATTATAAATTTGGCGCAACCTGATTAGCTAAAAATTGCAAAGATGTTGCAAGCTATATATGTTACAGCTATGTTTACACAATGAAATTGTTGTGTGCACAATGTTGGAAGAGTAAAGCTTGATTCAATTCTAGAATTAAAACCATGAAAGAAATACAAAATTGTTAATAACAAATAGTAGCTCCTTAGCGAGTTACAGTTACTATCACTCAACCAGAACAGTCTCTACACAAAGAATAATTAAAGTGGTATCTTGTGTACATATATCTTTGTGTAATGAATGTTCAGGTTGAGTGATAAGCAACTGTTTGTCTATAAATAGTGACTTTTTGTTATTAACAACTTTCTATTCCTTTCATGGTTTTAATGTGTTCGCACTCAAATATTTGTAGTCTGAACTAGCGTCTGAGATGAAAATGGTATAGATATGGTTTAGCTTATATATATAGGTTTCCTTGCCTTATGTATGTTTTGTTTCTGATTCCTGAGATGGCATATTAATATATAGAAAAAGATGCAAAGGAATTCACAAACAATCCGCTTCTTCTCAAATTTATATACATGTATAATTCCTAGCGTCAATAACATTACATTGTTGTACATGCAACTCTGTCGCAAGCAGCTCGCAATTAGTACAGCAAGAAATCAAATGCAAACGAAAAGACCACAGCACAGGTTATATGGCCAAACTGCTATATTCTAATCAGAATAATAAGGAATATATTGAATTAATATAGACAATGAATTTGTTATTAACTTAACAAGTTATTAACTTAATTTTTTTCCTATTTAAGAACTGATAATATATATATATATATATGCACTAATACAGCTGCATATGGCAATTGTTTTTCTTTTCTCTCTTTGAAATAATTAGGTATAGCAGTAAATTAAAGCTGGAATACACCTTTCAGTATTAATGATGCTTTTAGCTACTTGATGAAACTCCATGGCTAACTTACTCTTTGGCATATGAAAAGCTTTAAGCATTATAATTTGATTCCCATTTTGTTTAATATATTTTGACCCACTATCTGATGTTAACTGCATGGAGAGTGGTTGAATTGTAATTTTCTTCTTAATCTTAGTTTTCATATATCGATACTGATCTAATTTTGAATGAAATGACACAACCATACTTGTTATAATTACATGCAAGGACCTTGTTTATTGCTAATATCCTAATTATTTAACAGAATAACATTAATTTACTACATTTTTGTGTAAGGAAATTAGGCATTTTAATTGTCCTCTGGTTTTTTGTTATGCAAATGTTATTGTTTGTTGACTATAATATATAGGTATTCAATAATATAATAAGAGCTAGCGCTAATAAATAATTTTAAATGAGTATAGGAGTTAAATTAACTAAAAAGTTAAGAAGTTTGTTAAAGTTAGTTTTTGAAGCTGAATAAACTATCAGGATAATTAAAGTGTTTAAAATGTCTGGTTCCTAATTATTTCTTAAGTGTGCAGCTGTATGATATATGTGGGACTTTATATTATATGACTAAGTTCCCAGCTAATTACGAATGCAAGATTTATATAACTGTATATCGTCCCAGGTTTATATCTTAATATATTAACCTAATTAATGAGCAGTTTACATGTGGTCCCCACCCTAGCTCCCTTAGATGATCTGTTAGACTTGGAAAATTTTCTAGCACATCTAGGAACAGCTGATCACAGCTAGGGACAGTTGATCAGGGCTAGGGACAGTTGATCACAACTAGGGACAGTTGATCACAGCTAGGGACAGCTGATCACAGCTAGGGACAGTTGATCACGGCTAGGGACAGTTGATCAGGGCTAGGGACAGTTGATCACAAGTAGGGACAGTTGGTCAGGGCCAGGGACAGTTGATCAGGGCCGGGATACTATGTGGACGAGCGAGTATAAGTTGGCGACTATATGTATGGGCGACTATATGGCATGTTGGCATGAAGTATATACCCTTAACTTCCCAGTAGAATCTGACGAATACCTTGTCGGATGTCCGCCATCTTGAAAATACTTGAAATAATGCGTTGCGGCCTGAGAGCAAACAACACCTTGCTGGACTTAATATATGTCAATTTAACACATTTTTCGGTTTCTAAACTACATGTTTTCAGGGTAATAACTAACCTCAAAAGAGTGATGAAAAATTAACTGCTGTGAACAAATAAGCGTTGATTTGGAAGCCAACCTTTTCGACGACGAAATATTAGATACTATGTCAATAATATTGGAGATTTTCCAAACGTCGATAAGTTATTTTGACATCAGATTCAACGCAACTCAAAATTAAATCTGTCCTGTTTCACTTTCGATCTCCTACGGCCAAAAAAATATTAACAGCCTCGATAATTCTTTATGGTATAATATGATTATGTTATAATATGATGGATTAAGGCTTGAGCAAAACGAATTACGCGAATTCTTTAGTAGATAAGCTTAATGGCGGCGATTCTAGCTTTTTTCGTCACAGCGACATTCAAGTTTAGGTAATGAATTGACGTCCAAACTCGCAATATAACCAATATATAGATAACTTACCATAGAAAACAGGGCAATAAGTATAACACCAGTCCTTAAATCACAACAACAACACGTCCTAAAGATTTGTCCGGGCATTTTTCTTCGATCGATCTGAACTTTCTGTGTAAATGTCTGACGCAGCGAGATCTTCTCACTTATGACGTAACCACAGGTATCCCATGCTAGACAAAAAAACATCCGGTCCGTATAAGGTCCGTGTAGTACCGGGGTCCTGAAGGGGTAAAATGGGAGCTGGGATTCACCTTTTGGGGGCTGGAAAAAATAGGATCTCATGCACTGGGACTAGGATTTAGCCATTACTGGGATTGCGATTTTGCAAAATCTCGGACTTATGTCCAGCACCCTGTAAGGAGGGTTCTGAAGGGAGTCCTAATCACATTTCCCAGCCCAAGAGAAAGAATGCCAGCTCCCATTTTACCCCTTCAGGACTCTCTGTAAGGACAGTCTGAAACATAACATAAAACAACAAGAGAAGAGAAGTGAATAATGATAATAATAATAGTAATAATAATAATCATCATAATAACATTGCCATACAACATACAAAAAGACTGGCCACATAATTAATTGGGAATCTGGTAAATGTCTGTCCTATTGTAACAATAGAAAGCAACGACTTTTACTGGAGAGTTGGTTTTAATACTAATACCCCATTCACACCAAAAGCTGTTTAGTTAAACTGAGTTTTTAATAAACAAAATGTTTAGAGACTAGAAAGCTTCAATGTAATTATTTTATCTCTAATCTGTTCAGTACAATATGAAGGATAGTTTATATGTATTATTTCATCAAAGAGTGAACAATGTTTGTAAATAATTTTCAAAACATGTTTAGTTAAACTACTTTAAAACATGTTTAAGCTATAGTGTGAACGGGGTATAAGTTTGAGCAGAATCCCCTCAACCGCTCAATCAAATAACCGACACCGTACAATAGGCTACACTCGTGGGGAGAGAAGTATTGCGTGACGACCCTAAGAGCGTCTGCTAGGAGGCTACCTGTGTTCAGACCTTTTCTTACAAAATGATAATAAGTTGGTCGTGATGAAACTTTCAACTTATTTCTAAAACGCGTTGAGACGTATAGACTGTGAGGCGTAGAGGGCGTTTAAGTGCGGTGCTGTGGCTACAGCTAAATATAACTCTCTAACTAATTAATCTAAAATTTCTCCCTCAAAAATGTAATTTCTTCTAGCTTTGTTCCCTGATTGATTGACGGCCGTCGAACTGAAATGCTAGTTGGCAAACGAGACATCAAACTTCGCGGGTCCGGCGCAATTTAACGATATCAGTTATAAAATTATATCTAAAATAGAAAATTCTTCAAAGTTAAAAACAAATTTAATCCAAAACACCTCCAAAACAAATAGATATATTGAATCTTCGGTTGTCAGGAGAAAAAAATCTCACAAAATTTCATATCTCAAAAATTAAAGTCGATAAAAAAAGCCATTTTGAAACATTTACCAACCTGGTTTAAACTCCTCAAAGTTACTAGTAAAAAAATTAACCCGAATGACGCAAAAAGAAAGATATTTTTCTGTTTCTCATTTCTCTTTCATTTTCATTTTCATTTTCTTACTTTTTCTTTTTCTTCTTTTTTGGTTTCTAAATACCCCCACCATGCTTTGCCTTATCACTTGCACAAAAACCAAGATGGCGTCCAAAACAAAACAATATTTGTCTGCATGATTTAGTTTCCATGGATTTTACAAATCTCATCTCTACAGCCTGTAATCACTAGCTACGTAGCTTTAATCTCTAAATTACGAGATTCCCGAAAAAATCGTGGTTTTATGCAATCCATTTTATTTCGTTTTCGAGGAATATTTAGGCCTTTCTTTTCCTTGTTGATCCTCAATTATTCATAAAGTCCAATCCATTATTCTAAGAGAGCACCTGCCGACTCTTGGTTATTCAGAATACTTTATTTACAGCTACTTTAAGAGCGTGAACTTCAAACGTCAAGATGGTGCCAAGAACTCGCGATGTTCAGCTTATTTTCTCGAATCGTTGGACACTAGTTCTTGTGATGGGATTTTTGGTTGTTTTTTCTGTGTTCTCTCCTTGTCTCTCGATCGATTCAAGAGGTAATATACATCTTTACTAATTTATTTATAATCTTTGAAGTTGTGAACAAACTTTGACATATAACATAAACCGCAAATTTGTTGATGTCTAAGGTTTCGTAAGACCGGAAGTATTGGGGATATTTTAGTGCAAACCGCTAAAGTATTCAAAAGAAATCTCTGTAAAACCCATGATATTTTAAATCTCAAGTTAGGAATCTTTTGTTTAGATTCGAAAGATGTAAAGTTTGAATTACAATTTGTGAAATTAGGATTTAACTTATAGATATGATATAGCATACAGCTTAATAAATAGCTATTTTTTAGTTGTTTTTTTTTGTCCAATTCTATCTTAAAGTGTAAGAAATCCAGGGAGATGTTTTCCATGTTTCATAATTGCTTCCTCAACTCCAACCAAACATATAACTCCTACAGTTAATAGACACATAACTTATTGTTTCTTGACCGAATAGACCCCATTAGAGCAGATTTTTTATGAATGTGAAAAATCACGGCACACGGCACAGTTTTGGGGCAGTGCAGACACAGCACTATATGTTGAATATTTTCATACATGGCAATGATACAGACAGGGTCATAACAAGGCGCGGTCTGTGCCATATGTTTTTCATACTCATACAAAATTTGGCCTCTATGCATATGTATGCATGTTTTGATGGGATTATTGCCAAGCTATGAGCTAGCTCTGATACAATGATAAAGTTTGTTATGGTATCTTTATTTTTTTCCTCTGTCATTTTCAATGACAACAAGCTTAAAGCAGGTCTTGACTGGCTTTATTACTGAATATATAAATATTGCTAATTAGAGTCATTATTATTATTATTATTATTATTATTATTATTATTAGGATGGGGAGATGACATAGAATGGAAAACATTTGAAGAAGGAAAAGAAGAAGCAAAATCAAGGTAAAAACTATAGTAGCTGATACGAATATTACTAGAAGAGCTAAAAGCCTGACAAATGTTTTTTATTAATTATGACTCTTGGCTGGGGTGGATCCAGGATTTTGAGTAGGGGGGGTCACAAAATTAGATGCACCTTTTGCTATACAAACCAACTAATTCCAAGCTTAAGAAAGGGGGGTTACAGGCCCTCTAGCACCCCCTCTAGATACACCCTTGTTCATGTACTATTCTATTCATCACCATCTATGGATGACAAAAAAGTAATACTAAAGGAAATGATGCATAATATGAATTGGGATCCATCAAACAGTGTATAAGTTTTTATTAAATCATGAGGAAGACTAGGCTGCCATTTCACCTATTTTCAAAATTATGCAACCCAGGCAACTACAGCTATGATTTGAGTTGTCTGGGATTTTGGCTTCTGTCAATCAAATTTTCAACAGTCTGAGCTAGTAAATTTTTGATCGACGACAGGCAAAAACCCAGACATCTTGGGTTGTGTCACATAATAATGGAAATGGGTCTAAGTAAAGTTTCCTTTTTTGCAGTCGCAGACCTGTGATGATGGTGATCCATAAAACATGGTGTGGTGCATGTAAAGGTGAGAAAAACCTTGTTGCTATAGCAATAAGTATGATTGACAGGTCCAGTCTTTAATGTGATGTGTTTCTACTCATTCACCAACAGGAGAAAAGAAAAATGGCTAATGGTAAATAAGTGAGAGGGTGGATCGGTTGGGGTGGGGAAATAGTGGGTATGGTGGGATTCCTGTTAGTTTTTATGTAACAAGAGTAGAGGGCATTCACTTCCCTCTCTTACACCAATCTTCTGCAACTATGTACCAGGGAAGGGGAAGGAGGAGGAGGAGAGAGAAGCAGAACAGAGGATGGTTAAACAGCTATTTCAAAAAAGGTTGGTGAAGGTTTTCTTGCTTGTTACATGTTGCATCTATAGATGTTGCATACCAAGCCCAAATTGCAGTATGGGTGAAAAAAACTTTATCTGCATGCATTCTCTTTCTTCTGTGCTAACATTATTTACATATGAATATAATACACTTCTAGTTTGCAACAAGCAACATGCAACAAAACCTTCATCACTTTTTTTTGAAATAGCTGTATATTTGGTTAGGTATATGGGTCTTATGGTAAGAATATTGTTTTTAATTTGCTGTAGCTCTAAAACCAAGGTTTGCTGCATCAAGAGAAATAGCTGAACTGAGTAAAAAGTTTGTGATGGTGAACATTCAGGTAGGACAATGAATGAAAATAACAAAATGAATGAGTGAAATGGTCTACATGATTATGAAAATGTGGGAGAATTGCTATGAATGAATGAATGGATGGATGGATGGATGGATGAATGGATGAATGGATGAATGGATGAATGGATGGATGAATGAATGAATGAATGAATGAATGAATGAATGAATGAATGAATGAATGAATGAATGAATGAATGAATGAATGAATGAATGAATGAATGGATGGATGAATGAATGGATGAATGGATGAATGGATGAATGACTGAATGACTGAATGAATGAATGAATGGATGGATGGATGGATGGATGGATGGATGGATGGATGGATGGATGGATGGATGGATGAATGAATGAATAAATGAATGAATGACAGGAAGGAAGTCATAAAGAAGGAAGGAGGGAGGCAAGGAGGAAAGGAAACAAGGAGGAAAGGAAACAAGGAAGGAAGGAAGGAAGGAAGGAAGGAAGGAAGGAAGGAAGGAAGGAAGGAAGGAAGGAAGGAAGGAAGGAAGGAAGGAAGGAAGGAAGGAAGGAAGGAAGGAAGGAAGGAAGGAAGGAAGGAAGGAAGGATGGAAGGAGGGAAGAAAGAAAGAAAATGTTTCACTAAACTGACAGTGTCTGTACTATTGGTTGTTATAAATCATAACATCATTTACACAGGACGATGAAGAACCTAGAGATCCCCAATTCCAGCAAGATGGTGGTTACATTCCTAGGATATTTTTCTTAGGTAAGATGACCATTTCTGTATAATATTTACTTTGTGTTATCCATGGCTGGGTTTTAGAAATACCATGAAAGGTTCATCAGAATTTCTTCACTAAAAGTTAAGAATAGAAAGGAAATAGTATTTCAAGTGTAATTTTTTGGAATTTTTCTTGAGCCTTCCCCCCTTACCCCCCCCCCCCCCCCTGTTTCCCTACACACCCACCAAAAAAAGACAGAAGTCAAGGCAAGTCAGAATCATTCTGACAATATCAATGGTTTCTGTTTAGATTCGTTTGGTCAAGTTCAAAAGGACATCATAAACACAGGAGGAAATCCTTCGTACAAATATTTCTATGGCGATGCAAATTCAAGTAAGTCAGACCATAGTATTTATATCGTGATACTGTTTTGAACACTACCATAAGTCCATAACTATGTACTTCTCACTGATGATACTTTTGTTTGTAACGTTGAGTTTTATTTTCTATCGATCGTTATACCTGTACTTTGTTTTTCCAGTTGCAAATTCTATAAACACTGCTTGAGTTTTATTTTCTATCGATCGTTATACCTGTACTTTGTTTTTCCAGTTGCAAATTCTATGAACACTGCTTGAGTTTTATTTTCTATCGATCGTTATACCTGTACTTTGTTTTTCCAGTTGCAAATTCTATGAACACTGCTTTGGAAAAAATGATTGAAGGCATCCGCATTGGCGATGAATTATAATCAAGATCATTCAATGGAACAGCCCAGCAATGTTATTATCTTATCGGGAGGGGGAAGGGCTTTATTCTTCATTAATCTTGTAATTTTATGTCTAGATGAAATAGATAGAGGTAATAAAATTTTGAAATTGTTAGTTTGTTTGAGGTTTTCATTCTTTCGTCTTATAAACGAGTAGAACTTTGATGCACATTTCGAAGTCCATGTCGTCATCATCATCATCATCATCATCATCATCATCATCATCATCATCATCATCATCATCATCATCATCATCATCATCATCATCATCACCACCATCACCACCACCACCACCATCATCATCATCACCACCGCCACCACCACCATCATCATCATTATAATTGTCCTCATCGTTATCATCATCATCATCATCAATCATCACCATCATTATCATCATCAATAATCCAGGTTTCTCAGTAAGGTTCTTCAATGACAAATATTGGGGGAAAACCGCGAAAGCCGGTTTACAAGCAAGAACGTGCACGGAGTGGAATTTTTTTATCGCGCGAAATTAAAATTCAGTTTCCATCAGAAAGCTTCTGTCTTACCGTTTTGAGGACTTTCCATAAGAACATTGAAAGTGTATCCCCCGGCCACTCGTGAAAGGTCATTACAAAATTCTGGCTTGATACAAGGACTCCTTGTCCGTTTGACAGTGGCCTCTATCACCTAGCAACAGCTAAACAAGTCTATGAACTATGTAGAGCGCCGATAAATATTCATTAGCTGGTACACGTTTAACTTTTGTAGACAGGATTACGTCCAAGATTACATATGGTTAAAAGTAAAAGCGAGGATGAGGATAAACAAATTGAAGCAGAGCACGGTGAAGTGAAAAACGAATTAAATACACACCAGGATAAACCAACTATGGCATCGGTTACTTCACAAAGAGAACGTCAAGTAGCTACAAGTCTACATATCCCTTTAGGTGAGCAATATAAAGTTTAAAAAACGCCGTAGTATTGGACTATAAACAGTATACTAAATAACCAACTAAATATCCAATCCATGCAGCTTTCTCTTCAAAATCTTTGTGTGTTAGAAGGGTCATATTTTAATATCACAAATGTATTTTTACCGTGCTACAACCACTGCTCAGCTTACTTTTTTTTTCTTCTTCTTCTTCTTTTAAAAACAAAATAAATAAAAAATGGGCTTCAGCAGTGGCACTTCTACAGAGTAGCTATTCGCTTCGCTTTCCCATCTTTTTTTTTGTTAGCCTTTTCTGTTTTCAAGAAACTGAAACGATAACCTGACGGCTTATCTACTACACGATTTAGAATCATGATTAATCAGTATTTCATGGTGACGTTTTTAATTTTCTTAGAATAGCATTGAATATATAGAAATCTCTTGTGACAGTATACCAGCGTCTAGCATATCAAAGACAGCTGTTTTTTTTCGATTATTTCAAAACGAGTAACGGCATCGGTCCTGGCGTGACTGCCAGATGTATTTTACTAGTGATAATTAGCCTGCTTTGCATACTCGATTTTTCTAAAATTTTGAGCGTAAAAATTTGAGTCTGCAAAGGTTTTCCGAGTAAATGGAAGCAAAGGGCGAAAAGGGCGTGGCCTTTGAACCCTCCCCTCCCCTCCCCTAGTAGTTCCCTAAGGTCGCGCCCACTAGCAGTCTGTTCAGCGAACATCCATGATATAATGTTATGCACAAGATGGCGGACGAGGACACGAGACAGTTCATGAGAGGTAAATTAATGAATTTAATGAGAATTCATTAATAAACACGGCTTTAATCGAGGCTTAATAGAGCTGTATTTGATACTATGATCCATATATTATCTCATAACGATGTAAACAAAAATATATCTATGTCTTAGAAGGGTGGATCATATGTGTTTGTTTAGACGCAGTTGTTCATTTTGACAGATACTTTTCAGTTTACTTTGGCTCTGAATATCACCTCCTAGTGTTCTGTTTTCGTACTCACTTGTAGCCATATCTTAACGTAGTTGTCTTAGCATTCTAGACCCTACTGAACCATCGTGAAGGCCGTGAAGCTTAAGCTACGAGGCTAGCTAGGTCAAGCGTAGACTATCTTTATGCAAACTTCCTGTGTTTGATAAATTTCCTATGGCTTTCGGAGTATATTAGTATTTCTTATTTGATAGCATGTTTAGCCTCATTGTTTTGGCTTCGCTACTCGACCTTCTCATGTGTACCGATGTACAGTATGTCAAGGGTTTCATTTCATAGTCGTGGTGATTGATGCATGGCTGTACGTCATGTATATTTTAAGCTTTCGTGAGTGTTTCAATGTATGATTCGAGAGATAGTTTGTTTATGGGAGGGAAAGGGAAAGGAATGAATTAGATGCTTGATAGAAATAATGATATACATCTCATACCAAGATGCTAAAAGATGATTTTTTGATTATTGAACTAGTTGGTTCCTCAGTACGAATCCACATCAAACATGTATGTCTTGGTGTCCTGGTACTACAAACATCAACGTTAGTCCTCATCATGAGATATTCTCGTATGACCCACGAAGGACCAGTCTACATCGCATCCACAGCAGTAGCCATGGCTGAGGTCTTTAAAGTCATAGCATGTCTCTTTGTAATGTTCAATCAAGCTGGTTACAGCTGGAAAGCATTTTCAACACAGATTGACAATGAAATAATATCAAAACCCTGGGAGACTTTGAAACTTGCTATTCCATCTGGACTTTATACTATACAGAATAATTTGTTGTTCGTGGCACTATCAAATCTAGATGCTGCTACTTATCAGGTAAGAAAACAATCAATTCTACTTTATTGATACCTATCTATAGACTGACTTCAGCTGATCATGAACAGGTTTGATTCCATTCTTTTTCAAAATAGATATTACTAAATTTAAGATTTTTTTTTGAGTTGAATATTAATTTTATAGTATCTACAGTATGAGGAATGATCAACACTCAGCAGGGGGGGAGGCTGCTTATAATTAGTACTTGAGAAGTACGTTAAACAAGTGTGTCCATAATTCAATAATAATAATATTATTATTAGCACAGCCAATCCAGGACAAGTGCTTTGTGATTAAGGTGTAATTAATGACTGTAAATATTCATTGGGCATATTGTTTTCCATTCCAGACCACATGTCATTCTCTTGAGAATAAGATTCTTTGTTTCAGTTGTATCCTTATTCATGATGTTTCGCATGTGCAACCATTAAACAAAGAAATTGTACTCTAGGAAATGATGTGGTCTGAAATGGGAAAACATTACATCCAAGGTAAAAGGGTAATAGGAAATTAATGCTCCACAAAATTAAAGTATTGGAAATTAGCGCAACTTAAATTAACGCGAATTGAGGGCAAAAGTATGTCCAAATGAATAAAATTAACCCGAAAGACAAACCAAAATTTCCATTTAAATAAAATTAACGCAATGGACACAAAGATAATACACCTGAAAGTGAAAATGAAGAGCTTGTAGAATAGAAAACGAAAAGATAATTTCCTACAAATACTGAAATGTTGTGACTAGCTGTAAAGTTCAGTTTTAAATAAATAATTTTTCGAAAGTAGATACCGTAACAGATAAGATTGCCAGAAATTCATGTCTTGAAAATTACTGTTCCACTTTATTAATGAATATAGAAATTAATGCGATTTCTTGAAATTCGTGTTAATTTCCTATAATAAGGTATTTGATTTTTTTCACAGGTTACATATCAACTTAAGATATTAACCACAGCATTGTTTTCTGTTATAATGCTGGGACGGCAACTAAACAAGATGAAATGGTTTGCACTAGTTCTTCTAATGGCTGGAGTTGCTCTTGTAGAGGTAGGTAGGACACTTCTTGGGTATCATTAGGGACTGGTCATAAAGTATTTGTTTATACATACTATAAATAAAAATTAGATAAAATAAGCGCAGCCATTATTTCAAGCCCTGATGTGCCAAACAATGCTTGTTTCAGGATTCAATACCATCCTTGGTTCTCATGCATTTGTTCATTCATTCACATGTTCATTTCTCTACTCCTTATCAATTGACAGTGGCCAAGTGGAAATGAAAAGGATATAAAGAAAGACATCAGTGCTTCTGGTAGACTAATAGGCCTGGTAGCAGTACTGTTAGCATGTTGTTCTAGTGGTTTTGCTGGAGTTTATTTTGAGAAGATATTAAAAGGGACTAAAGCTTCAATATGGCTTAGAAATATACAGTTAGGTATGTATGGGATTCTCAATATTCTCCAAACTTTAAAAAAATATATTCTGTGAACTTGGTAGTAGCGAGTTCCCCTTTGGATTTTTATTTCACTGCCGCCAGTCAAAAATATAAAAACTACTGACTGATTAGTTTTGATTGACGGCAGCAAAAACCCAATTTCACAACAAGCTGTTGAAATGTCTGAGATCGCAGAATATTGAGAATTGCAGAAACTTAGACTATTATTTTTGATAACCATGTTTTGTATTGTTAGAGTCAGGTTAGTCATTTTTCATTGGCTGTTGACAGATTGGATTATCCACTGGCATATTTAGAATTCTCTCAGTCATTTACAAACTTTATGTTTGTTTGAAAAATATACTTAGTTGTGTCCCATATACCTTAAAGTCAAAATGTGTTGTTAAGATATTCCTTTTCATTCAATTTTCTTTTCATTTCTTTCAATTCCCATGTAGGTTCTTTTGGTATACTATTTGGTTTTATAGCAGTGTTCATCAATGACGGTACTGCTGTTCGTCAAAATGGATTTTTTCTAGGCTATAACTATATAACATGGATAGTAATTTTTCTACAGGTGAGTGCTACACTACCACTACACCACTACAAATGGATCTCTTTATCTTGGGCGTAATGTTTCCCCATTTTAAACCACATGTCATTCCCTAGAGTATCATTTCTTTATTTAACGGTTGTGCACGAGAAGAATATGGATACAACTAAAACAAAGAATCTTATTCTCAAGAGAATGACACATGGTCCAGGGGTGTAGCGAGGACCTTGAAAGTGGGGGGGGGGGGGGACTCAGGCACCCAGTATAAAAAAGCAAACCAAAAAACAGAAACGAAACGTTTTCATATATCCAAACATTAATTTCAAAAAATTTGGGGGGAGGGGGGCACATGCCCCCCGTGCCCCCCCTCGCTACGCTACTGACATGGTCTGAAATGGGAAAGCCTCACACCCTAGGTAAAGAGGTCTATTTTTATGTCGAACCAGTTAGCAATGATACTGTTTGATATTTTCTGACAGGCATTTGGAGGTCTTGTTGTAGCAGCAGTCGTCAAGTATGCTGATAACATACTCAAGGGATTTGCTACATCACTGTCTATAATCTTGTCATCTATTGTTTCTTATTATCTTTTAAAAGACTTTCATCCCACAAGGTATGTATATTTTTTCCCCAGTTCAGTTTCCTAAAAATTGTACGTTCTGTTCAGCTGTTGGAGCGCACAGTATTTTCTTTTTCTGCCTGCGGTGTGGTACCCTGGGGTAACAGGAATGCAAGGGGTAACAGGAGTGCATTGTGGTTTGGCGTTGGTACAAACAACACCATATAAGGCATGGTAAACAAAAGATGTTTGTACCCAAGGTAGACCACAGAAAAAGTCTATGCCAAGAGGTACTGCATCAACACTTTTTGGAAACTACTTAAATTTTTTTTTCTGTATAACCATTGTTTTCATTGCTACATGCTGATCAAGACAACAGTCATGACAGGGAAATTGAGCAATAGACTGCCGTCAATATATTATGGAAAGGTACCAAACAAATTGTTTGATGGACGGTAGTCTATATCCGTAAATTGCTAATAAAATTGTTTAAAATTGTTTAAAAAATTGTTTTAAAAAAAAAAAAAAGGTAGTCTACCCGATTTCCCTGTCGTGACTGATAAATTTATTGATAAGTTATTTGTTTTTCAGTTTGTTCTTCATTGGGACCTGTGCTGTTTTACTAGCAACACTTTTATATGCAAGACCAGAATCCAAGGCTCCAGCCACACTCCTGCCTACTACGGTTCCACTAACTCCTGCTAAACAAATATAACTGTTTTCTAACACGAATAGACCTATAATCCATACGTGTGTTGTAACAGTCACAAGCCCACTGGAAAATGATGAATTGAAATGATGCTAAATGAATGGAATGGTAAAGAGAAAAAATGTAATGGAATAG
The DNA here is from genome assembly GCA_964019055.1 of Anthopleura xanthogrammica. NCBI lineage: Eukaryota > Metazoa > Cnidaria > Anthozoa > Actiniaria > Actiniidae > Anthopleura > Anthopleura xanthogrammica. The sequence goes on along the minus strand of OZ025215.1, from coordinate 539,358 downwards.
GATGGGATACAAGGGAAGGGAGCAATATGAGTTTATGAATGACATACATAATTATTTAATGAGTACATATTTTAAATAATACATACACAAAAGTCTCTGATATCAAACATTGAACAGAAGGAAGTTGACTTGTATTAGGACAATTATTTCCAAAACATACACAATGAAATAGAATATGAGGATTTTAGTTTGGGTCGTGTGAATAGGCCTCAACCATGATGAGGTTTTATACCTAAACTTCCAGAATCCCTTTCGGTAGCTTAGGATTGTGGTAGTTTAGGTATGAAACGTAATAATATCATTGCAAGGTCATGTCTCACTGTCTTTTGTCTTTGCTGCTGTGCATGCTACTACACTGAATAATAATGCTAAAACAATGCAGTCACATTTATCCAATGTTTTTGAAAGAAGTTTTAATTTAGTCTTAACTATTAGTAGTTAAACTGCAATAGTTTGAAAGACATACATAAAAGATTGTTTAAGATCTAGAGTTACCATCAAAGATTGAAATAAATAAACAAACAGCAAACATCAGCTATGTACATTAACACCTTATCATGGGTAGCCTGTGTCAATAAGGGCCAATGGGGCATGGGAAGGGTCCTAATTATTAAATGAGCATACATTGAAGTGAGGCTATCAGGTTGAGTTCATGATAAATTTCAAGAAAACTGCATATTTAAATAATATATGGACTTCCGAACACAAGTTGCAAATTATCCTATGAAACAAACTCTTGAATATATATTTCCCATTTTTTTCCTTAAAATTTATTCCGAGCTCAACCTGATAACCTCACTTTGATGTATGCTCATCTAGGATACCGTTCCACATGGACTCAACTGCATTAAGGGCTATTACACATACTAATATACTAAGTAACTGCATTATACGATTGATGTTGTACAACGTATTTCACACTGATAGGGTATATTGAAGCTACCATACATAACAGTTATTACATTGATTATTTTCTTCCCAATCCCTTGATGACCAGTTTGTTTAGTTCCTCAACCTGTGATGTTACTTTGTTCCTGATTGGTCGATAGTCACTCTCCAGACTCTTGGATGTGATGACTGCAAGGGTATGTGACGTCAAGGACAACAGTTATTAATAACAATAATGAGGGTGGTTACTTTGAAGTCAGCTTGAGGTGTCTACTCGACCTTCTCCGCCCCCCGCCCCCCAACCCACCTCACCCAACCCACCTCACCCAACCATGGGTCTAAAGCATAATAATAAAGTACTGTCTGCATTGATAAATTATCAGTATTTGGTATTACAGTGCAGACACTCGAAACATGAACACTTCAAGGTTTTTTTGACATTTTTTCATAACTATCCAATCAGCGCTCTCCGTAAAAACAAAGGAATCAAACATGTTTTAGGTGCCATCCAATCACAACAAACAATAGAAAATCTTTAGAAGTTTATTTTTAACTTTCTCATGTGAACTTATGAACTGCTAAATCACATACATTATGCTGTTCGTTGTGATTATTTGACTCCTAAAAAATGTTTGATCCCTTTTTCTATGGAGAGTGCAAAATGAAAACTGTCAAAAAAACTTTGAAGTGTTCATGGTTCAAGTGTCTGCACTGTAATATCATAGATGAGTAATAACAAGTAAGGATACATTCCTTCATGACAAAGTTGTTCTGTTCGTGATGCTGCCACTTTCTTTCCAGATTACCCAACTGAGAAAAAAAAGAAATGCTCTAAATATGAATGATATTTATTTAATGCTATAACTCAATGGATACATTATTTGTTATATTAACAAACCATTGATATTGATTGTTGTACACCTACTTGTGAGTATGTTTCATTCTCCAAGAGCTTGCTTCTTGATGCCTCGTACAATGTCGACAGGTTCTGCACAACTGATGACATGAGTGGTTATAGAAATAAGATTATTAAAGATACATAATTATATCCATTCATGGAATTGTTATGTCTAGTTTTACATGTATTGCAAACTAGGTTCCTTTATTTCATTCTTTCTTGTTCCATCCCTTTATCCTTCATTCACCCATTTTTCCATCCTTTCATTCATCCATCTATTCATCCCATCCATATCTATTCATCCAATCCATCCACCCAGTTATCCATTTATCTGTCCATCCATCAGCCCACCCTTCCACTTCTATCCATCCGTACATCCATCCATCCATCCATCCAGCCTTTCATTCCTGTAGACATAACACACTGTCAGCAAATGATAAGTACTTACATTTCTTAAAAGTGTCTTTTCTCCCAGATAACACTATCTTCTCTTCCTGTAGACGCTGTAAAAAGTACCACACAACAATAATGCAAATAAGAATGTTGTCTACTAATAATTATTAGGCTGGTGGCTGTTCTAGTTCATTCTTACCCCTTTCTTTTCCAGTGACTGTTCTCTTAATGCATCCAGGTCACTATAGACCTCAAGCTCCTAAAACATCCAAAAGAACAATCATAATTCAAATATCTTAATTCAGCTAGAAGGGTACAGTTTGAATAACAAACTACCTGATGTCCACCTTATTATATTATAGAGTGCCACTAGTTTATTAGTTTTTAACTATTCTGTGTCACCCTCTTTAAATAAAGAGTTTATTATTATTACTTATTATTAATCCAGGGCTACAAATAACAGCTGGTCAGTCGCCAGCCATGATGACCAGCCAAATTATTCTTAGCTTGGTTATACCTCATTTCTAGCTCAACATTACAAGTCAAATGGCCGGCAAGTCAAAGATAAATGACTGGACAAGTTCCACAAGTCCCTGTAGTGGAGCTTTGCTCTGTGGGGCTTCCCTGCCCAAAGGGGCAAAGTTTATAAATAAGATTAAATAAAATAGAAATTCTGGTCGGACATTGTCTGATCAATGACTAGCCAGTACTTTTAGCCTTTGATTAATGCTTAAAGCCAATTTAAATGGTACAACTTGTGCTTACAACTGTTGCATGCAATCTGCTTACACCAGGCTTACAACAATAATTGCTTTGTGTAAATCAACCCTACATGCTCACAACTGTTGTGTACGACAAGAAAAAAGTTGTAGCAAGGTGTAGGGTTGATTTACACGATGCAATTCGTGTTGTAAGCATGGTGTAAGCAGATTGCATGCAACAGTTGTAAGCAAAAGTTGTACTGTGTAAATCGGCCTTAAGTTTAGAATTTTGAATGAGTTTCATCATATTTTCTATTACCTGTTCCATTGTGACAATCTTTTCTTTCAAACTGTCCAGTTCTGTTGTTATTTTGTTCTCAAGCTACAGAATACAGATCATAATTCAGTAATTAATGATAAGTGGATGGTGTTATGTGATGGTTAACCTACCTGTTCAACTTTGTCTAAATCCAACTGTAAACGTCCATGCTCTGGAAACAAAGAAACAAGTACATCAGTTGAAAACAGATGGTTCTGATCTTCTAGCCATTAATCAATTATCTACTGGAAGTGGATTTGTATCACATAACTGGTGATATGTTAATTATTATCTGTTATCATTACCAATATCAACATCAACATCAATATCTCCATCTCCATCACCACATCACCACATCACTCATCACAATCATCACATCATCACTATCACCATCATCATCATCACCATCAGCATCATCACCATCATCATCATCATCATCATCACCATCATCATCATCATCACCATCATCACCATCACCATCATCACCATCATCATCATCACCATCACCATCACCATCACCACCATCATCACTATCACCATCATCATCATCACCATCATCACCATCATCACCATCACCATCATCACCATCATCATCATCACCATCATCATCATCATCATCACCATCACCATCATCACCATCACCATCATCACCATCATCATCATCACCATCACCATCACCACCATCATCACTATCACCATCATCATCATCACCATCAGCATCATCACCATCATCACCATCACCACCATCACCATCACCATCATCACCATCATCATCATCACCATCATCATCATCACCATCACCATCATCACCATCATCACCATCATCATCATCACCATCATCACCATCATCACCATCATCATCATAATCATCATCATAATCATCACATACAACTATATCCTACCTGAAGCAAGAGAAGATGCAGTAGCTTGAGATTTATGCATTTCATTTTCCTTGAATGACAAATCTTCCTGCACAGACACATAATGTAAAAATCAGCATCTCATGAGCATGAATCCTCACCTCAACAATAAAGAATTAGTGCTTATGATCATAATTCTGACCACTAACCTGCATTTGTTTCAGCTCTCCAGCAGTTGGTAAGTGTTTGGTACGAACCATTCCCTGCACATAACCAATTCCACATTTAATCTGACGTGTATCATCAAAACTTATACAACACCACAGAAATGTTTTCATTGTTCAAAACCTACCCTACTCATCTTCTCCAGTAATGATACAACACCACTTTCCAGTTCCTTCTTGCGGCTCTGGATTCAGAGTAAGAAATGTTAGTGATTATCATTTGCACATTCTTGGTAAAAAAATATAAAATAATACTGAGTGTGCCATTTGTTTACCAGTTCATTGGCCTTGTTCTCTTCAAAAGTATCCAGGAATTCTGAAAAGTAAATCAAATAAGTGTCACTATTAGACTTTGGAAGAAAGTATGAATCGTAAAGGACTCAGTAAATTGAACTGCTTTGGTGTTGCACTTGACTATTATTCAATACCTTGCATGGTTTCCTCTCGTTTCTTCAGTTCTTTGTATTTCAGGTTCCGTTCACCTGCAGACAGCAAATAAGAACAATCAATTTCACTTGTCGTTACTCTCAACATTATAAGATATTCTGAGGGTGAGGGGGAAAATGAGTCTAGTTGCCACTGCAGTGCATTGTGGGACTGTTTTAGGGGCCATATTTCCAAGATAGCGTCTATTTAATCCCTATTGGGTTATCTGCCAGACATTGTCTGACAACTTACTGGCATTAACTGTGGGTCCTTAATCTAAATGGCTACCCATCCACATGAAGCTATGTATATCATGAGTAACTGTTATGTCTGACTACAACATACCTTGATGCTCCTCAAGATCCATATCCAACTGCTGTATCTCTGTGTTCAATGATTCTATCTTCTCTCTCAGCTCCCCGATCCTAAAAACATTCAATAAATATTGAATAAATATTGTTAGTATTAGAAAAGGATGCTGATGCTAGAAAAATAAGTGCAAATACTCATTAATAATATCTGCTTACCTTCTATCCATGCTTGCTATTTCTTGGTTATCTTCCTTCACCTAAAACACAACAACCAATAATACTGACACTAATGCAGCTGTAACATTTGAGTATATTTAATAAGCTCTGTATCATATGTGAGTAGAATGACTTGTTGGTTCTCTCCGGTACGTGCTTTGAGGGTTCTTCTCCAATTTTCCTCCCTCCACAAAAATCATTTTCTAAATTGCGATTGGAATTTCAGTGGATCAGGTGGAAATGCCATTGGTTAATTCCTATTCATTTTTGTATTAATTTCTGATTTCTGTCTTCACCATATTCAATAGACTTCAAGTGTTTAACTGTTGTTGGATTGGATAAAGAATAAGAATGTACACAGATGGATTGGATAACTGTGGTGTTCAGAGGGAATGTTCGACCTTAGAATGCTGTCCTATTTGGAGAACATGTCTTCACCACAATCAATAGAGCTTAGATATATTTGAAATATTTGAAAGTAAAACAGGGTATAACTGTTGTTGGATGGCCAGACAAGAAGCAAAATCTCCAATCATCTAATCCACTATAATGATTTCCAATCAATTCTTGATTTTTTGCAAACTTTTAGTATGTAATTACTAGTTATGAATATCAAAATAAAAATTATAGGATAAAAGCTGCAAATCCGCCATAAAAAAACTTTTCCCGATCCGGGAGAATCTAGTTGACCGAAGTCCAATCCAGTCCAGCCATGCTCGGTTCCGGATTTTCCAAAATTTAAAATGTCTTAAAATTCAGAATTTAATAGAATAAATTAAATTTTACAGGTTGGACATGTTTTTGCTATACATTAAGATTATCCATACTCTGTTAAAAGCTAAAAAAATGATGAAAATTTTTTTGTGATGCATGATCCAGTCAGCCAATGTCCAGTCTAATCCCTCAGTCTATGCGATTCCAGATGTTCCAAAATAAAAATATCTCGAAATACAGAACTCACAAAAAAATGTAAAAGTTTTAAAATATAAAAGTTTTAGAGTTTTAGCATCAAAGTGTGACAAAAGAGTTCCTCATGCAAAGAGACTGATGGTAGTATATTAATATTTATTAAATACAGTATATAAAATAAATGAATAAGTGGGCTTTAGCAGTTGAATTTCTACAAAGTAGCTATTCATCCATTGAAATTCAAATTGGAATTTAGATGTTGAAACGTTGAATTGGAGAGAGGAAAGCTGGAGAACCCAGAGAAAAATCCTTGAAGCAAAAGAGAGAACCAACAAGCAACTCTACCCACATACTACCTGGAAGACAGGGCCATAGCAAGCCCCCCCCCCCCCCCCCCCAGTTTTTTCCCAGAAAAGTAAAGCAAGTATTGAATTACTTTGTCATTTGTTGTGGTCATGTGTTGCTTTGTGCCCCCCCCCCCCCCCCCAGTTTTTCGAGGCTTGCTACATATACAGTCATGAAGGAAGAGGAATAAAGGAGAGTTACAACTGTAAGGCATAGATGTGTAGACTGTGTACCTGTTTGAGGAGTCTTTCCTTCTCTTCTGCTGGGGAACCCCTGTTTTCTTTCTCCATCTCCTCAAGCAGGCTGCGTTTCTTTCCTTCCAGCTCATTCAACTTCTCATACAGACTCACTTTAATACAAACATTTCTCAATTAAGTCATTTTACACCAGGCATCAATTGAAAATAAATTTGGTACTGGTTCCAAATGCACTAATGGCATAGTCTGTAGATATGACGGGCCAAATTCATGCCTCATTTCTGGCTCCATGTTACTGGTCAAAATGACCAGCAAGGCAAAGATTTGACTAGACAAGTTTCAATTCTGGCCGTTACTGTCAAATGACGGTCCGCCTTTAACCCTGAGGATGTTTTCACACTCACGGTACATTAGTGCAAACGAAATTTGATCGATTAGAAACATGATCACAGAAGTGCTTTATCCTTACAATGCAAGCACTGACAATAATTTTGCGCAAGCAGTCCCAAATCACTACTTTTGTCAGCCCATGACCACATGACGGATACATTGATTTCTGCATCGTTCATAACAGGTCACACTCCCACACAACAAAAGGAATGTAGCAGTATCAAGTTTAGACACTATCATTAAAACAAAAATGTTCTTGGATGATTAAATAGCATGTTTACCTGCTTCTTGCTTGACAGGAGAAGAAGAAACTTCCTGGAGAACAATTAAATTAACAAAAGTAAAATACAAACAATTAGATATTAGGTAACCACAAAAAGTAATACACTACTTAGAAAACTTTGAATTTTTTTTTTTAGTAGTACTGTTTAGAGTAGATTTTGTATGAGTGTGAAAAGTCACAGCACACAGCACGGTTATGGCGCGCCACAGACACAGCACCGAATGTCAAATGTTTTCATATATGGCACAGTACTGAGATGGTCACTGCAGCCCATGTTCTAAGTTTTTCATGGTTATATGAAAACTGCCCCTTTAAAACAGCTGTAGAGTCACAAATATTTGACTGACATACCTCTTCCAGGCTGGTTATTTTTAAGTTCAAAGAGTCAAGGTCTTGCTGCTTTTGTTCTAATTCCTAATGGAAAAATATTACAATTAATCAAGTTTATTTGAAATTTTATTTGGGTTTGTAACCCATATCTTGACTGATATGGTAGGCACTCACTGATACTTACAGACTGTAGAGACTTGTTGATGTTCTTCAGCTGAGCATACTTTGCTTTCTGGTCTGGAGGCTATTACAAGACAGGACAAAAATGGTAAAATTAATGATGTTGATTTGTACCAGACAATGCTTCCTCACTGTTAACCCTTCCTAAATCACGCATTCCCTTCCTCCCTCCATTCCTTCCATTCCTTCCTTCCATCCTTCTATTCATCCTTCCAACCATCCTTCCTTCCATCCTTCCTCAATACCCCTACCCCACTTCCTGCCTCCCTTCCTCCATGCATTCCTCACTCATTCAACCAATGCATTAAATTTCTCAATTTAAGTCTTACTATTTTTTCTGAATGAACTCTTTAAGTATGCTATTTGAATTTTTACATTTTTGCATAATTGTAATTTTTTCTCATTTTGTATCGATAATTTGCCTTCTACTTTTTAACTCCATTATATGATGCATAAAAATTAGTTTTACAGGACCTTCTTGAAAATCACTAATTAAAAAGTGAAGGAGCATCCTGTTAAAATATCATTATGAATAAATTAAATAAATAAATAAATAATTTTAAAATGGCCTACACCATACTGTACTCACCATGTCTTCCACTAGACTCTCAGCCATACGATGCTCTTGGTCCAGCTCTATTTCAAGCTGTTTGATCTGGTTCTCTTTACTGCACATTCAAGTAAAAATTAAGTTAATTTGAATCAAATATCCTTTACCCATTTGCTTCTAAATTTTCTGTAGAATGAAGACAATAGTTAAATATAAAACAGGAATCATGAATATAAATCTATTAACGAACTCACTCTTGTCTCTGTGTGAATATCTCGTCAATTGATCTTTGTTCTCTCTCATTCTGCATCTTTAACTATTAATCAACAATAAGGCAGTCAGTGATAAATACATTTAATAGTCCCTTTCGCAGTAACGTTCCCTGTGCCATATTGAAAGATAGATAGCCATGCTTTTGTATCGAAACAAGACAAACGGTCACCTTGCAATGATAGAGATATGTGGATAGTTGTCCAAGTTGTTAAAAAAGGCCTCTATCATTGCAAGGTCACTGTACATCTTGCTTCGAACCAAAGGCATGGCTACCTTTCAAAATGGTGCAGGGAACTGAGGTTTGTTTTACAGAATTTAATAGAAAGAAATTTGGGGTCATGCAACTGAATGTCAATCTAATGAAGGTATCATTGTATATATTAATTTTGACAAACAAACTTCCAGTACTGGTATCAATCAACTTACTGCATTATAATCCTGTATGATGTCATCCATCTCTGTATCAGTATTCAGCTTGTCAACAAGCTATATACAGAAAGAAATGACAGAAAAATATCAACAGGTGTGTTAAAAAACAACAAGTGAACCTATTCTAACCATGTATGACAATGTGCCCAGGGAGTGATTCTAAGTGAAAATTCCTGAAGTTTGGCAGATAACCAACGATTAACTCATCTACCCATTTCTACTTCTTGGCTACCCAA